>VZDJ01000141.1:5081762-5257773 GCA_008694505.1 Cyanoderma ruficeps
TTCCTTCCTTCCTTCCTTCCCCTGCCTTTTCAGTAAAATTGTGTTTTGGAAGAAGGTAAAAAAACCACACGCTAAAGTAGAATTAAAACTCATCCAATGCAATTTTTCTCATAATTCTTTAAAAATAACATTATATTGCATTTTATTTTCACTTATTTTTAACTGAGGATATTTTTGTGGATGAGCTGTGCTGCCAGATGTGATATTTCAAAAAGCACTTTGCTGACAGATAATTGACCATTTGACCATTTGATCACTGGTCCACATAGCTGTAGAGCTGTGAGTGTAACTTTCAACTTCCTTTTATATATATATATTCTTCAGCTTGCAATTTCATACCATTCTGGAATGTCCTTTCCTTGCAGAATTGTCAAGAAAAAGCAGAGTAATAGAGGTCATCTGTGAATGTAATGAAAACTCTCATAGGAATCACTCTGCTCATACAATGTCAGTGGTGGTGTGAGCTTTGCTGTGATTTTATTCCAAGCTTGCAGAGTTCTGATTCCTAGTGTACGACTCCTTTTTAAGTTCTCTAGTTCAAGTCATGTAATTTGTTATCATTAAGACTCTCTTACTTTACTCTCTCAGTACATCTAAAATTAACTATCACATTTTAATTCTAAATTAGACTGCAAAAAGCTTAAAATGTTATCCAACAGGTGTCTGGGAACTATTTATTAAAATATTCTTCATTTTGTAAAAGTATTTTTTTAAAATAAAATAATATTTCCATTGAGATTTCCTATCTAATTTTGTAATTAATATTTTATTAAAATAAGAAATCAGCAGTTAACCTCAACAGCATATAAATATTAATTGCATTTTGCTTTATTTTTTATGAGTTTATGATCTCATTATAGTTCATGATACAGCAGACCCAAGTAAATCTTTATTGTGTCTTCCATATTATGATGTCATAAAGATGTGTAATAAGACTTATCAGGGTTTGATATAGTCTGATTTGGACATAGATTGTTGCATTTATTTTTCTTGTACCACTTTTAAAATACATTTAAGAACATGAGGCATTCCTGATTTGAAAAACATTTGTAGATCAAAAAAAACCAATATTATCTAAAAATATCCTAATATATGTGCTGATTAAACTTTTGTACAAACTGTCAGGAAGTTTCTGGGAAATATATACACATTTTCTGCCTGTAAATTCAGATATTCAGACAAATAAACCTTGTGAATCTGAAGTTACACTTACCTTAAGCACAAGTGTGATAAAGTGTAGTGGCGTGTTTTTTGGTTTTATCAGTTTTCTGTATGTATTCATTCCTTGTTTTACACTGTTTTATGCAAGTTATACTGGTTTGTCTCATGTACCCCATGTTGTGCCCCTCCATGGTTTACCCCAGTTATCATTATAAATCAATCAATCATAATTATGGGTTCAGTCCATCGCCTTGAAGCCTCACCCTGATGTCTAGAAAGTTCTAGTGAGAGCGTTGAGTGATTGGGCAGGATCCAGGTTGTCCCCTCCCTTGCCTTATTGATTTGTTAAAATATTTGTCATTTGCATACAGAGTCACACCCTTCACACCCTGGATTGGTTCCAAGCTGTACCCTACCCCCTACTCCTCCCCTGTTTATAAGGTGCTGTACAGAGAGGAACCCTGCTTTCGTGGGCAGACTTTCTGGTGGACACATGGTCCCGCCTGGGCCTCAATAAACTCCATCAGAAGTTCCCCATCAGAGTCCTTCCTTTATTCCTCGCCATTGCTCACGCTGCCGCTGTGGCCAGGCCCCACAGGATTGGGGAAGTATCTCAGGATACCAACCCATACCTTCACTGCGGCCGGTGTCAGGGCTGGCCAGGCAACATGGGACAGGGGTCCAAAAAACACTGGACCACCACGATAAAGCATTAAGCCAGTGAAATATTACAGCTTGCATTATCAGTTTAATTAAAGAAAAAAAAATAGTTCTGGATACAAAACAGTTCACCAACTAGAAATTTATTTAATCTACAGAATCAAACTTCATTTTTGTCACAACTAGTAAATCAATTATCAAGAATGATAGGGTGCATGTGGGGAAAGGAGGGAGGAACCTCTTTTACACTTGTGGACACAATTTAAATATTAGTTTTCTACTTGAGCAACTAACAGCAGAAACCACTGAATCGCATCCCATGTCTGTAGTGTTTGTAAAAATCCACTCAAATTTGTGAAAAATATTTGTTGCTCCACAACAAAAAATAATGAGAAATGGAGCTCTTGTAGTTCTTTGTAACCCATGGAATATTTTCAGAAGTAAACCACAGGGCAAGAATGGCGTGGAAGTGAATCTACAAAGACAGAAGAGGGGAGATGGATGTGGCATGAATGAGAGGGAATAGTGGTCCTTAGAAACCAGGATGACCATGTTAATGTATCCAGTAAAGCCCTAAGTACGTTCTGCATGTACTATTTGCTTCAGAGGCCTGTCCAATTTGAATCATTAAGTAGTTGATGTAAAACTCTCATACCTACTCAAGTCTCATATTCCTCAAATATAATGGTTCCACTGGTTCTATTAATGTGACTAGAATTACATAGACTCTTTTAGAACTTTACTCTGGTTCTCCAGGCAAATATTTCTTGAGTTTTTCCTTATGTTTTCCTTTTTCCTGTATATGTGCACATTGCCATTAAAGATAATTGAAGTCCTGTTTGCACAAAATCTATATCATGAAGGCTGCAAAAGTTTCCACCTGTAACTGGGAAGCCTAAAAAAGAGAAAAGATATATTGTCATTGTAATAACTGTATCCAAATACAAAGCCCTTTCCTAATGAATAAGGTGTAATTAATGGAGTATATTGTCGCTGAATGACAATTTCACAGTCATTCAAGTAAACTCGGTGCTTTTCTGTAGTATTCTCCAGCTTAGTGCTCTACAGATTATGAGTTACCAAAAAATAAAATTATACTTTATGAGTTTCATAGCTCTATAGACTATAAGAAGAATGGAATAAAAAATTGCATGTCTGTGAATATGCTAAAGACCCCTGATACTAATAACTCTTTTATATTTTGATCTTTTTGACTACTTCCTTCGCAAGTTTTCATTTGTTAACCCACAGTGTCCTTACTCCTTAAAGTGTCCTTTAGAAAGCATAATTTTCTATCTTTTCAGTATGCAATAACAACAACTGTTATTGGCATTTATTATTACATGCTGAGCTTTATGGCAGGAAGTCAGATATTCACTGTAACTTTCTCTGTTGGTTCAATTGAGCAAAGTTTTACTGCTGAAGCTAACACAGAAATGCAGTTATAAGTTTACTAGAATTTTTCCTTCTCTTCTTTCCAACTTAAAAAATATCTGTTTCTGAAAATATCTAGCTGGCAAAAAAAAATTAATTGGCTATGTCTAAGTATCAAAAAACAAAATCGCAGAAATCAAACCAAACCAAAACAAAAAGAAGTAAAAAATTCTACAAATTTCACACATGGTAAATGAAAAGGCCTTTTTCAGACATAAACCACTCTTGTAGCAATCTAATTTATCAGTATAAAACCCCCATCAAAAATAAAATGCAGACATTTTAGAACATTATAATGGAAAAGTAATTCTCTTTTCAGAAGTTTTCCTTAGAAGCTTGGTGCATACAAAGAACACAAAACACAAATTAAATTTAAGTACAGTGAAACATGACTTCATACCAGAGTTCATGAAGAAAATTTGTACAAAATTTCTTTATAATTACCCATCTTCCAGCTACATTTTCTTATGGTAGCATTCCAGGCAGTTTTCAGTCTAGTGCTCTGTTTAATTCCGTTATGTAGGAGTTTATTTGCTTGACAGACATAATAGTCAATTAATGCTAACACATGCTAAGTCCTGTAACATCTTTTACTCTGACACGTAACCAAAAGTACCTTTGATAGTGTCAATGTTTCACATTCTAAATTTAGACAAAATAATTATCTGAAGAATGATTGGGTTTTATGCATATCAGCAGCCATTCATACAGCCGGATCTGCTCTGGTCCATTGTGTTTGTAATCCATGGATTACACTCTGAGTATGCATTGACATGAGCAAGAGTAACAGCTCCATTATGGCCTACCTTCCAAATATCCATGAATTTCAAAACATTCACTGCTATATTTCTGTGAGCTTCTATTTTCTGTTTCACCTTATAAATATTTAGAAGTAAAAATGTTATAAAAGAAAAAAAGGAAAAAAAAAATTTCAGGTCTGAATACTTGTGTTAATTATATTATTTAAGGTTCCAGTGCTGAAGTACCCTTTACTTCAACCTAGTGTGAGGCCAATAAAATCTTTATGAAAATAAATGGAAACTTGAGAGGGTTAAGCGTTCTTTTTAACAGAAAACAAAACTAGTAACAACAACTGAAACCAGTAATGTGATCAAAGCTTTAATGAGAATTCAGTCTTATACAGATGGGAGTGTTCATGACATATGCATATAGTGGCCTAATTCATGTAAAACTAGGAATATCTGGGTACACCTACTAGTTTTTAACTTATATTTCCCTGGGCCAAAACAGTTACATATTGAAACACCCCACACTTTATCCTGATGCTTAACACTCTCAAGATCTGCTGCTAACTATCCTACACATAAGGTCATTATTGGAATACAGTTATTATCAATAGTGATTTCTATTTTCTCTTGGCACAAGATGATTTTGATGCTTCTGATAACAGTGAAGAGCCTCAGTGAACGGCTTGAACAGTGGTTTTGTCAGGGACACTGTGTTCTGCAACAATGACTGATGGCAAACCGCATATTTGTCAAATTCTGATCTAATATATTCATGCAAAACAAGTGTAGACC
The DNA here is from genome assembly GCA_008694505.1 of Cyanoderma ruficeps. NCBI lineage: Eukaryota > Metazoa > Chordata > Aves > Passeriformes > Timaliidae > Cyanoderma > Cyanoderma ruficeps. The sequence continues at coordinate 5,086,559 of VZDJ01000141.1, forward strand.
CCTAAAAGATCATAAGGCCTGATGCCATTTTTTGGTCCAAGCATAACCACATTAACCACAGGAATGACCCAAGGGAAAGGACAGCTAATTTTTCTCATTTATTATGTTGCGTCAGCATGCAGAATAAAACATTTATTTCTATAATATTGCTAGTCTGTACAAGAAAGACAATATACAAAACAATTATTACTACAGGTTCTATTTACAATTTATTTTTCTAAAGAGATAGTTTGTCTGTGTTTTCTGCTTAAGTCAGGACTCTATCCAAATTTTCCTTCCATTTCAGATGTCTCGAAGCATTTTCTTCCCTACTTCCATAAGCATGTAATAAATCTAGAAATCAACAAAGATAAATTTTGGTGTAGTATTCAATTCAGGAAGAATGGTAGCTTTTTAGTCATGTTAGTCATGTCATTTCCAGAAGAAATCATTGTCACTTCCACCCCCTTTTTTTTTCAATGTGAAGAAAGTTTACTTGATAAAGAGATTGCACTAATATATTCAAGCATCACTTCCAGAAAATTCCATCCATGGTTCTGGGAGCTGTACTATTTTCAATAAAATATCTGTGTTGTGGCCTATCATCAAAGTCATATAGTACTATTGCTGTATGCCCATTAGAAGACTGCCATATTCAGACTGTCAAAGTGATTACCTAAATTTGCCTGCAAAGATAATGCTCAAGCTTTTTTCCTGCAGATTTTTTCTGTTGGGAATTTCATCCATATATACAGAGTTGTACAAATAAAATTAGCACAATTTAATATATTTTAAGGCAAATATGTCATTTTTAATAATAATAAATAGTCTATTTACTCCTTTGATGGCCTGTTCCAATAATCAAAGAGAAAGTGCAGAGTTAATATATTCCATATCTGACAACTGTCTTTTTATTTCTTTTGAATGGATCTAAAATATATACTTTAAGTTGGCTTCACTTTCTTCCAAAAAATAATAATAAAAAAGGTTTAGAGATCATAACTATGTCTCTAATCAAGTATAATTTTGTAATCTAGGTATTGGAAGTTGATTGCAGCCACAATGCAGCTACGTTTGAGGTCAAAGGCAAAATAATGAAGTATTAACCCAGAGGACTTTTTTCTGCAGGTACACATCTAAATTATTTTGTTTTCATCCTGTCTCAAGTGAGCTTGTGAATATGTTAAACATCTTTCCTACTGGTAAAAATAAATGGACTCTGAAATTGTTATGGTTTCTCACTAAAATTCATAGATCAAGGATTGCAATGCATTCATGTTATATATAGTAATACAGAATTGAAAAACCTTGGTATCTCAATATGTTGTTTTGCATCCTAAAACTTTTTGGGTATAATACATTCCTCATCTATGAATAAGCAGGTGCTTAATTTTGTTTATTTAATCTTTAAATCCTCTGGCTGTACATGTGCTAAATGATGATACATGTAATACTTTCCAAAACTTTTATGTCTTCTTTGCTCTAAAGCAAAGGCAAGCTTGCAAGCTGATTGGTAAATAGATGTAGGATGGAAAGATGATCACACTACAACCAAGAGACTTGGCCAGGATATATTTCTATGAACTACTTCTAAATTCCAAATGTTTGTCCATACCACTCATAAACTAATATTTCCCTCTAACTTTTATGTTGTGTCATTGCTACAGTGTAGGGATGCCTTTAATAGAGGAACATTTCTTTGCTGTGATCATCATCTTTCCATTTTGGAGACCATTGAAAAAAAATTCCCTTTCAATAAACATGTCAATAACTATTCCAAGTGATCGATATGGATAAACTACTACTCCTTTTTGAAGTGTCCATTTTGCAATATGCATTGATTCTATTATTGCTAAGTGAAAGAAAACAAAATTTGTATCTTAAAAAATCTATAATCTTAGAAGGGCTATGAGTAATAAAGATGGTAAAACACACATAAGAATCAAAAATCCTCATGAAACCATATACGTAGTGTTCATTTTATTATAATTTTGTTATCAATGACATCCAAACTCTGTTTATTGATCTGAAAATTTGAAATGGTTAATCAAAATACCTATTTTATATAAAATACCTTGATTGATGTTTGTATCTCTCTGCTAAAGTCAAATAACCTTTGATGCTCTTCTAAATCTGTAAATGTAAGACGATAGCTTTCAAAGTTAGGATGTTGGGCTCTGCATGCACTAGCTTTACAACACACAAAGACTTTTAGGGCTCTGGATTTCATTACCAATTTAAAATTGGAAAGATTAGCCCTGATTATGCTATAAAGTTTATCTGTATCATTTTCTTTCATTCAGACTGTTTTGTGTGTGCACATATACAGAAAATGCTATATATACATACTACTAGATATATTTAAAGAGACTCAGAATACATAATTATATGTTTATCAGTCTTAAGGAATCAGGACCAAGCTGAAAGACATCAATCTTTGCTTTTGATTCATTCCATCCTCTGCTCTATAAGTAACCATTGTCACTTGGAAACATTTCATGTAAGATTTCTACTGGGAAATAAACATTTAAAAAAGAATTTCTTATAAACATGATAAAAATCTTTATAATCAAACCAAGGAAATGAAAGAATAAATAAATACTTCACTGCTCTGTTAACATCATTGAATAACAAAATAACAAAATAATAGAAACAAAATTCCAACCATGTTCTGTTTAATTATCTGGCCTTACATACCTGTCCTGGTTTCAGCCAGGACAGGGTTAATTGATGCAGCAGCCAGGAGGGGCATGGCCAGGACCCTGAGGTTATTCTGTAGAATATATAATATATTCTGGTCCATCCAGTGATGAAGTGAGTGGTCGGGATGATGACAGGTTCCATATGGTGTGCCCTGGTCTGTGAATCATTCACCTCTCCTTTGCACTCTGTTATAAATAATGCTGCTGTTATTGTTAATTTTCTTATTTCTTTTGTTGTTTCCAGTAAATTGTTCTTATCTCAACCCTTATCTTTACCTTTTGCTTCTAGTTCTCGTCTCCGTCTCACTGGGGATGGAGGGATATGGAGGAGGAGAAGGAAGGAGTGAGTGAGAGGCACATTATTTGGAGTGTTTCAGTGAAAGCGATAAATTAGGAAACATGATTCCTAAAGTACAAAAATCTCCAAGAAGTTGGGTCGATTCAGTGGAGCTAAAATTCAAATGAACCCAGTATAGCATTACTCACGTATGTACAAATTATTGAAAGCCTTCCTAGGAGATTCAGAGTCATGGAACAGTTCACTGAAAGAACTTTTGAGTTGTTGAAAAACAAGGAATACCTCTTTCTTAAGAGGTTCTATACCTCTTGAAAACAAAGAAAAAACTCTCTAAAAATCAGACTTACAATTATTTTCTTGTATAATAATTCACATGTCAGAAAAAGACCCATAAAATGTTCTACAAATACTTAAATTGCAAAAGCAGCTCTTGGGAAAATGTGAGGCTGCTGCTGAATGGGGCAGAGAAACTGGTGACAAAAGATATGGAAAAGGCTGAGATTCTCAGTGCCTTATTTACCTCAGTCTTTACCAGTTAAACTGGTGTCTCAGGTCTCTGAGACCAGAGAGAAAATCTCTAGTTAGGAGGACTTATCATTAAAGGAAGATCAACAAGTTAGGGAGCCCTTCAACAAACTCCAAAGGAAACCAACATCCTCTTCACTGCCTTAGAAAGGGTGATGTCAGCTGGTCTAGTAAGGTGATCCTTTTCCTTTTCACAGTCCTGGTGAAGTGATGTCTGGGATGCTGTTTCTAATTCTGGATACTCCATGAGAATAAAGAGACGGATGGATGGATGGATGGATGGANATGGACGGACTGAGTGTGGTGAAGGGCAACAAAGACAACAGTGGACTGGAGTACCTGACATGAGGAAAAGCTGAGAGAACTGGGACTCTTCAGTGTGGAGAAAGTTCAGAATGGATATTATCAACATATATAAAACTCTGATGGGAGGTGATGAAGAAAGAAGTGCCCAGAGACAGGAAAAGACAGGAAATGGGCACAAATGGAAACTCATTGCTTCATCTGAATACAAGAAAATAGATTTCTGTTCTTAAAGAGTGGTTACACAATGACACAGGTTGCCCAAAAAGGCCGTAAAGTCTCCATCTGTGTCTGTTGAGACATTCAGTGTGTGACTAGATATGGATCTGAGCAATCTGTTGTAGTTAGTTGACCTGCTTTGAGTAGAGTGGTCGGATTGGTTTATCTGTACAAGTCTCCAGCATCCCAACAGCTTCCGCTACTCCATTATAAGAAAAAAAATCTCTTCCTGGCATATGCTTATGAAATGATCCATGGTTGTAATCATTAGTGCAATGCAATAATGGTAGATCTGAGAAAGGAGCAAAGGTGGTGTTGGACATCATCTATTTTGTATTTTCTTCAGGAGTACTTTCCTGATCAGAAATAAAATATTGATGCTGATTCATGAGGTAAAGAGCTATTACTTACTATCCTATGACTTGTAATTTAGATGTTGGTCTCAATATACGGAAAAAATACGAAGTTGGGACTATTTCTTTTAAAGTCACATTGAGGCTCTGGCCCTACTGTTCATCAGATGAAGGAGCTGAGAATAAAACGCAGATGAGATTCAGTATAGGTACAGCTGGTGTAGGAAAGACAGCATTAATGAACATGTCTGTGCAGTTCAGGTTTCAGTTTGGTAGGATATTTCATAAATATCTGAGGAAATTGTCACAGGGTTATCAGTGATATTTAATAATTCAGGTTATTCTGTGTCTTAACAATACCATAAAACTAAAGGGCTGAAGGAGACAGAACCTTTTCATATCTATTCCCTATCAGAAGAATTTGGGGCAAGATTACAAAATATCACTAGGACCCCAACGGCTGATGTATCAGTAGATTCTGCTAAGGTTAAAAAATAAAACTGGTGGCATAATACATTTGCCCTAAAGAATTTCCATTCTAAAATCTCTTTCATGCAATGCAGTTCTATGTATGAACAGGCATCAGATACCCATTGCAGTTTGTCAAAGTTTAACTGTCAAAAAGAAAAGGAATAGAATACTAAGAAGCCTGAAGAAAATGCTATTAACTCTCATTTGTAAAACATTCTTTAAAAATCCTATTTCAATAAAATGTCTTCTTCTTGGTGGTTTTATATGGAAACATGAAATACATGAATTAAATGTACTTGTATTTGAAACTAAGTACAATGTTAAAGTCATTTTCACACGAGGCTTGTCAAATTCTTTTAGCAACCATAAAAAGTAAGAAGACTGTTTGACAAAGTAAAGAGTAAAATTATTAAAAGTGCACACCTATACATTAGCTAAAAATGCTTTTATCTTAGAGCACCATGGTAGCTTCTATTAAATCTGAAGTGATCTGTTCCTTTTGTGTCAAGTGTGATAGATTTACACAGATAAAACTTTCCCCGGACATTTCTTCAGTGAAGAAAGCTGATGAGGTGATTTAAGAAGGAATCACTGTGTTTGTATTGGAAAGTAATTAATTTTCCATGCTATGGTCCCAGCAAGGGTTCTGATCCCATGCAATGATGTATGATGGCTCCATAATGTGGGCTACTAAGGGGAAAAAAGATACCAGAAACTATCTCTTTCTAAAACTATGTATCAGGTTTTAGCTAGCAGAGAAGCTCATGTAGGGCTTAATCCAGCACATCAAAGTAGTGTAGATATAGGATGCTGGAAAAAGAAGTCTGGAAGAAATCAGTGCCAGATATAAGCTTTTGTTTTCATGTTTAAATTTAAGATGTGCTAAACATCTTGAAAACAATTATTGGTGATTAGTTCAAACTGCTGGTTCCTGAAAGATGCAGATGGTACAGCACTAATGACAGTAATTACAGTTCAGATACTTTCAATCTACTTGCAATCTATGCATTTTAAGAACTTTTATGAATAAGCGAGATTAAAAGTGTTGGTGCAAAAATAAAACTCCTCTGCCCTGTACCCTGTTTAACAGAGAACTTAGTTGAATATGCTTAAAAATTAGGCACTTCAAATAAGATGTGTCTGAGAGGTTGTCCCAGTTTCACCTGGAATAAACTTGGCATGTGGTGAGCGATCACTCTGCATCCCTTGATTTTTAAACAATAATAATAACAGTAATAATAATGATAATGATAATAATATTGCTAGTTTTAAGGTTAATTTTAATGTTATTGTATTGTTTTCCTTTTCTGTCCTATTAAACTCTCTGTCTCAACCTACAAGTTTTACTTTTTTTTTCTCAATTCAGTCTACCATCCCACTGAGAGGGGGGTGAGGGGTGGGGATGGGTGTGTGTATGTGAGTGGGTATCTGTATGGTGTTAAGCTGCCTGACAGGTTAAACTAAAACAGACACACACAGAACATGCACATAGAAAGGGAATCCATCCTCAGTATGATTTTGGTTTTGCATGGCATTTATAATGCTTATATACTCAGCTATAATGCAGGGCCTGAACACTTTTTATTGTGATTTATGACAATGCAAAAAATATTCTCGTCTGCTGTTCTGGTTGCTATTATTTGAAGTAACAATTCAGATTGCATCAGGATTATGTGACCTAAATAAGCCTGCTGCAAAACCTCACATTAAAGAAGAATGAATTACATCTCTATTTTGGCAAGAATGAAATCTTGTCAAAGATTTTCTTTGAAAGAGTTTTCACTCAAAAATTGAAAGAAAGGCCTAAGTATTTAGGTTTAAATATATTAATGATCAGTTTCGATCACAGAACAAGGTGATGCAATCTCAATAAAGACAGAAAGTCAAAGTTAGCACTAATTAGATATACATAGGTTTAAGATCACAGATGTACAAACAGAATCACTGATTCAGTGCCCATTTTAGTTAAAGAGATCAAAAGAATGATCGAACAAGCTATATGTTTCCTTGTATTGCAATATGACAATGAGGCCTATATAATAAGTAGGACAGGAACATATTTTATAAATATCTACCTATTAATATACAGACATTTATTGAGGGAAGTACCAATAAAATCCAGAATCAAACCAGAAAGACAAAAATCTTTGCTGAGAAACTGTCAAAAGACACATAAGCTATTAACTTATTTTGTATATATATTCATCTGTTAAATATGTAAGCATGCAGATAATTTCATTAAAAATGAAATATCAGTATTCCAAAGGCATTTTCAATAGGCTATATGAAGTTTCTGCTTAATAACTTAAGTAAATGGATCTCAAAATATTGCATCAAATCAGTCCGTTACAGTATTTATAAAGTATTCTTTCAATAGTAAACTCCTGCCATCTATATGATTTTTTGTTTGTTTGTTTGTTTTTTGGGTTTTTTTGTATTTTTTCACTTCTAAATGCTGATGAAAATTTAAGGAGGCCTACAACAATACAAATGACAGTTTGTGTAGAGGAAGGAGTTTCACCTTGAAGCTTTTGTTGCTCACTTCACTCACTTCTCAGCTGGACGCCTCATGGGTGGTTTACCTTACTGGTAATTTAGTTTCAACAGAAAAGGCCTATTTCTGCCTGCTGCACTTCAAGCTATACTTTATCTCTGACCTCCGGCTGACTCAGTAGTTACCTTTTTTCTTGCAGAACAGATGGTTCTAAATTGTTGAACATATACAACCTGAATTTACATCATTGTGTGATAAAACATAAACATTCCCAACACTGAAAATAGATATGGCATTCTGTGTCTACAAATGTGAAAATACTTGCTTGATTTCAAGCATATGCAGTGAGTCAGTTTGTCCATGTGTGTAAGGTATCCCTTTTGTTCACGTTGAATTAATGCATGCTCTGGTTTTCACTGTGGGAATGGACTATCTAGTTCACATGGAGATTTACTGAGGTAAAGTTCTATTGGCTTGACCGACTGAGGCCATACAAGGATGTAAAAGAACATTGCTAAAAGTACTTCTGAAAGTTATTATTAATTTTTTTATTAATTGTCACTTTCAGTAATCAGAATCTGCCCAAGTGTTTTGCAGAATTTTTACTAACATACACTAAAGATTGTGTGTGTGTGGGTGTGTATAAGGAGTGTGAATTTCTGTGTACATTTGCATTCATGCTTGCTTTTAACTTACACGGGCTTTTTCTTTCACAGATCTCTAGTACATTTTGTATTCCAGTTTCATCTAAACTACTGGAAAAATGTGCTTTGACTTTTTAGTTAGGATTTTTCTTCCTTCAAGAAAAAGTTTAATAATCCCCCCTCAAAAAACCACCAAGGAAAAATCAACAAACAAAAACTCTGACAACCGAATAACAATAAGATAAATAGTGAAGTGCATAGTGATAAAAGTGATTTTATTAAAATGTCAAGTAGGATCTATCGCTAAGTTTGCATAAAAAAATGCATTGGTACCTTATGCAGGATTATAGGAGTACTAAAAGTATTACTGGTAGCGTGTAAGGAATTAAGCTTTGGGGAAGATCTTATTGCCATTAATTTTCACATGAATCTTGTGAGTTATAAGAACCCAGTGAGGACATAAACACAATGCATGTATGAATGTATCCAAATGATGCTGGAAAGAATTATAGGACATGTGTACTTTTGTTGTTTCACTTTTGAACACATGGGTGGCAAGCAAGGAGTACAAATACAGTCACCCAGCATACCTAACCACTAGAAATGTGTAAGTCAGCTGCAAGAGGAAGAAAAAAGAGTAAATAAATTAGTTCTCCAATATAGAACTGTGTTTCTTGGGGTCCAGGTGCATAAAGGAGATTTAGCAGTAGTGGGCAACAGTAACAGGATAGAACAGTTTGTTAATGACAAGTTTATGATGAGTGTGAACAGAACTACACACTGAAGACACTGGTTGAGTGGGTTTTGGTAGAGAGCAAGTAGAGAAAAGAGACAGTAGAAAAAGGACAGTAAGAAAGAGGAGCCCCATCCTTAAAGGAATTCAGCATAAACTGGAAAAAAACTCAGAAAAATTAGAAGTGGTAAAAAATCAGCAACAACAGCAAAAGTACCTAGCAAGTGAAGTATAATCCAGAACTCATCCAGCAACAAAATTATCCTTGGAATTTTTGCTTCCTGAAAAAAAAAGACTCTAAATTGGATCTTCTGTGCCAACTTATTTGTTGTTTAATATAAATGACCTTTCAAGATAATATTAGTTTGGGAAAATTCTCAGGTGAAGGCAGAATCCATTTCCAGACTTCAGGGTAAGTGGTAATAAAACTCTGTAAAATAATTAAAAATTGAATTTTTTATATAATTTTCTTCTTAAATAGAAAAAAAATACCTCTTCTGAAATATAATAAAGAATAGTCTGTCCAAAATATGATTTTTTTTAAAGGTGAATGTTGTTTTGCAACTATTTGCAAAACTTTGCAGCACAGGAATTTCAAAGGTACTGAAACAGGCAAACAAGCAAGCTTTAAACCCTCTGAAATCAGGCCTTACTCACTCTGCATTACTTCTTCTAAGGTGCAAAATAACGGATTTTTTTCTGTATAATTTCTTCTTAGTTATGATTTTATAATTTTACTTTTGGTACAATATTGAACATCCATCTCTTACTGAACCATCACTAAATTTATTAAAAATTAAGTGAACATGGCAGCCGAGACTGATCTCAAAAAACTTCACCCAGATATTTTAGCTTTTAGTAAACATGGAGAAAAAGAAAGACATTTCTTAATTTTTAATACTATTCTACTCATTTTCTACCATTATTGTTGTTTTTTTTCTTTCTCTGCCATAACCTGCTTTTTTTTTTTTTTNCAATTTAGCTTCAAAATAGTGACTTTTAAGTAGTCTATTTGGATTCACAATGTTTGGAAATCAAGCAAAGTATTGTCTATTTTTACATTGTAATTGACTCATTCATTTGGACATAGTGCTATATATCTACCTTTTTAATATTAAGTTGGAGTGTTGCCTTTTTTTTATTATTTTTTTTTTCACACCAAGAAATTGCTTTGGCTTTAATATACACTCCTCACTTCTGCAGGATCCCTTTCCCTTATTATTCCAGTCAGGCTCTCTTCAATTTTCTTTCTCCTGTCTAATCAGCACAATAGAGTTCTATCTCTAGCCCCCTTACAAAGCACCTACATAGACCACGTGAAAAGTACACATGGAAAAGTATCTTAACAAAATACTCATGCCCTGGATACTGTCAGTCACTCCAACTCAACTGGTTTGAATAACCAAATGCGGCATAAATTTCTCACTGCTTCTGTGCAATTGTCAGGGTTTCATGTTCAGTCCTCAGTGTGAGCCTAAGGGAATTCATCCAGGTTTGCAGCAAAGACTCCCATAGTAGTATCTAAAGATTAGAAATTATGAGAACGTTATTTATCAGTGTTTGCAATAATGGTGAAAATGTGGACTGCAGTTCTAATTTAAAAAAAAGAAACGAAACAAAACCCATGGGTGGATTTATTTTGTTTGGTGTGACATTTGTTAGGTATCTGCTTCCTTCTGCTTCCTTCATGTGGGTTTATTTTAGCATTTCAGTTATATCTTCCAATATAAATACACAGGTTATGCTTTTAATGGAGAAAGATCTATACATGTTGCTAAGAAAAGACATAAAGTAATTGAATAAATTTTTTCATCTCCAGAAATCTGGGTTCTTTGTTCAACTTATCCATCATCTTTTTTGATATCTTTTTCTTTAATATTCCATTTGTATAAAATTTTATGTTGAAAAGTAGTTAAAGTGGTGACTAAAAGTTCAATCACATTCACTTCAATTGCTTTTCTTGAGAAACCATCCAAAGCATAGTCTCACTGACCAGATTTTCATGGCACTGATTTAAAATATTTCTTTCAAAAATTCATTCTCATATGTGGCCCCTTTGTGATTGCATTAGAAAGCATACATAAATTTAAAACAAAAAATAGGACTAGCTTTTAAATGTTTATATGTACTGATGTAGTTGATTTAAGTATATTTCTTGAAAACATTTGTTCATGCCTGTAGCTTTTCCTTTAGGACTGAACTAAGAATCAGAAAGATTACATGGTGCAAGCTTTTCTTGTCTATGTAAGGTGTGTGCTCCCCAACAAGGAGTCCTGCATGAATTTAGCTAACTTTTTCACCTCTCTTTTTGTTTAACCAATGTCTAGTGCAGGGCTTGCCACTTTGTGCACCTACATAAACCTCCCAGGAATAATTCTGACATTTCTAAAGGCTTACATAGGGCAATTAATAATTTAGAATGAAGGTTAAAAGTTACAACATACCTAGTTTTATCATTTGTTTAACTAATTCCAACATAAGAGGAATTGCTTAGGCTGATTAAAAAACAGAAGCCATGTGATCTTTTTCCTAAGAGAGTACTCAGACTGACTCACTAATTGTTTTCATTGTTTTGAATATCCTTCATATGCCTTTTTATTCCTTTCTTTATACAAAAACATTTCAATTTTTTTGTTGCTTTTTCAACTAATAACTCAAATTATGGAATATTTGAATGTATTTTTAGAAGAAAGATGCACAATAAATGTATGTTAGACATAGAAATGCATCCAGACATGATTTGTATCCACTCTTTGCTTGTGTTTTGATGTTTTGGGATTTTTTTTTATGTGTGCTTTGGGGTTTTTTTGCATTTAGCTGAGCACTGTGAAGTTAACTTCAAGTTCACCTAAGGAGATACTAAAAGAGAGAGAAAAAGAATTTATATGGGTTTTTTGTTGTTATTAATCTTTTTATTATTAAGATTGCCTTATGTCTAATACATCATGGAGTAGAATCCCCTATCACATTGTGGAGAGCAACCTAAAAACCAAAGATGCTAGGTTATCTAGAAATGTACACACTTTTCTAACATAAACTACATCTTCCACTCTGTCTTTACTGATTACCCACACACCTGCAAAGCAGAGCTGGCCAGGATCAGATTTTATAGAACTAGAAATAACAATTTCTGTAGAATTCAAAAGTAAATTTTGTTTGTATCAGGGATTTCTTTCCAAGCTACTATATGGAATTTATACCTGTCATAGGCACTAGGAACTCCTGATGATATTTTCTGTGCGGCTGGATGGGTTCAATAAATCTAGCAGAGCCCCACGGTTCTGTGCCTATTGAGGGAAGTGCTGGAAATGGAAGCTCTTCCAGACATTTGCTGTTCTCCAGATTACCCCTGCCTTCTTCATACTTTTCAGTAGATGATGAGTCAAAGGGTCTTTTAAAGTTTTAGCCTCATGATAGAGCTTCTACCTTTTTCTTTTTTTTAATATCACATTCCACTTCAAAAATGACCAGGTTCAAAAATTACTTTTACATCTTCTTGATTTGCATTATTATACAGTGAAAATCTTTTACATAAGGTACTCCAATAAATGCTAATCCTTTAAATCCTCTATTTTGCCCACCCACCCACTTAGGGCCCAATTTTCTCTGGCTTCATGCATCATTTGTTCTTAAAATCTGCAGAAGTTTCAAAAAACTGCTTAATGCAGCGAAATCTGCAAAGCTGTAAAAGGAGTCGTACTTATTCCCTACATGTGATTGTTTTATCTTTAATTAAGCAACACCACAAAAACAGACTTTTTTTATGCTCCAAAGCAAAATAAGTAGGGAATAAAAATCTCAATTAATTCAATAAATGTCCTGGTTAGGAAGCAGTCTAATATTTTAGGAGAGGTAAATGTCACATAAATTTTGTTACCCATTGACTATATATTTAAAAATATACTTTTTTTGTGTCAAAAAGTGTGGCCAGCAGGACTAGGACAGTGATTGTTGTTCTGTACTTGGCACTGGTGAGGACACACAGGACTGTGTCCAGTTCTGGGATGGAAGGAGAAGAGGGACATTGAGGTGCTGGAGGGAGAATCGAGAGAAGGGCAACAGACTTGCAGAAGGGTCTGGAGTGTAAGTCCTGTGAGGAGTGGCTGAGGGAGCTGGGAGAGAAGGAGACTCAAGGGAGACCTTCTTGCTCCTTACAACCCTTGAGAGAAGGTTGTAGCCAGGTGGGGCTCAGCCTGTTCTCGCAGGCAACCCCTGACAGGACAGGGGGAACCAGCCTCAAGCTGCACCAGGGGAGGCTCAGCTGGACAGCGGCAAAAGGTTCTCTGCTGAAACAATCCTTAAAAATTGGAATGGGCTGCCCAGGGAGGTGGTGGAGTCACCATCCCTGAGGCTGTTCAAGAAACAACTGGACATGGCATGCTATGATTAAGTTGATGTGGTGGTGTTTGGTAAAAAGTTGGACTTCATGATCTTGGAGGTCTTTTTCAACCTTAATGATTCTATAATTCTATATTATTACTTTTACCAGTCCAAACACATAACTTTTAAAATGTTTGAACACCATTGTATTTTTCCATTACACTTTGACACAGTTCCTATAGTAGTTCATATTGATTAATGATAGAATTTAGTTGTAATACAATAAAAAATTAATACATTAAAATATAAGTTCTATTTAATGGAAATACATTTTTTTTTACAAAAGTAAGTGAGAGTACCAGAAAATTACATATGTATTAAACAACATTTTTAATATTAGAGGCTTCATCTTGTAAAAAGAATCATTTCGCAGAAGAAAATGGGTCTCAGACTGATGGGGCAAGTGCCAAAATTTTGAAACACCTACACAGTGTCCTCTGTGTTCCTGGCTATACTTTGCCAAATTACATTCCTCACTCCCTCTTTCATTCTCTCATATTAAGCCAGGTGTCTGCCTTTACAAAGAATACAGAACTTTGAATAACTGTTCTCTGAATTTTCCAATGCAATCACACAAAAAACGTCATTAATATTAAAAACCAAGACTTTTCATTATTAGCACCTAATTGAAATGATTCTCCAGTGCATTCTATTAAAGGCAATTTGGGTCAGATTGGCATTTACCAACGTAGATTGTACTTTCAGCATCGTACCATACCCGTGCTGAAATTCCTACTTTGTTCTCTGGTTTTTCATTGTTTGAATAAAATAGCCCTTTTCATTTGTACAGTTTAATTTAATGATAGCATGCCCATTACTTACTATCATAGGGTATTTGTCATATTTGAGTAGAACATAATAACAGACTTTTTAAGTGGAGGTTATGCAAAGCATTCAGAATGTTTCAGAGGTTTTATAATAATTTGCTTTTCCCTTGATGGCCTGTGCTTATTTTTATGGCCTGAAAATGTGTTTCAGTTCTCTTTTACTTTCTAGGAATGGGTAATAAAGCTAGAGGTGGACCTGTAGGCAAAATTTTATATATATAAAATTAAAAAGCAGCTTTGGCTTTGTGCTGTTTTTAATGAGAGAATAGAGAAAAAAAAATCTTTTGAGGCACTATGGGGAATTCTGATTTAACTGAAAACATTTTTTTAGTGGCAGAATTGATTTTTTTTTTTTTGGCTGGGAAAGAAAAATTTATATATTAAAGCGGAAAAAGGAGCTGAAGGTCAAGGGGTAATCTGTTTGATGCAGCACATCTCAGGCTGAAAGTGAGTCAAACAATCAGTTCCACTGCCTGAAAGTTACCTCAGAGTTTTCTTCTGCTTGGTTTTATTCTGCATGCTTGAGGAACATTTAAACATTATTTTCTTCATTTTAAAGGAGACACATTTTTTTCTTCTGACAGGTTCTAGGAGATACAAGACATGAATTTTCTTGCCCTAGGACATAAAAATTACCTGTAAGTAGGAGCTCCTGGTTAGCATCTCGACTCTCTCCGTCTGGTTAAAAATGCTAGGACAATATGAAGAAAGCATAATATCTTGGGTTTTTTTCCTTGGGTGGTCTTCCTTAGGACTATCAAAAACTCTTGTCTCTTGACAAGATCTCGTATACTTCCCATCATAGGGAACAGGACCAGGACAGGTCCTCAACAGACAATCATAACCCCCTCAGGTTGCCCAAAGGAAGATGCCAATAAGAAGTCTGACCCTTTGCTGAGCCCTGGAAAACTGATAAAGTTACTAAAAGATATTTTGAGTATTTTTATTTTTTATATATTTAAGTCAACCTTCCATATGAGCCCAATGTGTTCGCTGGTGTTTTTTCCAATGAATATTAACAGTAACAAGAACAATAGCAATAATAACAATAACAAAAAATAAAAATAGATACTGCCACAAATTTATTTACTGAGATAATTAAGTCAATGATTTGTCAAAAAGTCTCGTTTTCCAGTCTTGTAAATGATATTGCTTTCATAGAATCCTAGAATCCTAGAATCCTAGAAAGGTTTGGGTTGGAAGTGACCATTGGCAGGCACAATTTAATCTACTTATACTGATTACTGATGAAATTTCGTCTATGAATCTTTCTTGTTCTCTATATTATTAATGAACACAGAAGTTTCTTCCCATCTCTTTTAACTGACTGACAGTGATAACACTTCCTCTACTGGCACGTAAAAACTCTTTCAGAGATTGCATCACATGCAAGAAAAATTTAAGGGGACTTCTGTGCATTTTGTGGCAGAGTCAATAGAAATAATTATTCTCAATATTTTTCCTTCATCTTGATGGAATACAATTGTATGCTTATAACAAAGAACGATCAAGATTTTTGCTTCTAAAACAAGAAGACAGCAACCAATTGTTTTATCAATTCAAATTTATTTACTTATGATATTTTGTCTGAAAACGTGGGTATTCACATGTGACATATGAGAATTACATAACTGAATGTCATTTAGATAAATAGCATTCCAATGAAAGTTGCATCAAAACTGGAATGAAAAAAAAATCTTAAGACTGTGCTCTGTCTTTCAAAAATTATCTTGATCATTAGCTTCAAAAATCTACTACTGGGATGTGCCTCTGGAGCACACATAGGTTTTTTAAAATATTAGCGATCAGACATTCATTAAAAGGATGATCAAGTACAACTTACTGTTTAATACAGGTCATAGAACTTATCTAGAAACTACCGAGTCTCTTGATACCACCCCGAATATATAGCTTTCAACTTGACAAGGGCCATTTTATCTCCCAGCTTTAGCAATCTATCAATTCAAGGTTGAGTTTTAACCTGGGATTCTCTTCCTCATTTTGTCATAAGCATATATTTTAATGAAAAAAAATTACACTCCCACAATGAATATTACTCCCTCATATGCTGAAGGCAGAGACTCTATGTCTTACGTTGACTAGCAGAGTAGTGAGATGTCCTAGTGCCCCAGTCTTTTTTAGCTGAATTTTCAAGCTCCTGGTATTATTTACCTTTTCTCTACTAGATTTAGGAAAAAACTGAACTACCAACTGTGGGAAAAAAAAAAAAAAAAGAAAAAAAGTCAGAGAATCTATGCTACATCTCCAGAACATCTGTTTGATTAAACAAAATGTGCTGAACTTCATTAATCTTTGATTATAATGTGTTTTTTCCACTTACCAAATCAATCTTCAATGTCTTTTTCTCCTCTTGTCAATCTGTCTTAAGCGTTTTAAAATATGGACATGAGAAGCAGGCATGCCATTCCATTAACAACCTTCATCTCTCATCCTAGAAAATTGCTTTGGACAAATGAAAAGCATGAAAATCTCCTCAGTCTCCCCCTGCCTGTCTGCCATGTCACTTGGACAGAATGAAGACTGCTTGGGAGCTACCAAGCAGTGACACCTTGGCAGAAGCCCAGTCCTCACCACACTATTGCATGTATTCCTGAGGATGTATCCTGGACCAGACAGAACCTGGATTTACCCCCACATAGTCACGGATATTTATGCCATACTCTGCTATGCTCTTAAATATTGATTTCTGCTGTCTAGAGGGAACCCTGTGTCCACTCAACCCCACTCTGTTTGTGGTCATTCTGCTTCCCTCACTCACCGCAACAATGTCTCTGATAAAATGAAGAATGGTGTCAATACAGTGTGGTTACGTCTTGCACTAGTTAGACTCAAATTATTCTAGGTATGGAGATTAGTCATTCATTTCCTGCAACCAGCTGTACAACTGATTACCCAAGATTTATATCAATACAACAAAAATCAATGTGCCAGTACCCAAACAAGTTCCCTCTTAGTTGTTAGCTTGCGATACACATCTTATTTTCATATTGGTCGTGAAGACAGAATGATCACATTATTTATTGTTTCTGTACATGACTACAAGCTGAACAACATTAGAGAAGAGAGCAGGCAAGGCTATCAGACAATCATATTTGCAAAAAGCAAATCTTACTTATAAATCACCAAATCTTAAGTGCATCTGCATTCTTTCTTAGACAGAAAATTATACTTCTTTATATTAATAAAGTTAATTTTTTTTTTCCAGTCTAGTGAAAACTTTTACAAATTCACATCATTGAGGTTGGAAGGAGTGTCTGGAGACTGCATAATTTAACTCCTGCTCAAAGAAGGGTGAGCTATCACAGGTTGCTCAACACTATGTCCAGTTGGGTTTTGAGGATCTCCAAAGACTGAGATGCCACATCTCCTATGGTGTTGCATTTAGCATAAGGTAGGCTCAGCTGATTACACTGCTAGTGTGTCACCATTGGTTTTTACATTGTCTTTTGGTCTAAAACTGCAACAGCTCAGCAAGCTATTCCAGTGTTCAACCACCCTCAAAGAAATAAAACCATCTTCTGATATTTTTATTAATACATCACATACAATACATGATGTGTTTGTTAAGGTATTTTCTTAAGGTATTCTTTTCTTTACAAATTGAGGTTTCAGTTTGTGCCCAGTGCCACTTTTCCTGCTAGTGGGCACCACTGGGGAGAGTCTGGTTCTGTACTTTCAGTCCCCAATGTTAAAAGCGAAACACATAAAATCAGTATTATGTTAACTAATGTCATCACCTAAATCTTAGTCTTTTTTAAAGCCAGAAAGATACAACAATACAGTCTTCTAAATCCCATACAGTATTAAAAACAGTCGGACCAGTTTAAAATTCCAGAGAGCAAAAGATCTTTTGCATCTCATGGTAGCTTCTAGCCTGACTTTATCAAAGTCTTTTTAAAAGTTAAATAAATTGGAGAGTCACTGTATTTTTCTGCCACTCATTTATTCATCCCTGATAAATTATAATAACTAAAAATTTGCTCCTAATAATATCCTGACCTTCACTTGATTGTTCTTCATTACCTAAATAAGAAAAAAACATATTTAAAAAAAAATACTGTGATTCCCACTCCCCCTTATATTACCTCTCTGCATTCAAAAGTCTCTGAACTTCACACTAGCATCCAGTACCTCACAGCCTTAGGTGCCATTGCTGTCATCCAGCTCTTTCTGCTGACACGGACATGATTATCCAGATGTTGCAGGACCCAAAGTCTCCATGGACCACAGCTGCAACCTCACACTCTTGTGGCATGGATCAGTCATCATGGGAAAGGTTGTCTCCTGCTTTTTCCCTTTTCATATTCTCAGAGTACTTCTTTTGAGGAAGCACCTTCAGAGAAAGGGGAAGGAAGGTTTAGTTTCCCCTCTTCAGGGTGGCTAACCTGCCTCACATTCCTTAGAACTTGCTGAGTGTTACCACTCCTTATCAGTTCTGACCTCCTCCTTCATTTGCCCACTTTTAGAAGCAGACTATCTTCTGCTTTACCAAATCAGTAGCTAAAAGTTATCACGTACAATCAACACTGACAAAATCCATTGCCCAAATGCTGACCACAGAATGTGACTGGGTGGAGGAGGATGGGGATGAGGAGGAGAGGAAGGAGCAAGAGGGGGAGGGGAGGAGGCAGGGGAAATCACATTGTAAATGATGGTGTATATAGAGATACATTTTATTTGCTATTTCCTAGGGCAAGCACATTCAGATGTCAGAATAAGGTCCCCTGCTGCACCCAGCTGAGAAACAGCTCCAGACTGAAGGCTGGGGGAGAATCCACATAAAGCAATTTTTTCTGCTTAATTTTTTCTCCATAATATTTTCTCTGAATATTTAAGTAGGGTCAAATCCCAGAATTAGAACTATGAAATAATAACAACTGTCCTAGAATCTTCCTGTCTCTCCAGCCAGGCAGTGGGAGCTTCTTCAAAACTTCTGAAAGAACCACTGTGGAGCTTATTGCTTAATCCACAGGAAAATCCAACTAGTAAGATTGGCACAGAGTATGCAGAAGGCACTGCAGGGACTGTGAGGTCCCTGATTGAGAAGGTCCTGTGATTTTTGCACCCATTTCATCCATTGAAGCATAGTTTTCCTTTGAGGCTGAAGAATCCTTCCATAATAATCCAATCTGATAAAGAACTCCTATGTAACTATTAATGTCACATTTAAGCAGTCTGAGGTGCTGGGTTGTACTTGCTGTTCAGGTGGGACAAGATCTATGCAACTTGTACTTCAAATCACAGGGTTTTGGTGACAGCCTCAGCACTCTCTTTGGCTGTCTTCCTAAATCCTCTTCTAAAGTCAATGACCAGCTCCTGAAATGCTCCTTGACTCTTTAATTTAACCCAGTGAGCAGCTTGGGTCCTAAATCTGTCTGAAATCCACTCTAAACTGCTCACTATTTTTCCTAGAGCACTGGGCTTGGAAAAAGGGAATGAGGCAGAAGTACTGCAGGCTGAAGTAGGTGAAGAGACAAGAGAAGAAAGCAGAAGATAGCTTTTTTTTCTACATACTTCAACATCCACAGTGTTCCGGGAACTGTGTTGCTCACAGGAGAAAATTCTACTCCAGGTGTTTCTGCAATCAAAGAGGGATCATGACTTTGTCCTCTGGTTCACTAAAGCCTTTTCCAAGTGTCCGGAAAGGTAGAACACATTTTTGTACCAGCAGTTCTGGATTCAGCTGCCTTTACCTCTCTCAACAAATTTGTGATGAATTTTTTGCGTTCCCGTATTTCTGGCCTAAGTAGCAATGCCACTCTCATTAATAAAGTAAAAAGATACCAACCCACTGGTGAAACATGTAGGAGCAGCATAGCTACTTACCAGAAAGGACAGCAGGAAAACCCTTCATCAAGTGCTTGCACAGACTTGCACAGAAACTGATGACAAGCCTAATTTCAGGTATCTACCACCCCAGAAATTTCTCATGGGGTGGCAACTCTTACCTACCTCAAAAAAGTGCTCTGACATTGCTGGCACACAGATCTCTTTTGAGGCCATTACCTTATTAGCTTTTCCTGCCGAAGGTTGAATGCCAGTTTAGCAAGTTTTAAAAGACCTTTCTGGCTAGTCTTCATTACAGAAATATGTGTGGAAAGACATTCATGCTCAGTTTGCTCCATTTCATCATTCTTTTGCCTTCACCTAGTTAGGAACAGTCAGAAAAAAAAAAAAAAATAAAAGGATTCCACATGGGCTGGCATATCTGAGCTGATAGCTCATTAAAGGTATGATTTGTTAATGGAGGATCCCCCACAGGCTGATGTCCATGGATTAACTCATTGTGTTTAATTTAACTGGTGGAGTTTCCACTGAACACTGCAGCTGAGAATTCCCTGCATCTTCCATTTTCCTTTAAGGATTTCACACCCTAGCTGGAAGATGGTTCTTACTTTACCCATTCTCAAACCAGCTGCTGGTGATCCACCTTGTGTGCCACAGACCCATTTCTGGAATGAAAATGTGGAGAGTGCATTATCATAATATGCAAAAGCTCATCAAAATTTCCCACTCCTCTATGGTGGGGAAAAGAGAGCTGATTTGAAGGAGTTTTTCTGTCCCTTCAATAATGAATCTGTTTTGCTTGTGACAATGACTTCTGTTTTCACTACTTAGCTTTCTTTCTTCTATTCTGCTACACGTCTGCTACACATAAACTGGAAATAAATACCTGAACAAAATACCTTCAGCATAATTAAAATATACAGGTCTTAATACTTCCCATCCAATCTCAGACCAACAGCTTAATTGGTTATAAAATCTATTAGTGAAAGATTCCAAGACAGGATAAAAATTTTATTCTGCTATAAAGAAATGACCAAAAATAACCATTCCCAGATACAATTATTAATCATAGTTTATGGAAATAATTAAGACAAAATTATTCTTGATTACACCTACACTAATTGTAAATAAACAGTGAAATAAGCTTCTATAAAGCTATGGGGTTATTTTATTATTTGGGGTTTTTTTTCACCAGGTGGTTTTAACAATCATAGCTAAGCAATGGGGTTTCCATGGTAGCCAAGTAAGCTGAGTATCACATCAGCTCTCTCTGAACTTCAAACAGATTTTAAATTTTATTTAAATGTCCTTTTAAAGCTACTGCCTGTCTGATCCATATTCTCTCCCCAGTTTAAGAATATGTTGTAACCAGTGATAGAGTTTATTGAGAAATAAAGAAATCACATGATACTCTATTTTGTTCTGTCATGGGGTTTTTTGGGTTTTTTTTGTTTTGGTTTCTTTTGTGGGTTTGGGGTTTTTTTTGTTTGTTTTTTGTTTGGGATTTCTTTGTTTGGTTGGGGTTTTTTGGTTGGTTGGTTGGTTTTTGTTGCAGGTTTTGGTTTTGTTTGTTTGGTTTGGTTTTTATTTTAGATTTTCAGTTAGATCCTATCTGAGCTGGTGCTGTACCTGTGCTATTGAATATGTCTGCAAATAAGCTGGAAAAGTGGAGAAGTTAGTGAGCTTACAAGGTCTGTTGGTAACAGTAAGTTTTTCTACGTGGTATTGCATACAGAATTGCAAAAAGGTTTTAAAAACTGAACACCTAGGAAATAAAAAGTCCAGTTCATCCGGGTGATGATGGGTGTCAAGTGATGCATTTGACAAGAGGTGGGACAACAAACAATAATTATTTCACATGCAAAATGTTGGGCAGACGACTAACATTTGCCACAAGACCTTAAGGAATATTCAGTGAAAACATCATCTTAACACTGAAAGGTGATCAAAAAGGCAAATCAAAGGTTACAGATTGTCAGGAAAGAGAGAGCTTGAAACATCACAGGACCATTCCACCACATAAATCCATGGCAGATCTATATTAGGAGTACTATATATGCTGTGTTGACTTAATGTCAAAATAAATACCAGGAAATGTTTCAGCCAAGAATATCAAAAGTGTTGAACTTCCATAGGAGGAATAATTAATTAAATTAGTTCTCATTCCTCAGAAGAGACAGTTAAGAAATATTGTAAAAGGGATTCACAAATTCATGGGGCTTGGAGATGCTAAGAGACCTATTTTTTTCATTTTTTTGTGTCTTTCGCATCAGAAGAACAAAGGAATAACAACTAAAGATCTAGGACTCAGTTTCAAAACGAACCCCAAAAAGATATTCTCTGCTGCTGCAACAAAGCTATTGAACTTCTTGTCATAGGATTCTGTGAACTTCATTGGATTCATGGAGATCTTTATTTGAAAGCAATCCAGTAAAGGTTACTAAAAGCATAAATGAAGATTTGGCCCAACTTGTATTGTTGGGATATAATTTATTTCTATCTTAAGTAATTGGAAATGGTCTGGTACTGGGATCCAATTTGATCAACTAGATAATAAGAAATTATTTGATTGAAGTTTAAGAAATTATGACAATGTGATAATATTTTTAAACTCTCTTTATACCTTTTATAAATTATTTTAATTTAAAATTATATTTTAAAAAGGCTATAGTTTAATGGAGAAACATTTATATATGTTATCAGGCATTTATACTAGCAAAAGTAAAGGTAACGAACTGCAGCTGGCACTGGAATGGAGACCTGTGGGGTTTATGGCACTGTTTAGTTCCCATGAGAACAGAACATGGCCACAGCCAGAGATGAGCATTTGGGAAATGTCCATTTTCTGCTAAATGAAGCTTAATTGTATTAAACATTTAGGTTAAGTCTACAAGGAACACATGAGAGCAAAAATGTTATCAACAAAACACGGTTTTACAAATCAAAATATTCATATTAAAACCTTCTTGAAAAGTCAGAATTTTGTCATAATTAATTTTAAAAGCACGAGTAATACTTACTGGAACTCTTATTATTTCATCATGTTAATAATTTTACGTATTTGAAAACTTTTTCCATCTGATTGATTAAAATCTGGAAGATTGTTAAATCCAGAAAATCTTTTATCAGCTTGTCTGTATTTGCACATATAAAAACACTTCTAAAATATTCTTCATGTGGTGATATTTTATCTCTTTTAATTTTCATCATGAGACTGTTTTGGATCATTTTAGTATTTTTTTTTCAGAAAATTAAATAAATTTGCCAAGACCAGAACATCAAAACAGCTCATTTAGAGCCTATGCAATGTCTATGAGATTTCTTGATTACTAGTTATTGGGGTATGTTCAATGGAGAATTTAGGAAGTTGATGACATTTTTCTGCTGACTGCTGCCTCCTGCACTGCAGCGCATTGATTCTTCCATCTCCAGCTTAGCCTTGACACTTCAGCCTGACCCCACATCCTGCTCCCTTTCTTGTGTGGAGGAGCAGCACACGTGCTGAAATGGGATCCTTTCACACCAAGGATATGGAAGGGGATTTGCCTCTTAATGCTAATCATAGTTACTAAAATCGTCCATAAGGCTTTGCTCTCCATGTTAATCTTGCAAAGGCATTCACAGGACACCTGTTCTGGATTAGACTGTTAGATTGATTTTGCAACACAGTAGTTGCAAAAAATGCTTACAGACCATATATAGACATTTAAAAAGGTTAAACACAGACTATGTTTGGCAAAAATATCATTCCAAAAACTCTCTCCAAGGGATTTCTGTTCACTGAGACCTGTGGGTTAACTGAAGTATTTTTCCCTGGTCACTTGCAGATCTATCAAAGGAGTGGTTCATCTGATTAAATGCTGCACAAAATGTTCAGAAATATTTTTGGTTTATAAAAATGAATTCACCTTCTATGTGTTTTGCCTGTGGTAGAGAGGAGCTAAGTCAGCATCGAGGTTTTCCCTCCCTCTGTCTAGCTGTTCTCTCTTTGTGTGTGCATAACAAGCCTGCTGCAACTTCCAGGTGAAATGTAAATAAAATCAGCATATCCTGACATAGTATTATTTTATGACTGTATCATTGCAAAATGACACAATGGTTAGTAATTGCAAATTTGCCTGTGGCCATTCCCAGTTTTGTCAGCTTTCATGATCATTATATTTTATGAAATCTCTTTCATAGTCATAAATGTTCAAAAGTTTAAAGACATATTATAGCTGGAGAATCTCACATACATTGAAGAGGTCTGCCAGTTCTAGGAGAGCAAAAACATTTTGATTGAGATATGATCTAGCTTTTCAATTTACACTAAGTAAAACAATATAAAAATGTTTCATTTTAATTTGTTCCATATGTCACTGATGAAGAAAATGTAATAAGTTTTCCCATATGAGTTTATAAAAACATCCAGAGGCTCAGATGCTTCATAATATCCAGATTTAAGATAATATATAGTAGGTTAGCAGGATTGATTCAAGTATGTATGAGAGAAATTGACAATAATCTAAAATAAGATTTAAGTTAACAAAAACATTCATTGAGGAATCATAAACTATCTACCTAACGGTTCATAATAAATTCAGGCTAAGTTTATATTTATTTATATCATAAAGCACACTTTTTCTAAATATATGCATTTCTAACAAACGTGTATGAATAATAAGAGAGTGTACCATTTGAACACCTTTATTAGAGACTCAAATCTCTTATCTTCACGTCTTGCAATTTTCTGGATTTTTGATAACACCGTTTTAATTATGAAAGTGCAAGTTGTAGCAGATAATAGATTATCATATGCTGCTGAACTAGTTGCATGGAAGA
This sequence comes from Cyanoderma ruficeps, assembly GCA_008694505.1. Taxonomy (NCBI): domain Eukaryota; kingdom Metazoa; phylum Chordata; class Aves; order Passeriformes; family Timaliidae; genus Cyanoderma; species Cyanoderma ruficeps. The sequence goes on from VZDJ01000141.1 coordinate 5,111,116, forward strand.
AATAACCTGTAGAGCAGATGGTTTCTAATAGCATAAACATTAATAATTTTAATGGATAATCAGGCTCTTCTATTATTTTTGTTCTATTTAAAATGAAGAGCAGCAACATAGGTAGGGGTTCAGGCAATTACTGACCAGAAACTCTTCCCAGTTACTTCATTAATTTTGGAGTTGGTCCACATTCACTCAAATTTTATCACTTCTTTTGTATTCTACACTGGGCCAATCTACATTATTTTTGAGACTCTTCTGTGTAAAACGAGGAGTCAAAAGAGAAAACCAAAATGGAATCCAGAGAGTTTCTGGTGCTCTCCTATTATTGTAGTAAAATTCTTTCAATTTTGTTGCTTGTTTAAATGCTACTATTACAATTATCTGAATTAAAAAAAAAAAATACTCTTGCTTTCCAGAGCACAGTTTATGGAAAGAAAAGTCATTTTTACAAAANCAAAGACATTTTTCTAGAGTTAGTCAGACCTTTAATTAATCTGTTATTTTTACTATAATGTTGAATTGTAACAGGAAAACATTAGAAACAAAAAGCATGAAAGAACTGAGTAGTGCAAATCTTTGGTATTAGAAGCGTTGCTGTAGAGTGCCCATTATTTGGTGTGCTTCTCTGAGTGAAATCCAGTGCGTTACATTTCTAAATGACAGTCTGCCTACCTAATTTTATTTCAGACTTTTTCATCCTCAACAAGAAGAACAATTTTATGCAAACCAAATTATAGCTTCGGTGGCATCTGAGTAATTTCAGTGAGTTATGGTAGCTCAGGAGAGCATGTGACTATGTAATTAGAAATTAAGAGCTCTTCTGACAGTGTACAAACATAATGATGTCCCCTTTATATACCTGTCTTGATCGTGTGAGGGACAAAGGAGGAATGGAAAAAAATCTATTTAAATTAATAGAGATAATTTTAAGCAGTTATGCACAGGCAGATCTGTCAAATATAAATATATATTTTATTCTTAATCAATTTGCAGAGCAGATTTATAGCTAGACATAACTCTCAGCATGGACTATGCTATGCCACAGAAATGATGCATCAGCATCAGTATCTTATCTTTAACAGAACTTCCCATGTAGCTATATTGAAATTAGCAGAGGAGAAAAGTTTGCAAGCAGGTAGGAAGAGTGAATGGGACAGAAATTCAACTCCATCCTCACATGTCATTGTCCAGATTGATTAAGGGATGTTATCTTTTATTGACATATTACATTAGATGAGCTTTTCCCCTGATAGCAGAAAAGAAACAGAGGAGAAATTTATCTTCACAATTTTGGGTAGTGAAATTCAGTTTATGACTCAGTTTATACTACTCCTGAAACAGTGTCATTAGGATTGTATTTTCTTATTTCACAGCTTGTCATACCACTTACACATTGCTAGATAGTCCCTCGGTTTTTCTCTGTAGAAAGGTTAGAGGGAAGACATGATCAAGTAAGCAGTGAAATCAAAGCATAGATTAAATATGCTGTAAAGAAGATGGATACTATTTCTCTAAGATCAGACACAAAAGTTACAGTGAAAAGGGGAAAATGTTAACATTAGAAAAAATCCAAACCTGTAAAAATTGAAATATACTTGCAGATTATTAATGGTAGAAGGCTTTTTAAATATATTTTCCTCACCTTATATTTAATGAGTATATTTTCTTTCTTNTTTTTTTTTTTTTTACCAGCTTGGAAAGAGACCTCATCTATTTTCCTTTGCATTTAATAGCAAACTTCAAACTTTATTTTATTGAACCAACCTGGATGTGTCGCCACTTCTTGTTTTTCACTATCAGACTTTTATTCCTGTGAGAAAAAAAAAAATCCACAAAAAACACAAACCACAAACCAACGACCAAATAGAAAAGTTCCATAAGTATTCATACCATCTATAGTGAGGCTAGTTCTTTTTACTCAGCTTCTTGGTTTTTTGAAAATGTATTTAAGATTTTGTCATAAATTTTAATAATTCTCAGTGGCTACAAGGCATACAGGGTTGTCCATCAGGAAGCAAATAAGAGTACATTTAAAAATTAGATTTTGCCATTTCTGAATGTTTGTATTCTTCTTTGGTATCTAGAATCCAGGTTTTTATTGAATAATGAGATGCTTTTTACAGTTTTATTTATTTTAGTTTGGCTTTTTCATATTTCATATTTATTAATCATATGTTTAGATGCAAGTGGATTTTGTTAGTCTGAGAAACAAAAGATTCCTAGTTTAGACACATTTTTCCTGCAACAGCAGATGGAAATCATGAAGAAAATGCATCTCTTGAAGTATGAAACAGAAGACAAATAAGTAACAGCAGCAACTGTATTGAGTGCAGCAATGTTTTCCATGAATGCACTTTGCTCATCTGTCTCTGCTTTGACCATAGAGGATTCATTTTTTATAATAAACAAAACCAGTGATTTTCTAGACAAATACAGGTATTTCTCCATTAAGGTATCTTTTGATGCATTATACTTCAACTCCCGTAATCCATCTCTTTTTGTTTGTTTTTTTTTCCAAATAAACACTCCAAAAAATAATAAGACTTCATGAAAGAAATTAATAGTTGGCATAAAGTGTTTACAAATATGTCTATTTGGGCAAAAATTTGTTTGCAAATGTAGTTCTTAATATCTAATTAGATTTTCTAATAGACTAGCATGGGGTTTATATATGAAAACCCTTCCATCAGCAAAATTAAAGTATAAAGCACTTAATAGTTTGGTTTGGGGTTTTTATGGTTAATTTTTCTCTTACTTTTTAAAATGCAGATGCTGGCACTATCTTTAAGAGCAACATATTAACTCTTTCTACACTGTAAATAAAACAGACAAATGTCAGTCGATAATTTTAGCGACAGTTAAGAAAATTCAAATTTTCAGCACACCATACATTTACCTAACAAGCTTGTAAAAGATCATAACAATGAAAGATTTTTAGGATAACTATTGAAATGAACTTATAAAACATTCTGAGAAGGAAGTCAGAAAAAATATTCCATACCATCAGGAAAATGGGGTCTGTTTGATGTTTGTTCCATCATTGCCTGCTTGTTTTTAAAAACTCTATCTAAGCTGTTTTCTTAAAGCCAAGCGGGGCATTTCTGTTTAGTGTACAGAAAGGAAGAGTCAGCGATGTTCTTTAAAGTAAGTGATTGGTCTCTGAGGTTTGGTGACTTCATTTCTTAATGAAAACAACAACCAAAAAATAGCTGGATTTATATGTTCCTGGAGTGGATGGTCTTAAATCCAAGAATGAGTTTTATGTATCAGGCTTTTTTCAGTTGTCCAGAGCTTGTTGACTTCATTAGTGCAAAATGTAATAAAGCGTCAGTGTCATTTTTCCATATTTCATTGCTGGAGAAACATCTATACATTTTACTGTTTCTTGACCTTTCTACTTGTTAGTTTCATGAGCATTTCTGACAGGGTGCTTATTTGCTGAAATAATTGCAGAAAATAAACACAAATATCCTGCAGATGAATTTATTTCTTCTTCTGTCATATCCTACATGTTCATTATAAACACATTTGATATTATTACATCTCTAAAAACGCCAGGTGTTAGAACAACCTATTTTAAAATGTAAGACTTGAGATTTGGGAAATATATTTTCAAATTTAAGGATGAAAAAATTATCTAAAAATATAAGCAGACAGCAGCCTTGGAGTTTAATAGAAGCAGAGATTAAGAAATCATAAAAGGAATATTTTGAAAGTTTCATAATTTCAGAGGTCTGGCACATAATTGAATTTGATCCTTTGTAATGCAAAGAACAGATGTTAGGAAAACTTTTTTCTTCCTCACTTCCTCTGCCTGTAATTTTTCCTCCTTTGTATAATTATCTCACATATTTATTTCCTGTATAAGGCAGATCTACACCACAGTGCAACTCACCACCCACAGCTAAGGAGAAGTATACTGTCACACAAAAATAAAGAAGTGTATCCTGTATCAGCTGCTTTTCTTTGAATGAAAGAAGAAATATGTTTCCAACCTTTCAGCTTGACAAGTTATGTATAAACCACAGAACACATCCCTATTTATTTATTTTTAATTCATCAGCCACCAAGATGATTAAATTTACACACACAAATTATATAATGAAAAGCAGAAAAAGAAGTTGATTGGAAAGATGGATGTAATTACTTCAGTGTTCTTTGTAATTGTCTCCAGACAGAACATCTTCATCTCATGCCACTTAGACAAAATATAATGCTTTAGATGTGGAGATATGCTTATTATTTGCCTTTTCCAGAACAGTTGACAAAACTGTGTGCATGCATTCGGTTCTTCTGGGTAAAGTTTGCCGCCACATTTACGTGAATGTTCGGCTTCTGTTCCTAAATTATTCTAAATCTGTGAGGCAATAAATGTACTGCATGTAAGAATACCCATACTGTGTCAGTCCAATGGTCAGCCTTGTCCAATATTTATAAAGAAATATGACAAGGGATGCATGATAAGGTGGAAAGCATAACAGAAAAGAGTTGTGTAGAACTATCCTTTGTCCAGGAAAATTTTGTCTGGTGATTTTAACCAGCATACTTTTCCAGATGATATTCACAGCTGGTAGGTACTAAAGATTTTCTGCAGAAGATTCAGGTTTTTCAGTGCTCCTATCTTATAATGAAGAGAATCAGTCTTCTCAGAGGCCCATTTATCTCTATTGATTCCACAGAAATGTTTGGGTGATGAACTTAAGCATAACTAAGTAACTTTCAGTTACCTCTGCATTGCTGGGTGAGCTACATTACAGATCACTAATCTGCATTTGGAAGCGGTCTGAAGTGGTCTTGTTATAATTGTTTTATTTTCCTTCAGAAGATATCAAAAATAGAGGTGAAAGTTACAAAATATGTTAATAAATTCTTAATTACATTCAGACACACTGAACTATTAGTTACCTAAACATTACCAACCAAGTATGAATATACTTGGTCTTTTATCATAAATGTTGTGCAAGTTATACTGAAAAACAAACAGAAAAAGAGAGGCGACCCATTTTTTAAAATCTACGTGGCATAGTCATGCTGTGGCACAAGAAACAGCAGAAACTCAAGCACATAGAGTTGGGCAATGCAACTTTTCCAGATAAAGTTAAACAATGATATTTTTACATACCTATGGATCTGAGCCTGAAACTGCAAGTCAAAAAGTTGGCTCAGGCAGACACTGGGTTCCTGCTCAGGCAGGCATGATGTTTCTTCCTGCACTCCTTCTGTGCTCTGCTATAGACCTGGGAGAAGATTTCTCAACTCTACGCTTTCAGGTCAAATATGATTACATGATACCTTTCTGAAGGCTTGGCTGAAATCAATATTAGGGCTGGTTTTAATGATTTTATCACCACCTGGAATAATTTGCAAGAAACATTGGCTCCCCATTTATTTTCATAACTGGTTTTGAATAGATTGTCAAACTAAATTAGTATTCATGTACATTAAATAATAGTTTTGTTTTATAAAAGAAAAAACCCACATTTTTGTGTCTTCATTTTGAATTGCTGCAAAAACTTATTTTGGCATAAATACACCAAATTTCAATAATGGAAAGCAATTTTTCAAAAATCAACTCTGCAAAAATCAGTCAGATGCAACTACGTGTCAGGTATATTTTACATGTTTACTGAGAAAATAAATTTAATCTTACCTTAATAGTATGGTCCTTTCAGTTAAAATTTCCTTTTTATTTTTTCTTGGTAAAAATATTTATGCATCTAGAAAAAGGGTATTTGAAGACCAGATTATACAATAATCACTCATAGTCAGTAATTGCTTAAGGTATAGGTGGCATTACTGGAGGTAATAAGATAGCTTGGAGTAAAATAACAGGACCCAGTTAGATTGCAAAGTTTATAACTACAAATAAACTACACTCCCCTAGTTTCTGTAAAACTGTATGCACAGTTTCTTTTTGCACAGTGCTCTGTATTGAATGAATTTTGCCTGCAATTTACAATTCCCCAACTTAAGGTTTCCTGATATTAACTAAATCTCCTGTTACAAATATATTTTTTCACTTAACTTTTGAGTGCAAATTTTCTATACATTTCTTTCTGAAATTTTTATTTTCTTTTGGAAAGATGGAAAATATTAAGATGGTTGCACTCATATCACCAGCATTTGCTGGTTTTCCCAATGCAGGGATAACACTCAACTTCATTGCACTTCCGAAATCAGTGCATTTTGTAGATCAGAGTCGTGGAGTAATCCAGGCTAGAAGCAAGCTTGAAATCATCTAGTGCAAACCCTTGGTCAAAGGAGGTCTGGTCAGATTAAGTTACTGAGGGCTGTGTTTGGTCAAATCCATGTTCTGCAAGGAAAGAGAAAGAAGAATTCCTACATTCTCTACTGCACTTCGGATTATTTTAATGACACCTCCTAGGAAGAGAAAATATGCTTGGGAGAAGCTACACAGAGCACTAAGGGCAGCTGCTGAAACTTGGTACTTTTTAGCTCATTCATTGTATATATTATTGTCAAAACTAGCCAGACACTTTTCCAAGTTTAACCCTCTAGTAACTCATTTCAGCATCATCACAGTAATTTAAAGTCTCCAAAATATGAACAATACATACGAGCTCAAAACAGGAACAAAGGAAATGAGAACCATGAGGAAACATTTTCCTGCAAATGACTGAGGCTGTATTCTTAAACACATCTGCTATCAAAGTGGCACAAAACCTTTGAACTGTACCACTGTAGGCTCCTTTCTCCTAAAACAGATCCCATTCCATCAGTGATTAATATCTGCTGTCTCTGATACAGAAAGAAACGTTGTGACCATATTTTCAAGGACAAGAAAATCATGGTGGCCATATATCTTGGTTTCCCCAGCTTAACTGTAATTTTCTTCAAGCCTGAAAAAAAGGAATTAAGGTTTTTTCTTTTTTTTTTCTGAATTTCCAGACAAATGACCACTGTCTATGCATAGTTTGCCTTCATGTGTTCATACAGCTCACTTGACCATGTCCAGTAGAGGTCACCAGTTCCAGATGTATTGGACTTAATTTTCCATGTGGTGCATGACACATGCTCCTGCATTTCATCTGGCTATTGTGTGCCCATAAACATAGGAACATTAGGCATAATACAGACTTCTGGTTAAATGACTTGAAAGTAACATTCCTTAAGGCATTTTGACAGTAAGTTTTTGTATGGATCTCAGTGCTTCATGTAACAGAACGGTAAATCTCTTCTTCATATATCAAAGAATCAGAATCATAGAAGATGTTGATTTAGAGGGGCACATCACAATCATCAAGTCCAGCTCATGGCCCTATGCAAGACACCCCAAGTGTCACACCATGTGTCTGAGAGAATTGTCCAAATGCTTCTTGAACTCTGTTAAACTTGGTGCTGTGGCCACTTCCCTGTGAAGCCTGTTCCAGTGCCCAACCACCCTCTAGGTGAAGAACCTTCTCCTGGTATCCAATCTAAACCTCCCCTGACACAACTTCATGCCACTTCCTCCAGTCCCGTCGCTGGTGATGAGAGTGAAGAGATCGGTACCTGCCCCTCCACTTCCCCTGGGGAGGATGATGAAGACCACAATGAAGTCTCTCCTCAGTAAATAAAACCCAGATGTTTTGCCAATCAAGGTGGACTTTAAATTCAGCCACGTGACAGCCCAGGAGAATGCTTCAAAACAGAATCAATGTCTCTATATCCTTATTTTGAATTTTCAATTTTCTTAGATTTAAGTATCCTCTAAAGCAAATAAATAGAAATCCCTAATATTCCTATAATTCCTTTTCTTTCTTGAACTCTTCTTCAGACTTCCAGGAACTAGGTTAAAATATGGTTGTTTATACATTGATTTTTGATTAATCTATTTGGTTATGGTGTGTAGTGTGTTGATTCAGTTTTAAGTTAGTTTTATTTTATGTAAGCATGAGAAGGTTTTTTTTGGTCTTTTTTTATCATGGAGAGCTTTGGCCTACAATTCACATTCAAAGTTGAAGACCTGGCTAGCAATAGTACTAAATTTCATGGTCTCAGCTTTAAATAGTTTTGAGGAGGCAATCTCTCACTACACTTTTTTTTTCAGAGCACATCTTTATTGAACCTCATTCAAGTAGCACAATATGACCATTGAATGTTTTACCATGGACTGCTTTAAAGGAGCTGATCTTCAGCAGCTGTTTATCCTCATTTATTTTCAAGTATCAGTGTCTTTGTAATTCCAACAGCATGGTAGCCTGCTCTTCATTTAAATTATTATTTTATGTTATTGTTTGCCATAGGAATTAAGGTTTTCCGGAAGTGTAATAGATAGCACATGGAGTCTTAAAGACAACCAAAGAAACTTCACAAAGTGAACTGTGAACAGCCCAAGGGCCATATCTGCAGCAGATCACTCCTAATTCACAAAAGGTTCTTCTGAGAGAAAGCCAGTATGTGTGGTTTGGGAAACAAGGATAACAAGAAGCAGACCCATCTCATGTTGCCATGGGAATACTTTTTGCTGTATGTCTGGATAGTGTAGAAGTATTCATGAGTTGTCTCTATAAGTCATATAATTAAAATAGGGATAAATAGGACTAATTGCATATTTTCGGCAGAAAATTGCTCACCATCTATTATTATTACAGATAATGTCAGAATATCTGACAGAAATTATCCTTGGTTTATGGCAAAATGAGCTCAACAGATTTCTTTTAAGACATTTTAAAACAATCCATGCTTCAAAACAAGAAAGTGCCTGAAAAGGAAAATTATCTCCCAAGTACTCTGCCAAGGTCACTTTTCTTTGGTTTCCCATTCTTCCCTGTTGCAGGAATCAGCCAACAAAATAAATGGTCAACATGGATTTATGAAGAAAAAATCATGCTTTATGAGCCTGAAAGCTTCAACAATGAGGTGATTGGCCTGCTGACTAGCCAGTCATGATACCAGCGAATGCTTTTCACTGTTTTCACTATATTGGCTTTTGTAAATTTTTCAACACTATCCTATCCTGATATACAAGTTGACTATGTATGCACCAGATAAGTGGGCAGTGACATGGATTTTAAACTGGGTAAACTCCTGAGTTCAAAGGGTAGTGATGAGTGGCATGAAGTCCAGGTTCAGGAAAATCATTAGCAGTGCGCCACTGGGAGGGATACGAGGGCAGAAAATAGTTATTAAACTAATGAAAATAAGTTTGGGTGAATACAGTGAAATTATCCATGGAGTATAGTCCATGAAACCACAGAACCAGGAGGGCAATTCAAACACTGTCTGTGCATGAAGTTTGATGAAAGACATAAAAAAAAAAAATATTATTTAGTACTATTATCTTCAGAATTGATGCAAGCAGTTATAAATGAAGACAAAGTTCAATCTTTTAGGTCCCATTTGATTTGAGGAAAGCATGATCTGAAAAGATAAAGCTTGAAATATATTCTACAGGACTTGCATCCTGCACTACCATATCTTGGCATTTCTCCCTCTTCCTAACCCACTCACCCTTAAAGGTCACTCAAGGCTATGGTTTAAATGTTATTGGAATGGGTGAAAAAGAAATGCTGTGGGACTTATTGACAGAAGGATTAAAGGAGACTAAATTAAGTCGACAAAAATGAAAATATAATTTAGTCCATATTCCTTGTTTATGTATTTGGCAGGTTTTAACATTCTTTGGGGGATATATAACAGTTATGAGTTAAAAAGTGGAGCCAAGAATAATGTTAATTATATGAAAGGAAGAGAAAAAAGTGTGGTCATAGGAAAAATAAGCTACTAAATCTAGATAACCTCACTCAAGAGGAAAGAATGCATACAGGTAGAGACTATTGAAAAAAAAAATCCGTAATCACAGCTAGTGCTTCAGATACAAATTACGTGGCAAAAGGTTTTAATTAGCTCTGACAGTCTACAGCAGACTTGACTGATTTGGTGCAGATATAGACTGTGAAAGATGATGTCTGGTGGAGAGAAGCTTTGGCATGTCCTCTCACATGAACTGTTCTGTCAGATAGCTTAGCATTGCTTTTCCTTAGGAATTAAATATTTTACTTTAACCTCTTTAGTATGATTTGAGGTACCCTGTGGTAACTTCCCGTGCCTGATGTTCTCTAATTCCCAGCTTATACTCTGATCTTCAATCTCCATGTATGCTGTTTGTATGTGATATACATGCTTGGGAAGGGGAATGATGAAAGGTGACTAGAGTTGCATGTAACATAATCTTTCCTTTGATTGTCTGGACGTGAAGCATCACATGTCCACTCATGTTAACTTGTTAGTTAGATTTTACATCTCTGTCCCCTGGACAAACATCTGCGTTAATAAATTAATACATACTTAAGCTCTCTGCTCTGGAGAAAAAAGGTTTCTTGCCTCATCTATGACTTTCACATTAGATTAATTGCATATTGGGGTGGTGAGGGGGAGGGAAGTGTTGGTAGAGAAGAGTAAGAAGGACATCTTTTCATCATTAAAGAGTTTTCTGGAATTATGGTCAGTACTATTATGATTGATGCTTTACCTGGCTGAATGTGAAGATCTAGAAGTATTTCTCCAATCTTCATTTTGTATCTGTTTCAATGCACTATTGGATCATTCACTTTAAATAAAAATACAGGACACAATTTGAACTTGTTAAAAAAAAATTACAAGAATTTTTAGCTGAGTCTTAGAGACAACGTAATGTCATGTGATTAACCCTGTACCTCTGCTAAAGGTAGTAGGATGATCCCCTCAGTAACAATGATATCAGAGGGGAGACATCATATCTTCAGTGGGGCAGGAATATATTATTGTAAAACTGATGTCAACAGGGGGAATATCTGAGACAGTGAGTAACTTGTGACTACAGCCAGTTACTTGGCTTCCCTCATTTATCCCAGAAGTTAAGCTACAAAGTCAATTCACAATCAAACCACAGAATCTTACATCAGCAGACTAATAGCTCTAAATGTTAGTAAAATAGATATTTTCTGAAGTTGCCTTGAAATGCTCTCTGATTGCTTAGATGTCCTTGGCAAATTAGTGCCTGCAGAAAATAAATGTGTGCTAGGTTGTGGGTTTTTGTTTGCTTCACATTGTTATAATTACTGTTGCTATTTTTATTAATAGAAATACTCATAGAAAGAGTGGAAACAGAGAAAAGGAGGCAAGAGTAGAAGTCTAATTAGTTAGTTAGTTTTGAAGGGATTTCCAGAGAAAGCAAGCTGATCAAACAGCATTTTGCCCCTGCTGATCACAACAAAAATATCTGTCCAAAGTTTAAAGATTAAGAGATACATGTTGTAATGAACAACATTTTCAAAGTGAACAAACAAGATTCATCTAGGGTCTTCAAATGTTATGTTTTCATCCTGGTGATATTCATGTCCAGCTAGGAGTAAGATAAAAAAACTGAGAGGATGACTCATATGGATAATCATGAATATCGGATTAAAAAAAAAGGGAAGGACGCAGTCAAAAAGAAAATGGAAAGAGTCAAATTGTGTTCTGACACTGATTCATTCAGCATGATTTAGTTTTTAGAAGTCTATAAAGTCCTTGCTAATGTTCTCCATTCTTTTCATACTGTCAGTAAAAGTATCAAAGAAGAATGTTATATCCCAATTATTAAGAGATCACGTTTCAGAAAATTGTGGTATATATATTCTGAATGTTTTTTCACCTTTTGCAGCTCTATAGAAGACATATCACATTTCAAAATTCATGTTGTGATCAGAGAAACAGATATATTTCTTCCATCTTTTTGAAAGTTGGGTGAACACAATTGCTGCACTCAGGAAACAGAGCAAGGAAGCTCTTAGCAGGCTTGGCCAAGACATGCAAGCAAAAGATGGGGATGAGCAAAACTGTCACACCTGTTCATCTGTTATAGACAAATGTAAAATTTTGGCCCAAAATATGTAAGCATAAATATTTGGGAATATTAGTTTCTTAATACTCTCTCTGAAGTGCTCATAATTACATAAAATTGTTAAAGGCCTCTCTTCTTTACCCTGCTTCTGAGGTGAGAACCTTAATCTATAAGACAAAAGAAAGAAGGTGTTGGAACAATTATGTTAAAATGTGGTCCATAAAACTATACCTACCTTCAATTTTAAGAGATAGTACTGTTTTCTTAACTATAAATTACTATCCATTAATTGTAAAGAAAAGTTTACCAGAGAAAAACTTAATACTTGTTTTTGTAAATCACTAATAGCATCCTATGCAATCTATTAGCATACTCAGAAATTTTAAGTTACCTTAAGATTTGTTACAATTTAATTGAAAAATACACCTTTTAAGGTGGATAACATTTGAGATACTGAAGACTTTCAGTTTTGATTGAAGAATGGAAGTCCTTCCAGGAAAATAAAAACCTCTATAAGAGTATTTTTAGTCACAGAGTGGCAGACTCCCAACAGAATTACCTATAGTCTTCTAATAGTGCTTCAGAAAAACTAGATGTCTTCAGTTTTTGAAAGTATTGATTGTGTGTAATGTTATGCGAGTTCAGATGTTATACAAGTTCAGGGCATAACAGTGCAGCAGAGTGCAGTGGCAAAAAATAGGACTAAAAGAGAAAAATTAGCCTTCCTTAAATACAGAGATATAACACAGGACACATAAAGAAAGCTGTTCTCATGGTGCAAGCATTTAAATATAGCAGATTAATACAAAAATTGATTTCATTTTGTCCACATTTATAATGTATTTTTCAAATTTATTTTTTAGGCTGAATGAGCTCATATATTGAACATATATATCTTTATCTAGTTGTCTTTTCTTTAAAATATCTTTAAGTTTCTTGAAACAATTATTAATTGATAACGTCATATTGTAGCTTGGAATTTATTTTGCAGAACTATCCTCTAGTTTTTCTGTTTTGAGAGGCTGAAAGCCAAACAGTGTGAAAAACCACTCTGGGTATAAAGACAGTTTTACACACCATTTTTTGCTCATAGTAGTGAGCAAAATATACCTCATAAAATAAAATACGTTGCACTAATCAACAGAAATACGAGACAGTTCTCAAGGTTCACTGATCAGCTGAGATATTGCTTTACTAAGAACAAAGATTGGCTCTTTGGTCATGCTGTATCTTCAATAATGAATAGTGAATACTCTTCAGTGAATAGTGTCCTTATTCATTATGGCCCAATACCAGTCTCAGGTGATTTGCATTTAAATTTTTAATTCAACAGAGAGGCATCTTAATCGACTAATTATTCCTTAAAATTTCTTTTTCAATTTCAAATGTTTTTGCCTTTGCTTCCAGACTCTCAGTTCAGTGATTACTATATACTGGTCTATTGACAAAATCTTTGTAGAATCATAGAATCATAGAGTATTACGAGTTGGATAGGACCCATGAGGATCATTGAGTCCTGGCCATGCACAAGATTCCCCAAGAATCACACCATATGTCTGAGGGTATTGTCCAAGCACTTCTTGAACTCAATCAAGCTTGGTGTTGTGACCACTTCCTTGGGCAGCCTGTCCCAACTCCCAACCACCATCTGGGTAAAGAACTTTTTCCCGATATCCAGCCTAAACCTCCCCTGACACAACCTCATGCCATTTCCTCGAGTCCTGTCACTGGGCATGAGAGTGAAGACGTTTGTACCTGTCCCTCTGCTTTCTCTTGTGAGGATGTTGAAGACCACAATGAGGTCTCCCCTCAGGCTCCTCTTCTCCAGGCTGAACAAACCAAGTGACCCCAGCCATTCCACATAACACGTCCGTTCCAGGCTCTTCACCAACATCTTAAGGAAAACTATCATAGGCTTTAATAATAAAAAAAATAATTTAAAAAAAATAAATAAAAAAAAAGGACATGTAAAATTAGCTTAATATAATGTAGATAAATTGACAAAACTCAGAGGTCAAATTTCAGAAAGTTATAAAGATTCTCTCCCTGAACAATTAAGGATTTTTTAAGTTCCAAAATTAAGACAATTTTTAAATTAAATTTTTTGTTTAAGAATCCTAACTGTGTCAAGGTTTGCCTTGAGCTGTGGCTGTCACTCCTATCATTCATCATACTCCCTTTTCTAGTGGTGCCAGTTCTCCGATAACTACTTCAATTATTTTGCCACAACTCCTGATGAAGCTTTGAAATTACAAAAATGGCTTTTGAAGAGTAATCTTACAAATAACTGTCTATATATAGCTGTTAGGGGAATGACAGTCTCAGATTCAGCTTAATATCTTAGTGTGGGATGTACATTCAATATCTGTCTACCTTTCCTCTCTAGGAGTTTCATTGCTCTCATAATGCTGAAATATTATATTTTTATATTATAACAGCAGTTTTTATATACATATATACATATTGCAATTATTCACTAATGAAATATAATATTTGTGAATGATTACAAATATTTGAAATATAGGCAATTTACTACCTGTATATTCTACTGTTTCTACATGAAAATAGAAAAAGAGACTCACAAATAATTTTTAAAAATTGAGACATTCTGAGCTACAAATGTTGGACTCAGAGAAATTTGGATTTTTTTTCGAACTCTTTAACTACTAATTGTGTCATCTCAATAAGTTTGACTTGTTATTACCCATGTTTTGAAGAACATGAAGCCTGTTTCACATAGGATAATTTATCAGTATTAGGACACTTCAGTTTTGTGAATAACTGATACACTATTAAGAGTCATGTCTGAGATTATGTTCTTTTACCAATCAGTTATTGGCTTTAAGATTTGAAACCACATGCAGCTGCATGGTGTCACCTAATTTCCTAAATAACATAATAACACAGTCTGTCAGTGATAGTGGCACTGCAGCACTAATCTCCAGTCTTTCCTTCATAGCAGTTGTATAACAAACTGTTGTCCTTTATGTAATAATTGCATTACATGTACCTTGGTTGGTAGTTACTTTACTGGATAGTGCAGGATACTATCCAGTCTTGGGATTTGTGCCTCTAGCAGAAGGCAGAAGTCAGAAACCAATATCTATTTTAAAAGAACCTCAAAAATCCCTGTAAATTTGAATCCAGGGAATCAGCGACCTTCTCCTACTTCATTTCTTTTCCTCTCCTCTCCCAGGAAAAGGTCTAGGATGGAGAATGGTATCATTGTTTAAAGTTATCTCCTCAAAAAAGCATGGGGGAGGAAAGGAAGTAAAACCCGATGTTAATTCTAAATTAGAGGATTATAAAAGACAGTTTGGACTGAAAAACAGAGATGATATAGATTGGTTAAAGCTTGGACAACATGCTTCTATTTCAAGTCTGTTGAGAAGCAGACACACAAGTAGCATTCAGAGAAAAGTGCTTTGAAACTGAGTGTATGAGAGGCATCATGTAAAATATTTTTACTCTTTCGACATGAAGTTAATCCCCTTACAAAACCATACAAGTTTGCCTGTATCAACCACAACTTATGCAACAAATTTTTCTACTGACCTGAAAGTTTAGCAAAGCAGGCTCACATCCAGCCTTGAAGTTTAGCTGTGTGAATATCTATCCTGATGTTGGTAAACTGCAGAGCTGTTAATAAATTGCCGAACTTAACTCCTTCACTGAGGCTGAATATTAAGTTTCTGCTCCAGTTCTGGCCTTACCACTCTTGATAATTTTATCTCAAAACATGAGATACCGATTCGTATAACATAATATCTGCCAATTTACATTTTAAATTCAGCTTTTAATTTATGCCTTTATAATTCATGGGCACAGGAAAGGGTAAAAAATTAAAACACGTTTCATTTTGAAGGAAAATCAGAAGATAAATACTAAAAGACTTATATTTATAACAAAGTGCAAGTTCAAGACATCTCAATATAGCAAAGATCCCTAGCTATTGCTTACTTTTACAAATTACACCAAAAGTCCTGGAGTTTATTACTGTTTGTAGTCTATTTTTTTTCTTTTCTCATACACCTCCTGTTCATTCCACCAGTTACTTACATTCACCATCTTTAATCTGCTGTGGGGATAATGAACAAGACCTGTCACAATGACTTCCCGGGATGCCTGGAGCTTTAAACACTTTCAGTTTTAAATATGTCATGCCATTAAGCAGAATAAAACAAAAGGGATCTGTTGCTGTATTCTACATCCTGAGTCTATAGAGATTTGACAAAGTGATCTCACATGTAACAGTGACTACAGCAAAAAAATCCTTGATTGTTGCCAGATAGTTATTGTCTCAGAGAAAAATGTTACCCAGATCAAAAATCTAATATACTGATAAGCAAATTTTGCTTCAAAATGGCATTATATCTACTGTATTTGCAAGTAAATATTTTATTCTTCTAGTATCAGAAATTTATTTGCAGTGCACAAATTTCCTGAGTGAAACAATGGAATGGGGATATTTATTTAATGTGTTGTCACTCTGAGCACTGAAGCAGAGAATGATGGGTTAAAGCAATAAACACACTAGACCTAAATAATGTAACTGATTCCACATTCTAAACAAATTTATATTGTTCCATGCTTCATAAATCAATTCCATCCATTCCTTTTCCAACTCTGAAATCTATTCTTAATTTCAAATTTTTTTTCTTAGTTCTGTATTTCATAACCTTTCCATATGAATTATTCTTTCTCTATGTCCATCTTGTGTATTACTTATCCTTTAAAATTTTCTTAGATTTTTTGCTGGTTGAATTGCTATTCACACAATAATCTCACAGACCTCTTATTTTTAAATTGTTTAGGAAGAAATAATTGAGAATAATCAATATCAGAGTTTTGAATGTCATTGGTTATTTTTGATTGAATCCATGAAGCATGTAAGGTATTTTGTTCCAGAAGTGAATCAGCTCAACTTTTCTGTTTTGGTTCAAATAATTGTGTTTACAAATGTCTATGAATATATTTCATTTAAATGAACTCTCTGAGAGAACAATCTGCTAGCAAAGCCTTGTATGATAATACTCAGTGAAGGGAATGCAAAAAGTTATGACTGAAGAAGAAGAAGAGAATTTTATTTACAATTTTGAGCATGCATGCACGGCTGTATTTTGATTATTTCCTCTGTTCCAGTTTTGGCTAATGAAAAGAGATAAGCCTCTACATTCAAATTTTGAAGTAGTTTTTACTGTAGGAACTACAAGTATGACAGTCTGTCAGGAATACAAGTTCCCCATTGGCACTTGTCAAATCAGCTTTCAAATATTATAATAATAAATATTATTATCCAATAATATATGCAATAATCACCAATTCAAAGCTCCATTCCAATCTGTGCAAATAGATTCTGAAATATGCAATACCACATCCCAAGGCGATTCTATATTTAGCATAATAAATGTTATAAGAATCCAAGGTCATTAAGAACAGCCATTTAAATAGCATTAATCCTTGGTTTAAACGTCATCATAGATATTTGGAATCCAACTTGTCCAGGTATATTAAATTCTGACCTGAGTTTTTGGAAAAAAGTACAGTGAGAATACATGCGGCAACAAGAATATCTGGAAAATTTTCTCCTCTTCGTTGGCACAAGAAAGCTGCTGGAAAACTTACAGATGCACAAATGTGAAAAACCATAGACTGTAGAAAATTAAGTTGGACAGCTGGCATTGACCAAGGGCCTGATCCCAGTGACTACAATCTCGAGTCACTGAGTTAAATGAGAATTATTTGCTGTGGCCTTTTCCTCATTACATAAAGTAACAAATATATTTCTGTTGCCATCAGCTGATGCTACAATGAGCCAAAAGCTTTAAAAAAATTGTGGTTTAGAGGTCCTCAAAGTTTCTAGAACCATGCAGACATGGTAATAAGAAGTGCTGATGTGCTTTTCTTATAGGATATGTAACATCAGTCTTAATGATTTCTTACACTACAGTTTTTATATCATGAGATCCTTTGTCAGAAAAAGAATAACAACTAACAAAAAAAATATCCAGTTCTACGTCTTTTCTTTTGAATCTGGCTCAGTTTTCAGCTGTTCCTCATTAAAAGCATTTGAAAGACTGGTTAAAAGGTATTTAGGCAACACCTTTCACCAAAGTCAACATTTGTTTCTGAAAAAGTGTTTCAAGAAAGCTGGCCCAGCTGGAGGAAATCCAGTGATGAACAGCGGGTAAGACCAACAGTCTGAAAATCGTGATTACAAGGATAGACAGGAAAAAGTGTTACTCTTTCATCTTAAGAAAGGTATGCAGAAGGAAAATGTAGCAACAGTCATCAAATATGCAAACTATTGCTGCAGACAAGGAAAATAAGGCTTGAAAAATCTGCTCTCCATGGAGATGTGGAATACTTGGGAATAAGACTAGCTAAAGTGATTTATATTAGACATTACAAAAAAATGAAATATTAAACATTAAAAAAATATTAAAAAAATGATATTTGAAAAAAATAATCTCTGGACAGTTGTGGATTACCCATTATTAGAGATTTTTATGAACAGATTTGGCAAACAGTGGTAAAGAATAACAAGCATAGAGGCAGAGGCCAATTTACTCTAGAGAAGAATCTGTCCCTAAAACAAAACTCTTTTGAATCATCTGTGAAACAAATACTCTCTCTCTCCCTCTCTTGAAATCAGTGCTCACTTTGCTTTAGATACATAAGGAATTTTTAAAAATCCACCACAGCTAGAATGAGGTGTGGAGGAGCTTCCTTTCAGTTGAAAGCTCATTTTTATTATTATTTCATTGGATCATGATTATATAAAAAGATAGAATTCCACTGTGTATTCCGCTGGAAATATTTTGTGCAATTCAACAGGAAACTACACTTCAATGCAGACTTTTCAAGTAATTTCTGCTTTTATGGCTACTCATAGTCAGTAAAGACTGTATGTTTAAATGTCTAACTTTAGAAGTCTAAAACTGTTGTGTAAGTCCACAACAATCAATTTAAATCCCTTTTAAATCTTTTGGACAGAAATAATCACTTACACAGGACAATCCATCTTGTCTCAACAAAAATGTTTAAAATATCTAAAACAGGCCAGGTCAGTTTTCCTGCACAAACAATCACATATCTCTTTGACTTTTGGGAATTCAAGGACAACAACCTTGTATTTGAACAAGATTTAACTTAAGATTAATTGTATTTAATATTAAGATATCTGAATGTTTCTACTCCTATCCCTCCAAGTTGCATCCTGTGTCTCTTTTAACCCCATTTTGTCTTCACCCAGGTGAATTACTTTAGTCTCAAAGTATGGTTATATATGGTAAAATGAACAGAATGATGCAAGTTGAACAAACAAAAATTATGTCTGTATGAAATAAATTCTAAGATTTTTCTCAGAGGACTGTTTTTACCATTTGCAGCTGTAACATAAACATCTTTGTAGGGTGCTCACATGACCCACACATGGGATGATCTAGGTAGCCCCAGTTCCTAAGGCAGGACTGTGACTCTGTGGGGTCTGTTGTGCACAGAACCAGCAAGGGGATCTGCTCCAAACATACCATGGAAAAGACCTCTCAGACCATTAAATCCACACTGCCAAATCCACTACTAAACCATATCCCTAAGCACCACATCTCTGCGTCTTTTAAATGCTTCCATGGATGGTAACTCTACCACTTCCCCAAGTGGCCTGTTCCTGATGTTTGATAACCATTTCAGTAAAGATTTTTTTCCTAATATCCAACCTAAACCTCCAGTGGTGCAATTTGAGGGCATTTCCTCCTGTTCTGTCACTTACTTGTTACTTGGGAGAAAAGACCAACTACCACCTCTCTGCAGCCTTTCAGGCAGTTATGGAAAGCAATAGTCTCCCCTGAGCCTCAGTTCCTCCAGGCTAAACAATCCCAGTTCTCTCAGCTGCTCCTGAGGAGATTTGTGTTCCAGACCCTTTGTCAGCTTCATTGCCCCCTCTCCCATTTTCCAGTACCTCAATGCCCTGCTTGTAACCATGCAACAAAAGGAAGGCCACTATCAGCCAGGTTATCCAGGGAATTAACCAGAAGAGAAATTCTGTTGAATACAATAAAAGAAATAGAAATACAGAGGGATCCAGCCTGAAAAGTGGCATAGAAGCAGCATAAAGGGTTGCCAGGTGAGGCAGCAGTATATGGCTAGCAAGAGGACACCTGCAGGGACTCACACCAGGGCCCAGAGCATTTGCCACTGGCCAGTTACAGTGAGGAGCTACCTGGGGAGTGCTGGGGAAGAGGGAAGGAGGTGATTCTGGTGGTGATTTATGGGGCTGGGAGATATGTAACTGTTTATTAATTCTCTCTAAGGGTCTGGTAACATGATTTATCTGTGATATTATCAATATTGATCCTGAGTCTATAGTTCACTGTGGGTTAATCACATGTTGTTAATAAATTAATAAAAGGTTTCTATTCCGATTCTGGCCTAAGCCAAGTGAACTCACTTGTTTTTTCCTGGTGTCTACCTTTCCTGGAAGGGATGCTTAGCAACCAGCTAGGATTAGTAGTGAATTATTTCTACACTGGAAATAATAAAGGAAAACCCTGCTTTTCAGAAATGGTGAGAACTTTAAAATGTTTTGAATTGTAGACTGGAGCAACTAGAAGTCTCACAGAGTAGCCTGAAAGACTTGGAAAATCAAAGGAATTGCTTCCCCATTTCTGTCATCTGCATTTGCAATACTATTGGACTAGATTTTTTTATTAATATATATCATTAATACACAACATTGATATCCACGCACACTACTAATAGAAGTAGAACTTCACTTTTGTCTTAGGTATGTATGCTGGTGAGCTTTCTTCTGTATTTCTGGCACCTTTTCATTTCCAGTTTTTAAGATAACTTCTCTCAGGGGATGACTTTTATTTGATCCTGTTATTCATATTGCTCATCCAGGCTTAGGAATCTGGGATGAGGGAAAGGGGAGGAGAAGCACATAAGATTTTTTTTCTTTCTAAAATGAAAACCAGACCTGTTCAAAGATTTGACTTGTAGTTGAAAAACAAACATAGTTTACCACACTCCAAAGGAAAAAAATACAATGCTTAAATTGTTGTAATGATAATTACTTTCATTAGAAAACCCCAAACTCAAAAAAGCTCCAAACTAACAAACTCAAAAAAGCCCCAATGAGATTAAAACAAGCAGAACAGCTGATGCTATTCCAAACTCTATTTTCCACAGAAAAACAAGTAAGTGGTTAAAGGAAGGATTAAGCCCTTTACACATTACAGTTTCTAGCTGTGATAATATATCAGTTATCTATGTAGATTTTATTTATATGTGCACAATCTGCATCTATATTTATATATACACACCCAGCGGTACACACATCCTGGAAATGAAGGCAGGGGAGAAAGACTGCTAAGTTCAGAGGAAGTATGTTTAACAAATAAATGAATAAATAAATAATTCTCAATATTTGTGGAAACTAAAATGGAAAATTGTGGTGCAATACTTCCCTTATGTCATATTTTCCTAACCCACCTAGAGGTGTTGGTTAAGGAGTGCTGTAGCTCATGTAAACTATACCTTTAGAAAAATCATAATGAAGTCATATTCTAGAAACTTGTTTTCCACTAGTGCATTCTTTGTTCAATTTGGCATCATAATGTATCTAAATAATTAGTTCATGTAGCATTACAGTAAAAAAAATTAAAACACATAAAAGCAATTCCCTGAGCCCTGCCTAGTTAAGTAGGCTCTTTAGTTTTGCCACTGCCATGTGCTCTATGCTCATGAATCAGGATCCTGAATTACAAGAGGAGTTTAAAGATCATGCTTATCTTATACTTTTCTTTAAGTCATACTCCATTAATAATAGTAAAGCACACTTAAGGGGGTTTGATTTGCCTTCTAGCTTTCAAAGAAATAACCTCAACATTTCTATACCAAACACTGTCCTTTAATTATTTAATGTTAAGTAACAAACTTCAGCACTGGAACATTCTCTCAGGTTTTCCTTTCCAAAATACAACTTAAAAATAATACTAGTGTGAAAACTGAAGTTCTTGGAGCAGTTTTGGAAGTGGACTAAAAGAGGGTATATGTTTTTTTGGAAAGGGACATGAGAGAAGCTTTTTATGTTCCAGAAATGCACAAACACAACTCAGAAGAAAAGGACTGTCTGACTCTTTCTCTGATCCTAGGCCCGTGACAATATAGCTTACCAGGCTGCAACCAGGATCTATCAGCTTTAAAACATGCTGATGGAGGCACTCAATTTTTGATCAACATGAACTCAATGATCTTTTTTACACTGTTTGTTTCGTATAAAATACATTTCTGGCTGCATCTATATGGGCAGCACAAACCAAAGTGGTGGTAGATGCAAAATTGCTGGAAACAATGCAGGACAGGCTGGGTGGGGCTCTGAGCAACCTAAGACTGTTGAAGAGGGGTTGGCCTAGATAATCTTTAAAGGTCTTTTGCAGCCCAAACTATTCAGTGTTTCGATGGTTCTATTCTTCTAAACCATTTTTACTGCTGTATTAAAGGTTCTGCTATTATTGCTAGCTCTGTAAGCTTAATCTGTAAAGATTCTCTGGAACAGCCTTTCCTGTGCTGCACTGCTATTACAACTCAGATCAGACTCTCAATACTTTCATTTGTTTATTACCGAATATTTTCATGATTGTCAAATGACAAATTTATAGCACTTGTTCCAAGTTTATCAATAAGTCCTAGCAGCTTGTCTTTATGCAAGTGCAGAGGCAAATGACAGTCCCAACTTTGGGAGAGTTTTATATATGTGTGTGTGATAATGCTTTAACACCCTTCCCATTTCAGCAGTGACAGCAAACCTTCATGGACTTCACCTGCTGTAGTGTAGTGGCTACAACTATATGCTAAGGCAATTTATTTTTTTCTTAGAACAAATGACCATCAAGGAAAAGAGAAAGCAAATGTTCAGAAGCATTCACACTATGCTTCAGAAAACATATTTTCATCTTGTGCTAAGAGCAAGCACAAGGTGACACAAATGCCCAATGTAGGTGGGTTCCAAATCCTTGTCCAAAGGTGAGCTCCAGAATGTTTTGCAAAAATCTAGAAAATCAATCCATGAAGCTACCCTCTAAGTCTTTCAGTTAGCCCTTACTAATGTAGCTTATTTCCCCCAAGTTTATCTTAGAGGACAGATTTTAGCTATTGAGTGGCTCTGAGATATTTTAAAGAAGCACACTAATCTTATTGGGTAATTGTAGCGATTTGAAAGCAAAACAAGTGAGACACTCCAAATCAGAATTACAATTTAATAGGAAGAAATAAAAAAAGGTAAAATAAAATAAACACAATAATACAAAAGACCACTGACAGAGTCAGAATACAACCTGAGCAGAGTGGTGGAAGCAGTCCAGATGAGGTGGTCTTCATGAAGCAGTGACCCCATAGAAAGGTCTGGTAGCTCTTGCCCTCTGAGAATCCAGTGGGTAAGGGCTGCTTTACTGACTCAAATCCCAGATTATATCCAGGTGGGAATATTTGACTCCTCCCCCTGGGTGAAGCATCTCACAATGGGATGATGAGCCATGAAGTGGGTCCTTGATGGCCTATTAAACGGAGACAGCTCCCGGAGGGAGTTACCTATGAGTCATGGGCAAGGCATTGATGGGCCATTAGCAGAAGACAGCCCAGAGGGAGGGGTCCTGGGAAGAACACTGCCCGACCTGGTTTCAACAGCTCATGAAGATGGTGATAGAATAAATACTTTGTGCACGCCCTACACTACAACCCAGGACAGTAATATTATATATGAATAGCACAATACAGAAATTAAGCCTATAATCACCCAGCACCCATTGGAAGTACATTCTTTGTATTAAAATATGCTCTTCAAATCAACATTTTCTTTTATCTGGGCTGAACACATTATATGACAGCTTTCATGAAGATCCAACTACAAGCAGACAGAGACTATTCAAACAGATATAAGGCAAAATTTTCTTGGGTAATGCAATAAACATAATTTTTAAAAAAGCAAATTTAGGAGCATGAATTTGAAGAAATAATTTTAATGGCAAGTAATAAAACTTATGTGTCATTATTGATATTTTGTTTGTTTAACAGATCTATTTTCTCAGTATTGGTGTGTTCATTTGGGGTTTGGTTTTTGTTGGTTTTTTTTTTGAGTAAGGGGATGTTTATCTTTTTCTCTAAAATATGATAGTTTACAATATTTTTTCTTTTAATTCCTCACTTCATCAGAAGGTTTCTCTGTTCCAATAAATACTTTAGACAACTCAGACCAAACTTTACATTAAAGGTGACCTTATCAACATATCCCTGCTTTCACTTATTTAGTTATAATCAAAACCTGTTCTGACACATGAAAGATGTTCTCATTATGCAAAAAATGTCTGGACTGGCATAATAATTTGAAAGACATCCAACACCTTCACCCTGTTGCTAACACTGAAATATCTCTTCTCACTACCTTGCTGCTTGATTCTGTGTATTTGAGGTTCAGTGCAAATACCCACAAGGGATTTTAGTCCTGCTCATTTTTCCAGTTTGATCAGCTTATCGATAAATCTGTAACACATCAGTCAACAGACAGTTGCAGTATATATAATTTTCTACTAATGAAGAACGAGTAAACCCACAAAAGTAAAGACGAAGGGACCTACACTTCTGGAGAATATGAGGTACTTTTAAAATTCAAACTTTTAATTTTACAGCTCAAGTTAAACTTCCATTCTTGAGGATCCACAGCCATTTTATTGGTAGGTCAACTGAAGTTTTACGAGGGAGATCTTACTTATTTTCAAATGAGAAATTATTTAGCTCAGCATTTCCAATTTAAAGATGTTCAGACATCGTCAAGGGCATGATTATAATACATTATTCTTCCCTTTCTAAATGAAAAGTCTTTTCCAGAAGGCATGTCAATAAACCCTTATATCTTTGGTTATGCTTCAGTTCTCTAAACAATACACTAATAACTGTGGGGGAAATATTCTGAGACAATTGGATATCATGATTATTAAGTTTAAATGTGTACTGCCAGTATTTCAGTGAGACAAAATTTGTGTTGTCTGAACTACAAGACCAAGACTTTTAGGGAATCAAAACCCTTCAAGATCAAACATTGCAAATTTGCACCCAGAGTGCATTTCTTGTTTCATATTATCTCAGTTATACTTTAACATATAATTCAACATAAAGAAAAGGAAAATATACTCTCACTGAGTTCACAATGACAATAACTGGCAGCCAGAACTTACATACTCAAAAGTGAAGCCCTACAAATGTGATATATGCCCAAAAATATATAGAGATTTGTCATACTGATGATGGTATTGGAAATGCATTTTATCCAGCACTACAAGTTCTTTGGAGTGACATTGAACAGTTGTGTTTATCAGGCTCATGGCTCCATGCAGTAAGTGCTCAGGAAGTCACTTACCATAAGCTCCCAGGAGTGTATTTTTTATGGTAAAAGAGCAGACTTAAACCAAAAAACCCGTGCAATCAACCAAATAAACCCAAAATCTTATTCTTGGGCCCTTATAGGAAATAAATGTATAATCTGTGGTTTATACCAGGGTTAAACTTCAAGATTGTGGGTGATATCTGGAGGCACATTTGGCACATTTACTATGTGCCAAAACCCTAAAGCTATACAAAATTATCTTCTAGCAGCAGGTTTTACCACTTAATCTGAGATTTTACTGTGTCAGTGAAAACTCCTGATAGGTTGGTCAGAAAACAATTTTTAAATGTTCTAAAACATAACAGAGAAGGTAGTTTATTTTAATATTTCATTTCAATATGTTATGCAAAGATTTTGAAATAAAAATTAATAAAAATGATAGCAGAAATTAAGATGTTTCAGGACATTGAGCAACTTAGAGATTTGTAAGAGTTACCCATCATTTAATCTGAATTTTACAAGTAGCATGTTGGGTATTATTTATTGAAATTAAAAAATTTCCTAAAACTACATTTTTCACCCCCCAAAAAAGAAATAAAAAGAAAATAAAAGAGAAAAAAATGTAAATATTAAAAGGAGGATAGGAAGAGTTCTGGGTTTTGGGTTTTTTTTCTCTTTTTTAACATGTAAAATTGCATTGTTCAAAAGACTGAAATATATAGACTAAGGTAAAAATTGTTGTGCATTATTTTAAAATTGCCATTTGTTGAATTAAGGAACCTAATTGTACATACAGTCACACAAATATACTTACTAATCTGCCTCACCTTTACTGTTTGAAGCATAAGTTTCCCTGGAAGTGTTAAAGACTGGAATGTACAATATAATTGTAGGTATATACCACATATGGCAAGAGGCAACTCCTGGAAAGTTATGCATAAGGATTTCCTGGNGGATAGGAAGAGTTCTGGGGTTTTTTTTCTTTTCTCTTTTTTAACATGTAAAATTGCATTGTTCAAAAGACTGAAATATATAGACTAAGGTAAAAATCGTTGTGCATTATTTTAAAATTGCCATTTGTTGAACTAAGGAACCTAATTGTACATACAGTCACACTAATATGCTTACTAATCTGCCTCACCTTTACTGTTTGAAGCAGTAAGTTTCCCTGGAAGTGTTAAAGACTGGAATGTACAATATAATTGTAGGTATATACCACATATGGCAAGAGGCAACTCCTGGAAAGTTATGCATAAGGATTTCCTGGTACTTCCCAGGCCAAAATACATCTTGTTATGACTAACGTTTAATTTGGATAGTCATGAGTATTTTTAAAATAATTTTTGAGATCTTATTGTCAAATACTACCATCCTAGAACACATTGTTACCAATAGCAACTTATAATTTACTTTTTAAGGAACTCCAGGAATCTGTGATGGGAAATGGAGCCACAGACCTTACCACAGGACCCATATATCTATCAGTCTAAAGCTTGACTAAAAACTATGCTTAAAAGCTAAGAAAAAGTTTATGGTCTATGAAAACAGGAAGGCTAACTCAGAACATAAAATAGGCCAGTTTATTTTTGACATGTAGAAACATTCCACACATTGGCTCTGTCAGCCTTCATTTGTTTTACTTCTTGGATGAAACCTCTGTTTGTAATGTTTTCTTTTAAAATAATGCTTTTAAGGGCCTATATGAAAAGAAACTAATTTTAAAAATGTAAAAGGTTGTAGACAGCATATTATAGACAGCTACATTATTTCAGCCAGAAATCTGGTCAGAAAGAATTTATTTATTTGGTAAAAACACCTATGGGGCAAAAGTAACAGGGGAAAAAAAAAAGTGAAAACATATCCAAACCCAAAATTTTCAGTGATGATAGAACTTCTCTTGACAAGAGTTTTTCATCCCTCCTATCTGATATGGGTTGTACAGTTGAACATCGGTCCTTGTCCTCTCCAGAAACCCAACCACTAGGCTATGCTCTTGCTCTTCAAATACACAGGGAGATATTCATTAAATGCAAAAGAGTGAGTTTGACAACAACCTACCAAGTGTCTGAGGCTCTCATCTATGATTCAAATGATCCAGGTTCAATGTGTGGCTCCAATTAGTATTTATGTTGTTACACTGTGTTGAGCAATTCCTGCAGGATAAGCTACTACAATGAGAAAATAATCCATTGTCTGGTCATCCAAGCAAATAGCTTTGCTGCATATACCATGTCCATTTGATGGACATCCACTGGAAAAAATCATGTAATCTACAGCAGATCTTTATATCTTTCACTTGAAATCAAGTCCTACCTGAGATGTATTTAAAAGAAAAGGACCCATTTTATGTTCATATCTTAGCTTAAAGGGTTGATATTTTTTAATATGTGGCTTGATGTTAAAATGTGCTGAACATTCTGAGTCAGTTCAAGAAATCCCTTAATAGATGTACAGTTTGAGATAGATCTCTCATATATTTCCATGAAAAAAAATACTGACTTTTCTACGTTTCTGACTTTCACTTACTGACAAGTTGGAAGGGATATGACATTAGCCTTGAAGATTTTATAAGAATTTTCCTTAAAGTGAAATTGCTTCCCCTCAATTTTAGAGGATTTTTGAGAAAAATTTTTTTTCTTTTCTTATTTCCAAAGCTTGGGGTAAATTTTCTTTATGGAAATCTTCTATGCATGATAAATCTAATTCTGAAATTGCACTCTGAATATATGACCTATTCTTATGACTTTAATAGGAAAATTCCGGCATTTTTTTCCATTTCATTGGCTTGGGCAAAGTAACTCATCTCTTTGTAGAAAGGAACCTGCAAACTGTACTGTAACATTAGTAAGAAATCTAAGCAATTAACCATATAAACCATAAGACACATTGTTTAGTTCAAGCTAAAATTTAGGAAAGCAGCTAATCAAAAGATAAAACTTGCAACACTTTTGTATATTTGCTTAAATACTATGCTGAATAAAAGCACTCCGTAACTTGGTAACTGAATGCAGTTTTTTTCTCTTAGGGGTGGGCCTATGTCATTTTTCATGAGGGATATTACTGAAGGCCATCAGAAGTATTCTTCAATAGGCTGGTAAGACTAACAGATTTTTCAGTCATATTTTTTTTAAACAGAGGAAAACAAACAAACAGAAGACCCCCCCCAAAACCCCCAACCTACCTCTTTTAGGAATGACAGCTGTAAAATACATTGCTTCTGTAAGAAAGGATTTTTGTGAGGTTTCTATTCTACTCATACAGTTTTCTGTAGGACTGTTAGTAAATGCAGGGTATTCTTCAGAGGGTCATAAAATTGCTTGGATTGAAAAAGGACTTTAAGGTCATTGAGTCCAACCATTAACCCAGCACTGCCAAGTGCACAACTAAACCAGATCCCTAAATGCCACATTTACACGTTGTTTAAATGCCTCCAGGTATGGTGACTCAACCACTTTCCTGAGCTCCCTGTCCCAGTGCTTGATAACCCTTTAGGTGAGGAAATTTTTCCTAATATCCAATGTGTACCTCCCTTGATGCAACCTGAGGCCATTCCCTCATTTTGTTATTTTCTACATGGAAGAAGGTAATCAGGCTATGCATGCTTGAAAGGAAAAATGTCAGTGGGTAAAGCCAGCAGACAGCTAAAGAAGCAGTTTTGATCTTGTCAGCAGCCAAAAGTTAGTTCAGAACCATGCGAATATCACACCTGACCAATGAAGTTAGGAAAACTACTCAGTTTTTTTCTTTCCTACAGGGTTGAGGTAAATAAACTATCTCACAAAGTGAATGAGATTGAGTTCTAGCAAGAGTTAGAGCTCACATAGTCCATCTCAACCAGACCCAGTATTCCAAATGTTATTACTTACTTATCAATCCATAGTATAAGGCATGTTATACCTTGTTTTCAGTAGCTTAGAACTTTGTTAGATGCATAGTTGCTTGCACTGATAAAGGACTGAGCCCAGGGTCAGGACTGCAAGGAGGATACAAATCAATTTCTAAGTTCAGCAGTAGTCTGCAGCCATCTACATGGTATCCAGAAAAATATCAGACACCTTTGGGTAACCAGTGAAGGTTACTAGACAGGCCATCAGATGTATAATAGAACAGTGAGTTTCTGGATTGGCAAAATCCCTTGGGCTCAATA
Source organism: Cyanoderma ruficeps (assembly GCA_008694505.1). Lineage (NCBI taxonomy): Eukaryota > Metazoa > Chordata > Aves > Passeriformes > Timaliidae > Cyanoderma > Cyanoderma ruficeps. Next base: position 5,140,444 of record VZDJ01000141.1, read on the forward strand.
CCTTGACATCTGCAGGGCATTCAAGGATGACCCTCCAGCTATAAAATTACCATAAGCAATGGAGATCTAGTCAATAAAGTCAATGCCAAAGTGTGAGCGATGCAGTTCATTCTAGGGTTCACCATGACCCCAAATCAATTATCTGCAAACAGATATTTTGATATATCTGAATGTCCCTAAAAAGTTCTCATAGCTCGTCAAGAAGTTATAAACTGAATTCGTCTCGGCATTGACTAAATCCCAGATAAGTTTACTAGGCAGAAACCTGACATAGGAAGCAATGAAAAGAAATGGGCTGAACCATCAGGTGATGTGAGAAATGGATACCAGCAAGAAAGATGGAACTAAGCAGATTATACTGAGAGGGAAAAAAAAAAAAAACAGATGAAATGGTTGAAAAGTAGAGAGACGAAAGGGACTAAGTGTTTGTGAGTAAAGAACTGTAGCCTAAGGGAAAAAGAAAGGGATTAAATTTCAAAGAAAAACAGGTACAGCGAATCAGCACAGATGAGGTGTTTTGGTATGGTGAGGAAATAAAAGTTCTAGCAGAGAGATTGAAAGTATAGCACACATATCAGTAAACCTTGGAAGGTGAGGTGTGAAATGGCATCCTAAGTTGAAATTCTTATATTTTTTCTATGCTATAATTTTTCAGCAAAGACTTATGAAATATGTTTGGCAAATTTTTAGTGCAGTGTTGGCATCTACATAGAGGATTACCTGCTGCCATCTCATACTCCATTACATGGAGTGTCAGAGGTCTGTGACATCCATCCAAAGCTGTCAGATATTACTGTATGACAAGCTTTCTGCTTTTCCAGTTTGTTTTTTTATTTTAATGGAAAATTTACACAAAACTATCCTCCTGTCCCATCCTCTCAAAACACTATGAAGCTACAAAACTAAGTCAGAATGTCTGCATCTTGATTTTTCATTTTCTTTATGTAAGTATAAGCAATTAATTTGAGCTGAACTTCTCACAAGTGGTTACTTGTTTTCTAATTCTCATCATGTGGATGGATTTACAGGCACCTAGAACCCATATGACATTTTGAAGTACTCCACATATTGTGAAACACAAATCTCAGTTGCCTCATCTGATTTAGTATACTATTTGCTACACTGCTCCTTCGCTTTTCTTTGTCTCACTTCATGAAGAGGGAAAGTGTTCTCCTTGTTAAAGAGTATTGTGAAAATGCCTCCATGCTTTAAGGATCTTTGTCTGTGATGTATGAGTGAATTTCATGGTTTGTTAAAAATCAGGAGATGCTTCTGGTACCCAGGAGCACATAGTGGAGACTGTTCTTGCTACATCACCTGCAGTGGCATTTGGTGAGTGTATCATCCACAAGGCTTCTGTGAATCAAGCATAGAGCAGCTCCAGGTGGGCTTGTGTGGCACCACATACCTGCTGTGGTTACCCTTACCTGTGTGACCTTGCAGAGCTGACTGGCAAAACATGGATGGGGAGAAGTTGGGGAAAAGCTGTAACATCACCTTGCTCTCGTCAGAGTGATGTTAATGCTACCTCAGGGGCTGGAAGGCAGGAACCATCCAAGTGGGTCTGACAATTGCTGTGTGGGACCAGGCAGCTCTGAAATCAGTCAAGTCTGTGTTAGTATGGATGTTGCAGTGAGGACTGCCACAGGAGAAGAAATGAGCAATTCTGCCTTTGGAACAGGTTTTGCAGCAAATACGCAGTGAGTAAAATTTGAGCCTGTATATTCAGCATGAAGGGAAAAATAAATAAAAATTGAACACTTTTCATTAATTGAGCAGTATCCCCATATCCATCTGTGCCTTAATGAAGATGGTTCCTATACAAAAATAGCATGTGATGGTGTAATTAGAAACTGCACTGAGTGCATAATGGTTGACAAAAAGCGAGGATTTGTATACACAACACAAGCTTTCAGTCTCACGCACATGCACATATATATGTACATTTTTCTGTTATGATATTTCCCCTGCTCATAAATTTAATCCGGGATTTTAGACTCTGGGTGAGACTTGTCTGATCAGATAGATTTATCTCTGTCTGTCACACAGACATCTAAATGTAAACTTGCTGCTTATACAATTCCTAATTAGTGGAGAGAAAGAGAGGCTTTTGATGCAATCCACAGTCTGATCTAGATACATATTTTAGGGAAAGCACCATAAAACTACTTAATTCCATAGCTTTGACCATAAAACAGTCTGAATGACTTCTTCAAACATAAGCAATGTAGACTTCTAAGATTAGATAACATGAATCTCATGCTAAATGTTTACTTTGTGCCACAAATTCTTACCAATAAAAACATGCATTGTAAAATAGATGACAGGTAATATTATAGCAAGAAAGAAATACACGCTATAATAAATCTGTCTAGGCTAAGCATCTAAAATTTTTACCTACTCCAGTGAAAAAATACTTAGAGTTAAGTAAATAGAAACTGTATAATTAGATCTTGAAATGTATATTATGCTTTCATAAACTATAACAGTCAAAAAAGAAAAACCTACATTGAAGTGAAAGTAACAATTGAAATAATTAGTCATTGGTTAGTAGGATGTTGAAAAACAACACACAGAGAAAAAGTACATTTCCAACATGCAATTATCTAGTTAGTCAGAACAACTCATTACTTTCCCCTAATCAATATTACAAGTGCTCAATATTTTCTTCTGTAAACTGAAATTAGATATCAGTCAGATGTAAGTACCAAGCAGAAATGATTTGTGGCTCTAAAAATTATGCCTGCTCAAAATCTGATTGTGAAATTGATTGTAAGCATAGAATTTGACATTTTACCAATTATACCACATTACTGCATGTGCCAGTAAGAGTTCCTGGCACATGGTGTAATATAGGAAAACTATATGTGAAGTGACAATATGAGCAAGTTATGTCTGACTTCTAGAAATGTAGCTATAATTTTTAATTCCAGACATGATGATGGAAGGGAAAACCAAAGCATTTTCCATTTTAATTTAAATTGTTGATGATGCCATAATGCATGACTTGGCTACTTTTAATATTCTTTCCAGTGTTCAAAAATGTATGTAGCATGCATAAAGATTAATAGGTCTTACTCTGTTTATTACTTAACTCATAAATAGTACAACAAGATTTTGGAGAAGGTGATTGACATTCTGGCCCAATTTAAAGTGAAATGTTTTCCTTCTCTTTTCTCTGATTTAAAGAAAAAATGGAATAATCAAATAAAGAAGCTTATATAGCATTTTGCAGAAACAATAGTGGTTGGAGTGGCAATCTACTGGAAAGTTAGCCATGCTCCTGTGCTCTGTGCTGTCTTTTTAAAGTTTCACATGGAAAATAAATCATATTTTTATCATATTGTGTTCATTTTAACTATGTAGCAGAGTATCAGAGGCATTATTATGACAGACAAATAAACTTCTAACACCAAAGGTGTTGTTCCATATTTAAAATTAAGTAGGCATAATTAAACATTGATTATATAATATTTAAAAGTGGCACGGATGTTTAAGAATACAATCAGACAGGTGTTGTCCTCTGAAAACTAGAGGTGTTAATTATTGTCTCAGTGGCTATGAATGCACCCAGTGAGATTTAAAGAGGTTGATACAAGAAAGTGAAGTAATGGAACATTTTAGTTGCTATTTATTTTTGGCATCTATTAAATCACTACACATTTTCTTTTAAAGTGCTAATGTTTGTTAGCTAGTTATTCGCATGCCATTTTATGTGGCAGTCAATATGAAATTTCCATCTGACATACTTAAGGAACAAACACATACTTAATATACTGTAGTTTTGAAGGAGCTGTGTCCCATCTGGAATGACACAGCTTCCCAGGGAAATTGGCCATTGAGAAGATAATGTTTGAGCACTAGACGCATCCTGTAGTGGAAAAACTGTCATTGATGTCAGAGTGTTGTGTGAGGTCCATTGGTCTGGATTACAGCACTGACTGTAAAGGGCCTTGGTGCTGATTTCCGTGGGGTACATCCAGCGCTGTCGTTACCTTCCACAGGCGCCTTGGGACTGATGACATTGCTGTGACTGCCTCACTGTATCTCCTTGTTTCTGTTTTCTAAATATAGGGCTAATTTTACTTGTATCTAAGGAACTCACACACATAGCAACTGAGTGGTTTCAGATGTGTCTGGATTTAGTCCTCCAACTATATTATAGTGTATTTTCAAACAAGCTATCACTCACCCTACCACACAAAATTATTTGAATTATCTCAATAGTATCCCTCTAAAGTCTGTCTATCTTAAATTTGCTACTGTCCAGCTCCTGCATTATTTAGTTGAACATCAAGAAAATGTTTCGATCTCAGAGTCTCAATTTCCTTCCACCTCTGTTTCACTCTCCACCAACACACGCCTATATACATCTGGCTTACTAATTGGTTCTATTCTAAAGGGCCTTTTTTGAAGACTGGAGGGATTTTTCTCCACTGCTCAGACAAGTCCCTTTTGCTCATTGTCTTTTCCATTTTCTCAACAAAATACCTCAATGCAAATAATATAGGTGAAAATATCTTTAGGAAAAAAAAAAAAGAGGACACAAACTCACAATTGTTGTATTATTGTATTATATTGTGTTATTTTCATGCAGTGGTTCAGGTGTTTGATGACTCACTGTGCTCTGGAGATAAGTCCAAAAAGATAGAAAAAAAGATGAAAAAATAACTACATATTAAATACTTCTAAAAATTATTTGGATTCCTTTAGTTTTTGGAGCAAAGGTAATGAAAATCAACAGTATCAGCAGAACTTGAAACGTGCTTGGTAAGAAAAAGGCCTATGGCTGTTCTGAGACACATGAGGGACAGATTTCACAATAATTTTCACTTTCACTTATCAATCTTGAAAGGCAAAGTTTCCATCATAACTTTTGTGCTATTTTTTAAATCAATCACTATAATCCATATATTCTTTTACAGAAAACTGAGGTCCACGATAAGGGAAAAATAACTAAAGTGAAATGGTTGTTGTGTTAGGCATATGAATAACTTCAGATTGTACAGAAAAAAGGTATTCAAAATTTTTGCATGGCATGTGGCTGGTTTGACAACTGAGAGTTGAATGCATCAGAAATAAATAACTAAATAAATAAATAATTTCTTGTGTGAACTATACTCATCAACCTTCAACCCACTTATAACTTGCAGTCAGCATTCCTCCAAAATAAGTATTCAAAACAAACATGCTTGATTGATAAATAATTATGGTTTCTAGTATTAAACAGAAATCTGAAATCAAGTTATTTGATTTGTTTATTATTTCTACTTTTAAACCCCATCTCACTTGGTGGTTTTAAATTGGAATCACATCGAAGTATCAGAGAAGACCGACATCCACAGAATTAGTAAGAAGGTAAACGGCTATGAAAAGCTGTGAAGTAGTTAAAAAGAAGTTAAAAATTATCAAGACTGACTAAAAGCAATAATGTAAAAGCCAGAGGAAACCATAGAGTGCTGAAGACTGTAAATTCTGTAAGAGAATTTAGAGCTTCTCCCACTAATTCATCACAAAAAAAATACTATTTTTCAGTGTATAACTTTTCTATCTGAAACCATGTATTAAATATTTTTAGTTTCCTGTGCTAATTATTCTACTCAAATACAACATTATTTTCATAGTGACACACATGTTTATAAAATACTGAATTCTTACCTAATTGAAAATGAAATAAAAGGCAGGTAAACATTGCTTCAAAGCACACATTGAATAATTTGATAAATGTACTAAATAAATTGTATTTTAACAATTAATGTTGTGCCAGAAGGATAGTACTGTCCAATTCAGTCGCACCATCAAGATTCCCAAATGAGGCACTTGGTCCCCACTCTTCCCCTTCCAGCTCCAAGCATGGAGTTGGGAATTGGAGGCACCAAGGTGAAACGGTTGTATTGATAAAGACAATGTACTGTAAACAGAAATGGGACAAGAAAATGAACAGTAACAGCCACAAAATTAATAACAACTGGTATGAGATAAAGAAAAAAATATGAAAAGTAAAACATTACCAGAATGTTTCTTTTTTTTTCTTTAATGAATAATAAACTAAAAATATATATAGTCCAGGGTCTTATTTAGATTTTTCCGAAGAGACTTCCTCAGTCTCTTTCTTTTTTTTTCCTTTTTTTTCCCCTTCTTTTTATAACAGGGCTTCTACAGAAGCAATCAAAAACAAGGACTTCAGCAGAGAAGCAAAACAGAAGAATGGCATCACAGGGGACACTGCAACCAGATGTTTTCAAGGGAAAACAATTCTGTCTGACAGAAATTTGACTAAAATTACATGTTCCTTATTCCTGCTGCTCTGAAAACTCAGAAAGGAACTATATACACATTGTACAGAAAAAAATAAGGAATCTGAGACTGTTGAAATACTTCCCTTGTTGTGTATAAGCTTTCCTGCATTCACTGTTCTCTGTCTCTGCAGCCCCATTACACACTAACAGTAACACTGGGCCATTTTACATTCTTTTCCCCATAGCAGCCTTCTTTACATGTCTTTCCACATCTCTTGCCATTTAGCTAATCCTTTCTCCACGAAAGAAAAAATCAAAACTACAGGTCATACAACTTTCATCATGGTTTTGTCTTGTTTATTTATTTAAGTTCTTCAGGAAAATAAGGGTCCATTTTGGGGTTTTTTTGGGGGAGAGGGATTATGGTGGGTTTTTTTGATTGTCAGGAGAATGACTTAGGTGCAAAATTCAGAGCTCACTGGATACAATGAATTTCTGACATTATTCTGTATTCAAATTGTGTGGTAGGATTTATATAATACATATGAGACATCATTCAGTTTTTCTTAACCTGTATACTAGATACAAATACAAAAAAGTTACAAAACCTGGAAAATGGTTTAATGAAATCAAACAGTTATTCAAGACAAGTATATTGAATCTAACTTTAAACACTATTGACATCTACATTTGAGCTAATCGCTCTGGGCTATAGTCAGGCAAGAGAAATTGATATGCCTTCTGGTGTGTAATTCATCTCAACCAAAAGCAGACATCTCACACAGGTCATAGCAATTGCACCTTAAATGTGCCTATTTCTCTACCTTGGCTACAATGGGAGCCTAAAGTGACTAACAACTGCTCTGTAGATAACTGAAGTCAGATGGAATGCTTTCCACTCTCATCGCTTTCCACGCTGTCTACAAGAGGCACGTGTTTTCTGAAAGTTATCAATAATCTTACTACTATTCTCTCATGGTATTTCCCGCAATTCAATTAAGCCATAATTCTTTTAGGGTTCATGAAAACATTCTAAAGATCTGTACTTTTACAGTAGTTTGAAGACCAAACTTTTCTTTTTTCTTTGATATTATTTCCTAAATTCCAGTATCCAGCAATTGGCCCTTGGGTTAATTTGGTTCTTCTCCAGGATGTATAAGAATGTGTGCAGATTCCTGGCTATCAGGAACACTCACCCATAGAAACATGAACTCTATAGTATTAAAGCTTTGATCAATATGAGAGTTTCAGAGGAGAAAGTAGTGTTAAAAGTTTATTCATTCTGTGCACTCTTTAGAGATGATTAACTGTCTTTATTATATTAAAGCAAACCCAAAGCCATCTGCCAAAGGCGATTGTGTCCAAGTACTGAAACCATTTCATGTGAAAACTCATTTTCAGGGTCCTAATTATTTTTCATTATAGTGGCAGTGTGGAATAGATTGGAATTGGACAGTAATTGCCTGGTCTGAGCAGTGCGGACCATTGCAATGTATCAGTTTAGATGAAGTGTGACAAGGATACATCTAGCTACTATATAACTTCCATTAAGCAACTTCCCTGTCCCTGATCATGTAACACTTCATAGAATGTGGTCAGCACAAGGTCATAATAATGGCTTTCTGTCTGACTTCAAGTATTTTGTACACGCACAAGCTGTTAACCCCCTCTGTTAGCATCAGTCTAACAATGTCCAGTTATTTCAGGTGTCAAGGATATTTACAGTATTCCTCCAGAGGGGATAGAAGGACTTTAAAAGGTTGCAGAACTCATATATATACATTTTAATGCTTCATGATGCTAAAATGTCCCGGAATTGAGAAACAAATTACCCAGAAGGTAGTAAAATGTGTTTCTACATCACTTCATGTATTAGGTCCTGCAGTGCAAATTGGAAAACAAATGATCTTAGGTCCAAGTTCAAAATCTATAGACATTTCTTGAAGCGAAACTCCTTTTTTTCATATGCCAACCTTTCCTTAATTTTTCTCTCCTTCTGTTTCCCTTCTCAGAATAAAAGCACTATGACTTGGTCTGTCTCTAAATAATAATGATCACACTGAGTTTGCTAGTCTTTCAGCTTCTTGACTTAAAGAAATCATCTGAGATACAACTTTGTAACCTTATACTTTACTTGCTAATTCTGGCTTACTTGGCTCCATTTTTCTTTCAGTTAATATTTAGAGAAGACTATTCTCAGTCTTGTATGTCTCTGTTTCTGACTACAGTCTTTATTGCCTAAGGAAGACCATCAAATATGGGAACGACAGCAGTTAGTGACCACTTCTGAAAATATCCTGACTTCAGTTTTTATCCTCATTACTGTAATTCAATGGAAGCATCTTTTGGCAGCAGCAGCACTGAGGAGAATGCTAACTGTCCCTTTCATCTAGAATGCCAAATACTATAACTCTGATTCTGTGTCAGATATTCAATCAAAAGTGGTTGGTGGGTGTTTGGGTGGTTTTTTGTTGTTTGTTTTTTTTTGTTAGTTTGTTTGTTTGTTTGGGTTGTTTTGTTTTGTTTTGTTTTGTTTTGTTTTTAAGGTGAGACCAAAATTCATTTTTTCTTACCTATCTTATCTAATCTGTACTTGTCACACATTGAAAGCATGTCTCGATACTTTGTTAAGGTGGGAAAATTGCACTGTATTCAGAAATATGTCACAATACTACCATAGCTATTTCTCGGAGGCATTATATACTGTACAGATATACACACTTTTAGAATTATTGTGCTCCCACAGCTTAAGACTTTGCCATTTGCCAACCGAAGAGCTGTGTAAAATGCCAGCTCAAGCTCAGGATGATTAAAAAGAATATTGATTTTTCTCTTCTGTACTCAGTACTAATCTTCCAAAATTCCAAGGATGATAATATATCACTTTGTTTTCCAATGCCATTCACAGCACAGACAATTTAAAAACCTGAAACGGGGTTGAAAAATATAATTAATGAAGTTGTCTGTCATCAATGGACCTACAAATTTAAAATAATATTAAATTTTCTGGAAGAGTAAGGAATTCATAATACGGCATCCTAAAATAGTTTGGAGTGGTTTTGTTAGCCTACTTGTTTTAGTTTTCTTGGGTTTGGTTTTTTGTTTTTGGTTTTGTTTTTTTTGGTAGCTTTGTTTTGTTTTGTTTTTATCTTCTCAAAAGTATTTCAGCCAGTTTATTTAACTATAGTGGTATTTTCTGACTTTCCTTCTGGTGAAATTTAAATTTTGGGGAAGGGAAAAGTAAGAAAAAAATAGATGTTACTTGTCACTAAAATTGAGATATGCTTTAAGTATCCTCTCCCCCAAAATTTTTTTGAAGGGTCAGTCTGTATCTTACCTTGGTATGAAGGAAAAACACTATCTAAACTACCAATCTGAAACATTAAAATAAAAAAAAAAATTCAAACAATTTTTTAAATAAAAAACTCTTCTAGATCTACTATCTAAGATGGAGACCGTAGAAAATATTTTCATAATATATTGGAGGAATATCAGTTCTTGTTTTTGTATGTGCCAGTTTAAATGAGATAATTATTATTTTACATATGCTATGTCTCTGATACACGCGACTCATGTCGACTTCATATAAAACTTAATTCAAATATCAAATATTTCTCATTTAGCATCACTTCCTGCAAGTCTGGATATATATATTCAAAACACAGGGATGTAGGTGCAGGCTTTACTGGTATGAAAAGTTCAGGGAATTCAAGCTGACTTCATTCCTACAAGGCAGGATGGAAGTTGTAGAGTTGTCCCTGATTTGACTGCCCCAAGGGTTGCAATGATATTTCAATAGACATTGTAACTTCTTCCTTGAACTTTAACACCAATGTTCCACACACTATGATGGGGCTTCTGGTTCAGTAGATAAATCCACTTGCAGCAAAAGTTAGAAAATACTTCTAGGATACCTCTTATGTAATATAACTGTCTTAAAAAAGAAAACACAGTTATGTGAAGCGCTAAAGAAAGCCCCAGCAATCAGCAGCAAAATGCTTCAGTGAAAAACCTTTGTTCTGGCAAAATTTCTAAGCATCAATACAAAGCCACAGCATAATGTATTACCCATACAAGAAGTTTTGTATGCAAGTCTGTATACATATAAACAAGAAGTTTATCTGGAATTCTAGACTTTTAAAAACAAGATTGCAGGCTTGGGATCTAATCTGACTTTTATGGATATCACATCACATTTGACCATTTTACAATGAATAAGATTTCTGTGAGGGAAATGTCTAACAGTTCACAGGTAAACCATGGTTGATTTTGAACTGTGTAGACCTCAACTTTAGAGCAGAAAGAGATAGAATTTCAAGAAACTATGTCTGACACACTCATGAACAACATCTGAGCCCAATGTTGTTGGCAAGTCAGTAAACTAAGACTGTAGCCTGGCTCTGAGAACTGTTCTGACACATTCTAGATCCTGACAGTATTTCCCCAGCATGCTTTGGTCTATACTCACACAACTATGATAATTAATCTAACAACTACATGCAACACTTGAAAGTAGATGTTACGTGGGAAGGACCACACTTGAGCTAGAACATGCATGGGGTTTTTGTGCATTAATCAAGAAATAAATGAGGTAAGAGCTCCATGTGTGGCAAAGATAAATGGAAGCCCAGAAGGGCATGATTTCTGGTTTTCTGTCCCGTGTGTAATATCACACATTGAGCTTTCCAATACACCCTGTTCTGCAGAACCCCTAGCACAGTTCATTCAAACCATTATTTACAGGAGATGTTTAGACTTCAATAATCTATTTATATGCTCTTGATGCCTTAATTTTCAGTTTTCATATTTTCCAGATTCTGTACTGCCTTAGTGTGTGACTCTGAAATCCATGTAAAGTGTTAGCGAGTTCTCTTCACAGCGTAGTTAGACAAAACAATCCTTTTCCAGCTTGAGAACCAAGGATACTGCTGCAGCTTTAGGCCCAAGAAGTATAAACAACAGCAAATTTAGGAGAACAGTCTGGGAGGATGGGACTTCGTAACCTGAAGCTGTAATTGGACAATTAACCTCAATATGTAGATGGATCAAAACTTACAAAAGTGTGAAAACTCGTGACCTGTCATCCATCTTGGGTCCATCTTGGATAGAGCCATGGCCAGGCTCTTGTATCACCCGAGCTGTATCCTTTGAAGACCTTTTAATAAATACCTACTTTATTCCTTTAACTCTGCCTAACCTCTGTTCCAGGTAGCCTCTCTAGGATCTACTAACGTGGATAATGCCATAAAAAGTAGATTTCTTAAATTTTCAAACAACATGTAGAGAAGCATGTCAGGCAGGCTGGAGATGGGATTAGAATTCAAAATGAAGAATGAAGGATGAAGAACAAGTATGACTAAATTTGTTAGGCAGAAATGCAAGGTGAAAAAGGGCTGGGTGAAACTGCAGAAAGACAGATTCAGACTAATAAATGTTTATGAAGGTAAAGTTAGTGACAGGATGAAATGGGTTGTCTCAGGAGGTTGTGGACTGAAGAATCATTGGGTTCTTCAGAAATATCCATAAACACTTGTTACAGTTTTTGCTTACTTTATTTTGGCTGAGGTTAGGATGAAAGACACGGGAAATGTAGAATTGAGTTTGGTTTTGGTTGTTTATTATATTTTATTTATTTACAGTATTTATAGCTTGTGGTCTAACTTGCTAGTTAGAGAAATGAGGTGAAATGGAGAGCTTCTAACTTTTACTAAGGCTATTTAAGAGATAATTACTTAATACTAAAGTGATATTTATGTTCCTCACTCAATAGTGACTTTTTCAGGTTCACAATGCAGACATTTTTCACTTAATTAGAGAAAGCTACTTAGATCTGTGAAGAAGACAGAAGAAGAAGGTGAAGAAGAAAAACTCAGACAAGACTCTGAATTTTCTATCTTGGCTTATACACATTACTATATACTAAAAACTTCAAATTTAAGTTTTTACGCTGTGAGATTACACAACACTATTTTAACTACACACACATAATCTTTGTGCTACCACAAAATTTTGGAGGCTTGTTCCAAGGCTTCAGGTTAAATGCGGTGCCTTCTTGAGGGTTAGCACTTCTCAGCTCAGAAAGCTTGAAAGTTTCATCTTCTAGGGTTCCAACAAAGACTGACAGAAGGAAAATTGGTCTGCCTACAGAAGGTCTTTCCAGACCTATTTCTCTTTTCTGTGGTTCCTACTTTTCACTGATGTGGTACAAGTCACCAAACACAAAAATGTGCAAGTGCTGCAATAGAAAATGGCTGTGTCATTGCCAGGGCCTTTGCTGTCTGGGAAGAGCCAACCTGGTCATCTCTGTTCTTTGCTCATGGCAGAAGGAGTGAGGCTCATGTACTTGCACAGTCATTTCTTAGGATTACTGTGGTCCTAAAAAAGCACCAAAAAGCATACATCTCTAATTCCTGCTTCTCATTTATCCTTTGTCTGAGCGGAATATTTCTGGCTTTGTAAAAGCAGCATAAAACAAATTTTAAGAATAAAATTAATCTTTAGTGTTCATATTATCCCATAGCAATCTTGGAAAGCTGTCCAAAAGATATTGTGATTGAAGCAGCAAGCTGAGATTGTTTTCTTTCAGAACTGGCAGGATAGGGTCAATATTTGTGTTAATGAACAGGCAACTGTCCAGAAAGGATGTGTATGTTGGTACATATGCCAACAGCAGCAAAGCCTAAAAAGCTTATCAAGATTATGTGAGCTCTCCCCATTGCCGTGTACTGAGCTTCAGCCTGTGCAGAAAGAAAGGATGATCTGAGCCAAGCATCCCCCTCATTAATATTTTTCCTCATCTGTGTTGTCGCCACGTGCCTCTGGTTCCACAGCTCAGTGCATTCATTGAGGTGTACATCACACAGGGGCCTGACACTGAAATACAGCTTAAACAAGCCAGTCCACTCAATGGGGTAGGATGTGGATAAAGATGGCACAAAAATCTGAAAATCCATGGAACTGGTGGCCTGGTGAAATGTCGGAGTGCATAAAACACAGGCCAGCTAGGAGCAGCAGTGTTGTTAAGGAAGTGGACACAGGCATATGTAGTGGGCACAGGGGCACATATAGCTGCTGTGTGTCTTGGCGTGGATTGGCTGTTATTTTTGCTAAAATGTGAAAAATATTTAAATACAGGTAATGTAATCTGTGTGTCCATTGCACCGACACTTGTAGTTCTAGCAAAAACACTTGAGCTCACAAATATTAGTTCACTTCTGGCTACAAGAGGTAGAGAAGATACAGGGAAGGATGCCCAGCAAAGTTTACAGGATGTGTGGTAATTATTTTTTTGAACTTCACCTTAATGCCAAAAATTCTGTAATTTTATTAATATTTTAAATGCACATAAATGGAAAAGAAAAAGCATGTTTGGTTTTTATTTTTAATTAAGAGATATAAAAATAAATTTAATTATAATGTCACAGTCTAGTAAAAGATTTTAATATGGAATTCCAAGAAAAACACAAATTAAGAGTTATATTTTTCTATGCTATGAAAGCTGGATAGCTTCAACATAAGTTAATCTAATTTATGAGCACTAATCTAATGTAATAGTCATAAACCAAATCATTTTATAAAGAAATACATTAAAGAATAGATCTATTGACTTCGCTGGCATCAGTGGTGATCATGCTGAGTTAATCAGGATTGTTCACTCCAAATTGTCTTAAATATTCAAAATTTTAAATACAGTTCAGTGTAGTAACTAATGTTCAGAAAATTCCAAATATATATGCTTGGGAGGAATTTATAGCCTAAAATCCACCCTACTCATCTAGCCATTCACTGCTACAAAATAAGCAGAGTTATTAAGTCATAGAGCTAACTGGTCAAAGCATGTTACTTTGAACAATGAGAACTGATTGTCCTTGAAACTTTCTTCTCAGTCATGTAATTTATACTCTTGCTATTAAACATCTCATCCTTCTGGAACTGTGTTAATCTATGGCATAAATGGGGGATAAACACAAAAAGTGATTACCTATTGATATTGTTGAAGAATCACTGTTATTATTATCAAGAGGTTTAAATGGGCCTGAGAAATGCCTTTGGATTGTATTTAAGCTGTATAGAAAAATTAGCATAGTGGGGATTTTTTTCCAATGTAGAAGGATGTCTAACACTGATTCTCTGTCCTCTTTTAATGGAAATCTTTTTACTTTTGTATAGCCACTCTTTTCTATTATATGACTAAACATGACAGAAAGAAAGAAAAAAGGGGGAAAAAAGAAGGGAAGGGAACCATAGAGTAGTAGAAATCCTTTCAGTTGGCTGGTCACCAATGGAGTTTAAGTTCTAAATATGTGTTTATTACCAATATTATATTCAAAATATTTATATTTCTTTAAAAATGCCACTTTTACATATATTCACATACCAAAGATAATGAGAGGCTTAACCACCACTCCCCGTTCTAGTTCACAGAAATCCTCTTGAATTTAATGGCAGTTCAGGACACTAAAAATATGTAGTACCAGGACTCAATGTGTGACACATTTATCTTACCTGTCGTCAAAACATTTAAACAGTATAAAAATTGTTTCAGGGCTTAGATAGTTTTCTACAAAATATATAAACTGAATTTTCAGCATATTAGGATCACATATGTGATGCCGTTTACTGTGCTGTGTGTGATGGTCCCTGCTCTTTTCACTATGTGGTGCCTTGAAATGAATGGAACAATCAGCCCTCTGGAGTTGAAAGAGGAGCACAAAGGAAAATGAGAGAGGAAATAATGAAGATCAGGTTCACTAGCCATGTATTGTATAACAGCTGTCAAAATGAAATAAAAGTCATCAGACTGATCATATTAGGGGGAGATCAGCTCCAACCATAGTCCTATGTATCAGTGTCAATGCAATATCTGCAGAGAAAGTGCAAAAGTTAAGCAATGAGAATTTCCTAAGGATGCATTGATCCTTGCAATGTAGTAGTGTAATGCATATAATTTATATGAACTATCATCCCCGTACTCTCTTGACCTCAGAGCAACTGTATATTCAGCCACCTCTATTCAGACTCAATTATAAAACTACTAGAGGGAGTGAAACAGGAGTATACTTTTCATCAGATTTCCAGATGTACCAGGGTGGTTGAACTTCATAGCAGATCAAGTTTCATGCTTTTTATTTACCTACAGATTTAATGTACTTACAGACTTTTTTCCACAATCCTGAAACTTTCAAAATCTTTAATGGAAAATTCTGTGATTTGATCACTCATCTATGATAAGATTCACAGATGAAAATTAGATTTATGAGGAGACTGCATGACCAGAGAGGGGAAAAAACTCCACAAGTCTTTAACAGATGAAACCACATTTTTAATTGTGATTTTATTTTGAAAACTTGTCATGAATACCACCTACCTGGTTATTCTTAAACACTAGTTGATTCTGCACTGTCATAATGCCATTCAGTCCTCATTTCCTCATAAGATTTCTCCATTCGGGCAGGGGAAGGCAGCGCAAAAAGTCCCTTAACAGAGAGGAATTTCATAAAACAAGGGTTTTCAATATTAAAAAAACCCAAAAACCTAAGTACTAAGGCTGTACTTCTGTGAGCACCTGCAAACATCTGACAGTTATGAGACATGTGGGATCCTGCTCATATGTGACTCCACCGCCTCAGTATATCTGCATGAAGGGCAAGAGTTCATCAAACATTTTCCAACCATGTTCAAACTATTTTGCACGCTAAGTACACTTTCCAATTTCCTTCTGAAGTCAGTATCAGCACTTGTTGGTGGTCCCTTGGAAGATTTGAGAAGTAGTGGTCAGGACATTTAAATGCTGACTGCTCTGCCTTGGAAAGTTCAGCTCCGCTCATTACCATCAGGACCGACTGCAGATGGCATCAGCACTCAGGTATTATACAAGTGTCTAGTACTTCCCAAGAAAGACCCTGAATCTCTTCTGTCCTCATCCATACATGTTGCAAACATGTTTGCACATTGTCTAGTAACTAATGTCCTAGTTTTCAGGTTATGGGGTCTGGATGAAGTACAGATTCCTTAGCAAGTTGGATCCGTGGGTTTTCAGTATTTCAAGCAAAGAGTCAATATGCATTAAAGAATAAGAGCAGAAGATTAGAGCCATGGTGTGAGAAGAGAAAGAGGGAGAGGTTAGAAATAATATGAGGCGAGGACGTTAGACATAACGTCATAAACATTTATTTTCAGTGTGTGATTCATTTGTTCTGTTTTACACATCTTTATTACCATGAGACATTGCACACGAAAAGAGTTAATACCTCTCCACTGGCTATAAGAATATTTTGGGGTAGTTATTTTAAATATATTCCTTATTCTGGTCATCTAGACTAAACTAAACAAAGAAATGAAATCTGTCCTTTGTTACCTGGAAGCTAAAGCACTCACTTAGCAAATAGTCTGTAGTCTAATATTTCCCAGAAAGATTTCACATTAAATAGGTCTCATTATAAAATTCATCAGCTGATTGGTACTAATTAAAAAAATGAAAATACATTTTTCACACAGTATGTCCATGAAAATATAAAGAGGAATATGGAAATATCTTTTTTTTTTCAATTAATAGGGAAAAGGCCTGCTAAGAGATCTGAGAGACAATGGAAACAAAGATTAACTTTATTCATGGGCTGATGAAGAAATATCATGAGTCAAATTTTAATATTCACTTTGCAGAAGCAGTAAAATGTCCCCAGGCAGAGAAGATTCATAGCATCACGAACTTAGCCTGGCACAAAAGACACAACATTGAATAAGGACTTTCACAGTCAAAATTTTCAAATTGTCAACATTTTTCTTCAGTGCAGAGCTGCATTCCTGGGGAAGAGAAAATAGAGGGGCAAAAAAGGAAGGGCTTTTATTCAGAATGCCAGAAAAGAACACTGAACAACAGTAAGAGTGTTTGGCCTGTTATTGGTGAATAAACAAACTGTAACAGGCACCATAAGGCAAAGAAGAAACTACTTCTAGGTGATAAATAGAATGAAATTACTTATAAAGATAATCACAAATATTTTCAATCCCCTGAATATCTGGCAACATATTTTTCAGCTTCATCTGAAGAAAATGTTAATGGACATGAGCTTAAAAAGTTCCTGATTTGCAATGGTATGGGAGAAGTAGTTAGGGCTGGACCAGAAGGAGGGCAAACAGAAAAGGGTTTGTTTCAGCAAGTGCTGGTGGAATTACAGTTTTTCTCGATGTTTAGCACATTAAGTTTTCTTCACAGACCTTTTGAACTTAAATTTTAATTTCTTTCTTTTGAAGCTCTTTTGGCAGAGAAGAACCTAAATAAATATTTTAATAACTGCATTTTTTAACTTATCAACGATATTCTGTCCTTTCATACCTAACCCATGGCTGTTTTAGATACTAGTCCTGTATTATTTTTGTATTTTTGGAAATCTATATATGAATCATGTATCTATGATATAGAAATTATAAAATGCTTTTTTTGACACACTTCTATAACTGCTTCCAGAGTCTGGCATAATCTTGTCAGAAGTTCAGCCATAAGTGTTTATTGCTCCTTGTGTTGAACACAACCACATTACACCTCCAGTATTTTAGACACAAGTATATAGACAGAAAAGTATTTCTGTTCTTATCAGATAAGATATCATTTTATGACAATGAATTCTGGTTATTATTACCTCAATATCAATTTGACCCCATGCTTTTAAATGACCTTCCATTCCACATTGCTTGGAATGATCTCTGTATTTGCACTAGAGGGCCACCGTTTCTGAGTCCCTTATTGAACAATGCCAGCTGGGACCCTGATGTACTCTTCCACATGTGTTATAAACAGATTATGTTTTCATTTTCATATGTGCCATTATTAGAGGAGTTCCACTAACAAGCTGAATAACTAACAGCCATACTTCATGTTCATTGATGCCTGCATAAATTTTAATTAGGAAGCTGTATAAACATTCAAGAATCTACAATATAAGGAAAGTAACAATTAAATACCTGTTAATGCAATTATAACCCAGTTGTGTCTCTCAATTAAATAGGTTTTTCATTATTAGAAAAACAATATCTATGAAACTGCAGGAAAGCTTTTCCCAAAAGTTCCTGTTAGGCACTTCTGTTCTTCAGTATCTAAAGGTAAATCAAAGCTATTGCTTTGTCACTTAGTTAAACCATCCAGTGGATAGTAGAAAACATGTTTTAGAGCTGCAGGAGGTGAACTGCCCATAAACATTCTGGTTCATTAGCAAGGATATCTGATGAGACATCAGAAGGTAATGAATTTTCAGCACCTAACGAAACCAGGGAACAAACACAGTATGAAAAAAGAAAAGACATAGTTCATGTAGAGGCCTCAGGAGAGCTCTTTGTGAGCAAAGGCGAAGATGTAAATAAGTTATTTACAAGTTCATTTGGGATAACACATTTGAAATATGAGTCAACATTAAAAAAAAATGCACCAAAAATACTTATTGAAATAATGGAAAAAAGAGTAAAGTCAGAATCATCTTCTCATAATTCTATATAGATAATAACTTCAGCAGTAAATTGTTGTCAATACCATCCTTTTAAAATATTAGCAAAATGAAATGAAAAGACATGGTTTTCATTTAAATTTTGAGCTGCGGAGTACTGTCCTTTGTTTCCTGTTCTACTATATTAACATCACACTTCTGATTTTATTATTTGGTTTATTTTAATTTTTCAGTGTGTATTGATCAACCATTTACCTATTTGTATGTAACTTTTCATTAAGGTTTCATCTTATGCAGCTGCGAATGTTAAAAAAAGTTTTGTACTTATGTTGTAATCTTTGCAACATTTTTCTTAACCAAATAATTATAATTTACGCATTATTAGCATTGTCCAAGAAAGTGGAACATGATCAGAGCAAACTATAAGAGTGGTATTGCTGTCTTTATTTCTATTATGAGTCAGTTCTGGAAATTTATCTGGAAATTAACTTCCTCTGCTTCAGATACCACCACCTTTTTCAGTCTGTATGTAAAGATAAATTCTGCTTAAGCAGAATCTATTGAATAAGAATTTAAATAACCAGGTTCTATGTTGTGACCTGTTCTAATTGTAGCAAAGATTTGCAAAAGACTCTTTTCAAGCATCTGAAATCTTAGTTAGAAGACCATTTCCAAACATACAAAGCCATGTCCTTAATTATTATGCACATTTCTTTTTTCCCTTTCTCTGATCTATTCAAGCTTAAAATATTAATCTCATAAGTCAGGATTGAAACTATACATGTTTTATTAGAAAAAACTGAAGTTTTTCTTAGGTTGACACCAGAGAAAATCTTATTTTATGCTGTCTTGAACCTGGTGCCATTAAAATCTTTCCCTATGAGGAAGAGCATTTCATAAAAGTAGTGCCCAGAAACACTTTTCCAAACTGGATAGCCTTCAGGTAATCACTGCAATAGAGCTCATGGAATTTTCTTAGCATGCTATTTATTCTTTGTACTGGAGACTTAAATTCCCCTTGGAGTTCAACTGGTCTTGAAAAAAAAGTTAAGCAGACAAAAGAATAATGGATTGTGGATTAGAAAGTATGTAGATAGACAATCAGATTGGCAGGCAAATAGTAAATCTCCTATCCTTCCAATTCTTTTGCATTCTAAAGCCCTGTCTCATAACTTTATCTGATTTTTCTCAAGGCAGTGTTGCGATAAATTTTAAAATCTGGGGTAATTATCATATACTGATTATGCTACAACAGAGGAGGAAAAAGTCACACCAATTTATAATCATCTTAAACCTTCTATGGTTTCTAGTATAAGATAATTCTAGTGGTTTCTTATTTGGTTTGGTTTCAAATACAAGATTTAGAAATCTGCCAGTTCCAACCAGATGCCTCCAGGCATAGGTGCTCTTTAAAAAGAGACTCTTGTTCTTCGAAGGGTTACAAAAATTCATTCTCTCTCTCATGGTATAAGCACCACACACTGTAATCATGGTATTTGGCCTCAGCATAATTGCTGTGATTAATAAATGCTGATGGATCAGCAAACTGTTTGCCTTGTAAAGTTCAGGATTTTGGAGATTAGAATCAAACTGTTGTGCTATTATTAATGTAATCAGTCCAACACAAAAAAAAGATGGAGGAGATGGAGATTTGGCAACACTTCAAAATAAGTCATGGTACCTTATTAATCCTTTGAGCTCATGCAGGATTGTTGAATTACTTAGCTAACCCCATTTGATATTAACAAGGGTATAAGATTAATGCAATAGGAATTTCATTTTGATTTTATCTAAAAGTGGGATTAAGCCCACAAAAGGACCTTGCAGAAACCTATTTTTCAGTTGGCTAGATTAGCTGGCATGCCTTACAATCTTCCTTCTCATAGAAAGCAGAAATGTTCTTAATTTTTTCAAAGGACCAAGAGAGTTTCCAGGACAGTCATCAGAGAGAAATAGAGAAGATTGGAAGAACAGGATGATTTCTAATTTAAAAAAAAATTAATTTCTTTTCCTAGAGAAGGTAAGTTAACCTTCAGTAATGTTTTATCTTGATATCCTTTTCTTTCTTGTTTTATAGTAACAGTCCCAAGACCCTTTGAAGAATGGTCTATTAAATATGGAAAGTTACTTAACTTAAAGTATTAATATTCTTATTGGTATGCAAAATCTTTGTAAAGTCCAGCTTTCTTAAAATCTCTTCCTAATTTCTTTTCTTTCACAAGCATGCAGCCATAAAGGCTATGAAATTGATAAACTTCAATTTCTGTAAAGAAAAGATTTTTCATAATGTATTAATAGAAAAGATGTGGTATTCATGATGCATTTTTTTATGCCCCACATGACATGGGTATTTACAAAAAAGACCTTCAAGGTATTTCCCCATGTCTCAACGAAGTTCTAAGGACTGCTGATGTGTGCTGAGATCAAGTTAGAGCTGTCTGTCTCCAAGTTCCTCCCACGCATCCTGTTTTTTACCTCTTTTTGATTGGAAGCGCCTTTTATTTACAGACTCCTCTTGTAGCAGTCAGGCATCTATTTCATAAAATGTCTGTTGAAATCTAATTTTCTCCTTCATCTCTCTCATCTAAACATAGGGGATTTTACTGACCTGAATTGTACCTTATACCGACTAATGAGGTTTGTTCTAAAAAGATATATATATTGTTTATTGCTAGCATATATGGAAGCAGCCATCCCAGTGTATACACTTATGAGAGATAAATCAGTCATCTGTAGAAACACAACTAAGGCACTCTAATTTTTGAAGCAATCTGACAGAAAGGACCAAATTTTTACTCAAAGTAAGTGATAAAGTAATTTCTAACAAATAAAAAATGTACTCTGGGATTTTTTTTATCTGTAGTCAGCCTGTCGAATTCTGTGTTATACCTCACAATTTAAGTACAAAAATATTAAAAATACCATTAAAATATTCATCTAAATGTAAGTCTTTAAAACAAAAATGCATGTTGACATGACCACCATAAGCATGTATTATTCCTAGCAGCTCAAAGCAATATGGATTCATCCATATCAACAGTTACATGAATGTCATACTCAGATTCAAGATACAGGAAAAAAAAAAGTCTCTATCATGAGCACACAAAAACCTTGTCTAAAAATGGAATTCTATTATTTGTTTGCTTTTTTGGTTTTGTTCTGTGGATTTTTTCAACTGAGGCTGTTTTATTCTCCAATTTTGACTCAATTCCAGGAACTACCTTCTTGAAAATATCTTTTCCAACCCATAGACAAGCTTTCTTCTCAGACTGCTATTTTTTAAGACAACCAGTAAATAACTTATATTTTTAAGCATGTGCTTTCTTGAAATTAACTGTTACTTCTTTAATAATCCATAGCTATTCTTACAATGGAAGCACAGTCACTTTGAATGGTGTCTTTTCCGCCACATTCCTTTGAAAATTCCCATTTTTATAGCTTTTTCAGCCTTTAATGGAAGCTACTCACGCTCAGATTATGAACTGAGATCTTTTAATGTATGGTAAATTCTCCCAGGAGACCTTTTCCTCACTGCCCTCAGGGGAATACAGATGTCAACCTGTGTCTTACTGCAGTCTTCCTGCCAGTGGCTCAGTAGATCAATGGTGTGCCCAGCAGAAAAAGTGCTTTCAGTAATGTGATGGTGTTGAATCCAGATAAAGTTTATTGTACTCTCAACATGTTGCACTGAGATGTCTGGGTGCCCTGACTACACTGTGTTGGAACAAAATCAAGTTGTGCAGTCAACAGTATCCACATTTAGCGTCGTGAGCTCCTTGAGTTTCCACAACCACTAATTTTGGAATGACTACTAATGTTGTGCTGTTTCAGCTTGTTTTCTATTCCTCTGTAATGCAGACAAGATTGCTGCTTGCTGTTGAAAACTTTCAGATAGTCAGATCAGTAATGGCAATTAGATTTGAGGGTGATTTTTTTTTTTTTTGGTAAGTTCCTAGATGAGGCCAAGCAGAATTCTCTTTCCCACCATAATATTTACTGGGGGAGCACTTGTATTCAGCTGCAAGGAAATCTTCCTAGCTGACCATACTGATATTCTAGCTTCCCCTGTCAGATGGGTTATTCTGCACAATGAGCAGTGGTTGCAGCATAGGTTCCAGGATGCTCAGCTTTGAAAGATAAATTCATTAGCTGCAAAAAGAGGAAGAAAAGATAAATGTCTTGCAAAGGCAGTACACTGATACAAAATTTTGATGCCTAATGAGAGAAAAATAGTGGGTAGCAAAGCAAAAATGTTGAATTCTCTTTAAAACATGGGGAAAGAGCCAAATTAATCAGCTGCATAATTGCACCATTCACTGAGTCTTGTGGCAGATGACAAGTACAGCTCATATCTCATGAAGATACTGTTTCAGCCTCTCTGCAGACACAGGCCAAGATCAGACTACTTTAAATTCACAGATGTGAAGTTACCCATGCTGCCAGGAAAAAAAAGTAACTTATTCTTACTGTGAAGCAGTGGAATGACGAAGAAATTGCTGAGATTGCAAAAGAAAGACTGTATTCTCAGGCAGTTTTGTTGACTCCCAAATCAGAGAGCCTAGGAAGAAACCACAGCTGTTTCTTCAAATTTTCTTCTTTTTCTTTTTTTCCCTCTCTTGTTTGTTTTTGTTTGTTTGTTTGATAGGGTTTTTTGTTTGATTGATTGTTTCTTGGAGGGTTTTTGGGTTTTTGTGTTTTCTTTTGTTTGGGTTTTTTTGGTTTTGGTTGGGTTTATTTGTTTGAGGTTTTTTGTTGGTGTTTGTTTTGGTTTTTTGGGGAAGATTGTTTGCTGTGCTTGGTCAGTTGAAGATGATTTCTTTGGTTATATTTGTTTCTTTTTGTTTTGTTTCTTCGTTTTTAATTTTTTTTCTTGTGGAAAAGTTAATTCGATAAATAAAGAATTAAGTACAAAACTAAGTTCAGAAATTGCCTCTATTACATCCAGAAATTGATGCTTCTGGGTAAGAGACACCATTTTTGCAAGACCCTACATTTTTGCAGAACTGAAAGAATGTATGTGTTCTTATTTCTCACTTAATCAATCCCTTTCACCTTCTGTTACTTTTCTCTTGCATGTTTTGTTTCTAACTGGTGTGGGGGAAGTTTTGTCATCCTACGCACTGTTCTTCATTTTTCCCTTTCTTAATGTGGAAAAGGGAGAACAACAACCTTTTGAACCAGTATGAGATATCACTTTATTTTCTTATCTCTTCATTTTTGCCAAGCAGTTTCATTAGGAACAGATTTGTTTCAGAGTCCATATGGTCATATAACATCGCTGTGAGCTCTCAAAGACTACTGAATTGAATCTTGGCTCCAGTGTACGTGGAACCACTGATTTTGTGAGGGCCAAGACTTCACCCATTCCCCTTAGGAATGGTTTATATTTAGAAGTTCTCCAAGCACTTGGTGACTTGTGTTCTCAAAATTGTAGCTGGATTGTGCTAAGCTATTTTTCAATTCTGATCTCTCCATATTCAGTGATTTAGTTATTGCTTCTTCAATAGAACTTCAAATGACAACATCTAGGAGCTGGAATAAAATCTAAATAAAATAGCTTAAAGCCTCTATTCAAACCAAACACACACCCTCTGCCTTGATTTAATACTTGTAAATATATGAGTATGAGTAAATATATGACTCTATGAGTACTACATTGAATATGAAAAAATTCTCAATTTCAAAAAAAATGAACTTAAGTGCCTGTCCATTATTGACATAAAGTGCCATCAGAGAGAATAAACCTGTAAGAAATACAATGGTGAGGCTTCTTGTGAAGTTTCCTTACTCCACTACATTTGATAGGTAAGAATTGTATTCTTAAGTATAAGATTCTTTTTCACATATATTGCCACTTTAACATCTATATTATGTATCTATGCAGTCTGAGTAAATATATCAAATACATATATTTTATATATGATTACATATTTACATAAACATTTATTTATTTATTTATATACATATATGCTATATAAATATATATTTACACAAACATATATTTAATAATATGTTAAATAATACATATTTAATATGTTATTAGATATATATTTAATTGGCTCTATATTCTGTTGCCCTTTAATATGTCTGCATCTCCTGCTCTGAAGGGATTGGGGTGGAAACCACTGTAACTCTGAAAAGGCAGTAAGGAGGTCCACGACATCAAAGATTCTGAAATCTGTCTTTAACGGCATTATAAATCTGACTGAACAATTTATCAATTTAGCAATTACTTCAGAGGAAAACTTTGCTAAAATGCATTCTTTGGGATGTTATCTAACTAGGAAATAATTCTCCAGGTCTCTGGAAAATGTTACCAACTCTACTTGCCTTAGATTACAAAGCAGATGCTGAAGCCATCTTAAACCAGTCAATTGAGAGAGAATTATGTGATGCCAAATTATTTTTTTATCCTTACAAATAAATAGTAGAATTTTTTTTTTGGATATGTACAATTTCCCTCCTGCTTACATTTCGAGAAACAACCAGTACATCTTGAAATTTTCTTCTTTTTTTGTCTTTTTCTTTCTTCTTTTTTATTTCTTTTTCTTTTCAGAGCAGAACAAATGTCAGCTCCAGACTTCATCTCAGGGAACTCAAGTCACCATTTATTAATTTTTTTTTCTAAGAGGCTTAAAGATGCATTTCCCAGACAGAGCTTGAGTATTAGAAGACCAAACATGGCAGGATGGTGTATACCCATATTCCACAGAGACACTTTTAAGCATTTATAGGAATGTTTCTTTGAAAATCCAGCCTGCCTGATTTTGAGAGACTGTTTTGATCCGCATGGCAATGCAGATCCAAAGTGCAGTACTTTAAAAGGTGGTATGATCCTGCATCTTTTCTGTAATGAATCTTCATGCGAGGCTTAGGTTTTTAAAGGAATTTGATCTGTTTACTTTCTAGGAGCTTATTGAGGAACAAGCAGGAAGAATGGGATAGATACATCTTTATCTTTGTGAATTATGAGTCTGGATACCTACTCTCTCCACTTCTAAGACATAAGCAAAGTCCTTAGATTTCAGGAAAATATTAAGGTGTATTCTTTTATGATTTTGCTGAATACTTGTTTAACTGGTTTACATACGTTGGTTCTTCAGTAGGATTTGAATCACACCAAACCCACAAACAGTAATAATACTGGGCTTTTTTGTATTTTTAGAAATAATATACAATTTAGAGAAGCAAAAGCAGTCATACAAATACTACATCTGTGCATGTGTAGGTTTCCATTATTCTTCACAAGTATTCCTTAAGGAAGAAATTATGCAAAGTCTAAAGAAATCAGTGGGATTCCTTCATAATTTGATGGGTTTTAGAAAGATATAGAAGCATGAACCTTTACCATAGGCAGTTCCAAATGCCCAATTTTTCTTTTACAATCCAGACAAGAAATATAGAGGTCCCCAAGTTCTAATCAAGTCTAAGTCATCATTATCAAGTCTGCAACATATAGTATGGCAAGTGTTTCTCTCTACTCCCTGTTGTGCCCTCTCAACCACCGTCTATTTTGCATTTATATTTTTTCACCTACTACACTGTGTGTAACAAAATCTTTCTTCTCCATCTGTGATTATGACCCATTAGAAGCAAGTTTAATTTCTTAAAGGAAGGATTTTTCAGGAAGAAATTAAATGGCAAATTAAAATGTTTATGATGAAAAGACATCCGTATGTAGACACTAGAGTAGGACTGCACTGATTTAGGGGTGTATGAGAAGAATTATGCTACAAGAAATATTGGGTCTCAGTTCCTGTCTTTTTGAAAAAAAATCTGTCTGATTACTGAAAGAAGGATCAGACTGTTAAATATGTTGCTATAACTCTTAAGACTTCTAAAACCTTTGATAGAATTTCAGTTTTTGTGTCTACCTCAGGAATAAGCAATGTATATTTTCACAGTGGTTGAATGTATATTTCACTGATTTAAAATATGTTTTGCAAAGCTGTCCTTGTCACTTCTAGACTGATATATTTGTATGCACTTTCCCCTTCCAAATTCTGTTTAAATAGCTGTAAAGAAAAAAAAAATCTGTCTGTACTATTACAGCACATTGTGTATCTGGACATAACTTTACTACTGTCACAACCTCAAGACTGTTTATTGAGAGAGTTATGAAATAATAACTTTTATTTAGTGATTCAAACCTTGACGTTAATTTAGGAAATGATTGAAAATACCTAGGACAGAACCACAACAACAAGAAAAAAGAAATCAAACAAATACCCCACACCTAAAAAATGTCTGAAATCGTTTACTTGTGAATTCTGCTTATTTATACAAGGGAATCAATGTTATTCTTTTTTTTTCTCCTTTCAAACTGCATTTTCTACCTCCTTGAGAAGTCCTACTGATCTTAATACCTCTTTGATAATGCAAAGCAAATAAATTTTAAAAAAGGGATTCATTCAGTATCAATAATTTTTTTTAGTTCAAATCTGTTGTCTTTGTTTAACATATTAGCATTGGTCATACATGACAAATTACGTAATAACCAAAAGTAATTAATCAAATATTTTATAGTGTCTTGGTAATATAGTGTAACAGAATTAACTTATTAGCTCTTTAATTGCTTTAAAAGAAATGTGAGGTTTTCTAAAGTCTGATGGTGAACATGAGGTCCTTTTCCATAGATAACCCCTGGAAAGAGAAAATACTGCACTTCACTTGAGAGCTTGATACAGACACTATCAACACTTCCAGCAACCCCACAAACCTAACACCCAGTATGTGCTAGACTTTACTTCTCTCGCTGTAATTATTTTTATATGTCTATAAAACTCAACACGGGGAGACCATGGGACATATTTTTCTTTCTTCATATATATATTAATATGAAAAATATAGATCTAATGAGTAAGAAGCTGCAGAAAGGTCATATTGCATTCCCAAACAGATGAGTTTCTGTTGGGTAGCATGACTGTTTCAAGGAAAATGAAAATCATCCAGGGAAAAAAGCTAATAACATGTTTTAACAAGACCCCATTTTTTGTTTTCATAATTCCATGGATTGAGAACCTTCTACAGCAGAAATAAATGCAGCAGGTTTCTATCTATCTCCCTGTCTCCTGCCATTCACACCCCGTGCCTTTTCCATCTCTGATATGTACTGTCTCACCTTTCTTCCATTATTCCCCAGTTCCCCTTTGTTGTTTTGATAACAGTGGAAAAGTTTCCTTTAAAGTTGTGAGATATAATCAGCAATTATAAAAATATCCCTCTCTCTGCCATTAAATTAAAAGGCAGAGGAACATGGTCTCAGCACCTTGGTCCACAGTTCAGAGTTTTGAGTTGCAGTCACTACTGTGAGTTTGAGCTTGTGCAAAATACTTCATTATTTTGATCCTCTCCAAAACAGTGATTGAAAGTTTTCAAAAGCTTTACAGAGATTTTGGTGGAGGGAACAAGATACTTTAGAATGAGGACATATCTTACCTACCTTGGAAACTTCCTCATTAGCCAGGATTCCTAAGGGGATAAAATCTGGCACCTCACTTTCTGCTCCTACCTCCTCTAGAGTCCAACAATTCAAACTGGACACTCACATCCAATAGACTGGGTTTTCTTTCCCCTCTACATAGCTCTCTCATTCTTTCTTTTTTTTTTTTTCAACTGTTGCTTTCTCCCTTTTCTACTTTTTAATAAACAAAAGTGAAGGCTACCCAATGAATCTTGAACAGAATAACACAGTTCTTCTCTTTAATCTTTCTTTGGACACATATATGGTCAAGTCAGAGGTGAATTTTGCTACTACTAATGAAAGCAAGCCGAAGCTCATATCTCTTTTGTGAGCTAATTTTCGGCATGTCCAAAGTGGTTTTACAGGTATTTGTTCAGCTGTCAATACATTTTTTTTCTCTAGCTAAACTGTAGTTTATCAGGATTAAACAATTGTTTAAAAATAGTATTTTAAAAGAAAAAAAAGAGAAAAAAATTAATTCTCTACACCATTTAAACTTTTGATAGTTGTTGTGAGATTAAGAAATAATAAGTTCAAAAATACCTCTCCAAAAAAGCAATACTTGGGGAGCATTGTGCTATTAAAGAATATTTAGCAAAAAGCTTGCTGCCAGGGACTTTTTGTGCTGCTGAGAAACGTGAAATACATTCTTGCAACTGTCAAACAAATGTCCTGTCCCAGAACAGCCTTTGTAGCTCTTCCAAGCTCTCAATATTACTGCCAGTGGTCTAGAAGGCAATCACGATTTTGAAACATGAGTTTAATTCCCTGTTACTATATTGACAGAAGAACAATAAAAATTCCACCTGGAACTTGAAGTAAACTCCTCTGGTAGAATGAAAACATTGCAGCTCAAAGGTGCCCCCATAGAGAAATAAAATGCAACTGAGGAAATGCTAAAGCAACACACTTGTGCTTCTTCACACATGCAAGAGATACTCTAACTTCCTGGAAAAAACAATTATTTATTCATAGGACTGATAAATGCAAACCTCCACTACATGCTTGTTATCAAAAATAGCCTACCATGAAATACAGCTGGCTATTACAGAATGTCA
The DNA here is from genome assembly GCA_008694505.1 of Cyanoderma ruficeps. NCBI lineage: Eukaryota > Metazoa > Chordata > Aves > Passeriformes > Timaliidae > Cyanoderma > Cyanoderma ruficeps. The sequence goes on from VZDJ01000141.1 coordinate 5,169,641, forward strand.
AAGGAAGCTAATTCTTCTGGATTAGGGTTTTGTTGTGATTGTTGTTGTGTGGGGTTGTTTGTATTTTGTTTGTTTTGTTTGGGGTTGTTTTGTTCCTAGTCTGCACTTTAAGGTCCATGGCCTTATCAAGTTCCTCACCAACTCAGATTTTTGGAGAAGTAAGACCCAGTATTCAATGAGAGATTGAATATCTTTGGAAAGAAATAAATAGCAACTTGAATACAGGACATGTTGGATGAAGTTTAGAATATCAGGATTCACAAAAATATTCTTCCATTATTTTTCTGTTTCACCACTTGTAATAAAATGCTTATTTATATTTTACTGTTTTATTTCATTAGCTATCAATTAGGTCTCTAATTGTACTTTGATTTTGGATAATTTTTATTTATAATTTTCATATGTGTGATTTGTTTAATATTATTTCATGTTTTTCTCTATGATCCAAGCCTGATAGAACATTTACTGACAAACATTTCACTTTTTAATTTTTAAAAGAAAGGCTTCCCATACATTTTTGGGGTTTCAGATATGCTCAATATTTAATTAGTTTTCATATTCCTTGGATCAGAGGTTTACAATACATTTCTTTCAAGCAGGAAACAATTCAAGTCTTTTCTCGATTAAACACTTAGTTGGCTGCTCTGGTAGAATTGTTTTCTATTCCTCTTTGTAAAACATAATAATTGTCAGAGGTTTAATGTTTAGTCTAAAAATTTCTAGTTCTTCAACTGGATCTGAATTGACCACTACTCTTCTCCCTTCCTGGTCCAAACCTATCATGAAATAACAAAAAAAATTTTTCTCTTCAGGATTTGTGTGTATCTTCCCAAAATTCCTGACAACCTTCAACCTGTGCTTTAAATTTCTATTTTCAATCATCCAAAGTCAATTCTCTGGAGGTTCAATCTTATCATTCAGATCTTTGGATAATGGGGTTTCAAACCCAAACTTCCACTACATCCAAATCTGTTGATATTATTTACTTGCTGTATAATAGGCCAGAGAAGCATTCAGACACAGAGTGTGGCATGGGACATAATTTGGGACTTCTAAAATTTATTGAATTTATATTATGAGTCTAAACTCACAGCTGAAATCAGATTTTAAGAGTCAACAACACTTAGAGAACAGAAACACACACATATTTCTATTTTTTTTTAAGTGCAGTTTATCTTCCTGTCCTCTGCCTTGCTCTCTGGAAATGCATGGAGAGTCACCTGCGGATCCTATGTAATATCTGCCAGACCTACACAGACAACTCTGGTGCTCTGGGATGTTTCACAGGCCAGTAAACATCATTATCTAGATAACTAAACAGAAAACATACTAGTTAGCCTATTTAATCACCCTCCAGGTTCTCTAAACCCCATTATATTCAGGGTATTAAAAGCCAATATATCTAATGTCAAATCCTATCAAAAGTGTAAAAATGAAGCTACTCATAGTGAATGTTTACAAGAAAGTGGCTGATGGTATCTTCACTAAATTTCAGTCCTTTACCTTGATTTTCAGCTAATTCTGATGAAATGAAGACTTCTCATGAGATATGAAGAGAATGAACCTCATCCACATCACTGAACAGGCTTTGTACAAAAGCATGAAATTTATAAAACCCAAAATTTAATCCTGGGAATTACATTTAACCAATCATTCAATTAATATGTCTTTAATTATTAATTTAGTTAATGATGTTTACTATTCATTTGATATTTTAATGCTATTTAATATTCAATACTCTTTATTAATAGTTAATACTTATGAATTAATTCTAAGAGAAAACAACCCTCAAAATGCAATATAAATTTTGTCAACCCTTTTGTTACATGAGGTAGAAACCAAAGACACACACACACACNACACACACACACACACACACACAGAGACACAAATGGTTTTATGCTGGGATATAGAACAAAGGGAAGATGATATTAAATTTTGGACTGCACTGGGCAATAATTATTTTCTCTCTAGTAATTTGCATAATTTTCCCAATAACCTTACATGACTGTTCGCCTTACTAAGATCTTTTCCATACTTTCATTAAAAATATGCGTTTTTGCTTTGCAGTGTTTCTTTCAGGTTTGTCACAGTGTTGTGGTTCTCCTTTAATAGCAGAGGTAATTTTATCTTGTGTACAAGATTTTGAAACAATTTTACCATTAAGTGCTACTGAAACATATGGCCTAATGTTTATCTTGTCTTATGCAACACCAGTTTTATATAAAGCAAGCTTTCCTGAAGCTGGTAATCTTGAGACACTACTTATTTTACAATTTTTTTACTCAATATTTTGAGAGTGGAAAACCAGTTTAAGGTGAATCTCCATAATGACTGGGAACAATTGTTACTTTGCTGCTTGGCAAACAACTAGGCTGACACTTTAGGATCAACTCAGGACAAGAGGTTTTCCTTCTAAGTTGTCATTAATGGTAAGGAGTCTGTTGAAAACAAGGATTGCGTTCCCAGCCCAAGAGAAACATAAGCGAGTTGTGTTATAGAGCTGGTGGGAATCTTACCTCCCCTGCACGACTGAATGAGACAAGGTTGCAGACTGTCTATTACAATTCTTTTCCAGCAACTTGAATAATTTCCTATGATAACAAAACCTAAATGATAAAGAAATCACATACTTGTTTCCCATGGCTGAATTGCATTTACATTTTTGTTTCATCTTTAGTTGTAGTACAAAAGATTATAAGACAAAATCCTTCATTTTCTGGTCATTGGTAATTAATGCTGCAATGGCAAAACTTTTTAAACATGTACAGAAAAAAACATGGCAATATCATGCCAGGTTCTCGTTTAAATCAATACTAGGACTACCATACAGGTGGTTTTATTATTGGTGTCAAGTACTTTAACTGTCAGTAATACTCTGTATTAAGACATCCAACTTTGGAGACTCTAAAAGGCAAGGTTATAAACTTAAACAAGCAATTAATATGCCATTTATACTGTATTGACATTAAATCTGATACACAGTTCTAAAACAACAAACTCATCTTTTATTTTAAGTACATTTTTGTAAATAAGGAAATCAGAATTATTTTTTCAAAGTTAAAACCATAACCCCACTATCTTTAGCGATATATACATTCAGAGAGCAGCTTTGTACTTTCCTAGTAGTCTATAGTTAGTGAATATCTGTAAATTTAGTTCAGCTGTTCTTTAAAAACGTAAGTTTATTAATCAAAATATAAAACTAACCAGACTAATTTTTGGTTTGTAGGATTGTCCTTTAAAAAGTTACAGTCATGTAAAGAAGAAAAATATTGTCATTCTGTTTTGTCTCAAATTTCAAATACCATTAGATTAACATTTGAAAGAGTTCTTCTCTTTTTCTCATATCTGAATACTGTACAAATCCCAGAGACAGCTTTGCCATTACAACGTGGTCAGTGTTTATTATTCCATACATATATTGATAGTAATAATTAATCATAATATTGAGCATCTTTGGAAGATTCCAAAGGAATCTAAAAAGCCCAATGAATAATGTCCTCATCTTGTATATGTGGGAATTGGCGGCACAGAGGGTAAAAGAATTTGTCCAGAATCTCACAGTAAATCAGTAACAACAGCATGATAACTAGAGCAGAGATTTCCTGAGTCATATCTCTGCTTTAACCAGAAAATGATCCTTACCATGTGAACAAGGAGTCTGAGACACACTTATTTAAAAGAAATATTTTCTGTAAGCAGAATGCTTCATTTAAATTTATGGAAAAAATTGAAAAAATGAGTCTCTTCGGTGGATAGATTCATGGTAAAAAAATGTTAGTAAAGGTAGGGAAAGAGAGATTTTTATTTTTAGAGCTCAGTAATGAATATTCTAGAAGTTTGAAACAAAAAAGGTCTATCTTTAGCCTTTAACTAGTAGCTATATTAGACAATACAACAAGTGAAATCAGGTGCATGACTACATATATGGCAAGGCAAATTTATTTGGAGTAAGACAAGAACTTCTGGAACATTATATTTGAAATTGCAATTGTATTGTTTTAAAAAATATTATATCCACTCATTGCCTCAAACCCCAAGCATCAATGATTTTATTTCCCCCTTCACTCGAGACCCATTTATGAGAAATATGGTGGCACAAACATCTCTCAATTTTTCTTCAGAATTGGTCCTTTGGGATACAGAATTAAGTACATGAAGTTTCATTGTTGATTTACTTCTAGATTTTCCCATGTAGCTTTCCCCTGGGGACAGATACTGACCCAAACTGAAAATTCCATTGTTTTATGGTTAAATTTCCTTTTTAAAAAATATTTTCTCCCATAAATATTTGTCAATTTTTTTTTTCTTGGATGCAGAGTTTTTTGAAACAAGCATTGTACTAATGAATTGTGATGCGGGGGGACTGTTTTTACTGACTTCAGTGGATTTTTAAAAGCATATGACTAAGGTTTATTGTTGCACACCAGTTTTGGTGCTACTTTCACCCCCTCTCCTTGTTCCATTGTAGTGCTATGTGTTATCTTACATATAGAATCTTTATATGATATTTATTTCTCAAGGATAAGTGTATGCTTTACTTATATTAAAACAAAAAAGAAAAAAGATATCTGGTTTGAAAAATAAAATTTAAGGAGTGGAAATAAATATGTATGTTTTGTAATTTTTAATTAAGCAAAAAAATGTTCTATCATTTTTGGTTATGAATGTTTCTTCATATCTCAACACTCTTGATTTACCCTGCACTTGGCTTTTTGCAATTCAGGGAAAAGTACCATGTCATTTCAGACAACTGACTGGTATAAGAAGGAACATTTAGTTCTTATACATGTAAAGCAGCTCTGAAATTATGACACCTTATCTGACTCAGTCCACGGCTACATTTGAACCATAATTAATAGTTAATGAAATCAGTGACGTGAGGAAATGTAATTGCAGTATCTTCTAATTTATGTAGAAGACAAAGCTTCTGTGCTAAATACTCAGAAGTTGGATATGTTGTTCCAGCTGGTGCTGATCTAGGCTAAGAGGTGACCACAGCCTACTGACAGCTCCTCATCACCATCCCACATACCTGCTGCCTGCTGCAGACTGACAATTGCACCCTCTGAAAGTATAACTGCAGAGCTAGCTGCTTCCCACATGCAGCTTACCTTTAGCAGTGTCATTTGTTTGTTTGTAGCTAATTTTTGTCACAACCAAGAGAGGAGATGAGCATATTAGGATGCTTCTTAAGACCTCATCTGAATGAAAATCTATGCTTTTTACTAGTTTATTTGAATGTCTGCTTAGTTAATTTCATGTGGAATACAGTATGGGCTTGTTTTTTCCAATCTGAACCTTTGAAGTATGGAGTCCATGGTTTTATATCAAAGGTATACCTAGGGGACTCATGGCAATGTACAAGTATCAGGTGGGCTGTTGGATCACTAGATCATGCACTTGGCTAAAAATACTGATCCAACATTACTCTAAAATAGATGAATGACCTCTCTCAAAGGCAGTTGATCCCATCCCCCAGGAAAAGGCATTGTTATTATTTGGAAGTTAGAGGACATGCCTTCCACCATCAATGTGCTGAAGCTTAACAATCCACCAATCTTTCAACAAGATGAGGCTTTCAACAAGATGAAACGTGAATGATCTTCCTGAAAATAGAGGAAACTTTTAAAAGGACCTTTGTACCACAAACCTAAAATTGAAGTACATTCCGGACATTTAAACTGAGTGAGCTGGATCCCACTCATAAACTTTACTTCTAGATGCTTATTTAAATAATATGTTGCATGTACCTGTTGACTGCAAACAGTATAGACAATGTATCCCCCAGAATATTCACTGTCTAAAAATGTAAAAAATGCTGATATGAAGTTGTAACTTAATGTTACTTCTTCTTCCCCTTAGGCAGATCAGGGTGTAAAACCAGAAATCCTTTCCTGCAGGAAATCACCAAACTCTCTACTTTTTAATGAGCACAGGAGGGACTCACACAGTTTAATTTTTTTAATAGCAAGGTGTAGAGGAGTCATCTGGAATGATGCAGTGATCCTCCTCTCTTCAAGGCAACAGACCTATAAGTCTCTTTGCAAGGCAGCATCTTTTCTCAGCAGTGGAAAGTAGTGATTAGCTCCTTGATGGCTAAGACATTCCTGAAAAATGAAAAGGCAGTATTTGCATAAACTCACATGGAAAAAAAAGAATCATAAAATATAAAAGGGGAGGGAAAACTGCTAGGCCAAGGAATGATTTTGAGAATCTAATTTAAAAGGACTTGGCAAAGTGAAGGGGATGGTGTGCTCTGGTTGCTCTTCATAAGTGTAGAGGGGTAGAAAAAGAAGAGGGAAAACAAAAGAAAAGTTCCTGATTGAGCCAGTTTAAAAATGTGGTTAGTAGAGAGCCTCCTTCAAGACAAATGTTAAGTCATAGGACAACAGATTTCAGGAGTCAGAAGTTAAAGAACTTTCTGAAGCTGCCCCTGGACATTTATATTAAAATATGTTTCTGCACACAACTAGGAACAAGTAAACACTACGCACTGCCGATGAGAGATAGCCCAGCAGAGATACTTTCCAAGGAAACTGTATAGATTTAATATACTTGAAATTGACCTGGGCCCTTCTTGCCCCATTTTGACCCCGAGAGGATATGTGTTCATCTTAAAGGAAGTTGAGTAGCATGCCAACCTTGGCCCTAGACTTCTCAGTTTGGGTCAAGAGCTGAGAGAAGCTGTTCAGGGAGGAAGTTAAAATTGTTCCTTCCCAGGAGGAAGAACAGTTGGAGAATCAATCATGTCGTTGCAACAACATGGTTTTGCAGACCCTGATTATTCAGATAATATTTTTAGATGATATAATGACAGCCTGATACAGACAGATGTAGTGAAAACATTGTACTCTTATCAAAATATTTTTGTAAGAGGTTTTATTTTTCACATGAAAATTTACTAAAACATAAAAATATTGCCTTTGCCAGTAGTGAGATATTCTCTTGCCAAAACTGGAGGCCAAAATGGAAATTATGTGACAATGCAGCACTTTATAGTGAAATGTGGTGTCATTTCAGAATACCCTTATAACCTTTGAAACATTAGATATTTTTTGCACTAATATGACCGGTATACTTTCATTTATATAGAGTACACCTTCATTTCACTCCACCACTCACGTCTCCTAGAACTAGACTACACCTTTGTAAATAAAGTGCAGATGTTTAAGGAAAACCAAGCTACATTCTTTACACATTTCTTTACAGTATGCAAACTGCAATTATCATTCTGCTTAGCTGACCTTAATATCTGCAGGGTCACTCTAAAATGACCCTCTTCTAACCTGTCCTCTAGAGGTTGATGGCACCTCTTTTTACCTTTCCTTTTTTCATGCCTGGGGCACTTGCTGGTTTTTCACATTATCTTTGCTCACCCGCTGTGAAAAGCCTAAGCAAAACTGCTTAAAAAGTAAGATTCTCATTTTCTGTGTTATGCATGATATCAAAGTCAAACCTTGGATAAACTCAGCCTAAGTGCCAAGTCTTCCCTTTTCTGGGGGATTCATTAGTGGAATCAGAGGCCATGAGCTCTCCTTCTCCCCCAGGTGATTTCCCACCTTTGTCTGTATGGAGAAAGTCTTTCTGAAAGAAGATTTTTTCTATGAGTAGAGCAATTCAGACTTGGCAGTCAGCGTCTTTAAGCACACTTAAAATTGGGGTTGATATTGAGTAACTACAATTTCTGACTAATTGGGATGTTGAATTTATATTATGAAGCACGCCTCAGACAGCCCGCTGACTGTTAAAATGTCTCAATTCATCTCAGTTTTTGAACTTTTTCTCCAGTGTTTGGTCAAGTTGCTCAGTTTATCTAGAAAAAATGACAGTTCCCTCACAAAATCCATTGTAAGTACAAATAAAAGACTAAGAGGAATTAGGGTTGCTAACATGGAGGGTAACCAGGACCTGGAACGTTTTGTAAGGAATTATGATGTACAATTGTGTCATGTGAAAAAGGGAGTTTTCCTTGATTCTTAGCATTTAATCTGTCTGTCAATGCCCCAAGAAAGCTGAGCTTCTTGTGCATGACTATTCTGTGAGCATCCTTTTAGGGAGGCTGTTCCCTGAGCAGTCCTGCTGGATCGGGAGGTGGCTTGACTGACTTATTCAGGGACACACAAACAGCATAAGGGAGACCCCTCAGTGGGTCTTCCTCTTTATTTGAGTGTGTTCCCTGCTGCCAGTGACTGCCAGTGCCCATGAAGGACTTGGACTTACAGTTTATGTAGTTACAATCTCTATTAATATAAAATTGTGACAGGTGAAGGCTCAAGTATCTGACTGCAGAAATGTATTTAAAGAAAAATCCAGACAAGCTGTAACCCTCAGAAGAAGTATTCAGCATGGATAGAGTGTGGTTCTCACCAAACAGGTGTCCCTACAGGGACAGGTTCAGCATGATCCCAACAGTTACAGTTGAGTCTTCCCTAGCTTTTCCCCGATTCTTGACTATTATACAATTTCTTTATGTTTATTTGAGTGACTCTCAGCAACCATACATTTGTTACTGACTGGTGCAAAATTCTGTTTCACTTTTAAAGATACAGTCCAAAAGAATGAACTCATGCATGGTGATAACTTGTAGTCAGGTAACTTTGGGATGCAGGTGTGGGTTGTCATTAGAATTGGGCTGTAATGAACCAAGTTAATCTGAGGAGAGTGATTTCACCACAGTTGTTGGCTCAGCAGCAGGGCATATTCCCCTCTCCCCTGGCTGACAGGTGCTATGCAGTTTCTCAGCTGCAAAGTACCTTCAAGTTCCCCTCCCTGCAAGGATTTCCACAGAATTTTCCTGCCTGTGGTTTCTCCACTCTGCTCCACCCTCTGTTCCACCCCCCTTAGCAGGTGCTGTGTGAGGAATCACCATGGAACAGCTTTCAAGGATGCCAACCACATTCCATCCAGCAGTAGCAACTGTATTTTACCCTATAATGTCCTTACCATTATAACCTCTGTTAGGATGGGAATAAAACTTCTAAGTTTCCTCTGATTTTATCCCCATGCATCTTTCCAATCGGACCAGAATGGATTAAAATCTTTTTTAATATGACTCCTTCAATATCAGGGGCGTTACACCTGTAATAATATGAGGAAAGCAGTCTGCTTTTTTTTTTTACACAAGTTGTGTACATTTCCCCAGTTGCATCTGAATTAAAATCATTGAGTTTTTAACAGAACAACCAAGAATCAGATTTTCATTCAATGTCATCTTGCACCATAGCCACTTAGGAATTTGTGATGCCTTAAAAAACCTTTTAAACTCAACATTAACCATTTTGACTTTTACATGCCTTGCTTCCATAGTTGGAAGGAATTACTACCTATATGATGTTTTAGGGATCCTTTCACAGATTCTATCATTACCCATAGATTTTTGCCCTCATGGACAAAGGATCTCAAAGACATCTGAAGTCAGAAGTGAGTTGCAATTGCAGTATCCTGTTTCATGAGGAAAATCCTGGTAGAAAGAAGTATTACATTATTTTCTCTGAACAAGTAATCTAAAACAAGTTCAGTTGCTTGCTGAGAAGGGTGGTAGCCATGCCACGGTTATTTAAAAACTTGTCTTCACTCTGTTGCCTGGTAAATCAAGCAGTGGTAAGCAATCTAAAAAGGAAAACAAACACTTTATCCATGCACACTGAAAGTGCAGTGTAAGCACCAAGCTGGTAAATTCTAGTGCCATTAATCTTTTTCTACAGGGTTCCCTGTCACCGTCTCTGTGTTGGCAACACATACTCAAGTCTGCCTTGAGAATGACGAGCCACTTTGTAATGGTTTGAAATTTGTCTAGCTTCATGGTTATAAAAATCTTTTTTTTTCTTTTTTTTTTAATTTTTATTTTTATTTTTTTATGCTGGAAAAAATCAAAACAACTGGATGACAATAGATCATACATTTAACTAGAAAATGTTTTTCACCCCTCCACCAACCAAAGCAGTGTATATACAAACTTACATTACAGTTTGGCAAGTCTTCAAGTAAAACTTTATGAAAACAGAGGTACATTTGTTTCATTTCCATTTACTATATAGGAATTCTGACGCATACCACTTAGGTCCAAAACTCTTCTTTCCAGCTAATACCAATTGAAGTGCTTAATATCCAGCCTTTTATTAGCTAAACCACATACAAATAGTGTGACTATATATTAATTACAAAATGTAGCCTTTTTCTCAGCCCCCTCATCACGTTGTTCCATTCTCTCCAAGCATAGCCAATTTTGCTCTCCCCAGTAGAAAGGTAATATAAATATAACAGAAAAAAAACAAAAGCACAAAATACGTTAAAATCCTAAATCCTAGAATTATACCACCTGGTGGATTATCTGTTCAGAGTACTAGATTTCTTCTTTTGTAATGTGCTATCAGAGTTAACACCATTCCAAAAAAATTAATCGAAGACAGATGAATCATAGGATATAAATTGCATTATGCTTACTGTTGGATAGATAACCTGGGAAGCACTGAGTTTTGAGGAAACCATTATCATTATTCTTACATAATTAAAAAATATGCATTAAAAATGTAAAGGTAAGTAGCCATACTTTAGAAAAATGAAAAAAAATCAAATCCTGGGAAACTAAGCTCATTCAGCCATTGAAGGATGTAGAGGGGCTTTTCCTTTCTCAAGAGATATATTCTTGCTTCATTGTAAAATAAAAAAAGCTAATTATAAACATAGCATCAAGTCTGTCCGTTACTGCAAAAACTCTTTGTCCTGAAAAAAGAAGTATATGTTGGCAGTGGGTAAGTTCAGTAATTCTGAGGTTATAGGGAGGCAGCCCATCTGTCCTCAGCTTATCAACAGGGACACCACTGGGTATGAATGAACAAAATCAAAATAGTAAATACATTTGTTCGGCAAAACTTTGAGCATATGAGAAGTCATATTTGATACTTCAAATATCTGGAAAGATAAACAAACAAATAGATAAAAGCTTAACACTAGACAAGACTGGAAATTTGTGTGTGTGTGTGTGAAAATGCTTCTCTGTGGCATAAAATAATCAAAGTTAAGACAGACACTGAATACAAAGACAACATAATAATTTATTTCTTTCAGTAAGTCCCACTGAGTGTAAGGATCCAGAACTCCAAAGAATATTAACAGGATCAGCAACAGCATGGACACTCATTTTCTGGCAAATGATTCTTCTCTAATTTGAATTTGTACCATGAAATATTTCTTTATACATATATATGAATTTATTTATAAATATATACACATTATTATATTTGGATTCTTCATGACTATGTGACAAATATTCTTAGCTTTCAAACCTTTAAAGATATACTCAGTTCATATCCTGTTGGAGGGTATAGTGTATTTTATATCTTTAATTGAGATATCTTAAATTAGTAGAAAGAGAAAGAGAATATGGTTGGAATATTATATAGCAGTTAACCAAGTAACAAACAGAAGGCTGACAAGAAATACCAAATTAAAACTCTGGTTTGCCTGAACTACCAAAATGTCTAAATATTTAGCATCAAAATAGACATAATAAACTTTTAAAAAGTTTTATTTTGTTTAAAAAAATGAAATATCAGTGCAGTAACAATGGAAAGAAACAAAAAATTCAAACTATATACATGCAATTAAAATGATATATGTGTAAACTTCCTATAGTTTTATTTTCATTAAAAATAATTATTAACTATATGATGATGCTTCAGACATACATATCCATCAAAATTCTTCTTTGATTTCTATGGAAATATGACGCATCTTCATGGAAATGCAAAATAGGAACTAGGTCTTCATTAAAAATATTGAGTGTTTGTGGAGTTAGATGATAATAATGACAGCTCTCTTTGCAGCTGTCATGAAAACTTAAAGGAATAGAGTTAATGGGACGAAGCTAGACATAGTCTGAAATAAAACTCACAACACAGGGAATATCTTACACAGCTCAGAACACTGAATCAAAGAAGCCAAACAAGAATTTTTCATTTTTCCTAACTACCACTGTATTTAAAATTGAATTTAAAATTAAAATGTATTCCTTTCTTTAAACTGAATTTAAAAGATGATTGTTGTGCACTGTAATCTCCATTACCTCAAAATGGGAGAATAAAATTAACTGAGGAGACTGCATGCCATTAAATACATTTTCAGGGAATAAGGGCAGATATATATATATATATATAGATAGATAGATATGGTTGGATGCAAGATAGTATTTCAAAATGTCATTCTTTAACAAAAACATGTTGAAATAATTGCAGTTAGAGAAATATTTCAATGAAGGTAAGTTACAATGGTTCATCACGCTTAATAACATCTTTTTGTTGACAATAATTACAAAGAATTAAGAAATTTTTTCTTTATTTTTTCGTTGCTTTTTTTCATCAGAAGAGGTCTTATAGAGTGAAAGAATGTTAAATTAATGGTTTGGACTGTGCCTGTATTACACCATTGGTGGAGCTTGGTACCAAAGCCAAAGTGCATGGTCAAAACCAGTTCAGCCAAAGAGCTAGGTGTGTTTTGACTGCATGCTTGACTTTTAGCCAAGTGTAAAATCTGCTCACATGTTTGCATAGGCTTTGGTTTCATTCTAATGCATGAAAAGCTGGTTTATTTGGTGTTTGTGTGTGGAGGAAGAGCTGGTTCACTGCTGAACTGCTGTACAGTTGCAGCCTGTCCTCAAACACAGGACTTAATCAGAAATTTCTGTTCCCTTGCAACCTGAAAAAAGATGGCACATTTGTTTTCCTGACACATTTATTCTTCATATAGAAATCTGTAGACTATTTTTATTTTGGTCTGTGTTCAGATTTTCCATAATGAGGCTGAATCACTCCATTTTGTGGGTAGTTTTAGTTCATGGTTTGAGCTTTTAGCTGTACTGATGATGGAGTTTGCCTCTAAATTTACAGGAACTATGGACTAGCATCTGAACAGGAAAGGGTATAGCTGACCTAGTAGGAGCCCAGTCTGAACCTGTAGACTTGACCAGGACCTTAATTTGGTTGCCTAAAAAACGAATCCAGTTTATACACTCCATAAAGTGAGCCAATGTGTGGAAAGTTTGTTTGAAAAGCACATTTCTGATGGGAAATGCTGCATTAAATGTTGACATTTCAACGTTTGTACATGAAATTTAGCAAAAAAAATTGGAAAACAGCAAATTATGTAACTTAAAATCAGCTAGAATGTTCCAATCAAAACATATATCTGAGTGCAGTCTGGCAATCTAACATCATGTATGTATTAAAACTGTAATTACAATTACAATCCACAGTAATCTTCTCTGTGTACTCAATCTTTGCATTAAATATAGAGAGTATATGGACTTTATTTTCTGAGCAGTCTATGGAGTCTGTATTTTTCATGATACAGATACTAAATTGATTAAATTAGCTCATTCATATCAGCTTCTGCAGCCGATAAAGCAGTTTGTAATAAATCAAGTCTAACTGCGTGTCATGCTGACAAATGCGACAAGAATTTTAAATTTTGGCTGATTCAATAGAAAATGTTACTTCTTGGCTTTGTTTACATTCTGACAGTCTTTTTACTTGGCAAACATATACTTTTGTAAAATGCATTTAAAAATGTGCAGAAGAACATTTCATGTTTATATTTTTAATTAGGCTTGATTTATTCCTCTTTGATAACCAATTTATTTTTGTCATTTTAACATGATAAACAGTGAAAACTCTTTTATTCTTTCTTGAATAGGCAATAAGTTCAGTCAATAGGACCTGTCTCATTTTTAATAGTAGTAAAAAAAATCAAGTGAGTTTTCTGGAAAATATTAAGAAAACTTAGGTATTAGTTATTTATACTTGGGCTTTCAAAGGACATTCTGAATGGGATTGTATTCAGTTTTCTTCAGAATACTAACTAAAGCCTAATATTTTCAAATAAACCTTTTTATTCATGAAAATAGTGCATCTGGGTTAGGGAGAATATCCACTCTAACTGGCTGCCTGTTTTACTTCTGGACCCTTCTCCCCAGCTATCCACTTTAATATACTCTCCTGCCACACCCCTACTACTTGGCTATACACAAGTCAAATAAGTCACATGTCACTTGCTTTGGTCTGTAGGTACTGCAGGTATTATTGATTTTTGTGCAAACTGAAATTTGTGGTGAATCCCGCCCACAGTGTGGACAATCCAGTCCCAGTCTAGCAGGAAGGCATGTGATTTTAAGATAAAATGCATATACGCACGGATGTGCAGAGGCAGAGCTGCCCAAAGTGCAACCCCAACAACTTGGAATATTGTGTCTTTGACCTGGCTCTTCCCAGGGCATCCCAGGAGGGTGTCAGCCCCAGGGGCTGGGCATAGCACTTATCAGGACAAGACAGCCTTACAGAGAACCTTACTGATTGTATGTGCTAATGGAGAATGGATATTAGACCTAAATATTGGCTACACCTGTAAATGTGTAACTGTGACAGCCTCATCTCTATTCCAGATTTGGCAACATTAATTATTAAAATAGTGAATTTAATACATAAATCACTTTGAGTTGTCAAAAATATTATTCTGAAGAAGGTTCAAAGCAAATTTCTGTGATGAATTATTACAACATTGATTTAATGGGATGTTCTCAATTTTGCTTCTTAAGCTAGGGACTGTAAAGTATTTTATCCAAAACAGTATACCTTTTTGTTTCCTTATCAAAAAAAAAAAAAAAAATTCCAGGCATCTTTACGACTGGCAAAGTAGCATAAACAGTTGCTAATTATGATCAGCCTACATACCCCTTAAAGAAATGAAGTGTCTAGAAGTAATGAATGCTGTAAGGTCATTTTTACAGAGTGAATGATAGTATAGTTTGAGAAGAAGTTAAGTTTAAAATGGTGTTAGAGATTCTGGAAGATAAAAAGCTCAAGGTGAATCCCTCAATGCAAGGTGGCCATGAAAATAGCAAATGCTGTTCCTAGACTGCATTACACAAAAAAGCTAACTCTCAATCAGCCAGAAAGCAGATAAGAAAATAAGACCCTCACATCTCAAACAGTTTTTAAGAAGTTTTTCAAAAGATTTTAACTACAATTTTTTAAAGCAAACCTTCTTGAATCTTTGTTATTGGAATTAAATTATTTCTGAAATAGAGTTCCAATGATTGAAACCTCCAAGGACATGGAACTGAAAAGGAGTTTATCTGTATTTCCACACTACAGCAATGAATGTTTAAATATTCATAAACTGTAGAACAGTGTGAACAGAGAAAACATAGAACATCTCTTACATGCTCAGACTGTGTACCTCATAACTTCTGATAAGTGGGAGCTGTGGTTTCATTTTTCCTGAGGCAGAAATGACACTGTGGCTAGCTGATAACTTTTTTCCTAGCAGAGAGCTAAAAATAGGGTGTACCATTCTGTACTGTGAAACTAATGCCTAATAAGGATGATTATCATTTTGCTTTAAATTTTTTGCATGCTCAAATACATAAATTGTTCTCAGACAACCAACTTTTTTTCTCAGTTAATTCAGAATGTTTTTGATTACCTTTACTCAGAAGACAGAATCATCATTTAGCATAAGTGACACCATCACAGGAAAACTGTTCTTTTACTCTAAAGATATTGTATGAATGCTCAGAGGGTGATCGTTGTCCTTGGAAGACATTTTATTGTGAGAAACTTAGGGGAGCTTCATCTGCTTTCATCAGAAGAGTATGATGACTGACCCAGAAGAGCGATCTTTACACAATACATTTCACAGAATCACAGAATCTGCTGAATTGGAAGGAACCACAAAAATCACTGAGTCCAACTCCTGGCCCAGCACAACACCATCCTCAAGAGTCACACTGTGTGCCTGGGAGTGTTGTCCAAATGCTTCTTGAACTCTGTCAAGTTTGATGCTTTGACCACTTTCCTGGGGACCCTGTTCCAATGCTCAACAACCCTTTGGGTGAAGAACTTTTTTCTAATGTCCAGGCTTAACCTCCCCTGACACAGCTCCAGGCAATTCCCTTGGGTCCTGTCACTGGTGACCACGGAGAAGAGATCAGTGCCTGCCCCTTCTCTTCCCCTCACAAGGAAGTTGTAGACTGACATAAGGTCTCCCCTCAGTCTCCTCCAGGCTGAACAGACCGAGTGCCCTCAGCAGCCTCTCATACAGCTTCCCCTCAAGGCCCTTCACCATTTTGCTACCCTACTTTGGATGCTCTCTAACACTTTAATATCTTTCTGAAACTGTGTTGCACAAAACTGCACACAGTATTTAAAGTGAGGCTGCATAGACCTCATAGGCTGAGGCTGCATAGTAAGGAGATAGAGAAGTTTTTGATCTGAAAAATGTATTAACAAAATTCAATATATGAAAAAAAAGTTAGAAAAATAAAAAATGTAAATGAATGGAAATGTCAAAAAATCACCATATTTTTGCCCTTCAGTGTTGTAACAACTTTGAAAGCAGTTGACACATACTCTATCACCTGGAGACATTGATTCAAAGTTATTCTACTTCAGTGACAATTTACTGAACCTGGTATCAGTGTTTCTTGGTGGAACTTTATTTCCGGTACCTTGCAGGAAGTCAGTTTTGATAAAAATATCAGGTTTTTAAGTCTTCTGGCCTTAAAATGTGAAATCTAAGCTAACTTCAAATTGGCAAGGCAGTAATGTTCTGGCAGGACAGAAGCATATGATTCACATTTATTTGAAAGCTTTTCAGAGTTATAACATTTCTTTTTCTGTTATGGTGTATTGGTGTAACTTACTTCCTTGCCTTGTATGCAAATGATCATGATTGTTAGTGGTATTTGGGACCTACACCAAAGAAATGGCTACGTTACCTAGGATGTGAAAAATAATGAAAGACACATTCTTTGTCCCAGAAGACTGAATGTCCATGGGGTGAACGAGTTCCAATTTGCTCAACTCACAGTCAATTTAATGAATTAAATTTAGGGAAATGCTTATTTATCCACCTGGGCAAAACAAAATAGCATTTACATGCTTTTAATTCTTGATCCCTCAGAGATCACTTTTTATGATATGTTTTGTGGTAGTCTAAATAGATACAAATTAAAGGCTCTTTAAATATCATTCACGGGGTTCATAAAAATCCTTTGTGGAAACTGAAGTTGGTTTGTCACCTGGTGAAGATGGACGAATGCATTACTTGTTGAGCAAAAAAGAAGACTTTGTTTAAAGATTAGGATGAGATATATCCTGTCCGATTTACTTGCTGGAATAGACCTGTGTAATGCATACAACATATTTTATTAACAGAAAGATTTTTAACCAACAAGGTAACTGCAAAAATATTAACTGAAAAATATTAAGCTTATGAATGAGAAAATGAGTTCTACATTATTGGATCACAGCTCAAAAAGCTGAAGATCTACATGTCTGGCCACAATCTTGAGATATGAATGCACATTACCCTTTTGTTTTAGAATACAGGATAATGAAGGATATTTGTTTATTTTTCAGCCAAAACTGCATGTTCTCAGGAAGCCTTACATTTTTATTTCGTTTCCCACTAAGATACCTATCCTCTAGGAACAGATTAAATTGCTGGTTTACTTCCATCAGCCATGAATGCTTTTTGATAGCTGTAAATGTTGACTCACAGCTGATGGAATCTCAAACTCAGCTAAATTGTATCCTGAGCTATTTATTTATTAATCTCTCTCTTTTAATTATTAATGATGTTAGAATTGCACTAAGCAAAACAATTTAAAAAGTGATGGAAGCTATACCATCAAAAGTATGATAAACAGTTGGACTGGTGAAAGAAAACAGCTCAGCAGGAGACTGTGATGACTGATGAACATTAATTTTTGTGAATAAAAATCAAATCAAGTTGTAGCTATGCCAATAACTACTACCAATATCCTGGGGCCGAAGAGGAAATACTGCAGAACTCAGAAAACTCTTTTATTTTATATGAACACATCTAATGGACTATTAGAATCTTTTTTTTTAAATTACAACCTTATTTTGACCTTATGAGATGCATTCTCAATGCTTCAGATTAAATGCAGTTAATTAATTAACTTAGTGAGTCAGTTGCATAGTAAATGAATACAGATTAGACATTTAAAAGGTATTCTTTAACGATTCATTGTACAATGCAGAGTACATCTAGAGTTAGTGCAATGTCCTACATAATTGAATAGAGATAGAATGAAGAGGTTTTGCATAGATAAATGACTCTTACAGTCTACCAAATTTATTATGAGTTTGCAGCAATTTTTAAATCTCCCTCCTTTAATTGTAACTTTAAACATTTTCATTATAAATAGAATATTTGTGTCTATAAAAATGCATATACCATTTTAATAATTTCACTATAGTCAAATGATGTTAAATTAATATCTAATAATTCATAACATAACATTTCCCCATTTATATGAGAGAATAATCTCACTTCTCTTTGACAAGCCAAACTACAGGAAACAATTTAAATTAAGGCTTTTTCAAGACCTGCAAAGTCAAAGCCATCAGAGCATCCATCCATTCTCAGACAAACTGTAGATTTACACATTGGCTTCTTCAAGGTGTTTGCCCATGCAAAGAAATACAAGGGTATAAACTTTTACACCTCTATGGACTGGTTTTTCCACGGCTAACACAACACAACCATGCAAAGGATGTCAGGAAGAGTGAAAGGAACCTCACACTAGTCACATAATAGTTTCCAGAGACAGCCTTTTCAATGTTCAGTACTTTATATGATTGACACTCTAATACTTGTGTTTAAAAAAAATGAGCCTAGATCATAATCAGTATTTTGATAACAGATTTTAATCCTTGAAACCTCTGTAGCTGAATATTTTCATCATCCTAGAAAATCACCATCATTTCATGATTTTTATAAAAATTATTTATGTCTATGCATTAAAGCAAGAGTAAGTAAGCAAGGCTAAGTTAGAAAAACATATTTATAGAAGAAGATAAAATATACACTCCTTCCATTTCTTTGTCTACATTGTTACCAGTCTTTAAAACCAAGCCTGAGGTACTTCAACAAAATGAGTTAAACATTGCACTTTCTTTGTTTTCCAGACCAAGAAATACTTCACTGAAAAAATATGTGTTTGCAGAGGAAATAATAATCTTTGAGTCTTTTGTACATTTGAGGTGTTCTATGTATGCAAATTTTTACTATAGATACACCAGTAGTCTGTTTTTGCCATATTTAAAAGAAACCATATCCAAATTCTAACAGAATTATTTTATTAAATCAGCATAGCTGACATCTCAAGATTGAGTCTTTCTGTGGGAAAGTAACTGCAAGGCTTCCCACTGTATGGAAAGTAGACAGGGTTTAAATGTAACGTAATCACAGAGCTAGTGACCTATCACCTGCAGAAGATTAACCACATGGGAATCTTTGACTTCAATGCATCAGAAAGCCTAATTTCCACAGAGATTGGTGGTTGATTGACTTCTTAACTGAATTAAACTTCAATGAGAACTCATATTTCCTGCAGCCTCTTCTTACTGCAATTCTTCCACCTCCTCCAAAATTTTTGATAATATTCCTAGAATTCTTAGCTTCCATCTACATAAACTACCTTTGCAGTGAATTAAAAGACAACACTAGTTTTGATTGGTTTTATGTGTCTTTATACTGGACATTGCACCTTCCTTGCTAATGAGCTGAATGCACACACGGGCTCTGAGACTTTGCAGCTCCAGGTTTGTTGGAGGTTTGTTTCTCCATATTTGCACCCAATGCACGCTTGTCACAACATCAGTCCTTAAGTCACTTGAACAAATATTAATAAGGAAAACAGATAAAAAATAGTAGGCTGCATGTCTGCATAATCTATTTTTTTAGGTGAAAAAACTCACATTAGAGACACCTAGAGGGTCATGGTTCTTCCAAAGATAGCAGCTAACCAGCATAATTTGAGAACTGCAGCTTTACACAATATTGCCTAAATTTTAAGTAAGTCTGCACAAGGTCCTTGTTTAGTAACTGCCATTCAGCTGCTTCTAGGAATGTGCTGTATGGGTTTTATGGCTTTTAGTTTATGAAATTTCTCACTGATGTTAGTACTGCTTCACCTGTATTTACAACAGTAACTGTGTAAAAACTAATACTTGACAGCCCTCACTAGTATTTGACCTGTGTAAATGGGCTTCACATTACTCAAAGGCCTGTTTCTTTCTAGTGCTGCATTTCCTGAAGTTTCTGTCTTATGGACAAGAAGTGGTGTCCGTATTCTCTGTAGTTAGCTGAAAAGTTTAAAATGGATACTAGTAAATTCTGGGCTATTGGAACTTTGTGGCAATGAGACCTTTCATAGAACCACAGAATTCTTTAGATTGGGAATGACCTTTAGAATGATGAAATCCAACTGTCAACCCAGCAACACCACATTGATCATTAAACCATGCCATCAAGTACCATATCCACAGGTAAATAGGATGAGGCAGGTAGACAGATAAGATCCTTATTCAACTGTAGGTTGCTAATGAGTCTTTTGCAACCAAATGTAGATGCCTACAACAGGAAATAGCCATGCATCATGCTGTTATTCAGATGACTATACAAGTATGTTAGTTTTGCAAAGATTACCAGTCTTTTCTTAAATTTAGTGCAAAAGAGCCTGGATTACTTCTTTCATCCACAGCAATATGAAAATCACAGTCAGAAGGTATTTCCTGTACTGAATGAAAAACACTTATTGCTATCTTTAGGAGGCTATTCATGAGTATGTCTATACCTAATTAGTTTCTTGGCAACATTTTAAAATAGCAAAAAAAAAAACCAACCACAAAAACACGCAAACCCTAAAGTTTATAAGTTTCCTGACATTTACAAGTTCATTCTTTAATGTGAACTTTTAAGGCCCTATTAAAAGAACCTGGTTAAGAGAAAAATTTAGGAGAATGGAAGAAATTGAAAGAGGTAATCACAAGTGGATTGTTGAAACAGAAGCAGACTGGTGAAGTTGATCACCCTTCCAGGATTTCATTATTAGCAGAATAATTCTCGTAGTGGTTTTTGTGGCTCTAAAGAATGCAAATTATATTCCTGCATGCTTCCACCATGCAAGACATTTTTAAACAGGATACACATAAATGGAAGGGCAAGCATTCAACAAATGCAATCTTTCCCATATTACCTCCAGTGTTGTTCTTAATATTTTGGGGTAAGATGTTCCTGATTTTCCATGAACTACATGGATGGTTATCTTGTAGAAAAAAAAGGGGGACATTAACAGTAGATCATGTCAGCTGTGTTTACCTGAGTAAAACTCCAAAATTAACGATTCTCCAACCTATGTGGACAACCTTTTGCAGTGCTGAATCTTCTCCCCCACAATCCCCAAGAAATTCTCTTATGTTCATTTGGAACCCTCCTGACTGTTGTGTCTGTTGCCTGTTGTTCCATTATTTGACACTTATGAAAAAAATCATACATTGTCTGTTTTTTCATCATTTTGTTTAATTTTATTTTTGATAAACCCAAACCTTAAGTCCTCAGTGTGTTTCAAAAGGGTTTATTATATTTTGATTGCATGGTAGCTCTTGCCTGTGATAATAAAATGGCTCTTTACCTTGAAAGACATCTAAAATGATTGGTGCTCAAGAACTAAATTTACGCTAATGTAATACATGAGATCTATTTCATAACCTTGGACCAAAAGTCTGGCTGCCTCTGTAATATTAAACTTTCTTAGTGTTTGATTCTGGATGTCATCAAATGTGCAAATGCTGGGATTCTGTGAGCTGTCTGGACTGTGCCTAAACAGAGCTTGAAAGCTATTTGAGAATACCACTTAGCTTGACACCCCTTAAATCACCGCCTATTGTTCTAGGAGGCAGGGAAAAAAAAGGGCAGGCCTGCCTTAAAATTGATTGAAAGTCTTAGCGTTGGTTTATTTACGTAGATACAGGCAAAGTAATATGCTTCTGAAAATTTTACTTAATGCAGCCAGAAAGAGAGGAGAACTGTTGTGTGTGTGAATTAATGCTGTTAACTATGGCTGTCAAGGTCTACTTGTGAAATCAACAACATTGGTGCAAAAAGTTAGGTTCTCAAATTCGGGATGATAAATTCTTTGTTCATTTCTCAGTTTTGTCATTGACTTTCAAAAAGTCACTTCATGACTCCATACTTCTGTTTCTCCACAGGTTATTACTACTGCTCTTTAATTTCAGGACTTTTGCAACTTTCATTATACTGAGTGATAAAAATCTCCAAGACACCAAATAGGAACATAAAAAATGTTGTACACTAAAGATTTGCATGATGCCAACAATCCAGTAATCCTTTTCTTTTCTTTAACTGTTTTATTGTTACTGTTGCATAAATAGACAACAATGATAAAATTTTTTGCAATGACCATGAGTAATTTTGTAGTATGATAGTTTCTCAGTCCCTAAGCAGCAGAAAAAGCTTTAGAAAAGACAAAATATGTGTGCCACGCAAGGACAACATCAGAAGAAACCTAACTCCTTCTCAAGAGAAGAGAGCAACAATAGAAAACTTGCCAGCATGTACGAAAAAAAGATAAAATATTTATTTCAAACACGTAAGAGTTAAGCAAGTGAGAAAAATATTATCTCATCACACTGACAAGGAGCTACCAAAGAATTTCAAGAAGCCAGAGCTTGAAAACTATCCTCAGTGGGTCTCCTTCATCCTTTGCTTACTGATGTGTAGCACCAAAGGAAAACCAAACCAAGGTATTCATTAGTCATTTCCTGAAATATGCATGCGGGAGAAGATTAACTTAGAAGTTTTCCTATTTTCGTGGCTTCTGTGAACTAGCTCTGAAATTGTGTGCTTAGATCTAGAGATATGTCTGGGATACAATTTTTTCCCAAGGAGTATTTATAGGGCACTTTTAGTTTCTGAAGATGAACTTGAGGAATGAACATTAGCCAAATAATTTATATTTTGAAGAACAAAAAAAAGTCTGATTCCGCAACTTCATTTTGCACCAGATTTTGCAGCTTCTGCTTTGTATCCTGTTCATTTTGCTGATGGCTGAACATAATTCCTCCCTCCCCCAAGTCTATGGTAAATCCAAGTAATATTCCTCAGGGTTAGTAGAGCCAAAGAAGTCCATAATAAATCTGACACATTATTATTAGAAACTGGTCATTTCTAAACATCAGAGAAGACATTTTTAAAAAGTACTTATTCAGGAAATTAAAGCCAGGAAATTTAAAAATAAATAACTGTGTGAATAAAATAATTGAAAATGTTAATATTAAGATATGAAAAAATAATCTCATAAATGAAATCACACTGGAGAACAGACATTAAAAGCAATCCAAACAATATTAATGGCATTAAATATGAGGAAAAAAAGAAAGCTAATGTAATAAAATTAGCTCATAAAACTACAGAAACGCCAAAAAATAAAATAAAATAGAAAGCTAAGAAAAACATCTAAAAGCTTATTTTAAAGGCCAGAAATATTGTATGCTTTCACATGAATGACATTGTCAGGAATATTTGTTCCATTTACTGAACACAAACTGATGCAAAAACCAAACAATGGCAGAAACTAAATAGACAAAACTAGCATGGTTTCTTAACTGGTAATATTAAATCAGGCAGAATTATTGCACGTGCTACCTGTAGTGAGTTTGTTTTCTCCTAAATTTGCCCTAAACAAGGACACCACCATGCAAGTGGTGAGAGTGAAAAACTGTCATCTATTCCAATGATAAATACGGAGACAAGACAAAAATCTTGTAGTCAAATCTTGCATTTTTAAAGGGACAACAGACAAGCCAAATAAACACATGATTTTAACTATAAAGTGGAGGATGAACATGAAAGCATTTATCCTACATTGTAAACATGGACATTGAAATCATACAAGAGTAATAGTCTCAGAGATTCAGGATCCAGCTGAGAAAGAAAATCCATAAATTCATTAAGGAACCTGTGTTAGCTCTTGGAAGTCTATAAATTCATTGTGAAGCTACAAAATTAATATTTGAAAAAAAGAAAGAGGTGAATGACACCTGGTAAAAGAAACACTTTC
Source organism: Cyanoderma ruficeps (assembly GCA_008694505.1). Classification (NCBI taxonomy): domain Eukaryota; kingdom Metazoa; phylum Chordata; class Aves; order Passeriformes; family Timaliidae; genus Cyanoderma; species Cyanoderma ruficeps. Next base: position 5,193,594 of record VZDJ01000141.1, read on the forward strand.
TTTCGGCGGTGTGTTGAGTGTGCTGGTTTTCAGGAAGAATGGAAATATCCTCTGTACCACATCTACTTGACTATTTTATAAATTTAAAGCACTATTTTTGTCACTCCTGCAGCCAGATTTGATGTTGGCTTATGAGGGATATTTTAGATTGTGCCAAGTATTAAAAGCATAGTAGTACAATAAACCTAGTCTAAATTTCAAAAAAACAACTAAAGCAGTATAGTTTCAATATCTGCTTAAACATACACATGTATTTTTGAGTCAGAACTTAGCAAAGGAGGCAAATTCAAGTTGTGAGAGTTTGCATGACTTTTACAGAATGCTCTGGTTATTACTGTCTGCTCTGAGGTTAGACATGGAGGAGGACTTAAACCCTCCAAGTATTTAGGTTTGAGTTTTCTTGGAGATCTGAGAGTGTTTTAACTCCCTTATTAATTACAGAGCAGAAATGATGCGATATTTTGACATTCTAGTTCTGGTACATCCAGTTATGTCATTCTAGTCTGTAGAAAAATCCTTCTTCTGAGGCTGAAAATATTTCTTTTTGATCATTCTGCCTGGAACTTGAATGTTGAGTGTCATTCAAATCAGCATTAAAACAATTATTCAGAATTTTGTTATTTCATGACCGTAGAAAAGGAAGACTACTTCTGCAATTGAGCAAGTATTGAATATTAAGATATGAAGGAAATAATCTCATAAATTAAATGGTAGCCTCACTTCTAGGTATGTTTGACAAAACAGGCCAAGCACCTCATCTTGAATATTTATTTACCAGTTGAAAATGTAATACAAACAGTTCAAGTGAAGACACTGCTTTTAGAACATCAAGATAACATCTTAGATAGATGAAATGTGTTAATTACGTTGTATGAGACTTGTATCTGTAGAATTAGTGTCAACCTGATTTCTTGCTTATATATGATGTGGTCTTCAAAACACACCCTCTTTGGAAAAAAAAAATCCAATTTTGGATTATTCATTACAGCAGATTAACAAGCAATGAAGTGTGACAGCAGCTAATAAGCGACATCCAAATCTCATAATAGAATTTCTTTTTATGTGGCAACCACCCAAACAAATAGAAATGTCAGGTCAATAAATGCAGTTTACCCATATAGGGTCTTAAAGTGATATAGGAAGCAGCTCCATTGGTAGCTAGAGGGATGTTACTTTTAAGTGGCAGAATGTGTGCCATAGGTGTGTAGGAAGGGCAGGTGGGTGGGTATTAGCTAGCTAAATGTGATTACATTCTACATACCAAAACATCTCCAATGTGTAAATGTTCCACAAATGAATACTTCAAAATTTTATGAATAGGTGTATGTGTTATACGTCACATTTCTCTCATTACTGAAGAGAGTTAATTCTTTTAATTGGATACAAAACTATGCTGAGTTTTATTTTTGTCTGAAGAGGAAAAATACAGTGCAAATCAGCAAAAACTTAATGGAGAAATGTTGCATGATCTTGACATTATGCAATATATGACCAACGCACCCTTTTACTTAAAGTTGTTTCTTGAAGAGTACCAGGAATACTTTGTGATAGATCTGCCTTTATATTTTAATTACCTGGTGGCAGCAAGGCAGGGAATGCTTAAGAAACAAATTCTGCTTTCTAACCACATCAACTCATGAAATCACCTCTTCTCCTAAGACTGCATGTTAAGAAATCAACACAATTAACAAAAGAAGAAAAACCCTTTTTTTGTTGTGAAATGCTATAAAAGTGCAGGTAATAGGAGAAACTGTGCCATACTGGGAACCATCCAACTTCACTAATACCAGTACTTGAGCACGAATAATCAATTAATTTGAGTGTTTTCAGATTTCAGGGTTTTTAAAGAGCCCTGTGCTTGCATTTCTAGTAATTCAAAGACATTGCCAGTGGCACTCTGAAAGGCAGTGCAGAGTTTAAAATCATGATTTCAGTGAGGAAAACAAAAAAAAAAAAAAACCCCACTGAGCAGACCAGCTGTAAATGGAAAGGAAAAATGAGAAGAGAAAATTCTATGAAACATACCATCAGCAAGGAACTTTCCCATTTCAGATTATTGTATGAAATTTCTGGGGAAATATCAACTGAATAATTTTACACCATCTTTGCAGATTCTTCTATAGTCTTCTCCTTTTTCTGAAAAAGCTAGTTCAGCCACCTTACTGGAAGTAAATATTTGACTGCTCATGCCCTACAGGTTGGAAAACCTGGAGTGATAGAAACAGAATTGCTTTTCTTATTATTTTTTGACTTGACTAAGTGTCTTCCAGAAAAAAAAATAAGAACATCTAGATTTCTTATTTCTTCTTCGTCAATATTTGTTTATTAAATTTTAGGGCTCTGTGGATCCAGACTTTATGGGCATTGTTTTGATCCCTCATGCAAAATTTTATATTCATCTATTATATACTACATTGTTGTTATCAAATGTGACTTAAGTGTTGTCTTCATTACACTTCTAATCTTTTACAGCAGCATGATTTTTGATGAGAAAATATTGTCACAAAACAATCTTGTGATTTGTGCTGAGGCTGTGGATTTTTCTTGATAAGATGTGTTAATAGAGCTGGCAAACATCCACAACAATGATGATTTTCCTTTTCATTCATGAGTCCAAATCTATTTTCAGGCCTAAAGTTTCATTCTGATTTATTAGTGATTTCAGGTATGGTGACATCTTTCACAGTCTCCAAGTCACAGAGGAAGAGACCTGGAGAGAAAAGAAACATGGATTTTAACCCAGTGTGTCCCAAATTCAATGACCATGTAGTCATTTCCACGTTGTCCCATGGAAATTTAAATATTTATATGACAGTAGAAGACCTCCAACAGGCATGATTAGAAGAGCAAATAAATAGTTTGGCAATTTCCTTCAGGGAAACTATGTTGCCATAAAATGATTTGTTTTTCAAAAATCCCCATCTGCTAATGAAAGTCTGTGAGGTTTGGAGATGCTTTTCCTTTTTTTTTTTTTTTTTNTTTTTTTTTTGGTAGGTTTAATATTGTTGTGTCATGCTATTGCTACTGGTGTTGAAATTGTTGTGTTGCAGCACCCATGAGCATAGACTATATTAGACACAGAAGTACCATCAAGGTTTGCATGAGAGTGGTCTGGCATGCTTGAGGCAATGAGGCATAAATGGAAACAGAAACTTCAATTGCCTCTATCACATCCCTGGGGTGTTGTGAGGCAAAGCACAGCTAAGCCGTGCCTCCGACACCTCAAGATCTCAGGAGTATGTTATCCAATTATCTCATGGCAACCACCCCTCTAGGGCCCTCTCTCTGCTATTAGGAAACACTCTGATGGTGTGTGGAAAAAGATATTTTTGGAAGTGGAGGAAGAAGTTGTTTAGAAGACAGAACTGCTGTAGTCTGTGCATTGTGTTGCTAAGTCAGAAAAGAGAGACAAAATGTTGTTCTAAATTTACTAGCTTCTGTGGATGTTAAGAAAATATGCTTCAGCACTGATCTCCCCACATTTCAGAAAAAATCACACTAAATTTTCTTGTAGAAGACTAAAAATGATTTGGTGTCATAAGAAACTGAACAAGCTGCTGTAGGCTGTTCATAAAGTAAGCTGTGTAAGTGATTTAGAGCACAGCAACTTTTCCTACACTCTCACCCTGCCACAACTGTGATGCAACTTGCTCCTGTCTCCACAGTAGAATGGGTTCTGTAGTATGCAAGATTTACTGCTCTAAGATGACATTATATTTTACCATAGGAACAGTGCTTGTTAGCCTCATCTTAACATCAACAGTTATGGTCTTGCTGTGGCAGGGGGATGAAATTATAAAAGCCCACACACATTTCTGGCAAAGTACATGTACAGAAACACTGATGCAGAGACAGAACAGGTTGAGACTAAAAGACATTATTATTGGAGCTCAGCCTCTCCTTAAACGTGAGGAGAAGCAGATGGCAAGAGTTGCTCCCTGCTTTGGCAAGGCTTCTGAGCAATGCCATTTTAAAACACCCAGGGTGCACGCTGCATCTGGGCACCCTTACTGACACACGCTCAATTTGAAGGCAATGTCCCAGCCACTTTACAGAGGTAGCTGTAGTCCCTAGGTGATTACCCTGTCAAACAGTGAAAACCTTTGTTTATTTCCCCACCACATGCAGCAGAGTTACTTGAAGAGAAAGTATGACCTCAGTTCAGATGTTTCAGAGTGGCGGAGAGGTGGAGCTGACAGTAACTTTAAATCATCTTTAAGGATGATTCACTGTACCTCATTAGCTATTATTCTGAGTTGTGTAGCTGGGATAACTATGGAAGTTTATTGGAATGTTGCAAATGTTCACGCTATCCCCCTTTTTTTTACCCCACTTATGTGAGTGGTAATGCAACCCAACTCTAGGAAGTCCAGATTGAAATTTAGATTTGGCTCTGCTTTCTTACTCTATGACTTTCCTTCTTGTTTGATACTTAGTAACACTGGATCTTCTTAATGAAATTTGGATTATTGCTTTGCAGATGAAATCATTAAATACTCAGCTGATTTCTCCATTCAAGAGCTGGATACCCTATTGTTGGCATCTTGCTAAAACAAGTACAAATCTCAGAGCTTTAGGTAAGTTTTAGTCAGCAGATTCAAACAGACCTTTTTCTGATTTGCTTGAGTATTCCTCTCTTCTTTTAAAACCAATTGATCCTGTGGGATCCAGTGACTACCTGTAAATTATGTGCTGCTGCAGCACCCTTAGTTACAGCCCAGAAGTTTCTGAATCTGAACAGAAATCTAAACTTTCTTTCCTCAGAGCTACAAAATATGCAGCTTCAAACTCCTTCTCAGATTCAAATCCCTGTTAGATCATGGGACAGCTATGAGGAAGAATGCAGAAGGCCCCTCATTATCATGGAGCTAACTATGATATATGCTACATAGAAGCTCTTGACATTCCTTTTGGTCATTTCCATGCTCAATAATAATGCATGACAAAAATTCAGCCTGGCACAAGTATATTGTCTGTCAAAGGCGCTTCAAGATTTTATTTGACTGTTAGTTAGCTCACATTACTCCAGGCTGTTTGATACACAGAGCACAAAGCAGCTTAACACTGTTGCTATTAATGTTCAAACTACACTGAAAACACTTCATTAAACAGCCTACTGCAGTGTAATTGTTTAATAATATTTTGATTAGGTTGTTTAGTAGACAACCCTTGCTGTAAAACATTTTCTTTCTGTCAAGTGACTCCTTGGGAAAAGGTAAGGTAAAAATGCTCAGAATAGTCTTATTTTCTTAAAGCTAAAGTCAGAAAAGTTCAGCATTTTCTTCTTATTTTTGGTTACCTTTACTGCTGTTTGGTTGTTTTTCTCCACAGCATTTATGAAATCCATTATAGCTTAGTTTGCTGTTAGAGAAGATCTATCCCAAGTTATTAAGAAAGAAGTGCAAACACAGGCTTCTTCAAATACAGACAACAAATCATCCAACTGAACTAATCGGGAATCTTGATCCAAATTCATTGTTCTTCCAATAGTAATGTGTACAGCATTTGACAATATCTTAAAGCCTGGCAGATTCTCTGAGGCGTCATGGCCTTCTTCATGTTCTTAAAATAAGACAAGTTTCTGTTTTTTCTTTCAGTATATATTTGGATGGATATGGCCATAACATTAACAAAAGTACCTGACAAGACTTGCCATTGTTAACAATCTCCCAGAAGTTACATGAAAGATTATTCAAGCCTTGAACAGAATGAAGTATAAGATAATCAGAAAATTGTTTTACAAGAAAGAACTGAAAATCTTGATCTTCTCAGTATGGCAAAGGATGTAAAGTGGTGATGGCCTCATGTAAACAAAAAATAAAAAATAGATAAGCCAGGGTGCCATAGGAATGAACGAATATACATCAGACAACAGTGGGCTGAGAATGAGAATATTCTTGATCTTTGGTAAACTATGGATTTGGGGTAGATATTAATTAAGTCCAGTACAGACAAATAAACAAACAACCCCTTCAAGAGTTACAAATTTAGGGACAGCTGTAGGACATGGTGTCTGTGACAGCAAGAACATGAACTTAAAGACCTAAAATGTAGTTTTCTGTCCTGTATTTCAACAAAGATGAAACCAAAATGTGTTGAGAGAATATAACCTCAGAACTGCCAAGACTTTGCACACAGAGCATTGAAACCAATTATCAAGAAATGATAAGTTCTCTACATTTCGAGAAATATTTATAGATCAGGGAACAAATTATGGATTAAAGGTAGGTAACTCACACTGCTATTGTGATATGCCTGCTAAAATGTTAGAGACCTTTAATTTCTATGACTGACATTTGTCTCCTTTTAAAAAATGCTAACTTAATAAACAATGATTTAAAAATGAGCAAAAGTGTACTCTGTGGTGTGGGTATAGATAAAAATTATCCCTTTCATTAAAAAAACACTCTCTAAACAGTACTAACTGTAGATTGCTTCCGTCAGTATCTGGGGGACATATTGAAATTAGTGGACAGTGAAGTGCCAAGAGCCTTCCAGCTTCCTTCTCTCTGGCTCCAGCAGGGTGAGTGTTAAAGGAGACATCCTTTTCCACTGGTCAAGTTTTAGAACATGAAAGTACAGTGACTACCATTCATGTTTGAAAAATGAAACTTCTAGGTGAAGACACACACTAAGTTCCTGAAAAAAAAATATATTTACTAGATTTTAGTTCATGGAAAAGTTGACTGCAATATTTTACTTTCCAGTTATGCAAAGTCACACCAAGACATAATTTTAATTGTTTGTCCTTCAAGATACTTGTAAAGAAGATAAATTCCTATTCTGTGTTGTTCCCACTTATGACAGCTTTGGCCAGGAGATAAGGAAAATATATTCTTTTCATGTTGCAACTTTCCCTCCAGGATCCACAATCAGAAGAGCACAGAAGGCCAAATATGCTATTTCTCTGTAAAATGAAGTGAGGGTGCTGATAGTTTATCCTGAAAAAACAAAAGTAATATAAACTTTATGCCATACTGTATCAACAGAAATTCCAAATTATCTTGAGTGATAGCTCTTTGTGAGTTCTCAGGTGTCATAGGGACAGTTATTATAGTAAAAATATCTGAAGTTTGTGGGGAGGACAATATCTTCATCTTTACCTGACAAAGGGGCAGCTGGGGCAGAGGAAGTATATGGCCTAAGAGGTTACAGTCTCTCAGGCCTATATTGGGACATTTAAGGCAATCACATTCTACCAGGTGAAAACCTAATAATGAAACTATGTTCAGCTTTGTCTGCTTTTCTGTGCTACACCTATTTTACCTGTAATTATGGTATTGCTTTGCATTTTCAGCTTCTGGCTTATCTGTTAGACCTTCCTCAGAAATCTTAACAAATATAAGAAATAATTTCACCTAATGCTGCTGACTTTTGCTACATTTCTCATATACATCATAAGCAGATTCCTTGAAGTAATACAACGCAAAACGCTTCAGTTGAGTACAACAGACAGTAATACATGTATCAGTTGTTCAAAAAATGCTTAAATTTCCTAGTGAGAAATTGAAGCAATAGGAAGCATATTTTACTGAAATTTATATTTTATATGTAAAGATATATATATAAAATATATATTATTTCTTTTATATGTGACGTAATTTTTAATAATTTATATGTTTGCATATAACAAAAAAGTGCATATTATAAATAAATATAACAGAAAATAGTTAGCCAAATCTGTAACTAAAATGTCTTCTTTGTTTCTCCAAATTTATGAAAACTGGCATAATTTTAGTAAATAAATTATTAAGTAATTAATAATTAAGTAATAATTAAGTAAAAATATTAAATAATTATTAAAATAAATTATTATTTAGTAAGTAAACTATTAAGGTAATTATTTAATTGATCTTGGTTAAAGTGATTTGGCTTTATAAATGGGCATAATTTAAAAGTGTTTCATTAAAGGAATAAAAAAAGTCTCTCCATTTTTTATATAGAATTTGGATGGGAGTATGAGTACTTGTTTCCTTGGCTGTTTATGGAAAGAATAAATTAAGTATCCTGTGTAAGAAATAGGAAGGAAAATTTCACTGGGCTTAGAGTTCCCAAAAGCATTGTCAAACATTCAGATTCAGACTCACTCCAAAATACACGTGTGCTGCTCCAACAGGTTAAAAAAATTCAGCAGTAGGAAAATGCACAGTTTATGGCTTTGTAATCTGGAAAGGAAGCAAAAAGAATCAATGTCTTGCTGGATGTTTGAAAAATGGTACTGGAAATGGCACTGAAGAGTGTATTGGAAAGCACCACTCATCAATAAGGAACAATCTGGCCTGATGCTAGAAATATTGCTTCTTGCTATGAGGATATTTAATCCTTGAAGATGATTGCCAAGTAATGTCACAGAATTTCTGTTCCTGGATGATTTTTTAAGGAACAGGGTGCTGAAACATTTGTTAGCAATTACTTTTGCAATGAGATGGAAAAATTGATCTCTTGTAGTTCCTTCCTGTTGAATATTGTATAAGTTTCTTCATCCTTATCTCCTTAGCTTGTTGCCTCTTCCCATGACTGATTTCTTCTCAGCTTAGTTGGATTGCCCCTTAAAATGTGGACAGTTTTAAAAGATGAAAAATATATATAACCATGTACAACAATGTGTACCATACGGGATAAAAATGTAAATGAATTTTAGTCAGAACTAATTTGTGTAGTATTACTGCCATATAGCTTCATGTTCCCTCATTACTATCTTATTCTGTTTGTTCATTGTTAGTCTAAAGCAATCTTCACATGCAGAACAAAGTAATCAAATAGGCTTAGGACAACCTGGTATCTGCATAACTTTTTCACACTATAAAAATGAATTAATTTTTAAAAAAGTAAAGTGCAATGACATAAATTGTTGTTTTCTATTATATAGATTCAAACTCTGATTTGGGTAAGGGGTTATTGCTTCTTAAAAAATAATTAGATATGGTCAATTCCTACAAAATTTAAAAGTGTTTCTTAAAAACACTACGGGGTTTTGTGCGTATTTTTGCACGTTAAATAACGCATTTAAGATATTACTCATAAAATAGCCAGAGATATAATTTCACTTATAGGTAGAATTATTCAATATTCAATAAAATAAAATCCCTTCCTTATTTTCTTTTGTAAGTGGGCACTCTTTTAGACACCCAACATCTATTAGCAAAATTTTATACGTGCTATATTTTTTCCACTGACCTTGTTCATAATAACCTCAGACAGCTCCACTCAATTTTAGGCCTTTTTCTGAGAAAAATTATGAAACAGATTATTGATTGGTTCTCCAATGAAAGTTTCTGGCAGATAGAGTGGAAATAGACTTGCCTGTTAGTCACTTACTCAAACAGTATATCCTGTTGGTTTGAAAAACTCAGCTGGAATACAGGCCTGACTTCTTTACTCAATTTAGAGAAGATATTTGACTTTATATATACTTTATATCACTGTTCTTTAGGGGATTCTGCATAGTTGTGGGGCTTTTGATTTGGGTCGAGTTGGTTCTTTTTTGTATTTTTATTCCAAAAATTTAACTTTAAGTAGTTTCAATTTGAATGAAATACTGAAACTTTTACTGGAATAGCAATGACAACTTTCCTACCTGGAACGAAAATAGAGAACATAAAAATTCTGAGGAGCAACAGAATGTTTTCGTGCTCACTAGCATGCCAATAATATTAAAGTACTCTTCCAGCTAAGTCCATTTATCTAGTTACATTTCATGTCTATGTCCTTGGAATAGCTAGGGTGGTGCCTGGACTGCATTTGGATGAACTGAGCTTCTCAGCATTCTATACAAGCCTTAATCATGTTTTTCATGAAATGTTTTTCAGATACTGAGCTTTCATGCAATATAAATTTTAGCGGTAATTTTTATTATGACAGTGTAGCTGAAATTTGGCTAGCAAACAGTGTTGTTTAGGCAATGTAGTTTGCATTCCTGTATAAAGTGGTTTTGACTGCAATGCCTGTGTACGAATAAGAATGTATGTTTGTATGAATAGCTATCCATCTCTGGGACCAAATAAATGTTGTGTTTCACTAAGCTGTGCATTATGAGTGATTCTCAAAAATAACTGAGGAAAAAGATGAGTAGTCACCAATGAGGTATTAGACAATGAAATCTAATCTTCCTCTGTCACATATTCTTAAGCATATATATAATGCCTATTTTCAATCTGTAACCTCAAAAATCGCAGCCTTTTTATCTCCAAAATCAGTGAAAAAACTGCCACTAATTTTTATAGAGCCGTGATTTTAATATGCTGTCCACAATGTTGGGGTTTCTTTTTGGAAAATAGGAAAAATTTAAAAAAAAAATCAACAATAAATTATTGTGTCTTGGGCAAAGTAATACTTAAACCAAAACCTTTGGAAACACATAGGTAACAAAATACTGGTACTCCTAGGAATCTCTTCTAGAAAACCTATTCAGTCCCAAAAAGCTATTGTGGTCTGGATGCGGATCATCCTGTGGGATCCCCTCATGGTTGAATGTGGTGGTGTGTTCTGTACAATAAGTTTGCTGTAAGTCTAGGGTTGCACAAAATGGCTTTTCTTTGTACCCTTGTTCACTTTGCTGTACCCCAGTTTCTCTTTGTAACCCAAAGTTGCTACTTTTCCCAACAGCCTTCTCCAGATACAGCTCCTGATTGATTTGCTTTTCCCACCTTGGCTGCCTGTCCATCAGGTGTCAAGAGCCTTTCCCGCCCTGTCAGTCAGCCCAAGACCTGTCCCCCAAGTCCAGAAACTTCTGAGAGGGATCTCTGGTGACTGGCTGGGTTGGAACCTTTCCCCTCCTATCTCCATGTATGTCAGTGTATGTTATGTTAACAACCACTCCATGTTGTACCCCATTGGCTCTGTTCCTACACTCCCTGAGATCCCACCTTCTGTAACAAAACCCTCTCTCTCCTCGTGCTCAGAGTCACTCTTGAGGCACCGGACACGAGGTGAGGGGTCTGTGCTGATCCCAATAAACCCGGTTTCGCTCTAAGCCTCTGGAGTGATCCTCCTTTCTCCTCTTGCCATCGTCTTGTGGACGCTTCCCGGTTGCCGAACCCCAAGAACTGCTGCGGTGTCGGGGCTGGCCGTGCCGAGGGTAATACCACACACCGCAACAGTTGAAGGCCAAAATTTTAAGTCTTGTTCACTGTTTGGGGAAGGGGAGGCATCTTAAAGTTATGAGACATGAAAACAGCTAAAACCCATAAACAGCCAGTAAATAATGACAGGAAAAAATGAACAATGACAAACGAGTAGACTACTGAGTCTTCTTTTTCAAAAGATTATACAGAAAAATTACTTTCCAGTACTTGAAAAAAATTAAACTATTTTCCCAGAATAAGGTTTTCTATTTCCTTCTTTTTAAATTTTATGTAATTCAGGTGGTAGTCCTTTTGCTGATATAATTCTTTTATGTCTGCTTAGAGCTGGTTCAAGTACTTCTGGGAGCTATGCAGAGGGGTTGTATAGGTTTGTTATTTTATAGCTTTCCTATTTCTCTCTTATTTTAATTTCCTTCTTTGTCTCAATGTCTCATTGAATCTTGCTTACTCTTTTTAGTCTGTTTTATGGACCTTTTTTTTCTTTTTCTTTATTTTGAATTGTCTTATATGAATGTTTATTGGCTTATACATATATACGTTTCCTACAGTGTGAAAAGATCACACCAGAGTTTCCAATATTTTCCTGCTTTGCCAGCATTTAATGTTTCCCTTCTTAATGCCTCTGTAATTGTTAATGTTTTATTTTAAATAGAACACAACAGTATTTATCTTGATGCCTTAAGTTTTTAGCTTTTATATTTTTCAGTTCCTGTACTGCGTTAGTGTATAACTCTGAATTCCATATAGAGTGTTAGTAAACTCTCTTCATATTTTGGTCAGACAGAACAATCTTTCCAGGGCTGGGAACCCAGGACACCTCACAGCCTCAGGTCCTGGAATGTATAAACAAAAGTGAACCAAGGGAAAAAAGCAAACAGCCTTCATTACCTGAAGATATAATTTGACAATGAACCTCTGATATGGAAATATACCAAACATATCTGTCTGAAAACCTCATGACCATTGTTCATCTTGGGTGTAGCCTCTGCAAGGCTTTTGCACTGCCAAGGTGTCCTTTAATAAATACCCACTTTAACTCTGTCTAGCCTTTGTTCTAGGTAGCCAGTCCAAGGAATCAATCTCAGTACAGCAAAAGTGTACTCAAAAGGGACTAACAAACACAGGTATATATAGAGTAATATTAACCTTTGATCTGTTCATCTGCAATAAGCCTCTTTTTTAAAAACAGGGCTTTTCATCTTATGAAAGCTGGTCTATTTCAATCTACAATCGACTGATTTAAACCTTTGTTCAATTGTACATTTTGCATTTTACCTATCAGGAAATACTGAGGGTATGTGGAGAGTGTGCTCTCTCATGTTCTCCTATAATCCTTTTTGCCCCTAATTTTTTTTGCTTCACTGTTTTCACTTTCTCACAGTCTATCATTATCTTTATATGGTTATACTGTCATGTATACATAAAGCACATATATCACATTATCATTTGTAAAGAGCATTCACCTATTTCTCATTTTAAAGGGCATTACATTCACTGTATATGCACAGAGATATGCACACATGCCACACCCCTACTCCCCTGGTTCACAACTTTATTTTTTTTCTTTTGAGAGGGGATGTCTTCATCTTTAGCATTTCAGATGGATTTGCAAGGTGAAAGACTTTTAGCCACTTGAGGTAAATTCTGAGAGTAGTGATGGTGAACTGGGATGAGGAGCACATTATTAAAAAAAACCTCTTTAATTTTCTTGTGTTGGAGAATGATAGCAATAAAGTATAAATTTTGGCATCTGCATTCTATTGTATCTCATTTCTCAGTGCTCTCGGAGCTTCTCTCCTTTTCTGAGCTTCTTTACCTCTCTGCAGCAGAATCTGGCATGCAGGTCATTTCCCCTTGCATTCATGGCAGGGTTCTGCTGTCATGGATCTCCCTGGATCATCTCATAATCACAGGAAAGTGAGTTTGAAGGAGATCACATCACCATACATGCTGAATGTTTCTGGTTTGCGTTCTGGAGAGACCTCGAAGAGCAATAGCTGTTTAAAGAAGGTAAGTGTCTCTGATGCCATCAATGGGTATTAGGTTAAAAAAGGCCCGGCAACCTCAAACCTTGAAATGCAGCTAATGTGGAAATGAAAACTTAGCACAAACTCTTTTGTTCAGCCAATTTGTTCTGTACATCATCAATTAACCACATTCTTACCTTCAATGAACATGGTCAATGCTCATGGAATTTCCTATGCAGTCAGATAAGGAGAAGTTTACGGTTTTGCAAGATTTTATTTTTGATGGTATTTTCTCAGGTTAATGGGAAGTAATTATGGGAGTATGAAAAATGGAGACAACAAAGAATAAAGATGGCAGACGAAGAAGAAAGACTTTCTGGGTAGATTTTTGATCATGTTGGGCATTACTTTGTTCTAAAGGACAGAAAACATAAAGGAAAAGCAGGCCTGAACACAGACTGTTTACTTTTCAGATCTACTTTTCTTCTAAATTCTTTTATTTCAAGTTATATTACTCTTTAAAAAGCACAAGTCATAGATATGATATGATTGTTTCTGCAGGGGAAAAAATACAGGTGTTAAATAAAAGATAAACATTTCATGATCTTAGATGAAAGTGGCAGCAAGAGAAAAAAACTCTGCCTGAAGAGAGGCAGGTTATCTTGAGTGACTTAAGAGTGATCCCGTAAAGAATGTGTGGAAGAGGTAACACTCAAACGAAACATGACAAAGCAAGACTAGTGATTCCCTTAAGCAGTCTTTGAAGATCAAAAGTACTGAGGGAAATGTTTTCACGAAGACTGGAGAGATTTTCAAGTTGAAGTCTGAGTATTGTAAAATCTATTGGGTTCTCTGCTTTATGATTTTCCCTGTCACTTTCGGTCATAGTGCCAAGAAGCCAGGTGCAGAAATGTCTAGGAACCCACCATACATTTTGCCTTGATCCCACATTCCGAAACTCTAGGCAAAAATATACAATTACAATTCAAATATTGAAAAATACACCTCTTTTATGTCAGACAAATAGTTAACATTCCTTTCTCTTTATTGCCCCCTTGTTTTTGATATAATGACCTTGGTGATGAGAGAGCAGTACTAGATGCTCAGATTTCTGTTACTGAATCACCAAGATGTTTTTCATGATGCCTTGACAGTTTAGAAGTAATGGAGATTTTCACTGAGTACAGACTGGACAATTTCTTGCCTATCTGCTTTATTCAGATTTTATTCAATCTGAATAAAACAGGTAGGCAAGGAATTTTAAGCAAATGGCTTTGAAAAGAAGCCTTAAAGAGACAATAGATCTATTGGATCTGGGCTTCAATTTCTCGTGGATTTGGGCCCATGATTCACCTAAATTGCTTCTGAGAGGCCTAGACTGAAACATTTCCATGAACAGGCCTGTGGAAAAGTTTCTGTTATGTTGTTTTGCCTACATTATAATTTAGGTAACAAAATGACAAACTCGAAAATATATGAAGGAATTCTTCACTTGGATTTCTTACACATATGAGGGATTTCAAATCTTCTTACTGTCAGGAAGTAAGTAATTATTTCACCTAACCTAGGAGTATGGGATTAATCCAAGCCCCAGTGAAATAAGTAGAAAGAATCCCAGGTGATTTATGTATGTACTATGATGATCAAAGGGCATTAAAGTGAAAAACTGAATTACAAAAACAAAAATATACAAACGTACAAAACCCACCACAATGATTTTTTTTTTTAAAAAAAGTTTTGTTTTGCCATTCTGTTTCTTGCCCATCACTTACCTGTGAAACTTTCTGGAAGCTTCTGGGGCTTATCACATGCTCTTGCAGCTTCAGAAAACAGGAAATCTTCATCAGGTATCTTAATTAGAAAGCATTGCTATCTTGATAACTGGAAGAGTTATGGTATTTCACAGATATCTTAAAATATATAGCTTTCATCAATGCATGCTCAAAAGTAATACATTTGTTGTGTTACATTTCCATGGTTCACCTTATCTTGCTTTATATTTGGGGTTTCTGTTTTGATATTTTCTGTTGCTGGTTTTTTTTTTCTTTCTTCTGATGATGACACCTCTTTATTTAAAGCATTTTTCTTTCCTAAAAAATTTCCATCCAAAATTTTTTTATCATCTTTTCAGAACTGAACCTAAACAGTCTCTAAACTAAGGAAGAAATCATATCCACATAAGTTAAAGAAGTAAAATAATTTAACAAGGTCAGAAGTTCTACATGGAGTTTCTGTGATTTTCTTTTACTTATTGATGGCCCTGAGTCATTACAGCACCAGCTGTATCTCACAGGGCTTTACATGTTGTAAAAGAAGTGAAGAGAGAACTAAGAACCAAAAAAAAGAAGATTCAGAAAACTTAATTATAGATTAATAGTTATGACTTCTGTGTGTGACAAAAAATATGTTATTGATAGGCTGGAAATACCCAATCACTGACAATTAATCACCAGGATGGAAATGGGCAGTATGTGTTCAGGAAGGGTGGGATGTAGGATTCAGTATTCCTCAAGTCCTGAGTGAGTAACTGAAAAATATTTGTCCATTAAGGCAATTAAAATGAATATGAACTAATATGAATATTCTTGGTTGTAAAAGGAAGAATTCAGTGTGAATAGAAAAGATACAGTAAAAACTAAATTAAAAAGGAATACTTTAGAAAAACTGCTAAGTGTCAACAGTAAATGGTTCTGATTGCTTTATATTTCTAAATTAATTTACATGCTTTTCCAATAGGCTGCACAAATCAATAGAATGGGCAAAATTAATCCACGTCTGCTATTCATGGAGTAAGCTATCTAAAGAAAATAAAAATTCTTTTTTTTTTCACGCTCCTTGATACTTCAGATAACTCACAGTTATTTTACCTTTTCCTAGGCTGAACTCACAGATTTTAAATGAAAGAAAATAATTTGAAAAGCATTGTTAGAAAGTGTATGAACAAAGAAGTCGGGTACAAAGTCCCTGGAACTAAAACCTATACATGTCTTTCGTTTGAAGTGTAGGTCCAGAAAGAAGTTGAAGGTAAAGAAATCCTCTACTTTAGCCCTGTTAGTCAAGTACAAATAAGGTTTATGTTGGAGTATCAAAGCTGCTTATTGAGTCTATATATCACTTACGGTACACTATGTACAAATCACACCAGTGATGTATGAAGTTGTACCTGAAAGGCAGAGCTGTGGAATGGAAATCTAGCTGTGGTCAGGTTTTGCCAGAACTCCACTAACCCTAATTTCTCTGTGAAGCAATTCCAAGCATGTTCTAGCCTGCAGCAAAATAAAGGACAAGCTAAGAATCAAGAAAAAGGACATGAGACAGGACCTTCATTTCAGAGTCTGGATTCTAATTTCAAAAATGTCAAAGTAAATGGAAAGGGATTTTTATTTAAATAGAACAGTGGCCTTGGCTAAAGATTTCATGAAGCAAAGGTGGGAACAGAATGCCAAATAACCAGGCAAGGAGGACAATATGAGAGACAAAATAACCCCCAAACCAAAAAGAAAACAAAACAAAAAAAGCCCCAAACCAACCATTCACATTACCGGAAGTCGTTGCAATTTCTTGCATACTTTTTTTTTAACATTAGGTTATGCTTTTGTCAAGAACATTTAATAGGCTTCCTAGGAGACAATCTGTAGATGTGTCAGGCCAGACTAAATGACCAAACTGATCCCTTATGACACGAAGATCTATATTCAATAACCCTGGGGGGTTGTTACTAGATATTTGCTAAGACTGAGCATGTCTTGAAACTCTAGAGCATGATACCAGAAAAAAAACCCCAACAACAAAGGTAATCTGGAATATCTGATCACCTACATAGGATCTTGAGATGACAAATATATTGTCTAGTCATTTTGTCCTCTCTCAAGGACCCTGGTGCTACTCATTTACAGCAAGGCAAATCATGAGCATCTTTGCCCTGCTGTAAAATTAACAGGAGACTGCAGTCAGACAATGCACAGCTTAGCTCATGGTTTGAAAACTCAGGTCAATAAGGATCTTTGTCAGAGTGCAGGGCATCCCTCTCGGCACTCTGGATGGTCACAGACTTCGGCAAAGAGGTCTGGGACCTGAGAAAGAGGGTTTGGGACCTAGACAGGGGTGTCTGTCCAGGGGAGATGCGTGGCACAGAGCCCAGGAAGACACAAGCTTTCATTTCAGTCCACAAGAAAAACTTCCAACACAGAGAGGAATTACAAGTCACAAAGGTGTACCAGACAGTAGTGTAGTTTATCACCAGGTGGAAAATTTTGTAGTTTTGGGTTCTTAGAATGGGAAACAAGATGGAGGATATAGGGTGGTACCCTGAGTTCTTCTTGTTCTCCCTTGGCATCCATCTTTTGCAGTGACGGTGGCATAAAGTAGTTTAAGGAGATTGGGTCAGAGTAGAGGTGACCCCTTTAGTATAGGTAATAGGCATTGGCACAGAATTGTAAATAAGACACACGTAATTATCTGTATAAGAGGTAGCGACCTCCCATCACAGGGGGAGTCGTCCTGTGCCTGAGCAGCTGTGAACATCTCGGCCGGGCACAGAGAAAAACTTGTAAGATAAGAATTAATAAACATGCGAGAAACCAAGAAACAACAAGACCTTGAAGACTCCATTTCATTCTCACGTCTGGCTCAAAGCCTTCAGAGGGCAGAGGGCAAAAAAAGACCCACTCGAACCACCACCAGAACCACCACCTAAATCTTATGTGAGAGAAACCAAACCTGAGAGATCTTCAGTCAAAACTCAAAAGATGTGATCTAAAATAATAGTGGAAGAGAAACTAGAAGAAATGGAAGCCATACTGGGATGCCAAAACTGAAACAGAAAAGTTTTGTTTTCAGCACTTTCACTGTTTCAATGAGGATATTTTGAAATAGACATTTTATTGTCATCAATTGATATGATAAAGATATATCTGAAAGGCACCAGCAATAGAGTATCCCAATATGGATTAAAAAACAGCTAACAGATCAATAGAACATAGATATATTTAAAATATCTTGACACTGGTGTATTGCTAATGAAACAGAAAATTAAAACTGAGATGGTTGAAGGGAGAAAAAGGATTTGGGTATACAGTTTACCAAAAAAAAATCTGGACAGGAAAAAGATATGCTTTCTGTCTCAATTATTTGGTCTGCACAAATATCAGCTAAAGGGTGGATGGTTGAGTAAAAGGTAAACATTCATAATTAGGAATTGTGGGATTTATATTGAAATTAAAATCTTCTGAGCAGTGAGATCTTTATACTATTGTATTCATTTTCCCCAGGCATATATATAATTTTCCCCATTGCTTGATGTTTATTTTTATGGCAGACTTAAGTAATTCTTACAGGAGGACAAATGAAAAAGAATTAACAAGCTTTTTTCCACTTCTAAGGTCAGAAATAACTCCCACTGCTCTGCAGTTTAATTAGAGATCACTAAAATTATACAAGTGTAAGCAAAATAATGGATACTACACTTTTCACTGGGATGCACATGAATTAATTTTGGTTCCCATCCTCCTGCTCAAGAAAGGACACATGAGGGACTGAGAGTGGTTGAGGTGAAAATTTTGTTGAGGAGATCTGAGAATGTCTCATGACTGGGTGATTGAATCCAAGGTACCATTTTTTTTCAGACAGGTAATATCTTGGTTATTCACCTGAATGGGAAGGCACCTCTCATATCAGTGATTAATAGTAAAGGTAAATAATGTTTAATGGTAAATCAAATAAATTTTCTACTAAGTGATTTACAGTTGTATGGAGAAGTTGAAAAGGGAAGTCAAATTCTTGTGGAAGTTAAGGGTCATGAATCAATTGGATCAATCAAAAGCACTTACATTTAGAGACGATTTCTTACTCTGCAGTCATCAGATTCATGATATACTTATTCACATTGAAAAGTGCTGGTTTCTGAGTGAAACTGATTAAATAAAATAATTCCTAGAGAAAGACGTCAGGTATACAAATATTGTTTGTTTGCTTGTTCATTTGTCTTTAATTAGAAACAATTTTGAAAATAAGATTTTGAGATTGTATTGCAGTTTATGATTTTAACCTATTCCTTATTTTTAAGCAAAATCAAACTTCTTTGGTTTTGAATAACATTATTTTCTTCTTTTTTTCTTTTTTTAATAATTTTGTAGCATTCTCTTGAGGCAATACCGAGAAGCTCTTATGGATTTTTCTTAAAACTCATTATGCGCAATACTTTTGAACTTCACCAAAGATATTAAACATAGAAGCCTCTCACTTAGTTGTCTTCAGTTCCATAATACATATTTACTTTTCTTAAATTATGGCTATTCTTCAGAAGAGTTAAAGTGACCAATGATCAGACGACAGGTTTTGTGCCTGACAAAGGATTAAAGCCACCTGGGAAAAGAACTGCTGAATATCTATGCTTGTACAATGACAAGACCATTTGGATATGTTCAGGTGCTACAATAGGAATATAAATTTCTTAATAAAAACTTTTTTTACTACATATCACTCTGCTTCAGCTCAATACTTGAAAGTCTGTTGCTAAAGCAAACACTGTGTTCCACCATTTGTTCTCAAAAACTATTCTGAAATGGAAATTGTCATTATTAAACAACACAGGGGTTACATAACTGGTTGGTTCAGAGACAGTCAGACCCTCCCACGACAGAACTGGGCAGAGTCATACAGAGCCACTGGAAAATAACAGCAACATTGCTACAATTTGTTTGCTGTTGGTTTTTTTTTTTGTTGTTTTTTGGTAGGGTTTGTGGTTTTTTTAACTTAGTTTATTTATTAATTGGAAAATGAGAAGAGAATAATGCATCAGAAGATGAAAATCCTTTCATTCTTGGTTACAACAAATAAAATTTGTGGATGGAGATACTTGCTGGCACTTTGGTTATTTTCCACTGCAAGCAAACTAAAAATTTCTTCTAACATCAACATCATCATCAATTCTTCTAATTCCATTTAATGGAATTTCAAGCGTATGCTAGAAATTCAGAATTAAGAACACTGGGTAATTAGATTTCCACTGAAAACAAAATAGGGATAGCTGACACTGTTTGGCAGTTTTCATTGAGAAAACTAATAGTACTGCAAGATTTTGAAGTTTGAGCAGGCATCCCAGATTATATGTATGATATGTGGACTTGGTTGGGAACTACCAATTGCACAACAAAGCTTGATTTTTCTTCCACTTTGTGCAGTTTGCATCCCAGTTTAATGGCAGCTCAATTGTGGATAAAATTTAAAGTGTTAGTTCTACATTAAAAAGAATAACACAATGAGAGCAGTAATAGATGCAGACTGATTTAGCATTTCAGGAAAAATCGTTCTGTTTCTGATGACCATTGGAAGTACAAAATAAGTAGAAAATAAACTGGTGAAAGCACAAACTCAGCTCCTGGAGTTTTTCATTATGGGTTTTTGTTTTTCTTTTTCTTCTTAGAAACAGTATTTCTTCAGAGCAAACACAAACCATTTTTTATTTTTGTGTGACATGAAAGACAAAACTGAATAATCTGATTAAATTAACACTCAGAAACTTGTTGAGCTTTACTTTGCAAATGTGGATCTGCTTGTGAAACACAAGGGACTCAGTGAACACCTGCAGAAATGAATCACGCTGCTATGTGTGTATTTGCAGATAGTTATTTGACACGTTGCCTCATTGAGATATAAATAAGACAAATAACCCAATTAGATTTTTTTTCACACATAATAATAAAAGCTGTGCTTTGTTCTTTTCACTTGGCTTTGAGTTCTTGCAATTGCACTCAAGTCATGTTTTCAAGTTTTGCCTCATAACCATGAGGACTAAAACCTTTTACATAGAAGCTTGGATTAACACCTAATTTATTGATTCCAAAATATATATTGAGAAACAAAAATAAAAATAAAGGGGTAAAAAAGAAGAAAAAAAGCATAAAAAAGGATAATCTACACAAGACCTGTGAAAGAAATAAAACACAAATTTCAACCTTCTTACTTTATCAAAATACATGAGACACTCTAAATCCACCAGGAGCAGAGGAAGGATGTAGACAAGTACTGTAGTCTCACCAAGATTTTATTGTTTGATCTTAGTAAATTATTGCTAAAATAATTGCTATTAACATTGGTTACCATTTGAACAGCTGAGAGCTTTGAATCACAGTATCTATGAATAAAGTAGCCAAACTACTATACAGTAAAATAAAAGTTAGTTTGCAGAAGCACAATCTTAGCCCTTCAGAAGCAAGCTGGGATGATTCAAACAAACTGATATTGTCTTGTAGACTTCTCTTGCAGACTTGAGAGATCCTCAAGATTTGTACAAGGACCACATAATAAAGGGATGACCAATGGGGCAGCTGAGCGTTAATCTCAATGTCTTTGTGCGTGTGTCTACACAAGTCCTTTAAAACCTGAATTAAGACTGGTCTGAAGTGAATCTTACAGTTCTTTTCAGTTACCTTTCTTCGGTTAAAATTGCTTTAAAAAAAAAATAAAATTGTAGCCTTTGCTACTTATTTATACTATTTTTTTACATCCCTTTGTAGCTCTACAGCATTTTGTCACACCATAGCATAACACTGTTTCACAATCATTGCTATGGATTAAACTTAGATTTTTATTTAATTGTTGCTGGTAGTCTAATATTTAAAAACATTTTCTGAGTTCAGTGCTGCTGTTCACCTAGACTAGTTTGTCCTTCTGTTACTGTTTATCACTGGCAGTTTGTGCTGATCTTTTGATGGATCACCAGTCCGTCAAGAGGGCAGACAGTGAAACATAGCCTAATGATTTCTGACTGAAAACAGTTTCATTTGTTTAATCTTTCTCTAGCTAATAACTGCAGCAATAATAGATTAAAAATAGTAGTGATATGTTTTTAAAAACATATTTTAAAATGTGGTTTGGCATTTTAAAAATGTTTTACACTCTGGATTCTCAGCAAAGTGAAGACATCAGTTCAGAGATTCAGAAGTAGAAGTAAAACTTTTCTTCTCTTGCTCAGGAGTCCAAAAATCATTGCAATCCTTCAAAAGTCATCCCTCGCACACATGAATTCATCTCCTTGTTTACCCTGTGGTACTGAACTCTACTTACAGGAGAACGTACTAACAACCTTCTTATGAGGTGATCTAAACTGGATTGCTTTCAACCTCTTGTTGCTACTTCTTGACTACAAGTCAGAAAGAAATGTTTTAGACTGAATATCATACATTGTTGAAACTTCAACTGGAAGATTTTTAATTTCCTTTATGTGGGAAAAAAGAAAATGGAAAACAAGTAAGTCTTTGTGAGACAAACTTTATTTTGTTGTTTGTTACTATTGTTGATCTTTTATTCATCTGCTAAGCTAAAACATAGAAAAAGTAGGGTTTTTTTTTTTATAATTCATTTCTTGCGTTTATTCTGAGCTCTCCTCTCTGAGCTCAAATGCTCTTTGCTTGGGTCTTATCTTTGCACAGTGTCTACTGGGGAATATAACATGAGCAGCCTCTGACATTTGCACCATTGTTCTGTGACACATCAACATTTGTAATACCCATAACAGAATATTTTGTTGCCCATGGCATACTGTGAGTCTAGGGGTTATTTTGTGCTGTCAGTTGCTCTTTATTCCTTAACTCCATGATGTGCAGGAGATCCCCAGAAACTAATGCTCTTCTAAAACTATGTCAGTGTTAAAGCACTTACAACAAACTGAACAGCAAAATGCTATATTAGCTCCAAGTATGCACACCAGGGTTCCTTGGGCAATCAAACTTGCTGAAATTAAAGGTCAAGAGATCAGGACGGTAACTTTAAGCAACCCTGGGGAAGGCAGCAATCTTCCACCTTTGTTGTATTATGCAAGCTGTCCATGATCACAGAAAGTGAAAACAGCTATCAGATCACAGGATCTTTTCAGAGCTGGAAGCACCTGCAGTTAGGAACAAAAGAATTCACAAAGCCCTCCTTTCATAAGGGAGGCTAGCTGATATTTCTGTGTGCAACTCTTTGGTAAATGTGTGTACAGTCATCTCAGCAGAAGACAATATAATGGATATTTCAATTTTGTAATGAATCATTTTCCTGTGTTCAGGTTGTCAGAGGACAAAGTAGCAAATTAATTTATTGAAAAAAATAAGATCCACAACATTGAAAGAAGCTTGCATTTTAAAACAAACTTTTGTTAGGGAACAGTCACTGGACTAAAATAAATGACAGAGTAAAATAAAAGCAAAAATCTTGTATTAGCTATCATTTCAGCATGAGGAATGGAAGAGTGAAAATATGCCCAAAATGTGTTGTGACTTTCCTAATCCTATGTGATTATAGAGCACTCACACTGGCTTCTAGGGAGGGATAGCGAGACATGGATATACACATCCTGCTTAACATTAATAAGAGTATCAACACCAATTTCTGAGACCTTCAGGGTAAATCTGTGCTCTATGTAATACAGCTAATTCTAAAAGCAGTATATACTCTTGCTCAGTGTTTTATTGTTGCCTATATTAGCATTTTAATTTTAATCAGAACTGCAGTTTTCACTCAGCTCTCCTGATAATCCTACTTACCGCTTGTTATTGCACATATAAATTAGCATGAGCTCAGAGATCACAACCCAGGTTCCTTTCTGATGAAATTAAACCAGAAGATGCGCTTCATGGGTGCACCTAAATGCTCTCTGTCTGCTAATAGACATCAGTCCCTGGAAATGCAATGGAGCAAAATGAAATTAAATCCACCTAAATACGTATAGTATACCTATCAGCTCTCCAGCATTAACTACTTTGTTCAACACTTGCTCCTGTTACACTGCCAATATAGACACAAGGTTTACTATTTCACCATGCAATCTTCAGTGTCCAATGTTTCTCCTTACAAACTAAGGGAAGGTGAGGCTCAGACTACTTACAGTTCTCATCAGTTTTACTGCATGATGAAATCAGGACTCATTCGTTTATTCACCTAAGAATAAGAGTGTAAGAGACTGAACAGTTAATGGTTAATGACTATCAGTTGGCCATTTGCAAAGGCAGCAGAGTGCTTTGCTAATGCCAGGTTTGCACCCTCCAATTTAATGGGAGGTGAGAGGTTTTTGTGTGTGGTGGCAAAACTTCTGATCCACATAGGAAGGAGAGGATGGGGCTCCCACCACCTGAGAATGACCAGGACAAGCCAATCTTTGTTTGGCAGCAAGCCAGATTTTGAGCCAGATGGGGGAAAGGCTGATGAGAAACACATCCCCAGAGGTGGAATAATGCTTTCTATCATGACAACGCCCTCTCTTACTCAACTGGCTCAGATGTGAAACCTCTCAGGGAGGTATTGGGACACGCACCCACAGGCCTGAAGGT
Organism: Cyanoderma ruficeps; assembly: GCA_008694505.1. Lineage (NCBI taxonomy): Eukaryota > Metazoa > Chordata > Aves > Passeriformes > Timaliidae > Cyanoderma > Cyanoderma ruficeps. The sequence continues at coordinate 5,217,954 of VZDJ01000141.1, forward strand.
ATTCATCCTTTCCGATTGGCCATAACTGGCTCAATTATATGTGAAGCAGCTGTCGTGTCTTAGAAGGCATCATAAAACTTCAACGTCACCCAAAAATACCCTCAGACACATTTCTAGGACCTTTCACCAGAGAACTGCTCATTATCTACTATATTGCAACATACATCATAAAACTTCCCCCTCAGGGGGAGGTATCTTGGCGTTCCCACCTGAACCTGAACATTTATTAACCCTCTGAACTTTGTGTGCTGTGGACTTCCCCATCCCTGACAGATAAAGACATCTAAATGGCAATGACCAAGTCTCATTACTGGATCCACTAGGTCTTTTCTCTCCCGTATCTACCTTTTGTCCTTTTTTTATCTTTCTTTCTTTTCCTTATATATTTTGTTAAGCAATATCTTTCCACAATATAAATTGTTGCCTTTCTACAGATAACAGAGAAAACACTACAAACCTTCCTTCCAACTGCAATGAAATTGTTCTAAAATAAACCTTTAGTGTTTGTACCTGAGCATCAGTCATTCAGTGTCATTTCACTCTAATCCACCCCAAGGGATCTATTAACAAGAACCTCAGTTGCCCTGGCTTTCTGGGGTGGGTCATAACAACCTAACATCAGGCATATCGAAGCACTCCATGTAAATTGAAAAGACAGTGGCACACCTGGTTGAATATCCCAAATAGCACAAGTTGAAGCACATATCCCAAAATACTTTTCAGTTCCAGGATATTTCCTCTCGTGTTCTCCAAAACACTAAAACATTTCCTTAAATTAAGCTTATCCATGGTATTTGAAATTATGTATTGAAATTATGAAGAATATACAGTACACAGAGCCTTCACACTATTATATTATTATTATGTTTTGAAAAGAGTATTGTGATATAACTGAATATCCAGTTAAAAAAACTTATATTAGAGACTCAGAGTTGGAGGAGGTGACTCAATCACAAATTATGCAGGAGTTACTAATACAAGCACTGGACAGTATAGCACTTATTGTATTAAGAAGGTTCTTTAGCGTGATATGTGGCACATGGAAATTGAAGAATTATGCAATATACTGTTAAGGTGAAAGGTGTGAACTGCAGGTTGATTTCACATGGCAGACTTTCCCAGCACCAAAACAATGCAAGCCCTGTTTATACGTCCTACAAACATATATAAAGGCCGTGTTTGTTAAGTGACACCTGAACAGTTCTAGTATCAGATGAAACTTAGCACAAAGGCGTTCAGTGGCAAATTATTCCCATGTGTCCATTGGCTCAATAGATCTGGTTTTCATGCTTTCAAGCATCTATCCTACTGTCTGCCTGTGCAAGAATATAGATTGTCAGTGTGTACTCAACAAAAAATGCTGGTAAATGGAGATTACCAATATAAGAAACTGAAGCTGTTGTTGATTTCAGTGTCTGAACTAGAAGAAACCCAGGCATTTTTTGTATGCCTTTTTATTTACTGCTGCAGGGCTGCTATATTCAACTTGACTTAATACCACCCTTTCTGTTTCCAACCCTACTCTTCCAGAAAAGGGCAAGATATTATTTCACACCATATGGGAGTCACTGCTAATGTTCTTTTCATTTTTTAAAGCTCATTTATAAACAGCAGTGCAATTTTTAAGACTTTTCCAGGATGTCATTAAACTTCTTCATGGGGATGTGTGCTTTTGAAATGCATGCTGCATGTGGGACAGCAGGAACAGGAAAAGATTAGCTAATTCTCTTGTAAATACTCATTTTGTTTCAGGAGAAACCAGGTTCAATATCTTCACCTAAGAATAAGCATCAGTCCTGTCCTTATCTTTGTTTCCCACTCCCAGTCTCTTACAGCAGCTCTGTTAATATTCCCAGCATCTCACTGATACTTCTCTGCAGAAGTAGAGAAAAGGACATGGTGAAATGGCAAGAATAGAGATAATAACATAATCAAAATCCAATACAGGAAAACAAAATAAAAAGGAAAGAAATGAAGGCAAAAAGCCAAATTACTACCATACCTAGTAAACTTACATCCTATCACTGTAATACAGAAAAAGTAAGACAAAAGAGAGCTGACTAGTTGAAACACAACTGGCTTTTCATTTCCCCAAAAATATTATTTTATCCAACTAATATTCAAACAAACCAATGATTCTATACTGCTTCTTTCATGAAGCTGTATAGGTTGTCCAAATATACCAGACTAGAAGCTGCTTTAAATTTTCATGGGGGAAGGAACAGTATGCCTATATTTGCAGTTTGGTTTGGGTGAGGGGTGTGTTATTGAAGGAAACTTCTTTATTGCCAGCACTTTACATTTTTTAGTTGTCATCACAGTGCTTCACAGTCCAGACACATTTCAGCAGATTTTTACTTGGACTAGAAATGTGTCTGGTGTAGACTAGACTTGATTCTTGTGCTTCATATTTTCCTAATGTAGACATCAGCAATAAAACTCTCACAGTACATTTGAGAAGAATGGCCTAACTGATTGGCAGCTTTAACCATGTCAAAAAATGGCTGAGTCAGCTCTGAGTCAGAGCTGGTTTTTTCTCTTTCTTATCTTCAAGGAAAATAAAATCTGCCATAAGTACCAAAAATGGCAGAGTCAGTTTAAGAGAATATTTTGTTAGAAAATGGTTATTTAATATAGGGGCTTATAATGGAAACTGTTTTTCCATATCAGTTGCAGCTGTTACCATTCTGACATAGTCTAGTAGCTAGTGAAAGGTGTGTAGCATTTGCAAAGTGTTTTCTCTTTCAGGAAATTCATAAAATGTCTAGAAAGGTGTATTGTATAAATGAATGCAGAGAATGGAAGCTATTTGCTGGCATGTGGAAAGATTTTATTGTAGAAATAAGCCACTCAGAGAAAGACCTATATATACATGCTATGTAGAAAGTACATCCAAATTTGAGAGCATTAAAACCTACTACAACACTTCATATGTCCCCAGTTCTTATGCTGTCAGTCAAAAGACTTGTGAAAAAATGTTGCATAAACATCACATTAAAAAAATGGTAACAAAATTATTTCTTTGCAAACTACACATGTATAAAGACCAATTCAAAACAAACGTCCACCTCTCTTACTCACTCTCTAATTCATTCTTGTTTTTATTACCCTCCACTCTATAAAATGTTATAGGTGCAGTACACATGTATTTATACTTGTCAGTCATGCAACTGGTAAGTTAATGCAATTATCAACTTTAAATTTTCTTCTTGGAAAAATGCAGGATAAACTTGAAACCCCAAAGAAAAGATAGTTCTGATTACGCTAATAGAAAAACTAACATCCAGACTGTCACTAAGGCTTCAGAACCTGGAACATTTGACCAGAAAAGACCTGTGCTGACTGCACTGTTTGATCCATATCTTACACCCATAATTAACACCATGCCTTATTTTCACCTCACACTGTGGCCATGGGAATGGCCTCATAAAACATTCATTGTTGGTGTCAGTCTAACTGGGTTTCAGACACAAATGACACTGAAGACCTATTTGACAATATTTTGGGGGGGGTATTTATTTTGCAGGTAAAGTTGCAGAGCCATAGACCTGGCCACCTTGTAGATATGTTTTGCTTTGGTATCTTTTGATTATACAGACCAAAAGACTGCTTTAGGTGCCAGCAATGAGTATTTTGACTGAATCTGTAAAAATTATTGGAAAGTATTTGAAAAGATAACAGGACAACTAAGGGCACATTTCTAACATCACAAAGGTGATATTTCCAAGACCAGAAGAAAATAACAATTCAGTATAGAGCAAATGCATATGTATATTTTCTTAGCTCAGATAATAGTACTTTGTATATTTGTCAGTAGAAGATTACAGGAATACTTCCAAAAAAAATAAAGTGAAATTTCTGGATAATAAATAGGACTGTGAAGAGATCTGCTTTCTGTATCTATCTTTCGCATGCACTTCTGCTATAACCTTGGGCAAAACATATTCCAATTACACTTTTCTCAGTTTTTCTAGCCATAAAATAGAAGCGATACTTCTCCACCTTGCTGAAATGAGGTCATGGTCATCTTGGTACTGTTTGTTGCATGTATTTCAGAAGACAGGCAGCTATATAACTCAAGCAGTTTTTATAAGGAAAATATCATACAATTTTCTGTGTGCATCTAACTGTGAGGTTATTCCCCACACCTCCATTGTATTTTTTCCCTTGTTCTATTTCCATTTGAATGAAGCCTCTGATAATATTTTCTGTTAATCACATTAGCAGGTGAAAAGTTCAGTATACATTAAGCTCAAATGGCATACTTTACATGCAAGACAAAGTATGACTCCTTAAATTATTTGTTTCTCTAGGAAATGTTTCTTTGATATTTTCATTGTTATTTTTTTCTAAACCTGCCAGATGCCAATGTAATTACCTAGAGAGAAAATAGTTTAAACTTGGCATAAGAAAATGTGATTCAAATATTCAAACCTTGCATAATTAACCTGTCAATTGCTTTTGCATGCTGTATGATCGGCTGTCTCACAGAACTGTGGATTTAATAGAATTTAAATATTTTTCATCATACATGTCTGACAAAAGATGAACTGGTACACGTCTACCCATCATGGATTTTCCAAGAACTTATACTAGGAAAAGAAGTGTACTGAAGAATTCCAGTTCATAGTTATCCCCAAATTTATAACAACTTCTTGAATCAATTAAGCATTTTTCAACTCTGTATGCAAATGGTGGGATATTCACTGAAGTCAGTGTGTACCACTTCACTGTTTTCATTATCAACTCTCTTCTCAAGCTTAGGTCAGTGTCAGTTGAAGGCTCCCGTGCTGCCAACCCTTCTATGTAAACATTCTCTATTAGAATATTTTTGAAGCTCAGTACAAGAATTCACGGGCATATTTAAGATATTTCTAGTCACATACTATTCCTCTTATGGAGTGAGAGGAAGAAAAAAGTGAGAGGAGGATCTAAAAGTTCTAGAGTTTTTGAAACACATTTTGAAGAGTTTGAATTTTCTCATGTATGTTGGGGAAAACCTGGACTCCAATGTTGTCCAAAGACAACACAAATTATGTAGGTAGCTGGAACAGATATATATTGGACAATGTAATGCTAACCACTGCAATACACAAAAATCTTCATGGATATTACAAAATCCTGAGTGCCATATTCTCCCGTATTCTGAAAAAAAAATAAAATGAGAGAAGGATTTAAGAAGCCATTTTAACAAAATAAATAATTGAAAACCTATTTCAAATGGCAAAAAGTAATTTAAAAAGTAGTTTAAAATGTTTATGATACTAAAAGTCTTTTAGGAAAGGATGAAATCATGTTAAAGTAAGACTGAGTTGCTGTGCAAGCAAAAGGAAACAAATTGACATAATGCAGATTGATAAGAGATCTGGAAACTTTCTTCATGCAAATGTAGGAAGATCAAAGATAATTTTTCCAAACTGTCTAGTCCTAGTGTGTAAAATAGGGATCAGGCAGAACATCTTAAGCTTTGAAAATTTACAAAAGAACCTCATGCAACAGCTAAAGAATGCCATGTCTGAGTAGCATGTGTTTATGTGAAAGAGACAGTAAGACCAACCACAGTATACCAAGTCTAAGAACTAGGAAAATGGCACTAAGAAATACACCTGCATGTGCTTGGTTTGGCTTCATGCAGCAGAGGTGGGTTTTTGTAGACATTCATATCACCAACCACAACAGGCACTCAATATGGGCCTTCCTTCTGTTTTAGTCCCATGGTGAATGTACTTCTCCATACAGCTTGTCATAAAAATTCCACCATCCTCCAAAATCCCCAAGGAGAGGTTATTTTTGAAAAAGGCCTGAGGTTGGCATGTACTCTCATAATTAAACCATACTGTAATATAATGTCAGCAACAACAAAACTGGTCACAACAATTTCTGTTTACTTTTTCTTGACATCTACATTCTCATGTGTGAAAATAGCATCAAATTGTGAGTACAAAATACAACTACCTACTGCAAATGTAAATATCAGCATATTCTTGAGTTAGACTTGCAAATTTTTTCACCTCTTATTTTAGGGCAACAAGCCAATGGATCAGACTTCTAAACATACATAAGTTGTCAACACTTTTGTCACAAATGGCAGACCAACAAGGAAAGAGCACAATAGTATTTTGGAATATTTTACTGCCTCAGGCAAAAGAATTGAATATACTACTGCAATCCAGGAGTGAAAACATTATGCAGAGGCTTTGCTTTGTGATTTGAGCCAAGTTAGTATAAAAATCACAATCATAATAGTCTATTATATATTGGACCAAGTTTTATGGGAATTGAAGACTATTGCTTCAGTGATAATGGTCATTGAATCGGGCTTCTCTTTATATTCCTGCACACACAATTACTCTAGTATCATATCAAATATCACTTGAATAGGTATTGCAATAGTCGGAAATTCACCTCCTCCTTTCCATAAAGCATAGTAAATAGATCTTGTGCTGTGAATATAGGTGAAGAGGAAGATATACGACCAGTAATTTCAGTTGAACTGCAGATGTTGTTACTCCAGGAGCGTTTTGTGTGAAGAGCGTTCATAGTATATAGAACTGATATATGTCTTCTATATAATTTTTTATCCCGGTATATGCAATCCAGGAACCCTATGATGTTGCACTTGGGGTCCCAGTGCCATTCCTGTGGGTGTAATTAGAAAGAAACTAAATGATTGTGAAAAAAAGGAAATCTGAGCAGATGTAAAAAGTATGTATATTTTGAAAGAACAGCCATTTAAAAAGGAGGAAATTTATGTAATAGTCCTCACTCCACTATTCTGGACCAATGGGATAGATACAATCTTTTCAAAGCACATAGCTAGAATATTTGATTTGCAGTATGTGTAAAGGTTTTCCTTCTGGTCTACGACTGGGCTCAAACTAGCTAAAAATTGTGTGAAGAGGGTTCATGTCTCTCCTAATTTTTTTTGAAGTATTAATTAAGAGATAAATACATGAAAATTTGAATTCATAAAGCAAGCTTCCAGAATGTTTTTATTTATAGCTGTCAAGTACTCTCTATGATTAGTCATTAATTTCAAAAGATCTAGGAATTCAAAAGCTGAAATCGTTTAATGGGTGAACTATATAAACGTGCTTAAGCTGATAAAGCTAGATAACATATGAAGTGACAGAGATGATAGCCAAGAAATAGTATGTTGTATTATTCAGAAACATGTTATTTTCCATACAACTGCAAATGGTTCTCAGCATGCAGGCATTTAATAATACTTTTTGGGTTTATTAAATATATTTGGTGGTGCCGTGGAGGAGAATTGCTGAAGCCACTTATTATCATTTATATTTGGGAGTAGTGACTTAGGAATGAATCAAAGCACAGAGCTTGCTTACAAATACATTATCCATCTCAAAAAAAAAACCCAAAACAACTAACCTTCTTGACTACTATTTTACCTACTTAGGGCATTTCTCAGATTAATGCTATAAAATTACAGCTATTTAAATGACAGAAGAAAAATATCTGGCATATAAAATTCAGCTTTCTTTCATTTCACACTCTTTTTTCAATTTTTATGCCAGGTTTGTATGCTTCCTTGTTTTCCCCCCTCAGATTTGGTGTACAACAAACCTCTGTGATCTTTGTTCAACTAAAGATGGAAAAAGAACTGAAACAAAAGAAGTGAGGACAGAATTGTTTGTGAGCCATTCAACACAGCTGTTGTAAATATTATACAGTTGCATTATGCGGTGCCCTTTTAAATAAAAAAGAATTGTGTTTGTCACCATTTGGCGGTGTTTTGCTTTGTTTTTCATAGATAAATTCTTTTAATCTTGTTAGCTTTACTCCTTTGTTTTTGGGTGGTTTTGTTTCTTGTCAACCTTTCCTTAAGGACTTTGATTCTTTTTCATCTAAAACGCATTCTCTAAGATTTATCTGGCAGTAAAAAGAAATGTGTTTTCTAAGCTCAGTGTAAAACAGGAATACTAAATTACATCTGTATCCTCATGTTCTGATTACCAGAGACTGACCTCAAGATGTCACATTTCACTCTGTGGGTCAGTATATTAAGTCAGATCTTTTGACTTCTTAAATTTTATTTGGAGGTTAAATTCTGCTACCCTTACTGAGAATAACTCAATTCCAGTTTTTTAATGTATATTAACATAAAATGGTATGATTTCATAAATATCACTTAGCCATGGGGGATAATCGCTGGAAATTACCTCAGTGCTTCATTGTGACTAACAAGTTAATGTTACCCTCAGATAGACTCCCTTAAGGTAAGCAAGGTAGACTATGCAAGAGGAAGGAGTGTAAATTATCTTATTTTCAGCAGTGAAGAAATCATTACATGGATATTGTGTACATTCTGAGATTCAAGATTGAAAGAAGATATTGAAGAGCCATGGGGAAGCAGAAATTTGACAATACAGAGCTCTTTAGACTAGCAAATAAGACTGTAAATTGAGCAGAATCTGAGTAAAATTGGTATTGGAAGTATTCCAGGTCTTGGTACCTATTTGAATATTTTTGAATATATTTTACTGGATTCCACATGACCAAACATCATTAAAACAAACTTGTTGTGGTTTGATTCTTTTAATGGTCCCTTTTCTTAAACTATGAATTATTTCCTTTTTTTAAAGGTCAAATATGCTTTCCTCCATACCAATTTGGCCTGATGTTCATTTAATCTAACAGACTCCCTAAGTGTGCAAAGCATATCTTTTTCACACACATGGGGAACAATCTCTCTAAGATTTGGCAAAGCTATTGAACTCAGATGGTGAAGCTGATTTGCATGTGCACAACAATTTCAACATGCTCTAAATACACATACTGAGAGTCTCTACCTTGTGAATACATTCTTTTTAAGTCTTTCAGGACTCATGCCAGATTCATGCTGGTCCCCACCAGCTCAAATTCCTGGACACTAAACTACGCAGAGCATAGGGGAATCAGAAATACAGTCATTAGTGTAAAAAACAGTCATCCACTAGGCAAAGAACACAATTTTCAGGTATAATTAAGATCCCAATTGCTTTACATTTACTCTGTAATCACTGGAGGCATGAACAGGCAGAATTCATCGATTCATTTTTTCTGAATTCTAGACTACTTCACTTGAGTAGCTAAAATAATGTGAAATGTGTTTGAGTCTTAGTCTATAATTGTCTGTTGGTTTAAATGACAACTGATATAAAGCAAGGAGCCGTGTATCTTTCCTTCCTTCCTTCCTTCNCTTCCTTCCTTCCTTCCTTCCTTCCTTCCTTCCTTCCTTCCTTCCTTCCTTCCCCCTCTTTTCTTTCAGTGTCAAGAAGCGGCGGTATCACTGACCTTTTGACTGACTGCTTCAGGCTAGGCTTGCATCTGATTCCAGTACTCCCCTTGGTTTCATCTGAAATGAAGCCCAGTTCGACAATATTTTCAAGAACTCAAAACAGAAAGGTAAATTAAATACATTGATAAAACTCTCATTATGAAGTTTTGTCACCTTTAAGACTATGTCCAAGGAAGGAAACTATTTCGCTTCTTTACTCTCTCTCTCTCTCTCTCTCTCTCTCAATCTGGCAAGCAGCATGGGAGCAGCCATTTACCCATCAGGCAGAAACAACATATCCTAAGAACTTCTAGTGCTATCTGCTATTTGTCCCTCATAATCCCCCTCTGAAGCAATTTAATCTCTCACCACTATCTTTGCCTGTCAGAAGAGTGCTTGGTGAATGATGATGGAGATGACAAAGTTTATGAAGAGTTAGACAGAAATAGGAAGGAGGCCTAGTAACATTGTTCTCTGAAAATATTAGGTCATATTTGAATAAGAACATATGGACTATAAGGCACATATTTTGTCTTGACAGTGTACAAGGGATAAACTGCATAGGAATTAGTCAGTGTCTTGACTTCTATTCCATAAGTATAGTAGGTCTTACTGTCAACTTTTTTCATGTTTCTGCTCATGATATGCTTCTTTTTCTTTAGTTTAGTATTTGTTTCATTCAAAAATGCATAAAAATGGATGATATTTTCAAAATAGTTCTGACAGTGTTGCAACTGTAAGTTTAGTTTAAATTTATACACCAGTTTTCCAACTGAAAATTTTTCAAAGGAATAGGCTGAAGACTTTTTTAATGCTAATATTTTTTGGGCATGTCAATACAATTTTCTACTATTCTGACATTATATGGATACAAAAATCACACTAGACTTTCTTATAAGACTTCCAAAGTGTTTTTTTTTAGAAGAGTTTATGCTTACGAATTGTTTCAGCTTCTAGAATACACAACGTAACTGTTGTCTTCTTCCTAGAACCTCAGTAACATCTCTAAACTTTTCATATGGAAGTAATCAATAATAAATCTAGTGTTTGGGTCACAGAAACTAATTCTGTAATGACTGAAAAAATACATTTGAGAAAAACAGGCTTGTTTTCATTACCTGTTCTATACTTTTTTCATATCAATCATATGACAAATTTCAAAGCATATTTACCCAAAAGAATTATTTCATCTCTAACATTTTGGGAATGACCTTTAAATGATATGTGTATTGTCATGCAGTATCTGTGTAGAATTTCGTTTAAACATAATGAACAGTGGTAGAACATGAAACACTGCTAATGTTTTTACAAGCTATCTGTCATACCTCAATTGACATTTTCAATCAAATCCCTTGAGGGTGCTTACTTCTACAAATAGCAGCCAAAGCATGTGCTTTTTTAATCAAAGGGATTCTATAATGGCTAACAAAAAACTTCTACTGTCACTTAGTAGAGACGTTTTTTCTAAGGAAAGCACCATATGTTCCCTCTCTAACCATGCCAAAATTACTGCAAAAGATGACGTGCAACTGCAAGAAGAAGAAAATGTAAAGTGTAAAATGTGTAAAATATAAGTGTAAAAGCAGAACACTGTTCTTTGAAATCAAACTATCATCAAAGAAGGCTCTTCCTCTGTTGGAAACTTTTAGTTTTCCTCTGTACTTCCTCTGTTCTCTACAAAGAATTTTTCATCAATTATGTTATGTCTGGTAGAGAATTTAGGGATTGATTTCAGTGTGCTTCATATCAGGCATCTATTTTGATCCAAAATACTCATAAGGGAGTAAAAGCAAACCCCAGTTATGAGACAGTATAATCCTTTCAAATTTTATGGCATTAAAAAGTCAATATAAATTTTCATATTGGAGGAATACAGATTTAAGAATTGGTCTAAAACCTCACCAAAATCAGTAACAAACACAGATCAAAAGCACAGAATAAATCTACAATATTAGTGAGATAAACCCAGCAATCTAGTAGGCTTTTTTGCCAAGATTATCCTGACAAGAAAAAAAGACTAATGAGGTAATTTCTTTTGCCAACCAGACAGCCGATGAAGAGGAATGTGCCCTAGTAATAACAGTAAAAATCCAGTGCCCAAAGAGATATCATTGCATTTCAACCCACAGAAAATATGATCATAGTGTGCCATGCATTAACAGTGTCCTCAGCAATCTGACTTTGTGCTCCCACTGAAGAATGTCTGTAAAATGGACTTACACATGTAAGAGCTGTCAGATAAGCAAATAGTAAATTTACAGGGTGTTGGGAAAACATTCAGAGCTGGCTCTTTCAAACATTGCAACTCCATTGAGGCTGGCTGTTAGTCATCTATGTGTCTGAGGATCTCAGCCAATCTCTCCTGATTTTTTTTCCTCCTAGTTTATTTGGCTTGTGTGCTGGAGATAAGTATAATTTTGATTTACATAGTGCTGATATTTTTCCTAGCTTTTGATATGTGTTTCTCTTCAGATAACACCAACTTTTTATTGCATTCTTAACTTCTTCTGGTCACTTAATAACCAATTTTAAAGAAATATCTATGGATTAAAAATCTATTTCCTGGATAAATTAGTATGCATAAATCATGATGTATATATACAGAAAATTTTATTGCTCATATGAATTACTTAGCATTTATTTGCATTGAATGTTGTCTAGAATTTTATTGCCCAGATTTTTTGTTGGGTTTCCTCTCACAACTGTGAAAAAGTAAATTGTCATGCCGAAGATCATTATCTAAGATTTCCCCAGTAAAAGTAAAACTATGTGATTCATCTTTCTATAAGCAGAAATGGATGAACCATCTTCCTGACATAAATATCGTTCCAAACTCTGTGCTGGAACCTTAAATGCCAAGTTTAGTCTGGATATTAAACTTCTAGACACCTAAACTTAGATTACAATAATTCGATCCTTAGTATCATAAGACCTTTCAACTACTTATTATATGCACATTTGTCTTACTCTATTCAAAATAATTTAATAATTGTTTCATCAGCAACTTTTGTGACCTCAGTGTCCATCATCCTGATGAGACTGCTTGCAAGTATACTGCAGAGCACATGGTCTTTGTGGGACCCCACTCATAACAGCTGCTTTGAAGGTTAGATTATAAATTGAAATTAATAATTTAACAATGCCGTATTCAAATTCCTTTAGAACTCTTGGGTGAATACTCTATGTTCCTAGCAAATTGGTTTTGTTCATTTTCATCAACTTCATTTCAGATTCACTTTACTACCAATGTTTGTTACAACACTAATATTGTTGGATGCCTCCTGTATATTTTGACAGTTTTGGGTTCTGCCATATCTAACAGTCATCTGACTTCCAGAGCACATAGAAAGAATTTTTTTTAAAGTGGTTTTTATGTGTTGCTTCTTAGAATTTTTTTTGTTCGGTCTGGTTTCTAATAATTCTACATTTGATTATTAAGAGTTAATGTTCTTTTCCTTTTTATGAAATTGAAGACTTCCACTTCAGGAAAAAAGCTTTTCTACCACTTACCACTTCCTTTACTCTTATGGTTAGCCATACACAGCAGATAGTAGTGTTATAGTGTTTCGGTCCCTTCATTTTTTTTTTTTTTTACCTAGTCTTAATTTCTTTTTTTTAAGATATTCCTCATGCCTACTGAAAACACTTTATCATTTTATACACTTTTTAGGTAATCTTGTATCTGTTTTGTTTAATTTTATGGTGTTTCTCTTTTCAAAGAAAACGTGATAATTTTCTATTCAATTATGAATGTAATTTTTACTTTTTTAAGGTCGGTAATCAACATGGTCACTATTTAAAAAGTTTTGGATCAAGCATCCTGCATTTCTCAATAACAAATCAAAAGGTCTCATTTCTGTGATTTCTTAAGGCAAATTTCACCAAAAAGCGCTTGAATTTTAAAAAATGTAACACATGATAACATAATGTCCATCCAGTCTAGGTGTGAACAATCAAAATCTTTCAATATGATTATGCTAATTATTATGACTATGTTTTGGTGGGTTTTTTACTATTTTTCAATAATTTTAAATATCCTTTCTAGACTATTGAGTCCTAATTTTAAAAACTTCAGATATAGTATTTCAAGCTACTGAGATTGTCTGCTATGTTTGATGTGGCTAATTATGGCCAAATGATTTTGCTCTGCCTTATTGCTAACTTTTAGATCCCTTTTCTTACATAAATTTTCTCAGACACCTGTTTGGCATTGCACACAGAGCATACCGGGCAATGAAATCCTCATCCCTGACTGGAGTTCATAGCCGGCATTTCTTTCCAGAACTGATCCACGTGTCATTGGCAACTACATACTCTTCAAAGACTAACTTGTTCTAGAAGAAGGGAACGGAACGGAACGGAACGGAACAGAACAGAACAGAACAGAACAGAACAGAACAGAATAGANTTATCATCTAGTCCAACTGCCTGATCAATTCAAGACTGATAAAAATGTAAAGTATGTTCTTGAGAACATGGTCCAATTGACTCTTCAACACTGGCAGGCTTGGGGTATTGACCACCTCTCTAGGAAGCCTGTTAGAAGAAGCCTTTTGCTTCTTTGCTCAGTAAAGAAGTGATTCCTGGAGTGTAAATCTCCAGTTTTTAACCATTTCCATGTGTCCCACCACTGAATAGCAGGGAGAAGAGAACAACACCTCTATCTCCACTTGCTCTTCTCTGGAAGCCCTAGAGGGCAATGGAGACTCCTTCCAGTCCTTTCATCAGTTTCGTTGACCTTCTCTGGACTTACTCAAGGATCTTCACTTTGTTCATAAAATTTGGGGACCAGAACTGCACACAGCACTCAGATGAGGCAGCAAAAATGCTGAATACATTGGATTTACCACCTCTTTTGACCAGCTGGTGTTGCTGGTTTTTATGTACCCAGGATGGGGATTAATGTCTAGGCTGCCAGGGCACAGTGCTGGCTCATACTGAGTCTGCTTTTGCACAGGACCCTGAGATCCCTTTGCAGGGCTGCTCTCCAGCCACTCATCTCCAAATTTTGATCTGTGTCTGATGTCACTCTGTCTTAGGTGCAGAGTCTGGCATTTGGACTAGCTGAATTTCATCCCAGTAATAATTTTGCAAAGTTTCAATCTATCTGGATCCCTCTGCAAAGCCTTTTGCCTCAAGAGTCAATAGCACATCCCAGTTTAGTATCAACAGCAAACATGATGCATTCAACTCAGGCATCCAAGTCATTGATAAATATTACTAACAGATAATATTACTAACAGATAATAAAGTTGAACCCTCAGGAACACCCCTGATGGCTGTCACTGTTGAGACATAGCCCCATTCACTACAACCATTTGACCTCTGCCCTTCAGCACACTGTGAACCAGCTTGTCCCAAGTAGAATATGCTGTCCAGAAGGATGCTGTGATAGACAATATAAAAAGCTTTACTAAAAAATCCAGAAAAAATACATCCAACAACTTCTGTTCATCTGCTAATGGGTGACTTTTTAATAGCAGGATATCAAATTAGTTAAACAGGACTTTCTTTTCTGAACCCTGAGTTGACTGCATCTGATGATTTAATTGTTCTTAAAATGCTTTTCAATATGCCTCCATATAATCTTTCAATCTCAGTATAATCTTCTCCGTAATTTTCCCAAACTAAGAGAGCCATAGTTCCCTGGATCTTCTCTAACCATTTTGTAGAAAAGAATAACATTGGCCAGCTTTCAGTCATCAGGCACTGTCCTTTTATCAGTTGTTGGTTTGTTTTTTTTCAGAGGTTCTATATATTTTATAAAATCTACTACCTCCTTCAGTACTATGGGATGAATCCTACCAGATTCCATGGTCGTGTGAACATTCAGCTGATACAGCTGGTGCCTTACCATTTCAGCCATTGCCAATGAAAAGCTACTGATCTCATGTTGTTTCAACTCAAGGGACAGGGCATCCCAAGGTCTATCACTATTATTAAAAATAGAGTCTAAAAACACATTGGCTATCTTGACTTTTTCTTAATTAGTGTTAGTCAGATGACTATCTTCAAAAAGTATTGGCCTCATATTTTCTGTATATCTCTTCTTGGTATTAATATACTTTAAAAAAATACTTCTTGTTATCTGAAATAACACTGGCTAGTTTCAACTCTAACTGACATTTGGCTTTTTGTTTCATCACTCTGCATGAATGAACCACAGCTCTGTTCTTCCTGCAAAACTTACTACCTGAGCTCATAGAATTAGTTTTTTTCCTTTTGAGATTCATGAAAATTTCCCAGTTCAGCCAAACTGGTCTTTCGCTCTGTTATCTTGACTTATGTCACAACAGAATCGCCTATTCCTGATCTTATATATTATTTATCAATTTAGAAAAGAAGAATTTTTTTAGGAAAAAAAAGGAGGAAACATGTTCCTACATGTTTAATACATGTTCCTATTTTAAACTGATTCTTTTTCTTCCTAATGAATGAAGAGCATGGTTTTTCCCACTTTGTAAATTCTCTAGAACATCTAAGCATGATTTTACTATTTTAAAATTATGTCCCGTCTATTGAAGATGAATTATATTTGAGGATACTGCAAATGTTCTGTGCCTTTGAAACAAGTGCTGAAATCTCTGTTGCTTTCAGAAAAACAGGATACAGTTTGAAAGCGTAGTAGTGGATCTGCTGTGATGGAGAAGCAGGAAAGAAAACAATGCGGAATATATGCTTATATTTAATGACAAAATTGGTATACACACCCTGAAGGTAAAAGTTCTAAACTCTAAACTACTTTTGAACTTGCTTTTTTTTTTTTTCAATTAGAAAAAGCACCCAAAAATTTGACATATACGTTTAAGATACACCTTGATAAATTTGATGGCCCACAATTACAGATGAATTGATCACTCAGTTTCTTTTCTACATGTTCTCCTAATTCAACTAATCTTTGCTGTTTCATCTAAGCATTGTACTGAATATAATTACCTCAGTTTTAAAATTAAATGTTAATTTCTATGGAGATTTAAATCAGATATACACAATTGTAGTGCTTTATTTTATTCCATTTGTGATATATTCTTCTTTTTTTTTTTTCTAAAAATTGCTTTTTCAGGAAAAAAGTACAATGCTACCTGTCAGATAGGAGCACATTCTTTCACAATAGGAAAGAGACAAGCCAATTTTGCCTGCAGATATATTTGAGAAATCACAGTGCAGTGACTAATTAAACACCAGTGGTAGCTATATCTTGAAAATTGTGACAGAGGAACACCTATGAGAAGCCAGTCTGATATTGCTTTGTAAAGAACAAAGACAGATAGGATCTGTTAAAACCAGTTACTATTCCATTAAGTAATGGAACACATATATAAAAAAATATAACTGTCTTGAAAATATCAAGATAGCTAGAAGAGTAGTTTTATAAAGAATAAGAGTGAGGGAAGTTGAAGGTGGGAGCTTTGATTTTTGTCTAGTAATTACTCAAAAAAAATTTAAAAATTACTATGATACAATGAGTTAAAAAGAGTCCTGAGGAAAATTATAGAACTGGTGAAATTTTTTTGTGATATTTTAAACTAAACAAGTCAATGTATTTACTATAGGGAAATAACCCTAAATTAGTGTGAGAATAGATTAAATGACCCAATTTCAGACACTCTTCTGTGAAAGAAAATGTTGTGTATTAAGGGCTTAAGTGAAGTCCCATTGCAATCAATGGAAAGACTCCAGATGGAGCAGACTCAAATAATCACTTCTCAGTCATCTGGTAAAATACACTTTAAGTAATACGAACTCCAATTTAAAACAGACTTGAAAGTTTAAAAATTCTGTTTTACTTCTCAGTTTAAAAAAAAAAAAACAACAATGTCAAACATGTCTATTTCTTGTCTTGTGTCTTGTGTTTTGTGTTTGTAGACCTTGAATTCTTTTCTTGTTTTTAAATTTATTGAAAATACTTTGATTTTTGAACTTCAGGGCAAGTTAATATAACAGGCTTAATAGTTTGCCTAGTTACAGAATTTTATACCTGACCAGAAGATTCTCGTATTTCAAACTAATAGTTGAAGGCAAAAATTAAAGTCCTCGAAAGTAAAATGTTTGTTTGTGTTTTTGTGTAAAGAATACAAGACTACTTTCAAGTAGCATTTGTGCTTGAAAAGTCAAAGTGAGCATCAAGTTTGTTATCCAAATTTAGCTTTTCATATAAAAAAACAAAGTTAAAAGCATCCCTGCTGATTTTAAGTTGCCACAGCCTGCAATATCCAGATGAGACAGGACGGTCCACCTTTGAAATTCACCTACCCACAGTCATCCATGGTTCATATAGAACTGGTGTGAAAGATGAATGCTGTAGATTCCTCTTCCATTTAGCTCTCTGCTGGCAGCAAATTTGTCAGAAGCAGTTGGTCTGCTCTAAGGTTTTACCCTCTCTTCAGAAAATAAATTAGGAGTATTAAAACTTCAGAAGATAAGATGCCTCTGAAGCACTGTTGAACTCTGCTGCTAGGCAGGAGGTAGGGGGGAGATATTATGTATTCAATGCTGACATTTCTGCTAAAGCCTGCAGTAGGTCTTGAAAAAGTCATTAAAGTAGTTTGTGTTAGGAAACAGACTTTTTAGGAGGTGTTAAGTATATTCATTCTATTTCCTGTATTATTTTTCATTGAATTAAGACTACATCCTACAGTCCTTTTTTGTAAAAAAAAAATGACAAAACATGCCCAATATTATATCCATTGATATTGACAGTAAACTAGTAATTGATTTCAGTGGTGTGTCATCAGATCCTGTTGGGTTTTTTTCCTATGAGGGGGCAAAATAAACCCAAAATTATAACTACTTAGAATTTATTTTTTTTAATTTTGAATTACTGTTATGCAAAACATTTCTAATCCTGTTACAATGTGTGATCTACATTTCAATAATTCACCATTAGCAGTCTAATTACATGTGAACACATTACCAGGTCACAAAATATGAATTACAGCAATATAAATCACATTCTATCGGGCATTATGTCTTCATTGTCGTTTTTGCATTCACACCCATCATCAGTTCCATGCAAGGAACTGCTATGGAAAGCATGAAACATACAGAAATAATACTAAAAATGCATGGACAAACATCAGAAAAGGCCACAAATGCAACCAGAATTATCTCACATTGCCTGTACAAGGCATATTAAAAAACCCTAATTGCCTAGGTATTGAGGACAAAGTAAAAACTATTCTTCAGCAAAATACATAGTTATGAGAGTGTCTGTTCTCATTAAACGACTAGCAACTAACGGATTTTGCCCTTAAGAGACAGTTTTAAATGCAAAATATATTATGAGCAACATGTCATTTTGAAAAATCTAGCCATACTTTCTTCTTTATAAATCCTAAGAACTTCGGTCTTTGAAAAACCTACTCAATATTCTATTCTTGATATTATTCTAGAATTAAATTTAGAAAATAGGAATATACAAAAACTTGAGTATCAAAAAATTTAATAGAGAGTTGCTCTCAAGAATGTCAGCATTTAGAAACTTTGTAACAACATAAAATTGAAAACAAAAACAGCAGTTACATTCTGTTAAGCCAAAAGGAAAAATCCCCAACCATGATAAAACCCACCCACTTACCAACCAACTAAACAACTAACTAAATAAGCAAACAGGTAAGTGGAAATAACTTGAATGTGAAGTTTCTGAGCTTAGAGTGTTAAAAAACAGTGTTATAACAACTGTATTCCAAACAATACTGTTAATGACAAATATATTTTAAAAATACTACACCTAGGAGCATGGAAGTGGTAAAAAGTATAAACACGTCTGGAAATATTTCTTTGCACAAGCAATAACTATAGCTGTCATTTTACTTAAAACTGGTTCTTATGAATACTTAGGAATATGACAAATGACTCAGTAATTCACACTTTGATGTGTAAAAGTGTTCATGTGGACAAGTGTGAAAAGTTCTGAAGATTCATGGTTTTACTATGACAATGCCTTGGACAGAAGTCTTTACTCAGGAAACAGACATTTTGAATGATATTTGGAGTTTCTCTGCTGACTTTGTGGAAATGGCTTTTTTATTATTATGTTAAGGGTCAGTAGATTTACACAAACATACATAGTGTGGGCTATGGTAACATGCCACTACATCACTTTTTCTCAGTGACAGAGAACATACACAAAAAAAAAAAAGCATTTGGAAGATTCTAATAAAAGTTTAGTGTCTAAAGAGAATAGCGGAATCATACATTTAGTTTTGTCAATAAGCAAATAATTAAGAAGCTGCTTGTAAAACTACAATTGTGTCGCATTGGTAAGGAAATGTTCACATGTGATAAAAAAATGTTCAGTTATTCATAAGATGTGGACTGCTTTATACTAACTAAAAAGATCAATAAGAGAGTGAAGATACAAAGTGTGTTTTTCAGTTGGTAATTCTGATCCTGTAGACTGAGATATGTGATCCTGTTTCTAAACACTGGAAATGAGATTTCAAGGACAGCATTAAGAGGAACTTCCAGAACTGCCTTCAAGTCATGAGCTTATATGCAAATCAGAGCCAATTAAGGAGAATGAACTGTTTCCTCCAGTTCATACCCACAATCTATTCCTTCCCTCCGTAGGTGCTTAGTTAATCCTGCCTTCAACAGAAAAATAGAAATCAATATTCTTCCAGACCTGGATGATGGAACACACCACATGGGCAAGGGCATAATCATATGCCATAATCAGGGCATTATTTTTAGTTCAGTGAACTCACTAGAAGACATTTCACCAGATTCTTTACCAAGCTTATAAAAGTTAAAACTGTGTCAACAATAGAATAAGAGCATTCTGTATAAATTCATATAAGCAAAACAGGCATTCATCAAGAAGGAAATTTTACAGGCACGGAAGAAGGCCATGCCCATGTGCCAAAAGACAAGCCATCAGGGAAGAAGACTGACCTGGCTGAACAGAGACTTTTAGCTAGAAACCAGGGAGAAAAATGAGAGGTTTTGACCTTTGGAAAAAAGAGCAGCAATTCAGGAGGACTACAAGGATGCTCTGGAGTAAAGCAGATGGAAAATTAGCCGTGCCAAAACTCAACTAGTACTTAATTTGGCTACTAGCATAAAAGACAGCAAAAAAACAGCAACAAAAGCAGGGCTAATTTTATAGCCTCCCTTTATTGGATACAGGAGGAAACAGTGACAAATGAGGAATCGGCAGAGGTACTTAATGCTTTCTTTGTCTCAGCCTTTAGCAGTGAGGCAGTTTTTCTTCAGGAACAGAGCTCCCTGAGCTGGGATACAGGGACAGGGGGCCAAATGAAACGTCCATTATCCAAGAGGCAATGGTCAGTGATCTGTTACACCCCTTAAACACACACAAATCTGTGGGGGCAGATGGGATCCACCCAAGGGTACTGAGGGAGCTGGTAGCAGCAGTCACCAAGACACTTTCAATGATTTTCCAGAAGCCCTGATTAAGCAGGGAGGTCCTGGCTGACAGGAGGTTGGCAAGTACTGGCAAGATCCCCATCTACAGGAAAGGCCAGAAGGAGATCCGGGGAAAAATCTAGGGAACGACATCCCTGTCAGCTTGACCTTGGTGCTGGGGAAAATCATGGAGCAGATCATCTTGAACCCATCATATGGCACAGGCAGGACAACCAAGCAATATGTCCAATCAGCAGGGATTTATGAAAGGCAGGTAATGTTTGCCTGACTTGATCTTCTACGACAAGGTGCCGCAATTAGTGGATGAGGGAAAGGCTGTAGGTGTTGCCTGCCTGGATTTCAGTAAAACTTCTGACAGCATTCTCCACATTATTTTACTGGAGAAATTGGCTGCTCATGGCTTGGGTGAATGCACTGTTCATGGGATAGAAAACTCTCTGGATGTCTGGGCCCAGAGAGTGGTGGTGAATGGAGGTAAATTCAGTTGGTGGCTGGTCACCAGAGGTTCTGCCCAAGGATCAGCGTTGGAGTCAGTCCTGTTTAAGATCTTTACCAATGAGCTGAACAATAGGATTGAGTGTATCCTCAGTCAGTTTCCAGATAACACCAAGTTTTGGTGGGAGTGTCATCTGCTGGTGGACAGGAAGGCTCTGCAGAAAGATGTGGACAGGCTGGATCAGTGGTCTGATATCAATTGCATGAAGTTCAACAAGGCAAAGTGCCAGGTGCTGCCCTTTTGTCACAACCCCATGCAGTGTTACAGACTTGGTTAACAGTTGGACTTGATGACATAAAAGGTATTTTCAACTTAGTGATTGGATGATTCTAGATGTAGAATAGATGTAGCTCTAGATAGATGTAAAGATCTAGATGTAATAGATCTAGAGTAGATGTAAAGCTACTTAGTGGAGAAGGATGGGGATGCTGATCAACAGCTGGCAAGACATGAGCCAGAGTGTGCCCAGGTGGCCAAAAAAGCCAATGGCATCCTGGCTTGCATCAGATTTAGTGAGGGAGCAGGACCAGGGCAGTGGTCATTTCCCTGAACTTGCCACTGATGAGGCCTGATCTTGCATCATGTGTTCAGAGCATGAAGGACACTGAGGTGCTGGAGGATGTCCAGAGCAGAGCAACGGAGCTGGTGAAGGGTCTGGAGCACAAGAGTGGTGGGAGCAGCTTACGAAGCTGGAGTTGTCTTGCCTGGAGTAAAGGAGGCAAAGTAACAAGTAGGACAAGACAAAACAGCCTCAAAGTTGTGCCACGGGAAGTTTTGATTGGATAGAAGGAAAAATTTCTTCATCAAATGATGGAGCATTGGAACAGGCTGTCAAGGTCAGTGAGAAAATCACCATCCCTGGACGTATTTAACACATGTTTTGATGTGTCACTTAAGGACATGGTTTACTACTGGACTTGGCTGTTTTAATGGTTACACTCAATGATCTTCAAGGTCTTTTCCCAGCTGAATGGTTCGAGGATTCTACAATTAAAATCTCTAATTTGGGTTTTCATATCACGTGTTCAAAGGAGTGGTGTCTTACAGTTGGACACACAAGCACATTTTCACAATTCTGAGATTTATCTGCAAATTTCTGACCATTATCCCTTCTCAGTTACAGGGTTGGGTATTATGGATCCAGAAAAGACTATGCCTGTACATAATTTGTAATAGTTATACTATAATATTAACATACCTGATACATCAGTTAGTTTATGTTCAGAATTTCAGCAAGGTAATCCCTATATTCATACCGCTTCCTGAGAAACTAACAGATTTGTTCTTGTCAAGGGGATCAGAGCTTGCAAATAATTACTTGCACAGCCTATGGAGTCCAGAATTTCCTTATTCTTACCTGTCTATTCAACCCACACCTAATTACAGATTGATCCCGAATGAGGTTTCTAGGTCTTTAGTACCTCATAAATAATAAATAAGTAACAGTAATAAATTGACTTCACCATACTGTGAGAGTTCATTCCATAGCCAAGGTGTTGTTCTGTGTGAAACTAACAGCACTGAAGTTAAGATGGTTTGCCACATAAATAAATAGAACTGCCTTCAATATACTTTCTGAACTGCTTCTCCTTTAAATCACCCTATGAACTGGAATTCTACCTGACAATCAGATACTGTAGCATAAGTCACTACAAAAAAAAATCAGTGTTAGCATATCGCAAGAATCTCATTCATATTATGAGTGACACAAAATTTAAGAGATGTCTCTCAGTGCTGACCCTCAGTGTTTGCTACTTGTGTATAAATGTAACTCTTTATTTGAGAAGCAATATAGCCAGGTATAGGAGTTTTTGCAGTTTTCCATTGCCAGTGTTTTTATTTCCTCACCCTGTGAACTGTTTATTCTAGGGAGAGAAATCACTTCCTCTAAACATTGAATTTAGAAAAACAAGTACAATTTTCTGACATTTACATACTACAATAAGTCCAGGTTTGAATGGACAAACTATCTGTAAGATTCAATGTATTTTTAACTGTATATCATAAATAAATTAACAAAGGACCAACAGATCCGTGATCTTTAACAAAGAAAACTTTTTTGTGGTTTCCAACTCCTTTTTCTGTACAAGTAGAGAGCTTACTCCCCTTTCTGTTTTGAAACAGTGTCTCTTAATGATAAATGAATATGGCAATGGCACATAGGGATTTCTGATTATACAATTTGTCTTCACTGCCACTAGATATAATTTCCTGTTTCAATCTTTTCCACCTTTTTTCTGTTATATCAAAATTGCTAGGATTTTATAGAAGTGTTTTTCTCTGCAACAACTTGAAGATATAAGTAAAATGAAATGCAGTGGGTACTTAAGATCTGATAAAACAATGCTAACTTGTTTTCCAGCATAGTTAATATTCAGATCTCCACAGACCAAGCTCAGATGGGAAGAATAAAAACTGGATACAGCACAGAAAATCTACAGTGATGGACACTACACAGAATTCCAAAAAAAAAAAGGAGTCAAGCAGAAAAGAAACATTAAAAGTCCTAATACACTTATGTATCATTCATGTCTCATAATAAATTTTAATTAGGTAACTGCCACTCAGGAAAATGTATTGTAAGCTAAAAGTCCAAGAACCTTACAGCACAACAACTTGGTACAAGTTAATGCATTAAAAGTAAATGCATGCAACACTGGCAAGTGTTTTTCATCTGCCTGGCAAATATATGTGATGTAGGATGCCACAAGTCATTTGATTTCATTTTATTTTTTGGTTTGAAGTCCTTCATTTGCTTAAGATTATAGATTTTGTATATGTACCCGACATTTTATTTCATTTTATTTGCTGTTTAATTCTATTTTTGTGAAGTCTGTGTTGAAAGGAGATGATATACTGTAGAGGATCTAATCACCTCCTGGAAATTATCTTTTGGTATACCAGTATTACTTCTTTTTCTGCTCTTAGTTTGTTTTTTTAGCTTTGGCTGTACATCTGTTCACTTCTTAAACCAAGCCTTTCCTCTCTGATTTCTTGTTACAGGGAAATTTAACTGGTGTGGCCAGAAGGACCAAACCATAAAACACAGTGACACACAGCTTAAAAGGTAAGGAAGAGGACATACAACACACTCATACAAAGCAGGCCTCCTGCCCAAATGCTGACTATTAGCACCCAGGGTACCTCTAGGAAAGGGGACACTTGCTCCTACCCCCAAGAAGATGATCACCTGGCTCCCTCATCTAACAACACCACCTCCATTACACTACTACATATCTCAAAGTGCTCCTCTCCACTCTGAGGGGCTATATTCCAGCTGTGCATTATTTTCTGAAGAGATTGTCATCATAAACCACTAATGGTCCTGTTTATCATGAAGCTGAAGACACCATATATGAGGCCAACTGATGGCTTGCATCAACCTCTCCTTCTCCAGTTTATCTGTGTTACACAATGGGTGAAGTAAGCACAGTGAGAGCCACACAACAAAGTTCTCTATCCCTTCTTTGCTTTCCAGATCTGAGCAGGACAGTCAACCAGAACTGGACAAATCTTGTGGGGGTCACAGCTATCTGAGTGGTGCTTTCAGATAGGCTTTGTCTATGGCTTTTCTACATGTATGTACTGAGAAACATCAAGTCTACCACAGAAATATCAACAAGTTTATAGCCAGTATTTTGCATTTTGAGGATGAAAGGTGAGGTGAAAAATGCATTCTAATATAGATCTAATTAAAAGGTTTACATACATATCCCCCCTACCGCCAGAAGCTCCAAATAGATTGCACTATTGGCTTTACTGAGTACAAAGCATGTTTTGATGAACACTACAATAACTGCCTATCAGCCTGCTGAAAAAGTATCAGTTGTTCTCAGTTTGAGCTAGTCAGTAATTATGTTAGAACTTGATACTGTCACAGTTTGCTGCCAACAAACAATGTATAAATTAAAATATAGTTATTATTCAACATAATGCACAGTATAAATTTTCCAGTATAATTCATTCCCTAGAAGTTACAGCTGTTTCAACCTTCTAAGTATACAAAATAATCCTGCTATTTGGAGAAGCATTGGTCTGCACCCTCCTGGAGACTTTCTCTGAACCAGAGTTAAAACACCTGAAAGTTCATTGCAAAACCAAATGAATTCTAAAACATTTTACTTTTCATATTCATAAAGGTATAGAATTATTTAGGTTGGAAAGGACATCTAAGGTCACTGAGTCCAACCATTAACTTAACAGATGCTAAATTCACCACTAAAACATGTCCCTAGATGTCATAGCTACATGTCTTTTAAGTACCTCCAGGGATAGTGACAACCATTGTTACTACCCTAGGAAGCTCATTCCAATATTTCATTCAGCGAAGAAATAAATATTTTCCTTACATCTAATCTAATAAGCCTTAGAGTTTTGACTCTGAAAACAGATAGGTATGTGGTAAACTTTTCTGTGCGTAATAAAAGCAAATTTTAACACTATTTTCATAATTATTCACGCAGAGCTCATCTTTTTAGAAATGGAGACAGAAACTACCGGGATCATTGTAGCATTCTTTTTATTATTATTTAAATGGAAAGACACTAAAAAAAAAAAATGGAAAAAAGTTACAAACTCACAAGCTAACTACATTAGCAAATATATTTCAAAACAAAAAACTCAAGAGCATCGGCAACTAAAAACACACTAAGGTATTTTGTGCTTGATTCAGAAAACAAGAGAATGGAAACCTCTTGGAGGTTGTTCACTCTTTTGCCTCTAACTGGATCCATAGACTGGAGTCAATTACACTTTCCACGTCTCAATTTGCACTAGTTTAGAAGTGGGAAAATGACCCCCACTGGACTCAAAGCAAGGTGTGAGAACTGAAACAGAAACTCTTGGACTGCCTCACATGAAAAATAGTGCTTAAATGAAAGTGTGATTCTCCGCTCTCCCTTACCTTGGTGTTGCAGTCATGTAACACATTCAACTTCCTGGAAAGAAAACCAAATGATGGTGTTGGGTGGGGTTTCTTTGGTTTTGTAATTTTTTTAAATTATCTCTATGACTTCATCAGACATAGTAGCTTATCGAGCTCCCAGTGGACCCTGAATTTCTTAGATGACTACTAAGCAGTAACTTTCCTTATTGTGAACAAAGTAAACATTCTTCTAATTGGATTTTTAATCTGTAGGATCTGTATATATGTGTAAATTCTTCTCCCCCAGAACACAGTGGATTGAGTGATTTTTGCTCTGTGTGTGGTTTTTGTGCGTGTGTGTGGCATATTTTTGGCCTATCTGGATGTTTTCTCACAGTCTCATCACCACCAGAGAAAGCAAAGTAATTTTAAGAGTCAAGATACAGAATGAGGAACTGAGTGCACAATCTTAGATTACCTCAGAGAGTCCATTTGTTATCTATTGTTTGCTCATAGGGGTTCACTCAGCAAATTTATAGCCTTTTCAGGGGAAACAAGTACATGGTGTGACCTTGAAAATGCACTAAAGAAAGGCCCATTCCTTAGTTGAGGCTTCACTTGGCAAAATAAATAAATGGAGATATATGTGTATAATGTGGTTGTTTAATTTTGTTGTTGATTATTATCGAGGTAGATAGTTTTTGGAATTGACTGTGGCAATCTCAGTGTGATTCTAATCACATCTTTCTTGACTCTGTGCTCTATAAAGTGCCCTGGGGCATTAGGGGGTATATATGGCCTTGTAATTAACACTTATATATAACATTAAAGAAAACTGCCTACTTAGCCCAGAATTTTAGTATGTTTCAAACTGGTTAAACTGTGCTAGTGAGGCTTGGTTAGAATTGACCCCACTTACCCTGTCTGAAAGAGCTGGATTCTGCTGAGCAAAGGCAGTTACAGACGTATCCGTTCACCACTGAAGCAGAGCTGCATTTTTCTGTCATCAAAACTGAAATTTGCTCCATGCTTTGTACAGTAATCTGATAAATTTTACCTGAAATGAACATAAACAAATTTCATTTGTGATTCTAGCATTTGTTAATTTTAGTGCTCTGACAGAAATGTTCATAATTAATACCAAATTAATCAAAACCCCATGAGTGACTCATTTCTCTTTCAGTATATACATAAGCATTTATGTAAGAACCTGCCTTATATGGAAATGACAGTGACAAAGCTGTATTTCTACATATGTATGCAAACAAATATGTTATAAGAATGTCACTAGAGTGATAGATCCATGCAGCTTGTCCAATAAAGTAACAACTGCCTTAAATGACCTAATCTGATCTTCTCATTAGCCATCTCCACATGCAATTTTACTACAGAAAAATTACAAGAAACACAGCTGATAAGGCATAGTTAGACTATGAAGTGTTGCATACTTTGTAATTAGTCGTAATATTCCAATAATTTTGTGCAATAAATCAGCACGTTTACAAATCTACACCATCCACATGGTATTGCTATTTCTACATGGATATATATGTTCACACACAAATACATATTTAATAGGTTTTTATGGCACAGGAAGTTTTTGCCAAGTTTCACTGAGAATCATAAACATCCTTTAGAAGACACTAAAAAAAAAAAAAGGCACTAAACAAAATGAAAGTTAATTGATTCTGTGATTCGAATTCCTATCACAGAATTGCTAGTTGTACTTTAACCTTGGAATAGGTATTGATTGACATTTACCACATGGGACTTCATTACTTTACACTAGTATATCTGAATGTAAAGTGGTGCTTTCCAAATACAGGCAGACACTATCCTCTGTGCAGCAATACACTCACACATTTATCTATGACATAATGGGGCACTTGTATTGACCTGATCCTCACATTGCCCAGAGTGGGTAGCTCTAGAACATGCACTGGCTTTTGTTAGGGATATTCTTCTTCATTTCTTTTTCATGGAAACGAGGATGTAGCCAAATGAGGAGAAGCAGATGAGATCACTTTAAGAGCCATTCCAGCATGTAATTCAGATGATGTATACACTGTGAATACAAATATTTTTTAAGTTTTCTGGCCTAGGCCTGGTGCTGAAAACCATCTTCTCTGTACTCTGCTTCACTAAGGTCAGGTGAGATACTCAATCTATACAACATATTCTTCAGTCAATGAACATGCTTAAGGAACTTCAGTGTTTAAATCAATCTTCTTTCCATTAAAAGGGACATTGGTTTCATTATGCAAGTATTTATTGACTTCTGAATAGGTCTTCCCCATCAAATGATGGAGGTGATTGTGGGAGAGCTTTTTGCTTTGACCTGTTATGAGAGAGCATAGGGGTGACATGATTTTTTTTAGTACCTCTTTTAAATATATGAAGTACATTTTCCCTGAAAAAATCTTCTGTTAAGAGATGAGAATGCCCTTGATATTGAAGTAAACAAGTCACACATTTGTGCTGCACACACACATGTGTGTGTACCTTGCTTTCACTAACCTTCTCAGCAGAAAAAAAAACATATTTAAAAAGTCAATGTGCTAATCTGAATCAAGATTGTGCATATCAGGACTTTTAAAGGCCTCAGAGCTGACTGATTTTTCCATGTTTTGAATTACATTCACAATATTTTACCTATTTATTTTAACAAACTGGTAGAAATTAATGTGAATACACATGTTTCTAATTCCTGTCTACATAGTTACTTAGCACTAAAATGCTACCTAAATATCTAATGTTGTATGAACAAATCTTTTTTTTTCTGTACTTGTCTCTCCTTGTAGTTATTTGTTGGAATACCTAATGGCCAATTAGAAATCTATTTCTCTGACAGTTAAAATCTATAATTCATCAGATGCAATATGATAATTGCCTGTTCATAATCTCAAACATTGCACATCATTGAGGAAATGATTCCGAATTGTTTTCCAATTATAAATAAACTTAATTGCTTGGAAAACATACTGTCTCTTACAATCTCATAGAAGCCGGCATTGGGAGCTAAAAAGACACTACTTAAAGTTTTGCAGCTCATAATTTAGCAGTTTAAATGCACAGTTAAAACGTTACAGGCATACATCAAGGCCAATGGTGCTATTCATGCCCTGCAGTTGCATCATTTGAAGCTTAAATCAGTGATATGGTGATGATCAGATAGAGGCAGTGATATGCCTTGGGCCACAGTTTTCAGCTCACTGGCAAACATGGAGTTTCTTAACCTGCAAACTTCAGCAGACTAAAGGGAAAGTAAGAAGAAGTAGATTCATTTTTCTTTTTCTTGGTTGTCCTCTAGAGATTTATTAGCCATCAGCAAAGTATTTGAATGTTCTTACCCTCTAGAGACTCATGTCTTATAAAAAAGAATCACAGAATTACAGAATCAATTAGATTGGAAAAAATCTCTGAGATCACGAGTTCAATCTATGACTGAACACCACCATTTCAACCAGATCTTGGCACTGAGTGCCAGATCCAGTCTTTTTTTTAACACCCTCAGGAATGTTGACTCCACCACCTCCCTGGGCAGTCCATTACAATATCTTTATGATCCCTTCTGTTAAGAAATTCTTCCCAATCACCAGACTAAACCTCCCCTGGTGCAGCTTAAGACTGTGACCTCTTGTCCTGCTGCTAGTTGCCTGGGAGGAGAGTCCAACTCCCATCTGGCTACAACCTTCTTTCAGGTAGTTGTAGAGAGTGATAATGTCAGCCTTGAGCATCCTTTTCTCCATGCTAAATGATCCCAGCTCCCTCAGCTGTTCCTCACAGGACTTGTCCTCCAGACCCTTCACCAGTTTCATTGTTGCTCTCTGGACCTGCTCCAGTGCCTCAATCTCCTTCCTGGATTGAGGGGCACAGTACTTGACACAGTACTCGAGGTGCAGCCTCAGAAGTGCTGGGTACAGGGGAAGAATGTTTTCCATAGTCCTGCTGGGAACATTATTCCTGATATAAGCCAGGATGCCATTGGTCCTCTTGGCCACCTGGGCACATGGCTGGCTCGTGTTAAACTGGCTGCAACCAGCACCCCAGGGCCTTTCCCACTGAGCTACTTTTCAGCCTGTCTTTCCCAGCCTGTAGGTCTGCATGAGGTTATCGTAGCCATAGTGTAGGATCTGACACTTGGTCTTGTTAAACCTTATACTATTGATCTCAATCCATCAATCCAGCTTGTCCAGGCCCATTTGCAGAACCTTCCCGCCCTCCAGCAGATTAACACTCTGACTCAGCTTGTTGTCTACAAAGCTACTAAGGGTAGACTCAGTGCCCTCATCCAGATCATCTATAAAGATATCAAACAAGAGTGGGCCAAACCCTAATTCATAAGGGACACCAGACTGGATGCAACACATTCACCACCACCCTCTGGGCCAGACCATTCAGCCCCACCTTGACCCAGCAAAGAGTGCATCTGTACAAACTGTGATGTAAAGAACCAACTTGTTTCACCGTTGCCCAGTGAGTCAGGACAATCTGCAGTTAAAGACCTGGTGTGATAATGGGCCATGATAGTCCATGGTGATGGTGGTGAATATGCTCCTGTCATTACAAGTGAGCGACCTGCATGCCCAATGGACTGGGAATATTGTGTGAATATCCTGTGGATACCAATGCACATCTGGTGAACGTGCCTTTGCCATAGTCCCAAGCTGCAGCAAAACTTCCCAGTCACCACTGTAAACAGCCACTCATCTGGTGCATAAGCGAATGTGCAGCAATCCTGGCAGAAATCTCCCCACCATCAGATGAAAGAAGAAAGAATCAATGAGATGCTGCTGAATCCATGGTGGTGACTATCACTTGCTTTCTGTAATTTTTCACTTTTTAGTACTTTCCTGTCTTTCCTCCTTGCTCTCTTCCTTGATAGCAAATAAAAGTTAATTATTATTTTTGACACCAAGATTTGACCTTGTTTGTGTCTTAATCTTGCTCCAGGTATTTTCAAATTTCCCCCTCTCTCTGCACATGCAGATTGGGACACATGGAGTATGTCATGGGAGATGGTGTTGAAGGTCTGGCTAAAGTCCAGGTAGA
Organism: Cyanoderma ruficeps; assembly: GCA_008694505.1. Lineage (NCBI taxonomy): Eukaryota > Metazoa > Chordata > Aves > Passeriformes > Timaliidae > Cyanoderma > Cyanoderma ruficeps. The sequence continues at coordinate 5,249,037 of VZDJ01000141.1, forward strand.
CTATGTCCACAGCCTCATCCACTAGATAGGTCACCTGGTCATAAAAGAAGATCATTTATTTAGGCAAGACCTGTGTTTCCTAAACTCATGCTGTCTGGGTCTGATGCCTTGGTTGTCCTATAGGTACAGAGAGATCATGTTCAGGATAATCTGGTCCATAGCCTTTCCGGGCAGCAAGTCAGGCTGATAGGCTTGTCATCCTCTGAATTTACCTTCCAACCCTTTTTATAGATTGGTGTCATGCTGGCCAATCTCCGGTCATCTGGGACCTCCCCAGTTAGCCAGGAGAGGAAAGATAAATGGTGGAAAGCAGCTTAGTGAGTTCTGCTAGCTCCCCTCATCACCCTAAGATGAATCCCATTTGTTCCATAGACTTGTGAGTTTTTAATTGGATCAGTAGGTTACTAGCTACTTCCTCCTGGATTGCAGGGGATTCATCCTACACCCCATCCCTGACTTCCAGTTGAGGAGATCGGCTGAGGGTAACTAGTCCTGCTGTTGACATATCCATCTCTTCCAACAAAATCTGTACAAAGAAGCTGTGAAAAATGAGATCTTTAACAAATTTTTCCTTGCTAATCTAAAAATGTGTGCTACAGGAGCTACTTAGACACAAAACTGTTACCTGTAAAAAAAAAAAAAANNNNAAAAAAAAAAAAAAAAGGGGGGGGGGGATAGGATTAAAGAATTGCCTTTTCACTCTGCATTTTCAATGATAACTTGATACATGTGTTGTGATCTCTCAATATCCCAGGCAGATGGTCAATGTGCTAGGTCCTAATATTTCTATGATGAATATGTAGTAAGGTTGCTTGTTGCAAATGCAGAAGTCCTGCCACTGCTGAAATGTGTCACAGACATCCTCCTCTTTGTCTCCTTTTGAGGAATGAAAAGCAGATTGCTCTGACTGATGAAGATGATATCAAAATACGAATCTTAGTTCCTCTTTCAAGTGCCTGAAATCTGGAACTGTCAAAAGACCACATGGAAAATGAGCTAAAACCGGTTAAACCAGACTATTTGCAAGCACAATCACAAACCAATCCCAAACAAAACAACCTCTCAGTCTAGAGAACTGGCGTAGGCTGAAACAAGAAATACTGATGCACAGAGACAATGGCAATCTCGCAAATGATTGCCTGTCCTGTTCAGTGGCAGAAGCTGCATGGTGAGTCATTCCTTAACTAAATCTTACCTCATACTCTGCAGATGAGATCATAAACTCCAAAATAAGGCGTGTCTGAAGCACATATGTAAGAAACTCCACAAAAATGACAGAGATTTGTATACTTCGAAAATTTGTGAGTGGTCTCTCTCAAAAAGGAATTTGCTTTTGTGCAAGTTCCCTGCATTGAATATTTGAGTGACATTACCCTCACCTCCACATTGTATCTGTAAATAAAAGCATATAGGATCATAAAATCATTTAAGTTGGAAAATACCTTCAAGATTGTTAAGTCCGACCATTAACATAGTTAAGTCTAGCACTGAACCATGTCTGTAAGTGATACAACTTTCAAATACCTCCAAGGACGGTGACTCCACCATTTCCGTGGGCATCCTGTTCCAAGGCTGGACAAATCTTTTTCCCCTAACTTTCAGTCTAAGCCTTCCTTGGTGAAACTTTGAGGCTGTTTCCACTTGTTCTATCACTTGTTATTTGGGAGAAGAGACATCACTACAATCTCCCTTCCGGTAGTTTTAGGGAGTGATAAGATCTTCCCCGAGCCTCCATTTCTTCAGCCTAAACAACCCCAGCTCCCTCAGCTGCTCCCCATAAGACTTGTATTTAAGGCAGTCTACTTTTGCTCCACCTGAAGAGAAAGAAACCAGTTATTAACTAGTGAGAAGCAACAGCCTTTTCCCCTCAAATAACCCTAAGGGATCAAAAGAGAAATAAGTACAGTTATCTTGCAAAATGCAGCAACATCTCACAGTATATAGCTAGATTTGCCATTTTTTTCTGTAGTTACTCTGCTGTTTCAATATAAAATACCTGTTTGTGACTTTTTTTCAGTATTCACTAAAAGAAACTCTATCAATCATCACAGTTGGTGTGACTGTGCAAATTCACTTACAATTTCAAAGCAAAAAGGTCAGATGAGATTACCACTCAAAAGCATGTCATACAGGTGAGACAGGTAGGAATAGATACCCTTTGTTATAAAACCTGCATATTGAACATGGACAGTATGTTCTGACCTTTTAAAAAAACGTTTCTTTTCTTTTCTACCATGCATATTTAACAGAACTCAATCTCATGAATATATAATTTATTATTTTCCAGTGATAATAGCAGAATGGAGAACATAAAGTATTCAAAGGACCAGAAATGTGAAATATAAGGTTGCAATCTCAGATCCTTAGCAGCTAATAACATTATTCAGAAAATCAGAATTCACAGAAGTAACATACATTAAGTAAAACCCCAAAAATCTATTAAAAATATTACATGATTCAAAACACGGAACAATGAAAGAATATACTACAGTCAGTAGTATTCACTTCAAGTAGAACTTCAAGCCTCTTACATATTTTGGGTATGTACTTAAGACTGTGTCTTCTGAATGTGGTAAAATAAATGTTTACAAAAGTATTTGTTATTTTATCTTTCATGTCTTTCGTCTTAAAAGTTTCCTGAAACTGTCATTCAATATGGCAGGATGGACAATTTCTGCTCTTAAAGTCAGTTACAAAAATAAGAATAACAGAAGAAAAAATTCAATAACATTCTGTGACAAACCTATGACGTCTTATGTTATTTTCATAAGCAATGAATAAATCATAGAATGATGTAGATTGGGAGATCATTTAGTTCCATCCTCTTTGCCACATGTAGCTGCACCATCCACTAAACCAGGTTGCACAAAGGACTATCCAATAGGGACTTGAACACATACAGTCATGAGGCATCCACAGCTTTGGGAAACCGGTTCCAGTAGCTCACCACCCTCACAGTAAAGAATTTATTCCTAGTATCTAAATTTAAACCTACTCTCTTTTGGGTTAAAGCTATTCTCTCTTGTCCTACCACTTCATGCCCTTGTAAAAAGTCCCTCTCTTGTGCACTGTCATGTTCCTTAGACCTCCGGTTCTCAAATCTGATCTCCTACAATGGGCATTTCTTTATTCTCTTAGTCCCTGCCTTTGCCTTCCACAAAGTTGAAATGCAACAGAAATAGTACAAAATCTATTACTTAGTATATTGCTAATTCACTAATCTTAAATGAGGCATATTAACTAGGGATGAACAGTGAAAAATAGCTGAAATTCTGGTGATAAAATTTGGTCTCTTTCATGCTAAAAGCATTTAAAAATTGCAGATGGTAAAAAATATAGAACCTATCCAAACATTCATTTTGATATCATTTCAGTGCCATATTGCTTCTGAGTCTCAGGAAAAAAAGCCAAAGGAAACAGCAATACCATATATAAAAATTATTTTGCAATGTAGGTGGATGAAACCTAGGGCCATTAACTTATAATGATTATGAATTACTTGTTTGAAAAAGATGATGGATATAGAGAATAAATTATGCACTCTAAATTCAGGAACAGTGTTTTCAACATAATACGTCATAGAATGGGAAGATTCTACAAAGGGGGAGAGAATATTGAGTAGTATTTGCCAGTGACATGGTTTATAAGAACAGGACTTTTCTACTTGCTCTCTGTAAATTCTGTATTTAAGCCAGAACTTATATAATATTAATAAGAGTAATTTATGTAAACGTCCTTCTTAAATTTTTTTTTAGTCCCCTCTTTAAAGAAGTTTTGTTTGGCTTGTTTTTTGTCAGATTATTTCACTTGGTTTGGCTTAGGGTTTCTTTTCAGTTTATCCTCTTTATTCTTATTGTAGCCTGTGATTTGGCAAAATATTATCTCAGGTAACTTTAAGATAGTCAAACCAATGTGTGTAGAGTTCATTTTGTCTATTTTATCTTGCTTAGGGACATTAGTGTAATTTTTCATTGCATAGTTTTAATAAATTTGAGGCTGAATTTGATTTAAAATTGCTGGATGGGTGCTTGATTTCTTAGTTTCCCTGTATCTCTGCTTTGTTTCTGTTAGCTGCTTTTTTCATCAGGGGGGAAGGGAAGGGAAGGGAAGGGAAGGGAAGGGAAGGGAAGGGAAGGGAAGGGACCTATAATGATCATCTAGTTTAACTAGGCCTGGACAATCCAAGGCTGAGAAAAAGTTAAAGTGTGTTGTTGAGGGCATGGTCCAAATGCCTCTTAAACACTGACAGGGCCTCAAACATCTCTCTAGGAAGCCTGTTGCACTGTTTGACTACCCTCTCAGTAAAGAAATATTTCCTGATGTCCAGTCTACACTTCTTGTGGTGCAGCTTTGAACCATTCCCAGTTGTCCTATAAATGGGTAGCAGGGAGAAGAGATCGGCACCTCCCTCTCCACTTCCTCAGGAAGAGGTATAGAGCAGGCTTTTATTCTTCTTGCTGTTTCTTGAATAGAATTGTACAGAATGATAAATTTTGTTCATTACTTTTCTTCTGAAAAGAAACCCCACAACAGATTTTTACAGAAAATTCCTAACATGTGCTACATTCAAATCTATGTCAGGAGAAAGCACAAGAGCCATGGACAATTTCAGTTTCCTTTAACAGCGTCAAAAAAGGCTGATCTAGGACTTCATATAATAAATTGACCTTGTGCTGTCCTCTGTATCAGGGTGAACTTCACCCTATAGTAATAATGGCAGTAGTAACAACAGTAATTGCAAACAGTGCTATTGGACTGCAACCAGCCAGGACAATTTCAGAACAGCTACTATACAGCTCAAATCACTGAGCAAGCAGATGCTTAGCAGGCTACTATTATATCTTTCAGTTATTGACAAAGAAAATCTCCTGGGTACCATGAGGACACCCTATCGCTGTAGTAAAGCTGCTTAAAGCAGAAGCGATCAGGAAAAATTACTCAAAAAAAGCCCTAAACCAAAAAACCTCAAAAACCAACACAGTAGGGAACAGGCTATTATGCTGCAACTCATATTGCCCAGTGTTACAGAGTTCTTCGGGGTATATAGTAGCAACAGGAAGGTCCAAACAGGGGTTGAACTACCATCTCAAAAAAGTTGTTTCATTTATTCTTGCTGAGAATTTATAAAAAGTTTGAATGTTTAAATTTGTTTGCAAATGTTTGAATGTGAGCTGTGTTCACATAATGTGTGCCTAGCCTGTACTAGGGAAATACTGAGCTATCTCTTATTGGATTTTGATTTGCTGCAAATTTAAGAATATATAGGGAATGAGTGAAACCATAGATTGAAAGGCAGATACATAGATATTTATAATGCAAATATTTTCCTTTTGATAAAGCAAAGTAAAGAAATGTTGTGAAACAAAAACTGTTGACATGCTCAATAATATGCAGGCAAACACATCTGTCAGAATGAGTCCCTTTGTTTGAGCAATTTTTGTTTCTGCCTCTGCAAATATGTGCACATATATCACACCTGAGTTGGAAGGAAGCCACGAGGATCGACTCCAAACTCTGGTCCTGCAAAGCACCATCCCCAAGAATCACACCATGTGCCTGAGTATTGTCTGAATGCTGCTTGAACTCTGTCAGCCTCAGTGCTGTGACCACTCCTTGGGGAGCATGTTCCCCTGCCCAACCACCCTCTGGGTGGAAAACCTTTTTCTAATAACCAAACTAAACCTCCCCTGACACAACTCCAGGCCATTCCCTCAGTTACTGTCACTTTTCACCGCAGGGAAGAGATCAGCTTCTGCCCCTCCTGTTCTCCTCACAAGGAAGATGTTCACCACGATGACATCCCCCCTCAGTCTTCTCTTCTTTAGGCTGAACCTATCCGCAGCACTACTTTCCAGCATCCCATTCCCCAGTCTGTCCATATTTCCTGGGCTGCTTCACCCCAGGTGTAGCATCCAGCACTTTCCCTTGTTGAACTTCTTATGTCCAGACCTCTAATTGGTTGAGGTCTCTCTGCAGGGCCTCCCTGCCCTTGAGGGAGTCAACAGCTCCTCTCAGTTTTGTATTGTTTGTGAATATGTACAGGTGTTTATATAAAAGTAAATTCAGAGGACATGAACGGCTGCCTGGCTCTGTTTCAGTTTTTCATGGGGAAAGACTTAAGGTCTCTGACTATATGGTAATAGGAAGCTATACTGAGCAAAATGAAATAAAATAGAAAGCTCACTAACAGATCAGTCACTAAACAGATAACCAGGAAAATAAAGCTAATGAGTTTCAGAAGTGTTGATTATTGTAGGGCTTAGGACACGTGGAGGTTTTAAGGAGCTCTTTGAAAAAATTGCTCTTGCCGGGTAACACTAGGACTACAGTAGTTAATAAAGACATCAGGGTTTGGTTTTGGTCTTAATTTCGGCACATTTCTGTTAATCAAGATTATTTCTAACTCACTTTTGAGGACAGATTTTTTATTCTGACATTTCTGCTTTTTTTTAAACAGTGATAGTTATTTGCAACACTTTAAATAGACTACCTGCAAACAAACACTCTAGTCTTGATGGGTTTCCATCAAAAAATTAAATATTACTTTTGTATTACATAGAAATATGTGAAAGTGCTGCATGTAGTGATTACTGTCATACTGATGTTGATCAGCATGTGAAAATTACATTTAAAATTGTGAAAATTGCTATTCATTGTTAAAATGATGCACTTTTCATAAATGTCATGCTATTTTTAAGTGAATAAATTTTCATATAATGGATATGGCGTATTCTTAGAGCAAAGAAAAAAAATCAGAATTAAAATCAAACTTTAAAGAAATTTTTCATTTTGCAATGAAATAACTTTATTGAATTGTTTGTATTTTTCTAAATGGAGAGAAAATGTGAAATGAAATTTTGTTTGTTGCCAAAAATGTTCAAATGGAAATTCTGCACACAGCTGTCAGAAGAGTTTTTCTATCTGTCTAAGTGTGACATGTCCTCCTATAATATATATTGAGCTCTGTCAGGAGACTTTAGTCTACAGTTAGTTTTTCTGGTGTGAGTGTTAGCTGGGAGTGAGATTTTTTCCTTCCATTCCTAGCTGACGTAGCTGTGTTCGCATAATATTATAGCATAGACCTGGCTTTATTTATGACACATAAAACTAAAAGCTTGCATAAGTCTTTGCAAGGTTGATGCCTTTGATTTCAAGACCCTTAAGACCATGTCTAAGTTTTCAATAGTGTTTTGTTTATGGACGCTACATTAGGTCTGGCTCCTGAGTGAGTCTCTAAAGGATTCAGAAATAAAAATTATAACTAAAAGTAATAGGTATTTACAAAGTGTGTGGTGCAACTTGCAGGATTTTATGCAGCTAAGAAAAGAGTCTTATAAAAATCAGGAGGAAGAGAGGATTTTATGATCTACAAAATCCAATAGATACAGCCATACAAGATGCCCACACAGTTTCTACCAGTGTAAATGAAATAGTTTTCTACTTTAATAAATGCTTTGGGGAATATGGGGCAAAAAGGTTCTTGTTCTTTTTAATTTTAAAGTAGACTACCCCTCTTAATTACTGCACTCAGGCAATCACGTACCACATGTAACGGTTGTAGCCGATGAAGTCATGGAATGCTTTAAATCAGAGCAGGCAAGGATTTAAAAAGGAGAATATTGCATTTGTTGCAGTTTTCTTTATATCACTCTAGGAGTAAAAAAAGGATGAGACAAATTAAGGAAATCTGACAATTCATCTTATTTAACAAATCAATGTAAATATTTTATTTGGAGTTTATATTTATTGAATTAAATATGTTTATTTAGTAACTTAAAATGCAAGCTATATTCAAAGCATGTTTTCCTCTTCAGGACATCTTATCAAACAAAGAATTAAATCAAAACAACTGACAATAATCAAAGTAATTTAAAAATCAGTCGTAAAATTATGATGTATTTCCACTGTAATCTGGATATTTTCACATGTGAAATACTGTAGATGCGTGATTTCATTATGCTTCTTACATTTCAAGGAAAGTTTTTGCTAAACTGAGGTCCTTGAATTATGTCCAAACCAATATCTTCAGTTATTTTGACATTGAAATGCTGTCTGATGAGTAAGGCTGTTGCTTTTTTTAAAAAGACCCCTAAGAAATAAACAAAACTGTAAAGCTTTAAGGATACCAATTATGTCAGAACACCATTACTGTTCAAAGATATAGGAATACAGGATATAATTCAAGTCAAATGTCAGCAATGATTTTGTCACATATATGCTGGCACAATATATGGAAGGCACTGAAAATCTTAACCAAAATGTGAAACAGAAATAACAAGCATACATAGAAATAGAGATGCAAAAAGTATCTTGAATTATGGTTTCATGTAGAATGAAATGAAACAGCAATTTCACTGTTCTTCTTTTAAGGCATAGAATAAAAATGTTAGTTGGGATACACATTTTATATAACAATCAAACACTGAAAGAACTTGATGGCATTCACTCCTAGTCTTGCTTACTAGGCTAGGCTTGACATGAGTCAAAGCCTTCACTCTGAGAAGCTTTAGAGAAGCTGCTCATGATTTAATGAGCTGTAAATCAAACTGAAGTAAGATCTCATTTTATTGAAACTTGCAATGCAACCTAGTGCTACCAAAATTTCTCATAGGTAAAAATTCTTTCAGACTATGCTAGGTTCATCAGATATGATGTAACACATCAGTTTCTTTCCAGGATATTGGTGAAAACTTTGCAATTACCACCCCTCCTTTCCCCTGCCCCCCTTCCCCCCCCC
>VZDJ01000141.1:5257779-5287602 GCA_008694505.1 Cyanoderma ruficeps
CCCCCCGCCCCCCATATTTTACTTTGTATCACATATAAAAATCTGTAGCTATATTATTTCCAACAGCACATAGACTTGAGGAAATTCTAGTTCCCTGGTCACCTTTCAGTGAAGTAGTTCTATTGGTAGCACTTTGAGATCTCAGATTGCCACTTTTCTCACCCTTCGAGGCACATTTATGATGATTATGGCACAGATGGCTTGAGGACTACATGTTTTTGAGGCCAGGGCCAGCACCCATTAATAACATGAGATGCTCCAGAGTTTACAAGGAATAGTCATTAATTTCCATAGGATACCTCAAGAGACAATAAAAGACACATATTCATTTTGTCCAATACGGTTTGCCTGCTCCAGCACAAAGGGACATCTTGAAGCCCAGAAGTCATTGCTAAGTTCTGCTTCTGACAAGCTGTAGGCTCAGAGGTTCAGAGGAGGAACAGTGTTTTGATTAGGCTAATTCATAGCTGTCAGTATGGATAATGGGCTGATGGGGAGATCAGTGGCAGGAGAAGCAAAAATAAAAATTAATTTTCACAAAATTAAGGTCTTGGTCTAAACATTTTTCAGTCTAAACAGATGACCACTTTTAGACAGATAAGAGTACAAAATCCCCATTGAATAATGACAAAAGCTTCTGCTTAACTTTTCTTTGATTCAAGGTGTCGTATTTGTACAGGCAACATCAACAAATTTCTGAATGTGGAAGCAACTGCATAGTTAAGCCATAGTTAAAGAAATAGCTACCTCTGCTCCTTAAACTTAATACATATATGTTGCATTTTTTCTGTGTAGGGTTCTGGTGGATTTATAACATGTGACAGAATATCAGCAGCACAGATTTCATGAGCCATCATTAAAATATGTAAATAATGCTGGTCTTAATATAACATAACATAAAATTTAATAACTTATTAATACCTCTGGTTTACAGATGGAGATTACCTTGATCCTTGTCACCCTTGGAGAGTCAAGAAATTCTGTGTAGTGAAAGCCTTATATGCCCCACATTAATAAACTGAAATTTCTTAACATTCCCCGGAGCTTTATTGTGAAATGTTATACTTAGTCAGAGTGCCAGTAAAACAACATTATAGAAGACATGTACTTTTTAAAGAACAGTTTATGGGTATTTCTCCTAGTATCTGTTACAAGCAATTCCATAGATCATGAAAAAAACATTAATTTATGTTCAGTTGTGAGGCTTAGATTTTAATTTGGGGGTTTGTTTAATTAAATACACCCTCTGTAATTTAGTTGCCAAGCCAGAAGGGAGGTTGATATGTCACCAGTGATTTGCTAATACATCCATTTTGCAGTTGAATGAAATGACTATTTGCCCTAGTGTATATCCATGCTGCAAGGGGAAGTGTCCCACTGTAAGCTGAGCCTCAAGTGTTCAAAAATATTAATGCTGTAGCAACTGGTGTTGTGGTAATGAGTCATAAATGACGACAAACGGCAAAAAAAGGTAGTCTTGTTCTATTTAGCCATAAAACTACTGCTTTCTTACAAAGTAATACAAACACATTGATTAAACAAAAAATCAAACAAAAAGTCTGGTGATTTATTGTAGTTTTTATTCTCTTGCATTTAATTTTTACTTAAATTTCTATTTCCTGATGTTGCAGGGTTTTATGGATTTTTTTTGAGGGGCTGTATATAAAATGGGACTACTGCAGACCAAGGATACAAATCCCTCTGTAAAGCAGTGAGACGGATCAGAGCAGCAATTTATAACAAATAATGGCAATAATTTATGTAATATACATGTAATTTAAACAGATACAAAGAAAGAATAAAGTTTAGAGGGAAAATGTTGAAAAGCATGGGATGTAGATAAATTCATCATAATCACTGCTGTGCCAGTTAAATGTCTAATAATGGGACACTACTGTGGTTAACTGAATAATAATACTGTCTATCTCTGTGACTAGTGTTGTCATAATGAAACAGAAATGCTGGAAGATGTAGCTGCTGCTCAGAGTCTCTTTAAAACCTGGGAGGTGTCATCATACGCAGTCTGCTGCTCCTGTAAAGTTACATTTTACTGTCTTTGTTGGCAACAAGTTTTGGTGAATTCAGAGAAGACTTTCTGAGAGCTGTTTAGGGCCTCATGAAGCAGGCCAGAAGGCTAGGGTGATTACAAGTTGCACAAGTTCATTTCCAAACATTTTAAGTGTTTGAACATAGTCTTTGATACAATATTCAGAAAATCTCGTGAACCTACTCATAATGTAGTGCAAAATTGCAATGATCGAGGTAGTTTCTGATCTTCTGCTCACAAGGGAAAATTTTTCTAAATTTAAAAAAGCTATAGTCTTTCCAGTAAGAGTATAACTGAGAAGAATTATAGACATAAATCTAGTTGCAATTATGAATCAATAATTAAGACATTTTTATGCAATGATCTGATATTTTCAGTCATAATTTCTAAAACAAGAAGGAAAAGAAAGAAAGAAAAAGCTTCTTGAAAGCCTGAGACTATATCAGTAGGAAAAAATAAAACAAAACTAGAAGAGTTCCTTTAATTTCAAACATCAAATAGATGGACAGCAATTATAAGCTCCCTTCCACAGCAGTCTTCTTGCAGCTGATGCCCCCCACGATCTCTCCATGTCTTGCCTTCTCTTCCATTGTACAGCACAAATGGTTCTGCACTTGCAGGGTGAATTACACCTGGCTGAAAAAACAACCCAAAACTGGAGATGTTATTTTTCAGGGGAATGATTTACCCTATCATTTCCACTGTGGGTAAGCAAGCATGTAAAACAACAAAGCTAGTGAAAAAACCAGAAATCCAGGGTCAGAGCTGGCACTTCTGCACTTTTGAAAGAAAACTAGCTTCTAACAGTCATCTAAGTAAGGTAAATTTATTTCAGGTGTAACAGCAGGTCCTTTGCCAGGAACTTGTCCATGCTTATCTTGAAAAAGGATGACATGTTCTTCCTTATTTTCTGCTTGCCTTTAGGCTCCAGCCACCAAGGAAACACAAGTAGACCTGACACCCTGTGTTCACATGAAGCAGATACCTTCTATGTCAGATGCTGAAAATTTATCTCCTGTCATTACCACATACTGAATAGGAGATGAATGTGGATGGGTCAAAAAATTGGTTCTATTAATACTGAAAGGTTTTCAAGAAAAAGTTTAGAAGAAGAATTGCTTGTCTTGTTTTGTTGTTCTTGCCTGGCTTAAGGTCTAGCGCATTTTGATTGAGTCTTGCACATTCAAACAGAAAAATCCAGACAATTTAACACATATTTATATTATATAACATAACAAAACCATTGTAAATCATTCGCTTGGTCAACAAGCACTGCTCAAACAAAACCTTGCCTAGAAGAATAGAGAAATGAATAGGAGAGCAGCCTTCTAATCTTTATGCAGATTTTACTTTTGCTGGTTTTGGATACCAAAAAGGCATTGCTGACAATTTTCAGGTTTTTATCACTTTGCTAAATTTCAAGCTCCACATTGACTTTGTTTAGTTGATTTAAGGTTTACAAGGAAGAATATGTACAATTTATGTTTAGACCAGCTAGTATAAATGATAAAAGAGTGAGTTTTGAGGCACTTGCTATCTGAAAGAGCTAGCAAACTTTAGTCAAAATGCAGGATGACAACATTTGTTCTGAGTTTACCTTAATTGTGTGAGTTTGGGTTTTCTTAGTGCTTGACTAAGCTTTTGACAACTTGTGAAGTGGCATGTGAGTACTGCTGAGACTGAGAACAAGATGTTGTTTTACAAATATAACTGGCAGAGAAAAAGAGGAATTCATAGTGGAAATTAGTTTGTAACGACTCAAGTACCAGGATATGTGAAGTAAACTGGGTTTTGGCAAGCCCGTTCAAGTAAATTTACCTAGCATATAAGCCTGAGGGAAGACTAAATTTTTCCATTCACTCATCATTCATCCTCCTGCTTTTGTTTTAGCTTCCAAACCCCATTCTTCCCTCTGGGAAAACATTATTTACTGTGATTTAGCTGGGAAAAAATGGCATCAGATCCTACACAAATCCAAAAATGCAGTATCATGACATCACTCTTAAGTTCTGACTCACCATTAGCCTAGCCAGCTCCTGGGTACAGCTATACTTCTCTGTTAAAACAGAGGGTTGATAAGGGAGGTAAGTAGGCTTTTGCTTATGGCCCTAGGGCACAAATTGATCAAGAATGACTGGAAGGACTTGGAGGCAAGTTCCTGAAGGAAGTTCCCATGGTCACATAACAAAATAATGTAGCAAGGTAAATTAGAGTGTGTGTGTGTGTGAGTGTGTGCATGCGCGTGCATGTGGGAAGATGCCCATNGTATACATACATACATATATAAATCATAGTGAGAGCTGTAAAACCCTGTAGCCGGTTTTCCAGAAAGACAGAGAAACAAACCGGAACAACCTGACCTTGAGCTTCAGAACTATCCTTTATTAGAGTACCTGTGCCAGGGACCAGCAAGGTCAGGCACTGCACCCTAAAGGAAAGGGATCCTGGAGATGAAATATGCAGAAATCTACACCAGAAATGCACAGATGCAGATGTCTTACCGCTTTAGCATGGATGAATTAGGAAACATACCTTTGAGATGCCATGTATCTCTTCCAATTCTAGTGTAATTATCATTGCCACCCCAAGATTCCTGGAAAGAGGCTTGGGCACAGGAATTGTTTCCTTTAACCTGTGTCCATGATCTTAAATCACAGGTCCAAAATAGGAAGAGTCCATGCATCACCTTCTTTTCAGTACTCCTCTCTCCCATTTGCACCATTTTTGTTTGGGTGTTGTTTTATTATCTTGGGCAGAAACAAATGTCTCACATTTTCTGGTCTTTATTTTTTTTTTGTTTATTTGTTTTCATTGTTTGGGGTTTTTTTTAATGAGTTTTACTCTTTTTTTAGTATTGGTGCCAAATTGAGATTGCTTAGTGTTTAAGTTGCTCAATCTGTAATGGAAGAAAAATTTTCAGGATCTATTCTGCCTTGTGATTTTTACAGTCTTTCCTTTAGACATAAATTTTTTACAGATAAGAACTTTTTTTAACAATACTTATTTTGAGATATTTTTACTGCTGTTTCATGAATTGTCACGATTAAAGCAACTATTAGAAAGTTCGAAAACCTGAAAAATTATGTATAAAAGTATATTATCCCAATATACCTAACATTTTTAAATGTATCAATTTTCTTTTTTCTCCTTAAATGCAGGGAGTAAAACGTCATTAAAAGTGTGAAAAAGCTTCATTCTCTGGTGGATTTTATAAAAATCATTATAAAAGTTTTGAAATTCTATCTATTTTAACAACTTGATTAGAAATCTTGAGACTGTATGTGGTTAACTATGTAGGTAGTTAACTCTTCTCAGCTTTTATAGAAATAAAAATTAGTATATTTAACTATATAAAATTTTTTAATGATAAATAGACATACTGCAAAATATACGTCTGAAACACCACTAGAAACACAGAAATAAAGAGAGATCATCTACATCAATTCTTTACTCTCTTCTTCCCTTTACACACCGCTAATAAGATTAAAGTTTTCCTAATGTTTCAAATAAATAATGGTTCCTGAAAATAAAATTTACCCTGGTGATCAGGGCACTGAGGACACAGAAAATGGGCATGTATTGAGTGGTGGACATTTTCTACTTGGATGTCTCCAAGGTTTTTGGCAGGGTTTCTCACAGCCTCCTCCCAGAGAAATTGCTGTGTGGCAAACTAGACAAGGTGTCTGTTCAGTGGGTGGGCACCTGGCTGCCTGGCTGCCCCTGGAGCGTGGTGGTAATCGGCGCCTTTGAAACTCACAACTTGTCACAGGTGGGGTCTCCCTGGGATTGGTATCTGGCCCAAAACTGTGTGATACCTTCATGTGGAAGTGGGGCTCAGGTGTATGCTGACAAAATTCACCAATGGTTACAAACCAAGTGGGGAAATAAACATTTCAGAACTCTGCAGGAAGGCCTGGATAGATTGGAGGAGCAACAAGTAAAAGTGTTGCACATTGCAACATATAATCCAGGAGTACAGCACTGCGGTCTACACATTCACATAGGAGATCTGTGGAAAGGCACCTGCAGGTCTTGGTGGAAGCCCAAAGTGACTGAAGGGTGTGCTGCTGCAGCAAAGAAGCAAGCGGGATTCTAGCTTGCATCAACCAGGGCATCACCAGCAGAGAATAATAAATCATTATCCCACTCTATTTAGTGCCTGTCGGGCCACACCTGCGATACTATATTTAGTTTTAGTCCCCTTTATGGAAAAAAAAGTTCCGGTCAGGTTGGTGAGGATCCAAAAAAGGGCAACAAAGATGATCAAAGGATGGCGAAGCCTGTTGAAAGCCTGAGGGAAATGGATTTGTTCAGTATTGAGAAAAGAAGGCTTGGAGAAGGCTTTCTCGCTATGTTCTAACATTTAAAGAGTGACTGTAAAGATGGAGGCTCCTTTATTTCAAGGAAAGATGTGGAAAAGATGAGAGGTAATACACACAAATTAGACCTGCAGACATCCCGATTAGACACAAAAGGAAAATTCTTTACAATGGGAACAATCAGCTATTGGAATTACCTTCCCAGAGGCTACTCTGGGAAATTCCATTAGATTCCCCAACTGTGGACACTTTTAAAATTCAGTGGCACAGAGTGTTGAACCATCTTGTCTAGACTGTGCTTTTGCTATGAAATATTGAATGAGGCAATCCCTTTCAAACCTGATATTCCAAGACTGATTCTATGATTGAAAATCACTGCCTCTCTTACAAGAAATACTTTCACCCTGGAAGACTTTGAAAAAATCTCTGGGACCTATTTCTCCCTTCTCTCCTGGGACACAAACTCCTATTTTAAAAATAAAATTAAAACAGTCCTCCATGTTTTCTCCTCTTTCTTCACTTGCCCCACAGGTTCTACTGAAATTTTATTTGCCTCTGCCTGATTCTAGTTTTTTCCAGTTTTCTAACAACCTTACACCTGGAAGTAGTTCTGCAGCTACATTATTTATAGAGGAATAATTCTACTACACTTAATTTTCTGTTTGCAACTCACTTCCTAGCATGTTAGAAAATACCATTTGTACAGCAGTAGTTGACTATTTGGACACATTTCCAGTACTCCATATCTCAGATTTGCATCTTTCCAAGCCTCATTGCTATTGTCACTATGTATTTTGACTTATTTTTCTTTATGTGTGCAGTTTTTCTACTTTACTGTGTTGAATTTCATCTTAAAGTCTTCTGACCATTTCATCAATTTGCCAGGTTCAATTTAAATTCACAAGTTGTTCTCTGAAGGATTTGCAGCATTCAACAGTTTACTGTTGAGTGTCAAGACTGATAAGACACCTAGGTTGTTAATGAAACCATTAAAAACACAGGACATAAGACAGATCTCTGCAAGGCCACCCACATCAAGCATCTTCCTTTTTTCTTCACAGCAAACTGTTGATAGCTGCCGTTTAAGCTTAATAATTTCAACCTGATGTGAATCTGCCAGTTGGTATTTTCAAACATTCCATATGACACTAAAAACTAGAGAAAATAGCTCTCCATTAAAATGTGCTTATAAATTGCAAATAGATGAGTTGCCTGTCCTATAGAAGTTCATTTCTATTGTGCATGAAATGCTGTCTGGAAAGAGAAAGACACTGGGCAATCTATGAGAACACAAATTCTGCCGTAACGTGACACTTTCACCCATATTGTCTTCTGTCTCTGTATTCTGTACAGATAATTGCATAGCAATATGCTTACTTTTCACATTCCAGCCAGTCAGCCATCCTATTATTGTTCTCATCACTCATACAACCTTCAAGAAGTGTTAACAACTATCAGCCACCTCCTTCCTTTTCCACACCTGAGGCAAATATACGTTAAAGTCTTGTTCCATCATTAATTCAGTTTGTATGGAATAAAGATCACTTTAAACTGAAATTGGAATATTCTTTACAGTTTTCTATTTTAAATTTTATGCTTCCTGTCATTCTGAGCAAGTGAAATGCAGGATTTTTAGATAATAAACCAAATTACTTTGTTTTTCTTCTATATCAAAACAAAAATAATCTTGAAAATCTTCTTTGGTGACTAGAACCTTTTATTTCCACTGAGCTGTGGTCTATTTGTCTTAATTTGACTTGAAAATTAAACCAACATGTTTTTTTCAAACTCCAGAAAGATATTTTTCTCCTCCTTATATAATCATAATGCTTCTTCAAAAAGCAAGGAAACAAAATGCATTATTTCAGAAAGCTGAAGACACCATCTACAAAAACCCTACTACTATTTTGGTTGCTGCCTTAGATCAGTTTAGAGCTAGCTGTGGGTGGCCTTGAAGGTGATCATAGACCCTGAAGTTAGTATGATGTTTCATGAGTAGAGCGATATATTGAACACCTGACAGATTTAGTGGGTAGACACTATTTCTTACTCCAGAATACTGCAGTATTCTGCAGCTGCTGAGGTGGACAGGCACTGGGAACAGATTGCCCAAAAGAGTTGTGGATGTCCCATCTGGCCCTGAAAGTGTTTGTAGCCAGGCTGGATGGGGATTTGAGACACCTGGTCTAGTGGAAGATGTCCCTGTCCATGGCAGGAAGGTTGGAACCAGACAGTCCTTAAGGTCCCTTCCAAACCAAACCAAACCAAACCAAACCAAACCAAACCAAACCAAACATCTGTGATTGCATGATTCAGGGTATGATGTTGCATTTGTGTTTCTCACCCCAGAGATGATTCAATTGGGAATAACTGAAGGGAGTCCATGATCCATCAGAGAGGAAAGATGTTTTAACCTTATTGGAAATGAAATCACACTGATACCATTGCATTGTCAGTTTGCTGGTATTTATGTGAATATTTCTACTGTAAGGGTGTCACAGCAGTTCACGCTATTTGAGGAAACCTAAGGACAGCACGAGCTGTATGGATACAGTTATGGTCTAGGGGTGAGATAGATTTTCACAGAAAAAGCACACACTTCCTCAAAATAAAAATCACTGAAAATCAGTATTCTGTGTGGAAAACAAGTAACCAAAAAACACCACCACTAGCCAAATTTTACTGAATGATGGAGGCTTATTTTAGCTTCCAGACTTTGGGGGTGGCGGTGGATGGGTGGGAATTGGTGATCATTTTTAATATATTCCTGTGTCATTAATATGATAACAGTATCATCCTAACGACAGTTTCACCAGTCATATCATAATATGTTTCTGAAAGAGGAAGGACATATTTCAGTACGTGTTATTGAATTGCCAAATTTTATCTCACATTGTTGGAATGAAAAATTTATAATAAAATTTGACAGCTTCATTGAAGAAGTAATTTTCTGTTTAAATTTTGCAAATTAATTTCATGATATATTAAGAGTTTGTTTGTCATACATGTTTAGTGCAATTCATTAATCTGATAAGACATTCAGTAACTTGAAAGGAATGCGATATTGTGTTTTATTGATGTGATACCTTATTAGGATTTCATAATTTCTTAGGAATGCCTGCTTGATCTAATGCCATTTGGATTTTTTCACTTTTCCTTTTAGAAGACAAAAGATAAACTTTGTTTTCTTTCTCTATAGGGAGGACATGTTTCAGGGAAATAAAACAACTATAGAATATTTTAAAACCAGAATGATTCAACAAAATCTAAATATTTGACAATATCTTTTCTCCCAGGAAATATTCCAATTTTTTTTTTTAATAAAAAATCTGAGGAGAAATTAAAATACTAAACCTGAGGACTAGATGGACAGTTGAAAAGCTTTTCAGTGATGAGTTTTATGATCTTGTGATTCCAGGAAAGGTATGCAGGAAAGGATTGACACATTGAGTATGAGCACTCTTTCAGTGTTTTATTGTATTTTTTAATAGTGTTAAGATGATTGTGGTTGTCTTACAGATGCACAATGACATGAACACCACTTCAAGTACTTGCAATTTGATTGCTTGCACCTTCAACCTGAAACTTCTGTTATGACTGCCTGGAGCAGTATTGATTTAAATTTGTCTATGACAATGCATGTGGTTGTCTCCACAGGGCGGATTTGTACTCATTAGTGCTTAACCAGAAAAACGTCACAAATTATGGCTTTAGAGTTAAAAACTGGATGATTCTCTGTGCTCCACTGATTTTGGTTGACTTCTGAATGTCTATTTAATTTTAATGTTAATTTTAATTTTAATTTTAATCTTTCTTTAGTTCGTATCACATTTCCTGCTTTACTATCAAAAGATTAGTGCCTGCAAACAGATTCCTGCTTCTCTGGAGTCATCCTGGATATTTTGTGATATTAAAGCTGTGTCTGATATAACCCAATAATTCAGGCTTTGTCTATAGTGCTAAGAAGAGATAGGCAAGTCCTGAGAGGAATTTGTTCCATTTCAAAATGCCCATCCAACAGAAATGAAAAGCTTCAGTTTCTGAAGATATACACCTCTTTCCACTAACTACAGAAACAGCAGAGATTACTACTTTAGACTGAACATTTTGGTAGCTAAGGCTAGGTGAGATCAATCTCCTCACACTCCCTAGTTCCAGAATACCCAGACCACTATGAAATGTGCAAGCAGCCCCCCTGTTAATTAGTGTTGCAGAATTAGCAAATATTTGAAATAAAAAAACAATGCATTATCAATCTCTCTTGCAACTTTGAATGCTCTGGATTTACCTTTATCATGAATGCTCTGGATTTACCTTTATCATGTCAAAGGAAAAGGAGGTAGGAAATCTGGACCTGGAATATGAAGAAGGAAAAGAAAGGGAGCAACAAAAAGCACATGAAGAATAGAAACTACTGTAGACCTAAATTCTGAAGACACTCTTTAGGAATGATAGGTTTCACAAGTGGCTTCTGTGGCTCCATTTGCACTACTATCTTCTTCAAATTTATGCTTTGTTCAAGATGACTTTCTGCTTTTCTTCATCCATTGTGTGTATGTATTTGAAACACTAAATATCAGTAGATATCTCTCTGTTTGCATTCCTCGCTGTAGAATTTTTCTAGCTGACATCTTGGGAATGGTTGGATCTGGATGGTTGAATCCAGAAAAAAGGGAGAAATTATATTGTACAGTTAATTTCATATGGACACATGAATAAACCTAACTCCTTCATATAAATATAACATTCTTATATTCAAAATGTGGTTTCTTGAGTAGCTCAATTTACCAAACCACCTGTTCTTGCCAAAAAAAGCATTTGTTCCTTTTCCTTACTTTTCTTCTGCATACCCATGCTCCTGTTCTATCAGTATGGTCACAGTTTCGTGTGAGTCCTGATATGCATAACATCTTCCAGATATCCTGCTCAAAGTAGGGCAAAGAAGTTACCTTCATTGTGGTTCATTTCCTTCCAGGCTGCGTAGTTTCATTAGTTCGTGGCTGGTGTAGGAAATAGCTGGGGCACAAAGTTTACAGTGAAAACATGCATCTGGGTCTGATAGGGGCTAGGGATTCCCTCTTTCAGTGGAGGCGTACACTTAGATTACCTCATCAACTTGATTGGAAACACAACTGCAAGTTGTGGTTTCATGGCCAGTTTAGTAGGACCCAAGATCAGGCTGCTATGTATTCATAGCATCTCCCTTGTGTCAGTACTGATGGTTATGCAGCCTAGAGCTATGCCAGCAAATAGCAAATGACTAGCTTTCTACATTAGTGTCTGTGTAGTTCTCCAGAGGGTATAAAACATGAGTAAGATAAACTAGAATTTATGACTTGTGCTTGTAAATGTGGCTTATTTGATTCACAAAGCTCCTAAAACTGGGGCAGAAATATTGGAAGCTTACTTGTAAGATCTCAGCAGTGTTTACAGGACATGTATCAGTGTGATGACAACATAAAAGGTCCCTGTGGCGCTGTAAACTTTCAGTGATGCCACAACATTAGGACACTAGGCAGCTTTGCTATTTACAGTTCTGGTTTAGCAGTGTATGGGATCAAAGACTGAAGAACGTGGAGGATCTTCACACTATAGCATATGTAGCTGGGACTCACATTTCTGAAAAATGTGAAGTTGCAATGTACCTTTCTTCTGAACAGTTTTATCTTCCTTAAAATTTCTTTATAAAAACCAAAACAATAAAACGTGTAAGTGAAATGCAATAGCAGCAACTCACCCTCTACTTATATACACATCTTTCTGCTGACTTTTTTCAACAAAAGATTGACTAATAAAACCTAATTTATTTCTGTAGGTAACTGAAATTTAAGAGCTTGTGCTGCATGAAGAACATGTGTAACAATGTGCAGTGTGTAACAACTTGAAATCATGGCCGACTTTCACCTTATCTCCGGGTGTGCCAGGATATATGAGACTTTATTGCTTTGCTGACACAGAAGTGAAACACCAGTTTAATCATAATATCATGTTGGGATTTGTCTGACTCAACTATTATTAGACAGCAGATTTATGGTTTCATCTGAGCTCCCTCCCATTGCTAAAGATGTTAAAGACAAGTGGGATGAATCATCCCCTGTTGTGTCTCTACCTAACTAACTTAGACTAGCTTTGAGATCATGCCTTACTTATCTAGCAAAAGCAGAATAAGAATAATCTCTTGACTGCAATGAACTCTCTTCAAGTGAGTGGCTTCCTTATTAGTCAGTAATTTTATCTATACCAGGTAAGTTTTTGGGGTGTACTGGGAAATGCTAATTCTCAGTTCATCTGGATAGGTGGTAACACTTCCTATTGATGTAAGCCAGCAGAAGCCTCTCCTACACCAGATGAAGAAGTGTTCATTTTTCTGGTACAGGAAAATGAGGGAATGTAGGAATAGACTGATGCCAGGGTCTCTCGCCATTATCTCTTATTTAGAACATTTCTCCAGTTTTTGCTATGCTGGACAGTGTAAAATGCAGGACATGCAAAGTTTCTGCTTGCACTTTACCCTAGATATAAATAAAACTTGGATGCACTAGAGAACGAAATGTTTCACAGTTGGTGGTATTTAATATGTCACAACTATCTACTGAGTGTGTCGAAATGTCACTTTCAGCTGATAGCTCAGTAATATGTGAAAGGTTCTCAAAGGTTAAAACTTAAGACTGCAGTTACCTCTGGCTTTTTCAGGAGACGGATTTGTTCTTACACCTCTGAAAACCTGAAAAGAGAGATATCTGTTTTGCAAATGTACTCAACTTTTGGATCAGTGGAGCATTGTAGTAGCTGCTTAATGGGATTTATGGAATGCTGCCTCTGCAATTTATGAGTAGAGGCTTATAAAATGGGTAATAATAAGTAGTTTCAATTACATATATCAAAAAATCAATGTCAACACTTTTAAAAGAAAATAAAACTGAATTGCTCAACTCAAGCATGTAGTATCCAGGTTGAGTACAATTGCTTCATACTGAAACACCTGTGGGGCGATACCTTTTTACAAGCAAAATGAAGTGCATAAAGAAGTTTATAGTTAATTGCTGCCTATTTGAAACAGTGATTATATAAAGTATCAGAAATTCCTCTGCATTCAAATAATTCATTTTGGACTCACTCCACCTTATTCTTTTAATATAAAGGAAAATATTCAATATTCTGCATTAACATCTGGGAAATGTAAAGGCTAATTAAGTCTACAGTGCTTTTTTAAGGCAAATACTTTAAATACACTATCAGGATTTCTGCTGAAAGGTGACTTTCCTCACTCACTGATATCAGAGTTGAAGTTCTAAGAAGCATGTTGTCATCCACAGCCAGCACACCTTATCACAATCATAAGTGAGAGGGGTCTATCCATTGCGGTGTGTGCTTGCAGCTCTGTCACCTTCTGGGTAATCTCAGCTTCTCTTAACGTGTTTGTACCACAAATCAGTCGGGAATGTCAGCTGTTTTGTGAGCAGGGAGGTACATATCCACACACAAGGCAACATCCCCTCAGTCCTCCACCTCCAGCCACAGGGGCTGATTAGATACGAAGTCTTCACTCACCAAATATGTCTAAATTATAAGGACTGGAAGAAACAGACCCTGCATGAGCTCCCATGTGCTGAAGTGGGGTCTTTTTTACTTGTTGCAAAATGCAAATGATGTGCTTAAAAAATCAGGGAACAGATTCAAAAAGCAAAGAATAATTATATTTTTCCCTCTGCTTGTGCACAAGCACAGTGATTTTTACGCTTTTCTTATTTCTAAAGCATCCTCAAGGCCCTATTCAATGTGAAAAACACAAAGATTAATGAAATGTATCTCTAAATTATATTTTTTATTACGAAATATGCACAACAGGCAGATTAAAATTTTTACCCTAAAAAACAGCATGTTAATATTGAAAGCTGTTGTTTGGTTTACTTTGTTGCCCACTGCAATAAACAGACACAATTAACCACACAATATCCTATCTCTTTTGCAGACTATACAATTATTACAGAAAGAATAATTACAGTCAGTTTGGAAGCTACTTGTGAATTATTTAATACAGATAACTTCTTTCCTACCTAGACATTAATATACCAAAAAATGTAGTTGCCTTATTATAATACTAGAATTATTCCTTTACCAAAAGAAACCCTTTAACTGAAATAATGACATTAAGAATGTCCGCATTTTCAAGAGGAGGAGTGGGGGGAAGGGTAAATAAAGGATCTAAAAAATTCTTTGAATACATGTGGGTTGTTTGATTTAATTGGAGCAGAATCTAGTGATTTTGTATGAATGAAATTAAGTTTCACTGACTGACTGATTGCCTGGAAATCACATTTCATTGTCTTTTTTACTTTTTGTTATAATGAGATCGCAGAATTATGAATCTCAAAAAAAATCTATCTTCTGCTCTAGGTGAGATATGATATTTGCAAGAAAAATGACAATAAGAGAAACATTTTTCTGGTGTTAGAGAGCACTTTTGAAATTTCTTCAGAAGTAACCACATTTTCTTTCCTTGTTTATCTAAAACAAACAAACAAAAAGTTTCAAAATCTATATTATTGCACTTAATTTGATTAAGTTTTTAAAAATACAGCCATTCCATCTTTATAACAGATTACTTAGTGCTATTAAAAATTTTGTAGGGGAGTCTTTAAGTGTATGTTCTTCAGTTTGAAAAAAATTAAGAATATTTAGAAATTCCTAAGAAGAGGACTATGTTAAATGGAAATTATAAAGTTATGAGAATTTATGTTGGGAGTATTTTCCTGATACCTCTTGATACTTCTCTGCTCAGAGGTCTATAGAGTTATATAGAGATCTATAACTCCTATGTTACACTGCACATCTGTATCCCACGGATAATCCACTATAAACATCAAACTCTAGTCAAACTCATTTTCAGTGCCCCGCCTGACTTCCCCACATGGGTCATACTTTCTACACTTTTTATTCCTGAAATATAGCTCCATTTGACTCTACTGTGCATTTAAGCCCAACTTTACCAGAGTACATCGTATCAGTAGATGATCCTTTATACCATTCATCATCCCTCTTAAAACTTCATCATATTTCTCATTTCTGATAACTGATAAAACTGTCAAGCAGTCTCAGGTCAGAAATCAGGTCCTGAAGGATATCACTGGAACATGGTTCCTTGTGCCAATTTCATATTTTCCAGTTAGATTTGGAAGCCTGTCAGTTTTGCAGATTTCAGTCCATTTCATGTGTCGTATGAATTTTGTGTCACTCTTCTCTGGGACTTGTCATGTTACTTATTCATGTGGAAATACTGTAATTTTTATTGCACCTCCCTAGAGCTTAAATGAAACTTGAGTTCTACATTTTCGGAGTTTTCACAGCTTCCTTTTACAACTTCTGCAACATATTAATTATGTTTCTATTCTAGAATTACAGAGATAAGGCAGAACCAAAATTTTCTTTCATGAAGGAGAAGTGATTTCAAGCCCATCAATTACTAATGCTATCATGTTACATTTAAAAGGTTAGAGATGTAGGTGAAAGTGAATGCTGTACAGTGTACTATGAGAAGAGTATTTTATTAAGAGCTTTCATTGAATTGTAACTTATCAGTTAAAAGTTAAAAAAAAGAAGGTGAGGTTTTTTTCTCTTTCCCAAGCTTCACAATCAAGGAAGCACAGCCACTTAGATGGAAGGGACGTACTCGTTTTTCTTGTTTTAGGTTTGTCCCAAGCTCAGTCCAGGATATAAAGGAAAGCTGCCTTTACTTGCTTTCCATGAACATTCATGGTACAGAAACCCTGGGATGGGTCTTTGACTCACATCAAAAAAACAATAATTTCTTTACCTCAAATATTTAGTTTGGTTATTCTGGGACACCCCTTCTCAGAGAGCAGAGAGTTGTCTCTGTGCTCCCTTGTATCAGAAAGACTCCAGAGGAAACTGTCAGACTGTAAAAGCCTGATTTTTATATTGACCCTGCTGAATGTTTAACATTTCAGTTTATTTTCTCGTATTAAAATTACCAGAGAAAAATAGCAAAAGAGAACCCCTGATTTACTGGGACAATTCATTTAGAAGATCATTAATGAAACACAAGACCTTGTAGCTCCCAGTCATCGGTTTCCATTGAATCCCTTTTTTATGGATTCATAACTCACCAACCAGAAGAATCATTATATTTTCTTAGAACCTTCTACATGAGACACAATGCAGAACTTCAACCGGTGTTTTCGAAATCACTTATTATCTACTAGAATTAAAGAACAATGTAAAAAGAATATTTTGCTGCTATGCTGTGACTATTGAGGTGTGTGCATGAAACCATCTGTCTGTAGAATAATACCGAATAATCCAAAATTTCCCTCTTCTTTCCACCTTCTGCCACCATCGTTAACCAGAATAGCTAGTATTAGCTACAGTGCCAGGAGCACATGGAAGATAAACCAGAGTTACAATATGGTAGGTGATTCTCTCTGTTGATGGAAAAGGCAGAATCAGTTGGTTATGTTACATTTCTTTCCTTATGTTCTGCTGATTTTATCATTTGCATGAATCAGAAGTTGTCTGTTAGTCTTCAACACTAAATTTTTCAGCATATCTGAGTCTGAATGCCTTTCATCTAGGAAATGCAAATGTCTTTAGAGTAAAAACCTTGAGGGAAACACTCAGACTTATCAGACACAGAAAGAGAGTGATCTCAGCATGACCTTACCCAGCATCCCTTAACAGAGGGATTATCTTTAGGTATACCAAAACATGCTCACTTGTTTTTCCAAAATGAAATTTTAAGTTTTAATTCTCCTGAAAATAAAAATAAAATAAAAATTAAAAAACTACCTCCCCAAAAACTATTGAAAAAACAAACAAGAAACAAAACAAACAAACAGAAAACAAACAATCAAAACACCAAAACAGATTTTTTCCAGTTCAGTGGTACTTTTCTCATGGAAAGAATCAGTTTTGCAGCCAGAATTCCAGTGTCCAATGTACTTAGATAACATGAAACTATTTTATATACCTTACTGTTCATGGGCAAATGTTAGTTTTAATTGTATTTTTTTTAATGCACTTTGTGGAAGATACAAGATTAAGCAGTGTGTCAGCTCAGGCTAAATAAAGAACAATTCCAAACACAAAAAAAAAAATTGCTACTGGTTCTTTGTTCCCCATCTAGTGAGTAGAAGAGAATAATATTTCAGATATGAGTGGAAAAATGTATTTCCTCTTCTGTGGATAAGATGTATTATTCATTTGGTTTTTGATATTGCCAGTATAGAGTATAAACTTACATACTGTCTGTAAATTTATTTTGATTTAAAAACCAATTTCACATGCAATTAGACATTGAGATATAACATAATTACATTTTGTTCTTACATCTACAGGATGCATGTCCACATATTGACTGTTATTTATTGGTATAAAGCAGTAGAGGAAGTTTTCTGCTTCTAGTTTTTAATTTAGACTGTGGTAAAAATCTTCCTGCTTTTTATGTAACCACTGAAAATGGGATAAAAACACTCATTACTTTTAATTGGTTCTGTTAATTCAAAAAGTGTCTAATTCTAAGCTGGCCCATGAACAGCCTGGTTTCTGTAAAGACAAGAACAAGGATTCAAATGGTTAAGCCATAGCAATGCCGTCTTTGAAGAGACAGCAAGAGAGAATTCCCTTTGGTATTTTTAAGAGAATTTCAATAATATTTTTAAATGTATGCAAAAATTAGTAAACAATACAGTCACTTCAAAAATAAATACTATGGCTCCATGTAGGAAAAAGCCTCTTTTGTTTTGTTTCTTCCAGGAGTTAGCAATGTCTCGCACTTCTTAACAACTGAAGATTTCTTTCCCAAAATAATTTGTTCAGTTCTGCTGCAGGAGCCAGACAATGAGTAGCACAACTGAAGTCTGTTCTTCCTGATATTTCTGAAGGACCCAAGGAAGAACAAGTTTCAAAGATTTTATTCTGACTAACTAAGGTTTTCTGTCACCTAAGAAACTTAGAATATCAAGTGTATTTATATTTTATGTATGTATGCATGTATTGGTTAATTAGTTCATTATTATTAATTAACATATATTTAAGTATAACAACAGCCCTACTAGGAGAATTTAGAAGGCCTAGTCTTCAAGTCTTCATTTTGTACTTGCCACCAATTCTATTTAAACTGTAAGTTAAGCTCACTTTTTAAACATGCTGGAAACTCAAGGCAAAACTTGATGAGATAGAAATGGAGAAGTAAGAGACACAGTCATCAGGGAAAAACATAGAAAAAATGTTTTAGAGATGGTTTAACGAAAATAGTTTATTAAATGAGAACTGAAAGATCTTGTCCATTTTGATTCAGGAGCCTAAGGGGATTTTTTTTTAAAGCCTCACATGGACCCAGATACCCAACCCCCAGAGAGATTTAGTTACACACCTACTACAAGTTATGCCTTCCACATTTACTTTTTTATGCAGATTTAAAGGGTTTGAGACAACCTTACATTTATGGGTTTCAGTTTGTACACAGTCTAAACATTCAACTGTATGTAGACAGTGATAATGCATAGGTTTATTCAGCTGGAAAGAGCAAAGATGCAATAAAAACCAATTATCTTGGTTGCATGTGAAAAAAGAGCAACACGTATTTCAGAGGCATATCCGGTACTGAGAAAACCAAAACATTCCCTTTGTAAGGTTTTTGGCCCTTATGTGAGAAACCATCTACATGTTTTTTCTTTCTCTGTCAGTTTTATGATATCCTGCTTCTTGTTTTTGATATAGTTAATACAACAGTTACTTGGACAAGTGCTTTGTGATGTAATATTGTAAATGTTTATAACTGTTTAGGAAAAAAAAGTTCTATAAATTTCAGCCCTACAGGCCATCAGGTCTGCAAAAGAAATTTTATAATTTTTAAGGCAATCTTATCCAGACAGGAGTTTATTTATCAAGCTTTTTCTTGATTATAGTATTTTCAGAAAAGGGCAATAAATCCCTTGAGGCTCTTGAAACACATGGGAGGTGATAAGTTTTCCTGTTTTGCTGTAGTTTTCCCAATGTGGTCTGCAGTTAATAATCAGAAAGCACAGTTACATAAATCAGTTCCTTATAATGCCAATTTATTTTCCGCTTTTCAGAAAAAACAGCAAAGCTGCCTGAACAAATTGAAAGTATCTTTCATTAAAAAATTCAAAATGTCACAATTTTTTAAATTTTGTGAATTCTCTATTTTTCTTTTTTCTTTTGTGAATTCTCTATTTTTTTTTATTCTCTATAAATATTTTAATATTTATTTATTTATTAATGCCTTCATAATTTGTTTTACTAGGGTTGTGTTCGAAACCCTTTACAACCTGTCTCTAGTATTAACTAAGGTATCAGAAATGTTATTTTGTCATTGTTCCAGCTTTTTCTCCAGAAGACATTAGACTGAAAAACCCCAATTTAAAATAAAAGAAAAATAATTTAATGTCTCATTTGTGATAAAAAGCCTGTTAACCAGAACTTCTGTCAACCAGAAGTTTTAAATGAAGGTTTTAGGTTTTACTGTCTGCTGATTATGAGTTGTTTTCATTTTAGTAGAACCACAAAATGCATTGGTAAAGTAATGCTAAGAGAGACTTTTTCAAAGACTTCAGCTTTATCTTCATTTTTACCGGTACAGCTCCAATTTCTACATACTGCTTTTGTATAAGCAATCTCCATGTGAGACTGCAATTTCAGCTGTTGCATCTATCATAGTTCCATGAGTAAGTGGTACGAGACACAGAGCAGTTTGCCTAAGTTTCCACTTCTGCATGTTGCTTTTTTTTTGTGTCAGGAAAGAATCAACACTCAGTGTACCCAGTGCCTGGCACAGAACACAGGCTTCAAGGAGGTTGTAAAAGAGGAATACCAACTGTACCTAATTGTTTGAACACAGGTGGAGAATTCCATTTTCCTCGTAGAGGAAGCAATCCCAGTCTGTGCAGCACTTCGGGCATGTTTGCAACAGGGGAGCGCCTCTGTACAAGCAATGTTTGCACCACGCTGTATAGATTTTTCTTCATTCAAGTTCCTACAGAGAAGAAGTTGTGTAAAAACGTTGCTATCCTCAATGAGGATGTCAAATAATTTGGAAGGTTTTTGGAATATTTTGATGAGAAGAGATGTTTTAATATGCTACAAAATAATACCACATTGTATATCTATAACAAGCTGTCACTCCAGCTGTTAACATCATTCGAAACTTCAGACTTGTTGGTTTGGGTGCAAGTTTTTCTCTGTGCAAAGGGCCGATTTCTCTTCAAATTAATCTTTTTTTTTTCTGTAACCAGTAAAAATGATTCTGTGAACCTGCTTTTATTCTTCCTTCATAGAGAAGGCAGAGAAAGTGAAAAGTACATGCTGAGACACATTTTTATTTCATATTCACATATGAAATTCTTGTAAGTCACACACCTTGCATATGTATAGCCAAGAGATCCTTTTGTGATCCCTGCCCTCTTCCTATAATGGCTGCAGAGGGACCTACATGAGTAAATGTTATGCTTGGCTTCTTTTAAAAGTGCATATAAAAAGTAGCAGTAAATTGAAGCCCACAGGGTACTTTCCACATTGTACTGTAAGGATGTTTCATTGCATACTCCTCATGAAAATTGAACTTGATATGAGCTGTAATTATGACAAAAGCAAGTGGGAGTGTGATTCTCACTTTGAGTACTCTTCCCCTTTGTCCTTTTTCTGTGCTTTTAGTCACCTTTAATATCTGGGGAGATGTTTCATGCCAAAGGTTTTCACATACTGTAGAAACTCATTAATTAGTTAATAATACATGAATCTTGCCCTACATTAGGAGTGCAATCACCCGATGGAAAACCAGAAATATTGAGGATGCTAAAGGTTTAATTGAGACCTTCATCCTAATAATGTTCAGTGACACTAATATTTTCATTTATTTAATCAAACTCATATCACAGTTTATAAACTACCCTGATGGTCTAAAATTCATCAATTTCCTAATCATTTATGTACAAGTTGTTGCTTTGGTAAGTAAGAGCTGCATAAAAATAACACCATTTTATTTCTATGTCAACATAAACATCTTTTCAATCCTAGCTCAGTCAAATTTAATAATTTTGTTCCTCGAACAAGGAGGAAAGAATCTGGACATTAGACTTTTCAGCTGCATTTTGAAAACACAATATTTTGGCAGTACTTGCAGGCTCCTAATTTCGGAAGTCTAGGCAGACAGTTTCAATTACTAGAACACAGTGGTTTGAAATGTCTACTCAGATAGTAAGCAATAATACTGAGAAATAAAATCACAGGTAATTTCATATTTTTACACACCTTCAAATAGAGCTTTGTGATATTGCATGCTCAAGTTGTAGTATGTACAAGATATGACATGTACAGGACCAATGTTTTCCATTGCTCCTACTGTGTGGGACCTTGGAGAAGATTGATAACATTTCAATATAAGAATAAAAATTGTTGTCTAAGTTTGTAGATTTTGTTTGGTTTTTGGTGGATTTGTTTGCTTTAAAAAGTAAATAAATTTATACCTGTTATGAGTGTGAAGAAAGCCTGAAACTATAACTGAGGTAACAATGTTCCCTCCTATTTTTCTGAGTGCAACAATAACTCAGGTGAGACAAATATACTCGGTTCAAAATCCACAATACTTCATATGGCAATTCAGGTTCAAATGGAAACACTTTTCATAAAGTAGAAAATTAAGAATCCATATTATGGTATACCACTCATTTAACTCCTAACAACCTTTTAATTTTGATCCTTTCATATTATTATATGTCATTTTTATTATTTTTTCATGATATCACGAAGCTACATATATCTGAAACATATATTTATAGATTAAAAAAGATTTTTTTTCCAACATTTGTCACGTGTCAACACAGTCCTAGGTACTTATTCTTAAAAGATAAGGCACGTATCCTTTAAGAAATCCTTAAAAGAAGATAACTAGGCTACCCAAGCATACCCTCTAATTCCTTCATTGCGGCAATGGAGAGAAGTCAGAAGTCACATAACTCCTTAGGAGACAATGTTGCTCTACCTAACACAAGTATGTCTTCTCTCTGTAAGTATTGGGAAATCAAGCAGCAACAGAAGAAAGGCCTAATCTCAGCTGAGAGAATAATTAGAAGTCACTAGATACCTCCATCCTCTAGTTGAAAACAAGTTCATATCACAGAAGAGATGGTGAAGAAGTTTATGGGCTTGCAGAATTTTCAAGCTAAAACAGGACTATACAAAAGCACTTGAGGTGTACAAGCAATAGACTGCTGTTCAGGATTTAGTCTCCAGTTAAATGTGATGTAGACTGAGTAGAGTTCTTTATGCACACCCACAAGTCTTGATTTAACTGTTTTCTGCTATGTGATACAACAGAGTCTTGCATATAATACTAGATATAAATTCAAGCAGGTTTCACTTGTGATGATCTACATCTGGGAAGAAATAGTCCGTAGCAACTTCTATAGCTGTGCCATGGCACAGAAACTATCTCCTTCTTCATGAATTCATCAGGTTCTCACCTAAACAGTGTATGCTATGTGGTCACCGAGCAAGAGGCTTTCATAATATAGTGTATAAATGTGTGAAATATAGCACTAACTCTGAAACAATATCAAGCAAGAATAAGCTGCATTAATTTTATTTAATATGATACCTGAAAGGGCTTTGTATGAGGATGGTGAAACACAGAAGTGCATTAGAATAAGATTGAGGACATTAAGACAGCTGGAACTGTACACAAATCTTGTCTGAGAAGGAGCAATAAGCACAAGGATGTAAATGAGAAACTGGGACAGAAGATTGTAACTGGATTTCATTCAGTCGGTGCCAGTTTCACTTTTACTGTCTTGTAAGTAAAAAATCACAAGTGCATCAGCGGTCCTGAGTATTCTGCAGCTAGCTAGTGTATTCATGATCTTGGTAGAATTTCATATTTGAACTTAATCCAATCTATCTGTCTCTATAACTACCATCATCAACTATCTGAATGTTGATGGTTAAATTTCTGCATGACAGTCTCCAAAAGAGCTTGCATAGCTGAGTGTAATTTTACACATTACATACAGCCATACTCAACGAGACACTCCCAGTGCTTCCACTCTTTCTTTATGAAGGTGATGTGCAGGGCAGATATTGCATGTTTCCTATGCAGAGATCAGCTTCTGCTCCATTTCTTTGTCCATATAACTACTTGGAACTGATAGGAGATCTTCAGCTTCCATTAAATCAGTAAAAGCATGGGGTTGTTTAAAATTCACACAGACCCAGAACCTCAAGTATTTTGAGCTGCCTTCTGGATAAAGTCTGCATTTCTGCACTGTAAGTGAAGAACTGATGCTTGCATGACCTGACACAAGATGTTTCATTGTATTTGTCATTCTCTTGCTTTCCCTCATACAGAATGAAAAATTCACCATTATTGCAATTTCTTAGAGCTTGTAGAGATAACCTGGTCTTCAAGAGAAACAATGTTCCTCAGGGGAACATAAACTACAAACTGATAATAGAAAAGCAACAGCAGAAGTAATTTGTGTTTATTGAGCACTTGGCATTAGTGACATTTTCATGGAATGCATAGGCTCAGCTTAATACTGGTTCCTTTCTTCAACGAAAGGCATCTGCAATCACAGTTACAGCTTCAAAAGTCCACCACCATCTAGAAAAGCCCAAGCTTGAAAAAGCTTAGCTAGGAACTTTTGATTTAGCTCAATAGACTTTTGATTTAGCTCAATGAATCAAGCAATTTTTAACCAGATTTGACACACCTTTATGACCTGTGTTCCTATTTACTGTAACTTTCATAAAAAGAACAACTAAGGACAGCCCATTGCAATACATATAAGAAAAAGAAAATTATTGATATTTTTCAAAATACGAACAATGAAATTATGGGACTTAATGGTTGTTGGGAGGGTATAACATATCTATAGCTGGTCAGGTCCATGACATTCTCTAGTGGCCTCTAGACATGATAATCCAAAACTATTTCTTAGCCAGGAAAGTCTGGATGCAAAAAGGACACTGGGCTAAATAAGCCTTTTGTTTAATCTAGTACAAAGGATGTCATACATTTATATATATATACATACGTATACATGAATAAAGTACATTAACTTTTGAAATTTAGCCATTAATTCTAGATTTCAGTAAAATCATTTAGGCAGACATAGTTACATAATATGTGAATTAAACAAGCATGTCATGCAGAAATACAACACCCAACAATCTTTTTGTCTACCATCAAAATTCAACTACAAAAAGAAAACCAAAAGAAATAAAAATAATGAAACATTATAGGATTATTCGAGCTGTTTAAATCAGACTGGGAGAAATAGAAAAGTGAAACACTGTACAACAACAAAAACATTCTGAAAAATCTAAGCAATTTCTTTAATTGGAGCAAAACAATGGTCTTGTTTCTTAGGAGAAGTCAGAAGAATTCTGATTACAAATGTTGGACTGAATGTTTCTTCAGTTGAGTGCAGCAGTGTGGCTAGTACTAACAATTCATTTTCTACACAGAGCACATATTTTTAAAACCCACAGTAGAGTAAAAATGAATTTTAGTGAAGAAAAGGGTTGTCTTTTTCAGGGTTAGTCTAATAAAAAGACTGAATAATGTAGACACATGTAAACAGTTAACATGAAGGAATGCAAAATAGCACAAAACAAACAAAGGCTTTATTTCACCAGACATTTAAATTAGTCCTGTCCTGATCAAGGACACATATGGAAGAATATTTACTCTGTGGTTACATTGTCTTAGTAATGTACAATATGTGACCCTGGAAATTGTAATTATGAAGGAATGTGAAAGTTTGGTGTGTTGGCACTTCAGCAAACTGACCCATGAGCTGAACTCAGTTTTCTGGTATGAATGAAAAATGCAACAACTGTATTTGCCAAATAGGAACTCTTTCATTATAAGATATTCAGGAAACAAAATCTTTGAGAAATTATTTAAGCTGCTTCATATGATAACAGAGAATACCACAGAGAAATCATTAGAGAACAGAATTTTAATATTACATTATCTTTCTTCTTAGGTTTGTTATAGTAAACTTTTTCTCAGAATCTTCAGATTTGAATAATAAAAACTGATGTAAACTATGGCAAACTTGGAGGTGTATATTTAAAGTCCACACTCTAAGTATAAAGAAGTTAAAGGGACTGTAAGATACCTGAGAACAGTCTGCAGTCCTGTAAGATACCTGAGAACAGTCTGCAGTCCTTAATCATGTGGAACATATTCTGAAATCAATAAAATTAGGCAAGATGCATTGCACTAAAGTTACTTGTCATAAATGTCAGGTGATAATGATAAAGAATCTCATACTAATTGGCCCATGCAAGTATTTGACTCCCTCAAAAGTCTGAATATTTTCATACATGATTAAGCTGACACAGATGCTTGCAAAGAACCAAATTGGAAATCAAAATTGAAACCATTATTTCACTGATATCATCTGTAAAATTCCTGTAACTTCAGCTTCACTGCGGTGTCACCACTGGATGTGCAGATTCTCTGAAGCAGTTTGTCTTTACTTTGCAAACAAAATCAAACATTTCTTTAAAACTCAGAATATAAGAGAGAGGTTGTTTGCCCTTAAGAAATTGAAAATAGAGATCCTACAAACCAGATTAAGCATATAATTAATCAGGAAGTGAACTCTTTTAAGGAAAATATTACACATAGAAGCTGTCTTAAAGATGGAGGAATGGCTCAGTCAATTCCGGGAAACCAGAAAGGCAATGAGTAACAAGAAATAAAAATCAGGCCAACCCTTAACTGCTTAATTCTGATTGACACATTGTAGGTATTTCCTAAGTAGTTTTCACACATTTCTAATATCTGGTACCACAAGGTCTTCAAAGCTTCTCATATATATCCTAAATTTTTCTTCAGTGAGAAATTTTAGTTTAAGAAGAAGTAATTTAATAGAAGTAGAATTGCAAGAACAAGGGGAACTAGGGGTTTTGGCAGTTATTATTAGAAGCTATTTTTACCTTTAGTAATATTTTTCTTTGTATTCAATTAATTTATCTTTCTTTTCCTATTGCTTTCCAAATTGAAACATTGCCTATTTAATAATTTATAAAGAATAGATATGTTTACACACACAATATTTTCAATAAAATACCATCAGAGAGCACCAATGACAACAGTTAGATGCAAAGAGTAGATAAAGAAAGCAGCAAAATAATGAAGTCATCAAATGTTTCACTTTTTTATTTTATGAAATGTCTTCCAAATGCAGGTAAAATTTGTTCAACATTATCAACTGAGACTGCTGGATACAATGAAGAGATGTTCTCTTCTGCCTTAATAATTGTAAGGTGTGACCACACTGTCAAGGCTTAAATCCTCAGAATCCATTTCAGGACACAGATTTTAATCTCCTTGTTAATTGAGAGGCCAGGCCACCCACTGCTCTGAATCAGAGCTACTGCACAACCTTTGATTAGAGTTCTTCTGCTTTGCATTTAAATATTTATATACTTCCTGGACAAGAGCCTAGAAGCAAAACAGGAATAAATGCTTGTATGGACAATTCTCTTTTTAAAGGGAGGAAAAGTCTGAGTGCCAGGTTTGGTTGCATACATATTTTGTTTTGGAAAAAAATGTAGACAGCATCAAACAAGGAGAAGGCACAAATCTCAGGTACTTTCTCATTCCAGGTTCCTCTGGAATGTAGCAGTTTAAACCTCTTAGGGTATATATCAGCATGGAATTGTTCTCTTCCCCATGTTGACGAGTGCCTAATGTTCCTAAAATCATTAAAAATAAAAAGAAGTAATTTCATAACTTATTTTTACCCACAGAAGTAAAGAAATTGTTATTTGCACTGTCCTACTCATAATCTCTTTGGCTCTTTCAATTTTTAAAAGAAACTTCCATATGTAGCTGTATGCTTTGATTATAGTTTTTCATTTTTTTGTTGTAAATGGACAGTAGATGGCAAGATACTAAGCTATCATAACACAAACTTGTGAGATTTATTGATTCAGCTCAAAACTGATGGAGTTTCCATGCATCGAAGCTTTCAAGTAGTAGTGCATTCACCCAATATTATATCCATTAAGAATTTTTTTATCATTAAAAATCCAATAAAATATTCATAACTCTGTTACAAACCCCTGATGGTTAGATTAATGCAATTCTAAGCACTATGGTTATCTTGCACCAAGTTTTACATATGAATCTTCTTTTATTTCTTTCTTTTGTTTTTGTCAATCCAGTGAGCTTGATTTCAGAGCCATTGGAATTTTCAGGCTACCTAAAATAAGACCGTCCCCGATAACTGTCTCAAATGTCCATCATTCTCTAGGAAAATCTGAAATTTAAACCTCTCTGGGAGTTATTTGAATATCCTTTTGTGAATTCAGAAATAATAAGATGATCTCTTATAATGAAGCAATTTATATTAATAAAAGAAAAGTCACAACCTATCTAATGAAGGTTGAAGGTGGACTTTCTGCTCCCTTGTTACTACATGATAATGCAGCATCTTTGTGCTTCTGGGAAAGCAACTGGAAAATATTCTCAGGAGATGTCTGTATTAGACAGCACATGAGAAAGCACACATACAGAAAGCACACTAATTCAAAAGAGTCATATTTTAATGTACAGTCAGGAGTCTTCCTTCAAACATACTTTTTTTGTTGCTGTTGAAACTTTTTTTAAGCTATTTAAACACTGCATCTCCCCACAACAGAAAAGATTTAGCTACTGATAAATGTAGAAATGTTTTCAATAAGTTTATCTGTTAATGCCTGAACTACCATGGTATTTACATTTACTGATACTAAGAGACATGTCTTTTATATATGGCTTTTCAAAGCATCCACAGCATGAAGGAAAAACTCAGCATTCTGGAGATAATTTAGTTCCAGCCTTCATTTCTTCTTTAGGATATTGTCTAAAATTAGAATATTAATTTATACCATTTTTATGAAGTTTATACATTACTATTGTATCAATTATTCATTGCATAGGTAAGGATAAATTTGAGGATATTTATTCACTGAAAATCACCTGTATATAAATAAGCATTTGTGCAGCAGAAAGAGAACTTTTTAGGTAATACCTGTGTATCTTTCAGAGCAGCTGTACACACCAGTTTAACTGCATCATTTTTTAAACCTGTTCATTATCTAAGCTAACCCGTATATTACCTAACATAATGAAAGACAGCACATGCTTTTCAGTTCACAAACTTGGTTTCAGTGCATGTTTGACATGTTAGTCTGCAGGCAAATTATGAGATTTTTCACCTGATTTAAGATAAACAGAACTGAGCAAGACATGAAAAGCTACTGGACAGCACAAGAAATTGTGTGAAAAACTGACAGAAGTTACAAATCCAACTAGACTTCACAGAAAATTAAGGTGGAAGTTGACTAAGAAGCAGTCAAATTTCACAGAAAAGTTGAGAGAAACTGGGCACCTTTTTGGGAGTACAGTCTTGAAAGACCAGTAACACCTAACTAATCATAGCAGCACTGGAATATGTGGTTGAGTCTAACTAGGTAACTATCAGAAATAAATTTAGTTTTAATGTATCACATCTGGCACCAGGAGAGAAAAGCCAATTAAGGAAAGTTATTTATTTGGGCAAAGGCTGAGCAGAGAAACAGGAGAACAAAGGTTGAAAAGAAGGCCAAGAAAAGGTGCTAACAGCGTGTCCAGATGTGTGTCTAATGCTGCTTGGTGGTACCAGTTGTGTTGGTTCAGCACAGATGGTGAGGTGCAATTGGTGATTTCCTTTGAACTGACAACCAGAATAGCCAATTGCATGCAGGGATACACCTCCGGGTGACCCAGCCTTAAAAGTTAGAAGGAAGCCTGGGATCATTCTCTCTTCTTTCCACTTTCAAAAGAAGTAAGGCAGTCCTGGCTGTCTCCTTTGGAGGGGGCTGGGACAGCCCAGCCTGCTTGGGCCTGGGGCTTCACAGGAGGCCCACCTGGAGCAGTGACTCCCAGGCTGGGAGAGGGAATGATATGCCCCCATCCCAGCCTGGATCAGTTTTTAGCAGCTGGAAAACACCCTGCCACTCCTCTATGGGAGAGAGCTGCCTAAGGCCTGCCCGTGGGCCTGGGCCCTTTCCCCAAGCACAGGGAGGGGAACCTGCAGCCTGCAGCTGCTCCGAGCTGGGCCCACCCTGAATGAGACTGAGGGGTGGGGGCAAGGAGCCTTTCATCAGCCGGGCTGTTTTGAGATCTGCCTGCTTGAGTTTTTCCCCATTCCCGCGGCCTTTGAAAATCCTGGCTGTTGCTTAGCAAAAATCATGTGACCACCACAGGTCTTGGCAAGCTTTAACTCTTTCCTGCCAGGAGATGGGACTTCCAAAGCACTGGCTCTTCCCAGAGTGAGAATAGACAAATTGATGGAGCATAGAGAAAGTTTAGCATAACAGTCAGATGGAGAGAGTGAGAAAAGGATTAATTAGAGGAAGCATGAAGGAGTTGCCTGCAGG
>VZDJ01000141.1:5288290-5324579 GCA_008694505.1 Cyanoderma ruficeps
CAAAGGAGGGCAACGAAGATGGTGAAGGAACATTAGGGGAAGTTTTTTGAGGAGTGGCTGAGGTTACCTGGTGTGTTTAGCTTGGAGAAAAGGAAACCTCATGGCAGTCTACAATTTCCTTATGAAGGGAAGAAGAAGGGCAGACACTGATCTTTTCTCTGTGGTGACCAGTGACAGGACATGAAGGAATGGCCTAAAGTTATGTCAGGGGAGTTTTAGATTGGGTATGAGGAAAATGTTCTTCACACAGAGGATGGTTGGGCACTAGAACAGGCTCCCCAGGGAAGCAGTCACAGGGCCAAGGCTGAGTGATTTCAAGAATCATTTGGACAACACTCTCAGGCACAGAGTACGGCTCTTGGTGATGGTGCTGTGCAGGGCCAGGCGTTGGACTCAATGACCCGTATGAGTCTCTTCCAACCCATCTTATGCTGTGATTTTGCCAATCCAGGCTTAAGGCTCTTGTTCTAGGTTTGAAGTAAATATTAAGTCAATTTAGCACAATTGGTACTGATATTGAAGGGCCATCTAAACACAATCCTGTGCCATGTGCTCTGGGATGACCCTGCTTGAACAGGGAGACTGCACCAGATGTCACACTGTGATCCCTTCCGACATTACCCATTCCGTAAATATGTGATAGAGACTTCCTAGCTTTAGTGGAGTTCTAAGCTGCAGTTTTAATTTGATCCAAGAACCTCCTTCAACCTGGAAACATGAACTAGACATGGATACAGTTTTAGGGTTTATTGTCATTTATGAATTTTTCATGGCCAAGGAATATAAAGTAATTAGAAGTTCCCTGTAGTGGTTAAAGTTTACTTCAGTTCTGGGCACAGCTCATCTAGAAGTCTTCTTGTCCTTAAGGAAAGCAGTTAAAGAAGAACAAATGTTTCACATTAAGTTTCAAGTAAAGGACTGTAAATTAAATTTGAAATGTGCAGAAGATCTAAAATTAAAAATAATTTACTTTTCTAAGTTTGGAATGAATGTTGACTTTCTTTTGTTTTTCTCGAGCTGCATTTCTGAGTTTGACCTGCAGTTCACGTACTAAAAGTAGAGTGTGACAGATCTGCAATGCAGATCCTGACTTCTCATATGCCAATAAGAGAAAAAAAGTATACCAAGAAATGTGAGCTTCCACTCTTTGTGGTATATGCATTTGATAATTAAAACTATTCTTAAAATATCTCTATTTTGCAGAAACTTTTTTTTTCATAATTTAAAATACAAGGTTAATTTTAAAGTCACATTAGAAAAAAATTGATGTTCTATGTCTAACCTAACAAAACGGCAGGCACCAGGACATCAAAAAAAAGCAGTTTCTCAGCATTAGCAAGGGAATAATAAAAATTGTAGGAAACACACTCGCATGTTCAACTATACAGAATCCTTGTTGCAATAATTCACTCTGTGGTTGAGACCATAAATTAAATACTCCTTTAAACCCTATAGAACCGTCATTAAGGCAGAGTCATATATATAATAAAAGCACTGTAAGAAAAAAGGTCAGGTTTAATAAAAAGTGAGTACAAATTATTTTAATAAATTTCACATGTTGTAAATTTATGCAAATAATTTTCTAAACATTTAAGGTTAATAAAAAATATGACAGAGCAAAATTTCAAGGTGGATGTAAACATTCAATAAATATGCTCCAACTTTATCACTTCCCTGAAGTAACTCACAAGATATATTACTTATGTCTTTTATTCCCACTGTCTTTTATTGGTCACAATGTAGAAACACAAATCAGCCCCCTATCATGGGTCTTTGCTGCTTGGGGGGAGAAACTGTAGCATCACATAGAAAATGTTGTGTATTGGAAGTACAAAACTCCCAGATTTTCTAATTGTGGAGTTGTTTTAGCTAAAAAAAGAGGCAAATATCTTCAAGAAAAACAATTATACCTTCCTTAACAGCTCTGTTAGAGATCTTGGATATCTAATGTATGTCCTATTATACCATTACTAAGTTGCTGATCAGTTTTGTAGCATAGTTTATTCTAATGCTATTTAAGGTTTCTTTTCTTCATGTGAAATTGAGCTGGAGAGGTCTTGAGGCTAAGCTGCAAAGGATCTATAATGGGACATTGTTGCCTAAATATAGATTAAATTTCCAACTTCCCCTGTTGACTGAGAAAAACAAAAAGGTAAACATATGATGCAATAGTTTTACATTCAAAAACATTTTACAATCACTAAGGGAACCCTTTATAGCATGAACTATCTCATTCGCAGTGCAGAGGTAAATAACTTTCAAACATTACAAAAGACTATAAGATGAGCTTCTAATATTCAATTTTCTAGTAGCAATAAAAGAAGCAATGGTAGATAAACCACACTGATATTTACTGAGGGAGTACATATTAAAAAGCCACATCCATGGCTTAGATCACAAAACTTAACCCAAATAATTTAATATTTTCATAAAGTTACATATTGATTCCTA
This sequence comes from Cyanoderma ruficeps, assembly GCA_008694505.1. NCBI lineage: Eukaryota > Metazoa > Chordata > Aves > Passeriformes > Timaliidae > Cyanoderma > Cyanoderma ruficeps. The sequence continues at coordinate 5,290,742 of VZDJ01000141.1, forward strand.
AATAATGCAAAGACTGAATCGATAGGTCTGACAAAGAAGAAAAAAATCAACAATGACAAAGAAACCAGATGCAGAAACTTGCTGAAACAATGATACTGTGAAGCAAAGCATCAACTAATGCTCATAGTTATGGCTAAAACAGTAAATACAATCTTATATCTATTCCCCATTCTCTTTGTTATCATCAGTAATAACATTAAGAAATGTTCAAAGAATATAGAAAATGGAAACAAAAGAATCAATGTTTGACATGAAAGATATGTAGTTCTCTCTTCTCTCCTTTTCTTTCCCATTGAGAGTTCAAACCCATACCATATAGGATTTAATAGTCTCCAGGGGAAATGCTGGCTCATGAGTAACACAGTGATTTCTATAAAACTTACTGTAAAGATCAGTTTGAATAACAACTTAAATGAACCAAATTTGTCCAGGAAGACTCGGAGGAACCACTGTCTGCATTTCTTTGGGAAATTGTTTGAAAGGAAAAGAAATTTAAACAGATGAATCTTATATGTTGGCTTGATCCTTTAGCTGAAATAAAGTAGTCTGAAAGAGTGGGAAGTAAAGTCTCTAAATTTAATGTAGGGTTATTCACTCTTGTCCACAGAAATCTCTGGAAGTGTTTAAGGCCAGGTTGGATGGGGCTTTGAGCAACTTGATTGTAGTGTGTTGGAAGTGACTGGATGCCAGGCATCCCACTGCCCTCTCACTCTGCTCTGCAGCTGGGCAGAGGAGAGAAAAGATAATGAAGGGCTCATGAGTTAAGGACCCAACTTCTTCTGTGGGTCTCCCCCACAGGCTACATGTGGATCTCTGAATCTCTGTGGTCCTCTGTGGGCTTCAGGGGCACATGTGCTTCACCATGGTCTGCCTCACAGGCTGCAGGGGAATCACAGCTCCTATCAGGAACACCTCCTCCCAATCCCTCTGCACTGAACTTGGCGTCTCATAATTGTTCATCTCATATATTCTCACTCTGAACTTCTCTAGCTACAAATACAACTGCTCAATACCTTTTTTCTACTTCTTCTCTTTAAATCTGTTATCACTGAGGGGTTAGCGCTGTTTCTAAGTGGCCCAGCCTAGACCAGCAGCAAATCCATCTTTGGAGCTCCCAGTGATTGGCTCTGCAGGACATGCAGGAGGCTTCTAGCATCTTCTTGCAGAAGCCACACTTGTAGCCCTCCCCACCACTACCAAAGCTTGGCCATGAAAACCACATACACTGGTCTAGTGAAAGGTGTCCCTCCAATGGCAAGGGGGTTGGAACCTGATGATCTTTAAGGTCCCTTCTGACCAAAACCATTCTCTGATTCTATGACGATTCTGGAAACTAAATTGTATCAAGTATTCGTACACCTCATGCAGGAAAATGCACTTGCTTGAAGAGTGAAGAAATGAGTATTAATTGAATGATGGGCACAGATTTGCACTTCAAATCTAGAGCTCTTTTGCATGTATTTTCTAAATATATTTATGTATGATAGTGTTATGCACATAGAAATTACTATTCATATGCCAGTATTTCCAATGATGAGATTTTTCAATCTGTATCCATCTATAATATTTCTTAAAGTAATCTACACTTCATGTGTACAATGGATATAAATAACTAGCATAACGAAACATATGAGAGTCAAACTGGTATTTGAAATTCAAAGTATACCAGTTATTTTCATAACGAAATTACATATTTATGATTAGATGAAATTCAAATAATAATGCATAATTTATTTATCTAATACTATTACATGAGAATTCTCCATTGAGAATTTAAAAGCAATTTTCTTGATTAAAGTAAATTCCAGCCCCCAAAAAATTCTCCCTGGAAAAAAATGAATTTTGAATACCAAAACCTGGTGAACATTAGAAAAGGATTAAATGGCAGAAAGTTTTCATAATTATTGCTATAAAATTATTCTCTCAGTACAAATGATGATTGAAAAAGAACATTCAAATTACACGAATTTGTAATGTATTTTCCCTTCTGACATCTTTCCCACTAAGACTATTATTTAGTGAAAAATCTTAAGTCTTTTTGTTTTAATGTTTTCGAATCTGAAGCAACATAAGTAATAAAAGAGAAGATATCTTAAGGAGTAAATACTCAAAAGATTTCACTCAGTAGTTCTCCTGGCCACATGTTCTGCAGACGTTCAAGAAAGTATAATATAGCTTTTGCATATTATATAAATTGACAAAAAAAGTCTTTGATTTTGAACCAATTGAAATAAATTCTAAAAATCTTCCTTGAGGAATCTGCAAGGTACAAGCTGCATCAGCTTTCTAGGACTGACACTTGACACATAAAAAGATATTTAAGATAATCATTACTTTTAATTTCCTTTCTTTTTTCTTTTTTTTTAAATTTGTCTTTAAAATTAATACCTCTCTTTATCAAATATACATTGAAGTATAAATGCATAACAAGTGACAGAAAATACCTATTTCTCATTAGAATTTTAATGTTGAAAAAATGTTAATAATCTTTTGTATTGCAATACATGAAGCCCTTTTGGCTTGCCCTTGCCTTCCATGAGCAAAAATTAAACATAAACCAATCTTCATCACAAATGAGGCAAAGAATAATTTAATACTAACATCAAAATCTTATCCTCCTTTTTACTTCTTTTGTCTGAAATTGCACAGGATTAGTATTATTCCAGATAAAATGTGAGATCTTTACAGACAAAGATCCAAAATTATGAAATTATGGAAATTATGAAAAACTGAGCAAAAGAAGTTGAGGAATTATGAATCTGAAAAAAATGAGAACCACGTGTGTCAAAACATTCAGAGTACTCTCTAAAAAAACACCAAAACATAGTGTTACTATAATACTACTATAACGCAAGAAACAGATTTTGTGTGATGGGGAAATCACCCTTACTATCTGGAATAAATAATGAAAAATCAGTAATAAATATGTTTCAGTAGTAGAAAATGGTCTGTGGTACGGATGCTGGCAAAACTCTCAAAGGTTCTTCAGCAGACTGTATGTAAATGTATACCATATTGCCATGGCTTTGGCCCATTTTTATTCTATCAATCATCTGATAAAAGGCCATTCATTAAAAATTTTCTGGATCTGGAACTAACAGGAAGATTCACTTTATAATTGCATAGTTACTGGAAGGCAAAAATTGTACACAGGGACAGGGTGGGCTGGGATTTTTTATCTTCTTACCTTAGCAAAGAGAGTTTCTGACTTTCTGGTGCCAGGGCAAAAAGTAGGAAGAAGCATAGAATGAACTGTGAACTATGGGCCAATTAAAACAGGAACATCCAAAATGTCGCTAGTAGAAATTGCCCCTTTTATTTTTTATAGCTAAGAAAAAAATTTGCTGACCATAGAGTTATCAGGCAGCCAGCAGTTTGTGCAGTTTGCTGGTTTTTTTTGCAATTGCTGTTTTTGCAGCAATAGTAAAATATACATTTTGTGGTGGTGTTTATATCTCCTTTGTCCCAGTTCATACATCTTTCTGTGCTAAAGCTCAGCACTCTCTTGATAAGCCAGGCAGTCAGGATGTGCAGCCCTGTGACTGAACCATCTCCTTCCCTTCATTCTGTGCTCCATTTTAATGGAATGATCTGAAGGAAAAAAAGTGAAAAGCTCTCACTGTTTTCTAACCTTTCCTAAGAGATGACCTTTCCATTAGATATGGTATAGTGACCTACACTGTTGGAGGCCTTTTAAAGATGGTTGGTTTGCCATTTCCCAAATGGATTTGTTTGTCTGGAAACCAAATCATTAGCTGTCTGGAAGTCAGTCCTTTGCTGCTCCTATCAAAAGCTTTGAGACTCTTTATGTGTTGGAAGTTAGCCAGCAATATTTTATGCTGTGTACAAGTTCCATTTCAGAGCTCAGTCCTGAATTCTTTACAGCAAGATTAGTGATATCTCAAATGCTCTGTTTCCGTGGGAGTGAGACTCTGCTCCATTCCAGGAAGGGAAGTGAAGAGTGATCTCAAGTGAGATTAACCATCTCAGTTCAAGGGAAACTTGACTTTTATGGTATCACCATCATTGCTTAAAAAAATTCTATTTTAACTGTTTGAGGCTAAATTCTTTGCATCTTCTTTCAGAGAAATTATATGATTTTACATGTGTCCAGAAATATATAGGTATCTTTAAAGAAAATATTCTGACTTGTTGTTTTGTCTTCTTTTCATCCTGTTTTGTTGATTTTTTTTTTTTTTTTACAAGGGTTGTCAGGCTTTGGAACAGTGTGCCCACGGCAGTGGGGAGTCACCATCCCTGGAGGTATTTAAAAGTTTTGTAGATGTGGCACCTGGGGACGTGGTTTAGTGGTGGCTTAATGATTGGACTCAATGATCTTAAAACTCCTTTTAAACATAACTGATTCTATGCTTCTATTTTCTTTTCTCTTTTTTGCTGAAGAAAAATATACTTCATATTAGTATTCTTTATCCTTAATTCTTAATGGTACAAAACATAAACATTATTGCTCATTTACAGAAAGCCAGGAAAAATACTAAAGGTTAAAATTCACCTCCAAAAAATGCTAAATGAGCACACATAGGCCATAGTGAGCAAAACAAGCCTCCAATAAATTATCTAAACCTCACAACTCATCACAGAAAGCAGTAAAGGACAGCCACATTATCCAGGAGAAAGAAAAAAAACAAAAAGGAATGATAACTTATCTAGCTTCTGTTTTGTTTCATGGCCTCCAGACAGACAGAAAACATGCCTTCTGCCCTCCACAGCACTGTGGTTGGTGACTGGCACAGAGTACCTGCACCAGGTTAAAGTCAGTAAAGAGCTTACTTCTGCAGTGTAATCCTCTGCTGACCATTGCCTTTTTAATTTCCTGTAGAGTACAAAATGTCTGTAAGAGAAAATGCAACTTGGGAAGATATGGATCTAATTTCTGTGAAAGATTGCCATTTACATTTCTAAAGCAACCATATATTTAATGTCTATATTCACAGATATAAATAAATACATAAACAAACAAACAAACAAATATTTTCCATATATATGTGTGTGTGTATATATATCAATNTAAACAAACAAACAAACAAACATTTTCCATATATATGTGTGTGTGTATATATATCAATGTAAGTAATTGTACATACACATGAAACTGCCTAGTCTGTGCCTTTAAACAAACGAAAGAGTGGCCCAGAGAACATCAATAGTTCTGTGGAGCTTTTAAGAGGGATCAGTTGCTCACTGTTCCTTGCCAATCACAAACTAGCATCAGAGAAAGGCAATGGATAGCAAGTTCAGATAGAAGAAGAGCAAGTATTTCTTGACAGTCTGTAGTTAAGCTGTTAAGCTCCTTGGCTCAAGATGTGGGAGTGCTAAAAGTCTGCAGGAATGCATGTGTTAACTGGGGAAACTACATGGAAAGTTGAAAGGAATGTGTAATTCAAAAATATGATCATTGTTTTAGGATATAATTGAGATTTCAGTTCTTAGAGGTGGGGAAGATATTAGTGAAGAACTATAATAATGAAGAACTGTCACTATTTACTTGGGGGAGTTAAATATGTTTATATACACACACCTAATTTGTTTCTGGTCTCCATGTTTCACCACTGCTGGCAGGAGAATACTCAGATAAATATTACTCTTGTCTTGTAAATTATAGACAGTTATATGTTTTTATAACATTTAGTTTACTCTTAACAAAAAATAGTTTATTGTTTGCAAAGGCAATGGATGACAGTCCACACATTGCCATTTAGGTGCTTGTGGCGAATAGTGTATCTCCACAGTGTAATTCATTCAGTTAAATCTATGTTTTTCATGCTCTAAAATATTTTCCCTTTTAGGAAAACCAGAATTTGCCTCGCTTTCTGTTGATGTGACTGTGTTTAGGGCTTCAGTTTTTCTTTCAGTGAAGTGCAATAATGCCTTCATTGTGTGTTGGAACCAGTTCCAGTTTTGTATATTCTTAAATAGTAAAACAATGTAAATAGAATATTGTATAATGAAAGTCTAGAAGAGGAAAAAAAAAAGAACACAAAAAGCCCCACCCTTTGGGAACATTTTTTCTTATTTAATTTCTTCATTAAAAAATAAAAAAGTAATTTGAAAAGAAATTTTAATGGTTTGTTGGAATAAGACCATCTAAGATACTTGGGGGGAAAAAAAGAACCAGTAAAAAAAAACTGGAAAAAAATTGAATTCAGAGCAGATGACAATAAAAAAAAAGAAAAGAATCCTTTCTTTTTTCCTTGAAACAAATTGATCAACTATTTTCTAATGAACTGAAATGTGAGGACTGCTTATAGGTTCTGATTATTTTTCACAGCTGCTTTTCCTATGATCCACCTTGATTTGAACACAAAAAACAGTGGTCTAGGGTTTTTATAAGTTGCACAGACATTTGCATAACAGGGAGGAAGATGATAATTTTTGATAACAAGATATTTACTTTATTTGTTTGGGGTAAAGTTTTGCTTCCCAAGCTGAAACAATTGTGCCCATGCAAGAGTTTTGTCTTTATCAAACTTTAACACATTCTAGCATAATTCCTCTGCTTAGCAATATCTACTCTAGAAAGATACAGCCCTCCCGTAACTGTGATGTTCCTAAGCCACCAACAGTAGCGTGAATCACAAGATACATGACTGTCAGTAATAATTCAGTGTTTACAAAGTTACATGATTAAGGATCCCTATAGTCTCCTATATCCTCATCCCAGCCACCACCAACTTTAAAAACCTAGTGCAAGAACATCTATCTCATGAACTTGAATTTACAGAGTTCTAGTCAGTGTATTAGTGAATCCTTTAGTATGCGTCTTCATATATTGAGTTGTATCTCGCACTTAAGTAAGAGACTTAAAAATCACAATTGCCTCAAACACTGCCAAGGCCACAGAAGGAACTCGCCGTAAGATCAGCCCCACAATGTGAACTTGAGATGAGCACAGAAGAGACAAATTTGCAACAGGAAGACATTAATTCCAGGCCTCAAGAAGGTGAGTTTTGGTTGGAACATCCTGGCTAATGCATCCAGACAACAATTCTCACTGTGACAGAGTGTGGGAAAGGAAGCAATGTCTTATAAACGTATCACTCCAAGTTATGGGAATGTCTACAACCACCCTGTGGATAACCAGGACTTGGACTATATAAAACTACTTCCAGAAGAATGACTCCAGGATCCCTGCCACTGTGAAGACCAAGGTGAAGAAAGTTCTGCCATCTGGATCCATGAGGGGTGATATCTTTCTACTTATTCTGTCTCTTCTCCCTCTCTTTCTTCCTCTCTTCCAACCCCATCCCTCTTTCTTTCTCTTACATTTACTGTTAAATAAAATCCACGCTATTGCCTTTGGTATATGATTTGATTTGCATCTTAACTCAGGCAAAAGCATCTCTCAATAATCGGACCTTAATAACACTGCCTTGTAAAAGTGTCAACACAATATTAGAAAAAAAGTTTGACAGCTATTTGTGAATTATATCTGTTAATTACTTTCTGATACTAAAATTGCCAGATCTAACAGGTAGGAACTTCAGATCACATAAAACTGCAAAGGCACTGGATTCACAAACTCTGTGGGATGCTTTCATGTAGTGTAAAAGGTTCAAAGTGTTCATAGTAAATTATGCATTAGAACAGATACAAAACTGATTGTCTGACTCTTGATATACCACTAAGTATTTAGGCATGAAAATACATGCACTTTTGCATACAATACATGGTTTAAAATAATCAGATATTTTATCCATGGAAACTTCTAGTATCTCAGGGTTTTGATTTAGTTTTATGAAATTTTGTGCGTCTTTTTTTGCAGGAAATGCCCAAAATTTCTTTGGAGATAGAATGTGAAACATCCTGTGTAAAAAAGAGAGGAAATCAAACCACAGTATAATGTTTAAAATATGCTCTACCTATTTGGAAACATGAACCTTCACACCTAAAAGAAAGTGAGAAAAAACAGGAGCAGATCAAAGTGTGTAATCCATAGGTGTAATGTATGTCAGTAAATTACCTGCAAGTATATGCCTGGTTCTGCCATTACTCTGCCAGATGTGGTGTGCATCAAAGCTGATGCAAAGATTAACACTAATGCATAGATTAACAATAATGGATAGAGATGTAGGCTGCAAGAAAGAGAAATTATTCAGCATTTTCTTGCCTGAGGACTAGTCCCTTGCTGCATACACTTGCTAGCTAGTTTCTTTTTCCTTTATTATGTTTTGCTTTATCTAGCTTAAAAGCTTCATTTTTAACTTTCTGTTTGAAATATTTTTCTTAGGTTCCTCAAAATTAAAGTAGTTCCTGTTAAACCACTGCTGATTCTTTCCCACAAATATATTTTGTAAGAATGATACAAGTGTGCTGTGTGAACACTCCTTCAAGAAATATTCACCATGGCTTTCACATAGGTAAGCATAACTATATACAGATTCAGCATTTTGATTTTTTGTGTTCACTTTAGGACTAAAGAAATAGTTTGTGAGAGTAATCTTGTTGCATTAAAAAATAAGTCTTTTGGGAAGAGTTTATAATAATCTCTAAGGTCCACTCCAACCAATTATTCTCTGGACTTGATTTCTGCCTTGATTTCTGTTTCAGTTTCATAGCTTCTTTTTCTTCCTACACTTCTCTCTTACCTTCAATGTTGGACACATAAAATTTTCAGTTCCTTCTTTATGCATAACATATTGAATATTTATTATTTTAGCTACTTTGAAGCTAATATACAGATTGATCTCTGAATACAAATGCTGACAATAATTAGGTAATTTAAGTGTAATTATATCTGATTATAATAATAAAGACAGAAATTATAAAATATTTTTTCAGAATAAATGATTTAATGTACCTAACCTTTCTACCAGTTGTCACGGATATCTTATTGCAACACTCTAAGTCAAAATCAAGCTTTAAGAGTATTTCTTTCTTCCTAAAAAAATCCATTGGATTTTTTTAAATATTAACTCTTCTTTAAAGGTAGCAAATTGTCTTTCTATCATACTTTGAGTTTGCTGTAACACAAATGATAAATAATCAAAATGGATTGAAATGTATTCTGAGGGCCAATTCAGACTTGTTCCTGGGAAATAACTTCAGCTACTAATATTTGTTTGTTTTGAAAATAAAGATATTGTCAAATGAAGAAGTGGATTTAAACCACTAAATTGTCTCTATGGGTCATTGAATAACTAAAAGTTCAAGAATTTTTCTACATATTTCAAGCAAGCCCCCAAGTGGAATTATATTTTATGACTGTAGAGATCCAGGGAAGCTGGAATACAGTCTTTCAAACAACAGTGTCACTGGTGATGAAAACCCTTTTGAAGAGGAAAAACAAATGTTTGGTTTCTCTGCTATTTTTCTTATTGTCTTTTACTTTGGCACACAGAAATCTTTAGTCTAAGAAAGCATTTGGAATCAGAAAGAATGAATACTGTATTCACTTCAATGGCATATAAAGAAAATTAAATGTAGCAAACAGCTTTGTAGACAGCTGAAGATTAGAACTGCGTTTTAAAAAGAAAAAAATAAAGAAAACACCATTGTGGCTCTTTTTAAATTTCTGAGATATCTATCTCAGTATCCTATCCAAAATCCAAAGCTTCATTTTCCATTCCAGACATAACTCTGTATAAATATATAATCTCAAGTTCATCTGAAGCTTTATAAAATTTAAGGTTAAAAAAATAGATTAAAAAATTCAAAAAATTTCTTTATCCTCTAAAGAATGCCGAACTAGAGAAAACTACAGCAAACTTTATGATATATAGGGCTCAGATTTGTTTCAACTGCAGTCTTCAGACTTGCTGTTAGTATAAGTAATTAGGGTGCTTGTCAAACAATGTATTTCATGACACCCAAGTCCCATGAATCAGGTTAATTGTGGTGTTCATAGCAGGCAGGGCAGGATATTACTTATGCTCTTTAAATTGTCCGTTTATCAAACTCTGGTGTTTCACAAAAGAAAGGAGATATATAGGGTCACATCTAAAATATCAGAGACATGACAGAGTATGTCTAGTCTATTCCAGAACATTTTAAATATATCTATTCACTTTGCTCAGTTTGAATTCAGATCTGACCTTGTTAGCCAGTCATGGCAAATACGAATAGCGAAAAATCTTAAATGTATTGGGAGAATCTAACATCAACATGTTTTTTTGGTGGTGGAAAAAGACATCACAGCTGCAGGTTTTTCAGTAGAGTACAGCAAATAAAATTTTTCATAAGAAAATCTTCTAAGGGAAACAATGGAATTTGGGAATGAGTGAACATTGATGTTATCCTTACCAAACACAGTGAGGCATGAAAGACATTTAAGGAAATATGCTTAATGTTTCTACGTAGATGGTAAAGAGCCAAGAAGGGGCTGGATCCATAAAAATAATAAAAGTACCCTCCCAGGCTCCAAATGAAACAATTTCTGTCAAATATTTTGGTTATATTCATAAACAGTATTTGATATGATCTTTTAATCTTGGATATGCTAAGGATCAAGAAGCTTATATATGGCATCCTTTCCTCTCACAAAGTAAGATTAACACTGGCGCTTCCTTTGGGAACTCACGTATCACAAGGATTTAGACAAGCAGACTCCTGAAAACAGAAACCATTGGTGTGGCATAAGGAGAAGTGAGTCTTTTGCTTTAGTATTATGTTTAACTTGACCCAAGACAGCCATGTTATTTTCTTAACCTTCTCTAGCAGAAAGTCTATGGAGCAGTAAAAAACCAAAATACACCACAAAGGTGCGCAAACTGACTTTGCCCAGGGGCCCATTTACTAGTTCAATACATGCAAGATAAAGAATTCCGTGAACAGATTTTACCTACTTTGTTGTTACATGTTACCAAAAAAAAAAAAAATTACATCCCATTCCCACCTTCCCTAAACTCATTCAACACCAGTTAACTGGCTGGAAGAATGGCATTAGTACCAATCTCTTTGATCTGACTCAGTGCTGCTCTGATCAGACAGAGTGATAGAAACAGAAGACTGCCTCATTCCTTGCAGTCACAGCTATACAGCTAGTTTCAGAAATAACAATCCTGGCATTCATCAGCCCAAGTCCCGGTTTAGAAACAGGCAGTTTACAAAATCAATGGACATTTATTGAACTAAAAGTAACTCTTTCAATGAGTTATGTTTAGTAATACCCAAACATATTAGACAGATGATTAAAAATGTTCTAAGCAGGCTATAAACTTAAATGCTTTATGGATAAACCAGGGTCTGAGTGGCATATCTCATGCTATCAGATGCACAAAACAATTTACTGGAGAAACATTTTACCTTTAATTAACTCTTTAATCACATTGCTAATTAGTTCTAAAATATAGCATGGATTAGTGTTACAATATTCATTCATTATCCTCGAGCCATTTCCTCTCTGAAATTTTCTGAAGAGATAATTTTGTCAGCTGTTATTTCAGTGTCACATAAACACTATAACATCTAACTCTTTTGCTGCAGATGATCACCACTATGCTTATGGAGTCACATTATAGGAAGAGGCAGTTATGACCTCTTTCATAATCTAAATTTGCCTATTCTGAAACCACCAATGCTCAGCTGTACAAGGACCCACTTAATGTAATACATCACCTACAGAATGACTCCTGATCTCAGTGCCTTGACTGACTGCCTGTTGAACTCTGTCTGATACCTAAGTCACGGAAGTATTAATATTGTCAGCTGCCACTTGTGCACTTGATAACTAAGCAACTACATTTTCACTGCTCATAAGGCCTTATTTGAACTCAGTGGGTGAAGCAAAGCTCCAGGTGAACTCTAATCCTGGTGGATCCTTTTTTGTTCTACTATGGTAGCACAGTAGTGCAAAAAAATGTGTACAACCTTAGCTGTAGGGGAGTCTAAAAATAATGTTTTCTAGTGATTGAGCCCACACTTCAGTTCTAGCTTGAGCTCTTTCAGAAAATCAGGGTCACTTATACATGACCATATCATACATAAACTCTGTGTATTCACCTTTTGGAATGTTTTTATGAGATTCTTAGCTACATCAATTGCATATTATATTGCTCAACTTATTTCTTCCAATGTAACTTAAAAATATTTGAATTTTATATCAGACGCTCTATTACCTCTTTTTAAGGCTGTTAAAATTATGTTACTATTACATGTTTTCTGAAAAAAAGCAGAATATATGACATCTGCCAATTTCAATTTTCTAGATGATTCATTCTTAGCTACTCATTTCTTTTGACTTAATGTAAATCATTACACAAAGATTCAAAAATATATTTAATTTGATTGCTTACAATGGCTTTATATGAAACAATGTATAATATTTTTGTCTTTACAGTGATGTAAGATCTGCCCAGCTTTCTCTAATGATAACATTATCTGTAGTCAATAGGGGCTTTTTAAATCATTCTGTCAGAACTAGATCTGTAGAGATAAGCAGTATTAGACAACTTTTGCAATTTCATCAGTAATTTTAAGAAAGCTTAATAACATAAACCCCATTTCTGTGGGAAGCTTTTCTGTGCCTATATGTTTGAAAAAGAATACAAATTTTAAAGAAAAAATAAATCTTAGGTAAAGTTGAGAAAGCCAACAAACACAAAAACAATCAAAAAGCTCCTGCAACATTTCCTGCTGCAATACTGCTTCTGGACAGTTCTAGATGTTTCCTGCCCAAATAGAAATTTTGAAAAGGGAGTGTTGGCCTTGGCCCTTGGTTTTGGAGATTATAGAGGTAATTTTCCTTTTTTTTTTTTAAATGTGTTCCATGTACAGATAGAAAATTCTGAATTCAGTTTTAACTCTGCCTTGCACCCTTAAAACCACATATTTATTTCCTAAATCACTGTCTGGAAAGTCATATTGTTCTGTGGCAGGCAATCACTGAACTAGCCTAAAGCCATTCTGACAGAGCTTTGAAGATTAAAAGTGTAGCATTGAACTGGATATAAATGGAAGAGGGAAGGAAGTTTAGCATACAGAGCACTGTCACACTGAACCTTTAAAAAATTGTCCTGTGTATGTTAGAAGTGTGGCTAATGCACTAAGAAAAGCCTGTGTGTTGCTGTTCCAGGAGCAGAGCAAGAGTTGCCCAGTAGTTTCAGACATCTACATCTCACTCAGCACAGGAAAGCTCCTCTGCTTCCTTCCTCATGTGTGAAACACAATTATATGTCTTTGTTGTGGTATATCATACTAAACTTGTACAACTGGGGCACTTCACTTAAGAGTTGGACTCGATGATCCTTGTCGGTCCCTTCCAACTCAGAATATTTTGTCATTTATTATAAGGTTAATAATGAGATGCCATTGTGACAATTTTATCCAATAGCCACTGTCATTTAGAAGAACACCTCATGCTGTGATCCAGAAATGTGTCTGTGCAAATTAAAATTGCCGAATTAGTAAAGATAATTAAAACAAAAAAGAAAAAAAACCCCAAAACATGGCAAACCAGTAGTAGTTGATAACTTGTTTTGGATATATTTTGGAGGGTTTTTTCAGTCTTGCTTAAAATATTTTATATACTGAAAATCACAGGATCCTTTTTGTCTGGCCACATTGAGCAGTAATTTGCCACAGCAGACTATCACATCCTATATTGACAGGGAGAAGGAGGTGCTACTATGGATCCAGACACCTGCAGACACATTTTGTCAACAATAGCATGTATAGATTCAGGTTTGATCTAACTATTCAAATTTTTTTAATTCTTTCAAAATTAATTTTCTGTAAATGGTCCGTAACCTCTGAGGGAATTTTGGTATCAACAGTCAAATTTTCTGAGAAGTGTTCAGAGAATACATGTGGACAGCAGTGCTGGGACAGAAAGAAAATTTTGATCATATTCTGGAAAAATTCTACTGCACCTGGAGAGGACTCCAGGCTGTGAAAGTTGGATATAAGTGGAAAAACTCATGTGGAGCTTGATATTAAATAATTTGCATTACAAAATTCCTTGTGACACTCAACACAGTTCTTACAAGAAATTTATCTTACTTCCACCATAAAGAAAATTTGCCATTTAAAATTTATAGTAGTCCAATATCACAACTTTGTGATCAAGCCAAAATAAAATCAGCAGACATGGTGGTAAACAATAATAAAATGTAATTTTTTTGTACAGACCAGAGTCTCTTTTCAGCTCTTTCTGCATCTTAAACATAGTTTATTTACAAAATAGCTGTGTTCCTTTACTTTCTATTTTGAGTTCTCTGGGAAAATTATGCTTTGATGGACTTGCCTTTAGGGTTTCTTCCCTTTCTGGTAAATGAACTGCCGTAGGAGATAATTTTATCTCTTTTTTCTAAATTGCACTAAAAGAAATAAAAAGTCATTAGCCCTCCTGTAAGGTACGTCAGCAGCTACAAAGGGTTATGCTGACCTAAACACAGTTTACTACATATTATTTCAGTGCAAATACATGTAATAAATAGCAACACAGAGGTCATTAATATTGCCATCATTTCAAACACTAAAAAACCTCTCCATAATTTCCTTTATGGAGCAATATTATAGCTGTAGGACAATATGCCTTCATTCTGCTGAAAAGCTACAATTTTATGGGCAAAGACCCTGATTCTGATAGAAGCTGAATGTCATTCCACTCATGGGGTTTGTGGATGCTGAGCAGCTTTCCAGGGGATGCCTAGTACTTCATAGGATCAATCCATAGTAGCACAGCTGCAGTAATCTCCTGGAGGTCCTTTCATATGGGCAATAGAAAAATGTGATAAAGTGTGTTTAGATTAAATATATCAACCTACTCAGCTGTTAATACTGGCTCTGGTGAGTCAATCTCAGGACAGAGCTGAAAAAGTTGAAAAAGTTTTGGATGAATAAGAACACAGTAGACTTACAGAGGAACAGAAATCCCAGTTTTAAGTCTATGAAAGTAAAGGAATTGTTTTGTCAAGATTACTGTTTAGTAGGCCCTTCAAAGTCCTCTAGTGTTCAGAAAACTGTTTGTCCTCTTTAGGGGAGATGTGCAAAATAGCACTGGCTAACATTCTCATTTTCATTATATTTGTTTTCCTTATGCTTGACTGCTCTATACAAAGCCATTCCCTATAATACCACGCAATCTAGCTCGCAATTTGAAAAGCATCATTCACGGCAAATAAATGTATCTGTCAGACCTCAGAGTGAAACACAAATGTTCTGTGTTTTCCATGAGAGAAATATACAATTGAAAAACTCCCCAAAGTGATTTTCTCTGAGGTCCATCATATACTCATATTTAATCGGCTTTTTAGTCCAGATGGCCAATATTAGGAATTCTGCATAGTATATATAGAAATAAATTTACTAGAACAACAATATGAGCATTTTATCAAAAACATAGCATATCTGATGTTCACATGCCATTTCTTTTCTTTCTAACTTAACTTCCAAATGTCCTTGACTCAAATGTGTGAAGCACCCACACAAGAGTTAGCAGCTTTCAGGTGCCCTGAAATGTATATGAATTGTAGTACACCTGAGCCCTTCTTTCTGCTGGTACACCCTTGAAAGAAGGAAAACAAACAAGCAGAATTCTTAATTTTTGAGTCCATAGTATATTAGACCAAGAATAAAGTAGAATTCAAGATGATAACAATACTCTTCTCTAAATGTGAATTCCAAACAAGCTTGGAAAAGACTTAAATAAAAGTCAGTGCATCTGATGGAACAGAAAGGAACAGCAACAAAATCAACAAAACAAATGCACACCATAGTTCCCCCTTCCCCACCATACTACTGAATATAGATGGAGTAATTCCCAGTTTTCATTGATAAAGATGAGTTTTTGGTGTCAAAACTGGCTTTGATTACATAGTTTTGTGCATCCACAGATTTTAGAAATTTCTACCACTCCTAAGAAAGAATTTAGACTCATGAAACAGTAAAGGGATCCCAGGTGTTTTAGTCACAGTAGGAGCTGCAAGATATCTGAGACACTATCTCTATGACCTTAATCCTTATCAGGAATCTGACAGAACCCAACAAAAGGAACCAGTTTTTGTCCACTATGTGTCCTTCCTTATTAACGAAGCAATCTGTCACTCAAGTGACTGAATAAGTATTGACAGACTTATTCTCACAGGTATAATAAGTATTGCTACTTGTCTTTCGCAGTTCAGGATCTGAGCCACAGGCAGAGAGCCATGAAACGGGGAAATGCATAAGCATATGCTCACCTGAGAAATATTTGAGAAGTTTGGTTCACAGAATGAAAGCAAGGAATACATTTCAGGATTTTCCCAAACCTAAATGACTTCCAAAGCTTCATTCAGATGGCTGTAGCAACATTAAGTGTTAAAAACCCAAAGCCTCTGAATGCTGCTGAAAAGTTTTAATCATAGGTTCTTTTGCAGCATGTAGAAAGATCTATATAGGACAAAATCTTTACAATACAACTGATAAATTCAATTTGATTTTTTGTCTGACAGTTGTTTTTTAATCTTAGACAGAATTTTATTGGCAGCTGAAACCAAATCTAAAGTTATCTGGGAACGAAAGATGAGAAAAATTCCATTATATGAAACAATCCCCTTTGGTTGGCCATATTTTTGTTACAAGCATTATTGTTTCATGTTCCAGTGATGGGAAAAACAGATTTAAGGGCTTCCTCCACTTTTTATAAAAGAATTAAATTCTACAGAAGAAAAAAGTATCTACTTTTTATTTTGAATAAACATCATAGTAAGATTGACAAGGACTCAGACTTGAAAATTTATTTTTAAAAATATTTGCTTTGGTCTGAGGAGCCTAAAGGGTTTTGGGTAACTAATTAAAAGCAGATTTTGGATTGGGTGTGATGACTATATTTTCTCCTGACTATATTATGTACCAACAAAAAAACACTGTTTTAGGAGTCATAATTATTTGTGAAATCTTTGTTCAAAACTGTTTAGCTTAAGATCATTGCTTTTAGCTATTAATATCTCAACCCCTTTAAAATATGCTGAAAAATACTGATGAGATTTAATAGATGTCAGAAGTTCACATCTTACTTGGCCATTGAAGATTTAATTAATAAACCAACATCTGAGTATATTTATAATAAAATGTATTTTATGTACAACAAATATTGGATTTGAACTATAACTTTAGAACAATTTTTGTAAATCAACAATCTTATCCCAAACAAAAAAATCTTCACATTCAGGGAAAATCTTAGATTTACTTAAAATTATTACAAAAGATAATAGTTTGTTAGGCTTTTCATCAGAAACATTAGAAACTCAGCTGCAGCTGGCCATTTCCCTCCAAGATTAAAAAATGTATTAACATTAAGTAAAATTAAATAAATAATCCGAATATATCAGCATAATCTTGTTACTTCTAGTATCATATCTCCAATCTTTCAGGTGTTCTTCCCCTCAATTTACTTATTCTCATTTGTGTTAGCGCAGCCTTCTCTAGGCTTTCAGAGGACCAACTTTTCCTATACTCCCAAGTATGCCAGGGGACATTTTGAGGTGGGTTGCCAAATTGCAAACTTCTTTCCAGGTCTGATCTGTCAAAGCAGTGCGAAAAACAGGTGTCAGAACCTGCAGTAAATATATTTTGTTGTTTGCTGTTTAAATTTAATCAAATGTATCAAGCTAACAGTAACTGGAAAGCGTAATGCTCGCTTGCTAAAAAAATTAGTTCAAGTGAGTTTCATATGCCACCACTACAAAATTTACAGGGGTTTTTTTTTGGTTTTTTTTTTTACTTTGGGATATTTTTATATAAAGAAGTCTAATCTATAATGTGCTTGGTTTTATAGAGAATATTGAAAGTTGGATTATGAAATATAATAATAAGCTGCATAATAAGCAGCCTGTAAAATTGAGTAATTTGATGACAAAAATAAGACCTCTAAAAAGAAATTTTGCTATTTAATTTTTAAATTAATTTTTTTTTCTCTCCATATCCATTTACTCTGTGATATCAGAACTTTAATAACATTACCTTTTTTCCTTTTAGACATTGTGATAATTTTTAGCCATTTTTAAAATTCATCTTGGGCATATCCTGAAAAAAGGTATTAACAACAAATAATGACAGGGAGTCTGTTCGCTTTTACTGTGAAAGAAGGAGAAAAATACCAGTACATATAGAATTGAAAAGCATAAAGATGTGTGAAATGTAAGGCTGGTTAGAATATCACTGGTGTGGAAAAAAAGACACAGAAACCTCTTTCTCATGTCGCTGCTCCTCACGGACCTGGTCAGTGAACCTATCCAATTACCAAACCACTGCCAAGCACTGCTTGAGGAGACACTGTTTTTTTTTTGTACCAAGAGCAGTCTAATGTGCATGGAGGATAGAAAATGGACTAATAACATCTGTGTGCAGGTGTTTATGCATCTTTAGCCTTTTTTTTTTTTTTGCCCCTTGACAGTTTCATTGGTTGTCTCTAGCTCTCGTAGTCCATAATCCCATAAAATTTTGTTTCTGATGCAGCAAACAGGCAGGATTTCATGTCCCAGAAGCACTTCCAGTCACCTCTGGGTTTTCCTCCAGGCATATGGGCAAACTCTATTCGTTTAGCTGCTGTTTGGTTAGGGGACTCTGGAGGCTTATGTAGATGTAAGATATACAGAGCTGACATTTCTGGCAGACCCTGATGCTACTTCCTTTTCTTTTGTTCTCTATTGTTCCTTTCTTTGGCATGAAGCAGATGCTTATGATGTCTGTGTTGTGAGTAGGAGCTGTGGAAACCCAACTGTTCAACTTCTTGTCAATGTTTAAGTCTCTGTGGGCATCATTATTTATACCTCCAAAGGAAAACGTGACATTCTGGAATTCTACAGCAGGAAAACGGTCAAGTACAATTTTTTTTAAGTGCAAAGACCTCCTTTTGAGCACTGGTGTGTTACAAGAGTCAAGTGAGAGATATATCTTTTCCAGACCTATCTTCCCCCCTGAAAGCACTGAGAGGTTTCTACTGTGTAATAAAAGTAAGGAGAAAAGAGGAAGTTTCAGTTTGCTACAGTAAATGAAAAGCATAAAATACAAAATTAGATCTTTGCAATCTGAAGTTTTTTAGATGCTAAAAACAATAATGAACACTGAAAATACTGTAAACAATAATGAACACTGATACATAAATGTCTGACAGAGCAATTTTATGAAATTATTTGGACTTGAAACCGACTTGCAGTAAAATGAAGACCTCAATTTAAGGAATATTGAAGCAGCTTTGATATGAATAGATGAAGGGAGATAAATCCAGGGTAACAAACTGGTCAGCAAAAACATGCTTCATATTTTTAAACATTTTTTTTCAACTTTAATTGAAAAAAAAGTTCAACCGAATATTAAACTTTTTTTTAACTAAACTTGTTTTACTCTGACCTTTAAGTATTTTTAAAGCACAACTTGTACTGAATTCCTCCTATGTGATGTTTCATCAGTGTATGCTACCTTTACACCCTGTATGATTCTCATTTACAGTGAGCTCTGTTGTCAAGTGTCAAGAGGCGTTACTATTTACTAATTGCAATAGCAAGGTTATTTTAAATTGCCAAAACACAATGCAAAGTGAATGAACAAGAGCACATTAAAATTGCTTCATTTATAAGTGAGAACAACCCCTGTATCAAGAAATTATATGGAAGATAGACCCAATGATCTTCTATCATCATAAAGTAGATGAAGCATCTGTGAGGACTGGGAACCAGGGTTACAGAGATACCCCTTTCCTTATAGTATCAAAAATATGCAGTTGATAACTTGAGTAACTGGTAACAAAACATCAGCCAAATATTTATTTTCAATTAAAAAGGGCCTTATTTATACGTGTTCTTGTGAATGGATCAAGAAATGCAAGGCTGTCTTTAAGCCACTTTGGGGCTTCCTAGGGCTTTTCAAGAATCTGTTGGCAGCTCAGACATCAGCAGGGACGGAATATCTCTGTACTCTGTTTTCTACAGTTCTGTAAGAAAAATAATGGTAATCCACCTTCTATGTCCTTGACAAAGACTGGTTTGTCACCTGCCCTGAAATTCAACTCAAGAAGGTTTTGTGGTAGTTAATGGCCACTGGAGATACTTTGAGTGACCTAGGTAGTTGAAAAGGAGCTCACTATAGGTATTAAAAGTGCAATAGAGAAATTATTTCATGTTTTAGACTTCTGGTTTGAAAATTTAACAGTCCTGCTTATAATATGCCTATTTATGTGTAAAGATTATCTGCTGACTTCTAATGTCCCTCTTTGGAAAGTTTCTCTTGATTGATGAATGTTCTCATCGTGCTTTTCCTCCATGAACAGCTGTAAATTTGGCAAAGACATATATTTACATTCCTGAAGATCTTATTTGGCAGGTGGCTTTTGTTTTTCACGCCCTACTCTCTCTCTTAGAAGGTAAATATTTTTTTATCTTCTTTCCCTCTGTGATTCTGTATGTGACAGAAACATCTATTTTGTAAATTCAGATTAATATTATATCCTGTCTGTAGTTACATAGTTCTCTGTAATTGCTCTAACTGAAATTACTGAATATTAATAGTATTATCCTTGAAAGCCTGGTAGATTTTATTTTTTTTTAAACAAATGCATTGTGCCTTGCTCCACATGTTAAGACTATAATTTTTGCACTATCTAGTTCAGAGGATTCTAGCAGACTGAATTTTACGTAAGTTCCTTTCTATGGCCTTCCTTCTCTGCTGCCTTGTAGCAGAAATAGTAGTGAAGTAAAAGGTCCAAATGCACCCCAAGTGCACCTTGGTGAGACAGTGGAGGTGTCCCCACAACAGGGATATTCACCCAAGTTTTTTTCACTGATTTTTTTCATGCATTCTTCTTCACTAAATTGTATTTCCTGTTGATGACAACAAGCAAACCTGACATCCTGTTCACAGCTTTATTATTATTATGAATAATACAAATTATTATTTTTTGATTCAACAGAGTTTATAAAGAAAGAAGAAAAATAGATATTATTAAAAACCATTTTGAAAACAATTTCAAAATAAATATAAGCCTTTGAATTTGCACAGTGGAAACCATATTCTACACCATAAAAGTTTGTTTTAAGTGACATATTCTGGAGAGTGCATCTTCTAGGTTTCGTGTCCAGTCATCCCCTTAAAAGACTGATGCCATTTGTGTCTGGCAGTGA
The DNA here is from genome assembly GCA_008694505.1 of Cyanoderma ruficeps. NCBI lineage: Eukaryota > Metazoa > Chordata > Aves > Passeriformes > Timaliidae > Cyanoderma > Cyanoderma ruficeps. The sequence continues at coordinate 5,311,795 of VZDJ01000141.1, forward strand.
TAACTACCATGTACTGTGGCATGCAAAACCAGTTATTTTAATCTATTCATACTGATTTCAGAAAGATAGAGTTGTATTTTTATATCTTGAGGCAAAAATGTGTGTCCCTTGAATTGGTTTTGTGAAAATTTCACTAGAACTAAAATGACATTTTAAGCATTAGAGGCTTTCATGCCATAATTTATATACACTCGCAGTGAAACAGAGAAATATGTAGATTCATGTAGTGAAGCAGGTTTATATATTCATATTTTTGGGAGGGGACTTTGAGTGAAAAACAATTTTGATAATGAAATATCCAGTCTCTATTAGTCTTTTGGGACAACTTCAGTGTCATAAAATTATTTTTTATAGTTTTTTATTAAATCAGTTAAAGAAGAGGTAAAGTGACTCATACACAAACTCAACTATAAAGCTCCAGATAGGAAAAGACCTGCTCCTCAGAATCCTAGTCATATGTGATGACAGAAATATCCTAAGGGAAAGCAAATCTCCAAGCACATTTATGTAACTGGGATTCAAATTAATGTATTTCAGTTTCTCTTCGTAATTTGCATTGTTTAAATTTTAACTAAATCCATTTTTCACCTATTTCTAAATATTTTTGAATGGTGTTGTATCTAATGACACATTAAACCTAGTGCATAATAAGGCTGAGAAATATTCTCCAATACAATAGTACTACAATAGTATGCCCCTGATAGAGTTTAACATCTATCACTTTCACTGCTTTATACACAATCATGATTGAATTTCATTCTTGACTCGGTTAACTACCAGTTCCCAACGCAGTTGATGTAGAATCTGTTGAAACCTATCCATAATAAATCAAAATATAATTCTTATAGCTATGTAAATATGAGAGAGCCCATTCGTGGTCCCACAGGAACAGACATAAAGAAAAATCATTGTAAGGTATGTAATGAATTTGTATCAATCTAGCTATTACTGCAAAGAAACATTTTTCTTGTTTGTTTTCTCACATTAAATGTGAGGTAGAGCAATTTAGCCCCTTTGGTTGATGGGAATACTGCTGCACTTCTGTCACAGAGTAAAAGATTGTATATATATTATAGTGTATATGTACATATATGTGTGTGTGTATATAAATAAAATAGTATATAACAGAGCAACTAGCATAATGTAAATCCACACTTATCACACTATAATCTGTGAGACAGCCAGATCTTGTTAAGAAGTTAATAGAAGTATCCCTGTTTTGCTCCCCATAATGCTGGAACAAAAGCTAATATTGTTTTTCAGTCAGTTAGATCGTGATGACATCTTTGTGAACTTCTGCCATAGTATATAATTTTATCAAGGTAGAATTGACCCAAAATCTTAGGTTGTTCCTAAAGTATTTTTACTTATCTTTTTCCACCTGTCTGCCTTCCTACCAAGGAGGTTCTCTGATCTGATTATTACACAGACTTAGCAATTTGGAAAGGATAATAGCTTCTCCAGGAGCCAGCTCTTGACTGTTCTGATGGAGATAGATGCAGGAATTCAAACTGGTTGAGCATCAGCCTCATTTTTGATACCATGTCCTTTGAATTGTCCAGCTTTACCAGTTTTATAGATTTCTTTTTCCTTATATGTTTCTTAGATAAAATTTTATTATTTGGAGCTGTGTTGGTTTCTGGCACAAATTAGTTAACCATATCTGAGGGAAAAGCTGAGCAGACTTAGGTGAACTTTCCATATCTGTGGAAGATGTAATTCAAACTGAGGTCCACAATTTCCTTTAAATCAGGAATGAACAGTACAATATTAATCTTAATAAAGTTAGTAGCAACAGATGTCTTGCCTTCCAGGTGAAGACTGGATTTCACACAGGGTATTAGTTTTGAACTTTCTGTGTATCTTAAAATTATTTATATTTTCTGGGGAGGTTTTTTGTCACTTTTTTACTCCTGTCTTTGTGGTTTTGTGTCATTAGTGTATGACTTTGGGAACCGCTTCACTCCTGTGTTTAGGGAAAACTTCACGAGGTTTGTGCACATACCAATAGCACTATCAGCTAATGTATCATCCTTCAGCCACAGCAAGAAGCAGAGAATTGGCTCTGCACTGGAATCCAGTCAAATCTTGTCTAGCTAACAAGTCTCCTAGTTCCATGTACTCCCCTGTCTCCTGGCAGAGATGACAAAATTGCTGGAATCCAAACACAGAAAAATGTCAGCAAAACTAGGGGGATTGAAGAGGGAAAAGGAATCCTAACATGTTTAGTCTAGAATTGATATCTTATTATATTTGAAAAGAGATCAGAAAATAAAAGAATGAAAATACAAATAAGAAGGACTGTACACACTTTGTAAAAAAATGAAAAATACTGAGCAGTACAATGGAGAAAATAAAACTTTTTTCCTTATATAGCCTCTATTTTGGCTCAAGTATGATATGAAGTTAACCTCAATGGAACACACACTGAATGCCCAAGATAATAAAAAAACATTTTTTTACTGTGATACCTTCAGGACTAACAAAAAATTTGAAATTATTTTTGTTTTTTCTGATAAAATATTTGTAAATTTTATCTCTCATAAAGTCTTCATCTTGCTGAGAGACTTTTGTGGGCTTGGGTCGTGTTATTTCATTTACTTGTTTGGTTTTTTTGGGTTTTCTTTTAGTTCAGTGTATTTCTAAAGTAGCAATTTTCTTGTGTACTGTGATTTTTCAGGGTATTTAAACTTATTTCCCCTTTTATGCAAGAATTCCATATATCTGGAGACTAAATTATCAAAATTTATTGCTACCCAGAAGGGAAAAGTATTTAAAATGTAAAAAAAAATTAAAATTATGTAAAAAGCTACTCTTATCCTTTTTTAATTTTTCAACAAATATTAAGAGGACTAGAATAGACTACACCCGAAGAAAGTAAGGGCAGGAAATATGTTTCCTTTACAATTGGTTCCTTCCCTTTATTATGTATTGATGACTTTCTGTGGTGGTGGTTAACGCGGCACCTTTCCACCTGATTGCGCATTGCCCGCATCCGGGCGAGTGCACACGGCGCATTCCAAGTGCTCTGGGACACGCCCGCTCCCGTGGCTCCTCTGAGCAGGGCAGCCTGGATTCCCATGGAGCTGCTCACTGATCACTGCTCAGCCCATGCAAATCAAAGTAAGTCACAACAACGCCAATGCTGCTGCATCTTCATGCCAGAACGCTCTGCTGAGCCTTGGCTTGTTTACTGCTGAATTCCCTGCAAAGGGGAGGCTAGGCTGTATAAACAATTGAAGACCTTAATATATAATTAATGTGTTTCCTAATTAAATAGTAACCGAGTATGTTGTAATGTTTCAATTAAGAGTATAGAAAGTAATTAATTATGATCTTAAATACTTAATGCGAGCATGCCAATTAACAAAATGTTACTTCTCTAATTTAAAAATTGTGCTTGCCTCGATTTCAGAATAACTGTATATTTTTAGGGGGATCTTTTTTCATTGCAGGGCTTTTTTTCCAAGAAAACAACCTTTCAAGTTTATCAATAAAATCTCTCAGTCTAACTAACTTTACACACATATAAACCAATAGAAAATTTTTACTTAAAAATACCATGCCGACTGTTTTTTAAATCATCATTTCTTTTTAAGTGAACAATGTAAAATCTTCATTTTAATTATTATTTCAAGGATATTTACTCCATGTCTTAAGTCATATTATTTAGGTCATTGCATTTCATTTCCTCTGGCTAACAAGAAGTAAAACAGTATTAAAGTCCCTGGAATTAAACTATTAATTCCAGTTGGACTTTAGCCTTTGAAGTAGTGTTTTGAGTCTCAGATCTAAACATTGTATGTCACTGGAGACAACGCAGAGTCACAGCAGTTTAGCAGGAGTGGGGTGGAAGACATATTACAATATTTGGATTTCTTTAAGAGGTGCAAGTTGAAATTCATTGCTGGCTTTCTTTTCTTCTTCTCTAGTGTTGCCAGTGAGGTGTTCCTATGTATGGGGATGAGTTCAAGTCACACTCTGCATAAAGTCATACACAGAAAGGTAGGATGGATGGCACTGTTTGCAGTCATCCTCTGTCTCTATGAAAATAAGCCTGGCATTTTCCACTCATTGCACTCCAAGCTAACAATCCTTTTCTGAAATGCAATATAAGACTGATAAAATCCAGAAGTTGATTCTTTGGATCACTGTAGTGGTATTATTGACAGAAAAACAGAGGATAGATGCAGATTTTAACAACACTGAGAAAGAAGAAAAAAGAAAATCAAAATTGGTTCTTGAAATAAGGATAGTATACCGTATTTAGGAATTCCAATGGAAGTTGGCTTGACTATTGCACATCACATTTTCTTTATGTTTAAAGAAAGTCAGCAGAAGTCCAAATTTTTTGAGTTTGCAATGTCTTAACCTCACAAATTTGAAGCTTCTGTACAAGATACCTCCAGAAGAGTCTACCCTGATGCTTTTAATCCTGAATGGAAAGAATGCAACAGAAAAGAATAAAAATTATTGAATACTCAGCTTGTTAATCTCTGAAAATGCAAAGCTTGAAGACTTATGTGATCATCTACTTCTTGAATAGATCTCTGAAATGTAATGCAAGGGACTTCTTGAAAGTAAAACATAGACTAGCCCTTCATTTATTCTGTAAAAGAGGTTATGACTTGTTTATTTCTATAAATGCAATATAGGCAGATTATTTATCTGAGGAGTATCATGCATTATTTCAAGGCCTAAAGCCTAACAATATTAATTATAATTGTCACTTTAAATTAATAATAGGCCAAACAATAACGGTAAACAAGCCAAGTATTTAATATACTTTCATATTTCGATGGAGCATAATGCGTTGGTACAGAGGTTACTGCCTTTCACATTATTTGACGTTGACCAAGGTTACATACATTATAATTGCTATGAAACTAATGCAATTATAGTTTTAGTACAACCACAGAACCTATGTTTAGAGGATAATTAAAGTGACAGGGTTTTTGCACAATAGGAATATTACAGCTCTCCTTTTATGTCATTCTAATTTATTATAAAAAAGTTTTTATGTGTAAGAAGTATTCAAATGCACATGGGATTTCTCTTCATATCATATACATCTTATTTTCCAGTGCTTAATACTGAGCCACGTATCACAAAACATAACCCACTATGCTTGATTTCCTCTACAAGCTTCTCTTTAACTTTTCATTGCATGACTGGTTGGAATGTGCAAATTATAACTTGGAGCAGACTATTCTGAGAGAATAATATTTGCCTTAGGAGCAGTGTGGTCACATCATATTTTCAGAGCAGAAAGCAACATTGAACTACCTGCCCTGACAGAGTTCATTTGTCACCAGAAGTTGTGCTATGGTAGACCTCAAAGCAGCAGAAGTTGCCTGTTTTATAAATAGGTGGCACAATTCTTTAACTACACTTAAACAAAGTGTTGAAATTATTTTCTTGAGGTTTTATGTTTTTTATCTTCAAGGATAATTAATATGTTTAACATCTAAAAATAGGAATTCATATTCATTTTGTTGCTTGACGACATAAACCAAGATCTGATTGATCAACTTGAAAAGCACCACACAGAAAACCAATTTCTTAGCTGTCCATGGCTTGATTTTTGTGTAGTCTGTCAAGTATCTCTTGTGAGCCCCTGTTGAAGACCCATTATTGAGTCATGCAGACATATGAGTGACCCTTCACACTGTAATGTTTGTAATAATTTAAGAATATGATTACTTTCATATAAAATCAATGACTAGAGTTATGTGTCAAACCTGAGGTCATCATCTAGCATCTGTGTAGTGGGCCTAAAGCTAAGACTCTCTGAAGGTAAATTACCAATACCTGAAAAGCAACTCATCACCACTGCCTTTGCTATCTGTTGTGGGATAGGCAGATACACCCTCTGCAAGAACGTATCTGTTCATTGTCCACACAGAAAACTAAGAAAAGACATTTCAGTTTTGATGGCTAAATTTGCATAAAAGCAATCTCAGACTTAATCAATTACTAAATATAAATCTATCACTTGAAGAAGGAAGTACTTCACAGTAATGAATACAAGTTTTCACAAGGACATTGGGTACAAACAAAACCCAGCAGGTCTGAAATCCTTCTCAGTTCTCACATATATGAAATTTGTATTGCACACAAGTCAGTAATATCTTTTTTCCAGATTTTTAAATTAGTTTATCTGTAATACACATCAGTACATGGTGTGATTTTTTTAAAAAGTAGATTTAGTCATATCAAAAACCTAATGAGAACATACTTGAGTCTTGAGTCTCATAGATATCCTTATATAGTGACCCTTAGATCAACAGAAACATTAGAAAAGAAAAAAAGCTGTGCACAAAGAACATCAACATAACTGATGAAGTAGCTTGTTTTAAAATGGCCTGAAATAATACTCATATGTCCTCATATTTGTCCAAGTGTCTTTGGATTCCCAACAATAATGGGAACAGTGAACATCTGGAAGCCATTTACTAGGAGAATTTGGTGAATTTGTCATTATCAATTCATGTAGTATTCCCTGTAAATTCATTTACAAATCTCTTTAGAGTTCTTAGGGATCTCACTTAACATTCAATTGTTCCTATGGATCCAGCTTACAGTTCAATTGCAGTATATTTGTTTAAATGGCACCAGTTTGTGCTCAGATTGTCTCTAGACAACAAATCCACTCACCACCTTTTGGTTGCTCTACTACTTTGCTTTTTGTTTCTTTTATTTGGAGATGGTACTGGATTTTAGAGGTATCTTGTGCTGCGGCTTTTTTCTAAACACCAATTCCTACAATCTCTAGTCTTTACACTTAAAACATTGTTAATGGAGATTTAACATAATATTTTAAAGGATGCCATGTAAAACCCTCTCATTTTAGTCACTTTTTTCATAAAATTGGAAAAGAATACAAAGACAAGATGTTAATTTCTAAGTTAAGAGGAGCACTATGCTTCTCTTGTCTTTGACACCTCTTCCAGAAGTAATTATGAGTATGTTTAATTCTTAAGTAGTTTAGCACTTTCAGCTGTTATTCCCTCTCTGCAAGGTTTAAACTTACAAAAGAAAAAATCAAGGAATAACATTTTATAGGTTCCCTGAAACCTAGCATATGCTACACATTTTATGCTGTCAGGAAGGCCCTCTTCATGCTCAGATTTTTTTCTTTGTAGAAGATAAAACAATCCTGAAGAAGAAAAAGAAATAACCTCTTTTTTTTCACTTTCTGTATGCTCAGAACACAGAAGACTTTTTCAAAATTGTTACAGTTCATCCTTTTTTTGTTTGTGTCCTACATTTAGTATATATAGTTCACACTCTGCAAATTCTTTTGTGTGTGAACAATCTAATTCTCTGATCTTACCATTCCTGCTGCATGGTACATAATGTGATCACAGTTGTGTTTTATTTCCATATGGAAAAGAACTGGGTAAAAGACAGGGTAGGCAGAGAGGACAGGTGAGCTTCTTTTGTCTCCTTAAACCTCTGCACTCAGTTTTTCTAGTCTGCTCTCACTACAAAATTATTAATTTCTCAAAACACATTGGTTTTTGTCTTATGTTTTTATGAGTTGGGTTCCACCTGGCACACTAACGACTAGGCAGCTAATCTTGTGAGCCCCTCACAGTTTTGTGCTCACGAAAATGTAATTGCTTTTACCCTTATGACCCCACATACCCACACCTTCTGCATTAGCATATGGTCACTTTTCTGCCCATTCCAGTGGATGTTCCAGATAACCTTGTAGTTCCATCTAAAACTTTTGGTAATAGACTGTGATTTTAAACTATGATCTAGTGTCTAATTTGGTTTTAATTTCAAGGTACTAGAAAAATAAAACTTTATCCACTATGATGAAGAAACCTGAGTGTCATAAATTGAAAAGCTTGACATTCTGCAGAATATTAAGTACTTCATTATTCAGCAGCGCATGCAGTACCTTTCCAAAATGCATCCAGTATTACAAAGTCTTGTGTGTTCCTATGGAGAATATACAGCAGACTGCCTCTGAAATGATAAGACAGTTTAGCAGCAGTAAGAAATCCTTTGAAAGTAAGTTGGGTTTTTCAAATGTAGTCAGGAAATATTTTAGGAAATATTTGTTGGGGGTTCATTTTGGTCTGCTTCAGACTGAGTCAATGTGCTTAAATATTTGTGATGTGACTGTTTATTCTTATATGTACATATGTATACTCTTCATACAATGTGTGAAGAGACACTGATACACAGTGGAACTAAAGTAGTGTTTCATTTGTCTTTACAACTGTCATTCTACATGCTGGCATAACTGTTGTCTTGGGTAATAACAGTAGCAGGAACTGTTAAAAAAACAAAGATGTAAAATGTGTAGACCACATTAATTGTTGTGACTTATTGCCACAAGAGGGAGTGAATCCCAAAGACAGTGATGTTATCATGCTTCTTTGATAGCCCAGTTGCCAGGACTCAACTGGAGAACCTAAGTATTCAAGCCAGTCATAACAGTACATATTGCAGAAATGACATTTGAGATGGTTTGATCAGTGCCACTAAGGGGTTTCATATGGTCATCAACACCCACAATTACATTACAAATGGAATTAGATGATGGCTTCTTTGTTACCCTCTACTTGTTAGCTCCCTCTACTTAAAGGACTCTAAGAAATTATTACATTTGAAAATTGTTCTCTACAGTGAATTATTCAACCACTAAATCAAAAAAATAAGTGGACTGTTAGGTTTGTAAAAGACCCTCTACAGTGAAGAGCAGACTGCAGTATCCAATTATCTGCTCCCTTGGTTGCCTAACTGATCTATGAAATCAAATTAAACACCAATCTCCAGATTTAATATTAATAATTCATTGCTAAAGGATATGGACCAAATCTACTGAAACAATGAGGAATACCTAAGTCATCTTGTGATTTTCCAATGGAAGATAGTAAATCTTGAATGATTAAAATCTATAACCAGCTATTCTGTTCTCTAGAATTGAGACCTATTAACCTGAATTCTCTCCTTTTATCCTAAATTCACAGCCATAGTCTCTCTATTCCATCTGTATCAATAAACAAGTAATAGAGCATACCAAAGAGGATAGTTAACAGTCCCTCTGGTTTTCTTCATGCTGTTTTGAGTTTTCTAGTCTCCTTGTTTGCTTTGCTCTTGCTTTTGCTTTTTTCCTACCCGAAGTTATTCAGTCATCTGAGGGGACAGACACTGCAACAATGAGGAAACTGAGAGCCATCATAAAAAACCTCTTCTTACCCTCTCTTTCTTTTTTTCATTTCTTTTTTTTTTTTCCCCCGCTGTTCCCTTCGTCCTAGCATTCTCTTTTAATGTTTTACCTAGAAAAACTACCAAGCATTTTAAGCAGCTATTACTGGGTGCTGGCAGCACAGTTCTGGGTCTTTGGATTCTTTCGTCTTAAAACCAAAAATAATATATGCCATACATTGAAAGAACTTAGTCCTTCTTATTTAATTCAGTTCCATCATTAAATTCTGAAAGGTGACTACTTAATGATTTGTGTGGTACTGGAATCTTGCTGTTGGCATCTAGTTCTAACAAACAAGAATTCATGAACTTTTTTAAACCCTTATACCATGTTGCTTCCATCTGACGTCTGCTACCAAATACACAGAACTAATGATTAATCATTTGAATTCTTAATTTAGGAAATATTAGGTTCAGTTCTACTGCTTATTAGTCAGACAGATTAATGAAAGTACTTGTCAGCATAATTTGTCACTAAAATACAAATTTTAATGAAAGTAATCAAAACCTTTGTACAAGACCTAGTATTGGCTGGCAGAAAATGTACATCTTCTGAAAGTAAAATTGTTTACAAGAGTAGTTTTGACAAATTTATTTGATTTGATTTTTTGATAATAAAATATAATTATGTTTTCTGCTTGAATATGTTTTCCAATAGGCAAATTAAACTGATTTTTAAAAGTAAAATTATTAATTATTTTTTAAAAAGTCTTAAACACTGAAAAAATGAGTGGCATTAATTTGTGTGGACAATTATTGAACTTTTCTTTATGATTTAGGCATTTGGTCTCATTTAAGATTACAAGAAAAAAAAATTGAATATTTTTTCTAAAATCTAGTAGTGACATTAATGAAAAAGTCTTCCAGGGACATAATAATGACATAATGACTGTCTGAGAAAGAGGTCAAGAGGAGATAGAAATGGATGATAAGTCTCATGGATTCCACTTCTATGTTGTTCCAGCTACTGTATTATTTATAACATATAGTTCAGTTTACCAGGATGCTGATCTCCTTCCAAGAAGTAAAACAAGAAGATAAATATGACCTGTGCTCTTCATAGAAGTAAACTTTCATAACCTCTTTGTTGAAGGTAGATTTCTGTTCCGTTCTGCACAGGTGTTGCCAGGAAGAAGAAGCTTTTGATTGTGATATTAAAATCCAGTAATTTTTATTTTAAACTTTGGAGTTAAAATGTGCAAAACATTTGTACATAAAGTTATACCAGGGGTTTTATTTTCATTTGTTTTGTTTTTCCTATGTGAAAATGTCTATTTTGCTATGATATTTATTTAGAAATTAATGTATTAAGCACTACATGAGCCAAGTAGCCAATGGCATGAAGACATAGACATTACTCAGCTCAATTATCACTTAAAATGGGATGCCATATTCTACGAAGAGGATTCACATTTAACCACAGTTTCATACTGGTCTGTAACTACCAATAAAAAGATAGCTATCTAATGCTGCAAATCAGGATTTAAAAACAAAACCAAGAATCTTTCATACAATTGCTTTAATGATACATAGATTTAATAACTTTTACTATAGTTGCTCTGGGTTTAGGTTAACGCCATAACAAAAAATCCCTTGCTTAATGCTAAGTGGACCACCAACACACCTGTTCTCCTCTTAATGAAAGTAGCTACAATTAAGATTTTACTACAGAGTTGAGACTCCTTTATATGGAATGTAGCTGTTTTCGTTGTGCAACATAAACCAGGAAAATATTATCTGACACTATTTTTCATTTGGAAAGCAAGAAAAGCCAAAAATAATTTTAAATAATTTTCTAGAATCTCAGATTCTACTATAAGAAACAAATATACCTATATTTATATAAAGGTAGACTGCAAAATATTACAAAAAAATGGAACACTCATTTTTATTATTAATCACTTAGGATAGAAGAACATTTTAATATTCTAACAGGTGACTTGGATAAGTAAATGTTAAATTTAAAGTTAAATTAAGGTTTTATGTAGTCTTTGTTAAAGGTAATGGAAAAGCTTCCAATTGATTTCAGAGGGGCATAGGATGGATTCTTGATGACCATTTGGGCTTGAGAGGTTTCATATTTGGATAGTTATATTAAGACCCAGGAGAGATATTGCAGAACTGAGCTTTGAGATAATAACAATGTATCATATTTCTGTATCTGTATAAAGTGATGTATACTTTGGTGTGTGTGTATATATATATATATATTTACATAGAGTTAAATGATTATGTGTAATGAAATGATGTAGTAAAAATATGTTTTTATTATGCCTTTGGGATAAGGAAATTGCTGATGAATCTACATTGCTTATGGATTCATAGGTATAAGCATTTTCAGAACAGGAAAGATTTATGATCACTTAGGATGACCTTCCACTTAAATCAGGCCATAGATTTCACAGATGTCAAACAAAGATTATCAAGCCTTTATTAAGGTGGAAATGGAGAATTCCATACATCCTGGATAAGATTTTTAATTCATGATGAGAAAATCTATATCTTATACATTAAAAAAAAAAAAACAACAAAATCCACAAACAAACTAACAAAATCAAACAAACAAAAATAACCAAAGAAAAACATTTTTATCAATTTCCCACCACATGAATTTACTTTCCTTTACAGTAAAGCTGGTAATCATAAAGAATAAATGGAAAACAGAAGCTGTTCTTCCCACAGACTTGTTGAACATTGTGAATTACCTAATAGAACTATATGGGATAGGTAAAGTAGGTAGTTTGTCTCACTGTAATGTGGGTTATTCACATTGTCAATTGTACGTGATTATAATTCTATTGAGATCTTTCCAACTTTTTAGGAATATGTATAAAATACAGCTTATCTCAAGTGGTTATCAATAAATTTTTTCTGGCATTTTCAGAGGGCTATTTTTTTCTGGTTGTTGTTTTATTTCTATTTCCCACTGCTGAAAAAGCCACCTAATTCAGTATAATGAGTACTGTTTTACAGCTTTTGAAAGGAGAGGAAAACTTTTTAAGACTATAAAAGTATTTCTTCCTTTTAATATTGATGTTGAATGTCAAACAACAGAAAACCTTTAGAAAAAACATACAATGAAAAAATAACTCATTCCTCTGTAGAAGAAGTGTTAACTTTCAAGTTGTAATCAAGATTTTCTTATTTTAGTCAGCCACAATGGATTGTACCTTTTTCCTAAAGTTTAATGTTCAGACCCTATACACTAGGAAACTCCACTTTCTTTGTTGAGACTTCAAACATTGCAGCTGAAATCATCCATCACATATATAATAAAAGGAAGACAGGATAGCTCTGTAAAAGACATAAGGTGATCAAAGGTACAAAATACATGAAATTTACCACAAGAAATTAAAGAGCACTCCATTCATGTCAACACTGTACATGCATTCAGCAGAATAGTAAGAAAGAAAGAAAACGAAAACAGAGAAAAAAAAAGAAAAGAAAAGAAAAAATGAATGAAACAGGAAAGGAAGAAGACAAAAGAAAGAAAAAAAATTAAGAATGAAAGAATGAAACAAGAAAAAAACAAGAAAAGAACAAAAGAAGACAAAATA
>VZDJ01000141.1:5325446-5445313 GCA_008694505.1 Cyanoderma ruficeps
AAAGCCAACACTGCCCCCCCCACTTTACTTTCCAAATTTTCAATTAGAGGCTTTCAGTAAAATATTTGGGAATAGGGATAACACTTTACTAAGAATATAAAGAATACAAGTATAGTAGTACAAAAAAACCAAAACCAAGCAAACAAACAAACAATGAAAAATCCTAGAAACCCTGACAGAGTCATGAAAACAACCTGATACCCTGTTGGTCAGAGTGTTGGAAGCAGTCCAAAGTAAGCCCTCCTGGAGTGGCAGATGTGGTTCTTTTGGAGTAGAGATGGTCCTATAGAAAATGAGTCCAGTAATGGCAAGATGGGTCCAGTCTTCCTCTGGGAATCCAGTGGGAATGCTGGATATCAGGTGTTCCTATGTCTCAGTTTTTATCCAGGTAGCAATGGTTTGGCTCCCCGCACTGGGCAGAGCATCTCGCAATGGGATGCTGTAGTGTGTCATATCACTGGTGAGCCTTAATGGCCCATTAACAGAAGATATCAACCTGGAGGGAGGATGGGTGGTGGAAAGTGATAAGGAACAATGCCCCACCTGGTCTTAACAGCTGGCCCATTATCAGAAATCATCCGCCGTCTCCCCCCTGGAGTTACAAGAGATAAAGAAAAAAAGTCTCCCCAGCTGCTTTCAACAGATGAAATAGAATATACATATTTTGGTTACATAACCCAAGACATTGATACAGACAGACACAGGCACACCTGACATGAAGCATCCAATCATTTAAACTGCTTTTGAGGAACCTGAGAAGACTGGATTTTGAAAAACAGAAAAGAAATAGAAAGTTCTGAATTATTTTTATTTATTTGTCATTTTTAGAATGAAAGTCATAATACTAACTTCTAGAAGCACAGAGTTTCATGTCATAAAACACTCCCTGAATAAGTTTTTCAACTCAGCATTCATGATTCCAGTGAATTGCATGTCCTAAGTAAATTAATGCCTACTATTCATACTTGTTGGATTCTGATGTCCCATTATATATCATTCCTCAAAAAGAGAGAAAAAAATGCTAATGTGAAACTCAGAAATGGAAGTGTAACTTTTTAATCAGTTCCATTTCCTTCTCTCTTATAAACTCTCTAATTTTTTTATTTAAAATAAAATACTACTCAGAGACAGAGATACATGACATTTTTCATGAATTCCATTTAATTCTGAGCTTTTTAAATTGTGTGTAGAGCTCTATGGAAAAGAAGATATAATATGAGAATATAAAGGTTTAATTCAGACCAAGCACAAAAAGAATATATGCCAGGATAAAGAAATCAACACTCTTTATGATATCTGATTTCTCCAATATGTTAATTATTTAAAGAATATAAGTTACTGGCAAATAGTAGCTCATATTTTCATTATCTGATTTGTGCCTAAATATTATTAGTGCTGGGACATTAAAAGGAACCACTAAGTTTTAGTAAGAGAGTAATCATGCCTGCTGGTTATAGACCCTTCAAAAGAGCTGATAAAAACATAAAAACATTGAATGGCTAAAATAGAAATTATAGAAAACTTTAAAGTGAGATTAAGACATTTAAGTAAGACAGGACAGGAACTACTATGTAGCAAAACAGTAGACCACGATCTAGGTCCAAAACCATGGCTTTGGTTGCAAAATAACCCTGAACTTGCTGTAATGTAGGTGTCACTTTGACCACCACCATAGTGTCCTCAGGCTTTATAATTTATGTGATGTATCCCAGGCTCACAGTCTATGAAGATAAAAGTACGTTCTTCAGTGCCAGCAGTGCAATTCTGCATAAAACTCAAATATTGTTATTCAATGTTCTTCAAGAGTTCCTTACCTTAAAAATTTGGAAAATTTGTGAATAAGGATAAATTTTTGTCCACAGCCAGATGAAAAGGACATTGCAGGGTTTTTATTAAGCATAGTATAAAAATCACCCTGTACATTCCTCAGCTATTTTTCATCAATTTGTTTGCTGTCTGACACCTGGCTTGTGCCAGTCTGTGGCATTTATGACTCAGGCACCTGAGGACTGAAATGCCTGGTTTAGCTCAAGTCAAATGGCCCCAAAGAGGAGTATGTGGGTGAAAGATAACTTTTGACATGCTATAGACTAATATAGAAGATTTATTGGGTTCCTACAGCCTTAAATACTCTGAAGTATAAAACATCAACTTGTGCCAGATGGCTTGTATAGTTGCCCATATGAGTAAATTGTCTTATAAGTTAAGTTCTGACATAGCTGGGCCTCCAGAGACCCACTAGATAAAAACCTTAGTCTACCTGAATCCACTGCCAAAGTCTCTACTGAACTGAGTAAACTCAGTTTATTATTTGAGAACCTCTCTGGGAGTTTTCTGAATGGGTACTGAGTACTGGATAGTTCCACCTACAGTCTCTTCCTTGAAGGAGCAGACAGAACATTCCAGGACCAAGCTTTCCACACAACAGTCAATGAACAGCACCCTCTTTCACAAGAGAAGTTTGAGATCTGTGTGAAAAAATTCCTTGTGTGGGTCGAGATCAGAGACATTTTGACTTCCAAAGAACAAAGGAAGTAAAAATGTAAAGAAACTCCCTCATATTTATACCTGACGTACCTGTTATAAAACACAGTTTTTGACAGTAAACACTATCCTTCATTAACAGTCTGGGTAGAGAGCAGAGGTAGGTTACAGTCACAGTTCAAGCTGTTCACAATATAATTCTGTCTCACTGTTTCCTACATGATCATTTACAGTAACTGAACTATTTTCAGTATGATTAGCATAATTCTTTCCAAATGACACAATGCTTAATGAGTAGAAGGGTGTTTTAAGGTTAAAAGAAAACTCAGAACCAAGCAGCTTCCCTACCACTTTTTTGTCTCCTTCCACAGAACAAATAGAATGTCATTTTCTCCCCTCAGTGTAGCAGTTACTGAGACTCCATGTCTCCCTTCTGACTAATCTCTGCTTACCTTCGGTGAGGATGAGCATTCAATAAGCAGCAGCTTCTGGAAAGAACCACTTGGAGATGATAATAACCTTCAGGCCAGATCTTCAGCCAAGGCATAGTAATGCTGGTTAACACACTGTTTAAGAACCTGGTGACCAGTGTCTGCTTATATGGAATCATTCAATCCGACAGAGATTTGAATGAGACCTTTTCAATGCATAAGCCAAAAGTGCAACATATGTACTAGCAATGCCTAGATACCTTTTATTTTTAGCCATATGCATTCAGAGTGCTGTGCTGCCTCATCATTAACCACTTCCCATAGGTTGCCAGGCGTTAGACCATCCCTGGGAAAGCAGGGTTCCATCATGCATAAAGGTTATTTGGAAGACAAAACATCATCACCATCAATGCTCCCTTCTTCCTTCTTCTTGACCCAGATTTATATGCTGGGCATGATGCCACGTGATATGGAATGTCCCTATGGTCAGTTGGGTCAGCTGTCCCAGCTGTGTCCCCTCCTAGCTCCTTGTGCACCCTCAGCTTCCTCGCTGCTGGAGTGGGTGAGAAGCAGAAAATGCCTTGATTCTGTGCAAGCACTGCTCAGTAACAATGAAAACATCCCTGTGTTTTCAACACTGCTTTCAGCACAAATTGAAAACATAGCCTATACTAGTTGCTATGAGGAAATTTAACTCTATCCCAGCCAAAATCATCACATTTTGACACAAAGTGAATGAAATCCAAGGAACTAATTTTAAATTAATAGGGCTACAGGAGGTCATTACCTTGAACTCTGCTGAGAAGTGAACCAGAGCAAAGCTAGAAAAAGCTGTGTTTCTGATCTTCTAATCCTCACATTCAGTTCCCTACACCAGAGAGGTAAATCATACAGGTAATGAAGTTTTAAATAGTGCATAGAGTGCATTGCACATGCTCTGATTCCACTTTATTAGCAATAAAATTTGATGTAATTCAAAATATTGGGAGATATGTGTATGGAAAAGTACGGGGAATAACTATGAAAGTGAATGGCTCAAAGTCTTTTTGAGACAGAAATGAATCAAAAATAGGCATATATTCTGATCTCGGTGCAAATTGATGTTGGTGCACACACCTTGGACTGATCCACATTTGCACTGGAGAACACAAAGGAAATGAAAACCTGGAAACAAAGATCTCTGCAGTAGAGCCTCACAGATGCAGACACAATCACTCCCCAGTTACTGGGGTGCAGCCTCATAATCATGTGAGATCTATCAGCTGCTCTGTAAGAGCCCCATCCGAGGTTCCTACAAAAAAAGAAGAAAAGCAGCAAAGCCACTTTTGTTAAAGAGCACATATAGCTCAGAACAGAGCAGTGCCTCTTTTACATATTTCCATTTCTTAATATGAAGGCAAAGGAAGGGAAGGGAAGGGAAGGGAAGGGAAGGGAAGGTAAAGAAAAAGAAAAAGAAAAAGAAAAAGAAAAAGAAAAAGAAAAAGAAAAAGAAAAAGAAAAAGAAAAAGAAAAAGAAAAAGAAAAAGAAAAAGAAAAAGAGTAATGTTAGTTCCTGAGGAAACTTGCAGAATCTGAACTATCAGTTATCCATTTTTAACTACTTGCACAGAGTTTGGTAAAAAACATCAGATCTATTTAGTTTTGACTATTTTCTTTTGTAATCTTTGCCTTTAAGATTGGTATGTAGTGGAACAACGTATCTTATTGACATTTTGTCTTAATGAAGGTGTGTTTTAGCTCTGCTGACTTCCCCCTCCATCCAAAACACCTACACACATATTCACACACTCATTCTGAAAGAGGAAACCTACCTAAATACACAAGTTGCTTTTCATCTCAACAAAGGAGTGAGTAGGACTGACAGTATTATTTCACAAGAGGAAAAAAAACTTGACTAACATTTTAAAGATATCATTATCCTTTTGTTTGTTTCAAGTGTGAAAGTGCTAAAACTGTGCACACCAATTGTGTTATTCAGGACACTGAGAATCAGACCTCCCATGGAAATTACACGCACAAAACCAGCAAAGATTTGGCTGAGTTGTCTACATAGAAATGCTGATGTAATCTGAAATCACTGCATGTGGACACCTAAGTTTAGGTGTCTTGATTTTGAATTAATTTTTATCTTTGCAATTGTCTACAGGTATGATGGGAGCTTATTGTTAACACTTAGGCCATGATTCAATTGTCTGTGATGACCATACACAAGCATGTAGTGTCATTTGAGATTTCTCAGTGTCTGAGACACCTACACAAAAGGCGCAGGTATGATATAAAACTTGTGGGAGACTAGAGACCTGCAAGAGTAGGTGCAGGTATCCCCAATGTCACTGGATTCCTGTGTGTGGACTACTGGATCAACACTGCTGTTGCTTCAAGTCTCTCTCTGGTGAATAAGCAGATGATTGAGGATCGGCTTTACCTCAATCATGCAACATATTTAATACCTGGGTAAGTCACTTAATCTGATTTAGCCAATTAGACAATACCCACAAGATTTCAAATTATACTAGGCCTGTGAACTCAATGAATGGTGTCACCAGCCATAAAAATGATTAAGTCCTAGATGCAGATCCAAATGTGCCAGGCACCTGCATGTGTCCAGCCCAAGATTTAGCTTTGGCTATGGTTAAGGCAAACCGAGTCAGGCAGAAACACTGAATCTGGACTGAAACTTTCCAAATTCTAAAGGTAGGTGATCTTCAGGTTTTGATTCAGATTTGCTGTCAATTTGATATCTTTTGTTCTAAAGATCAGTGTAGGTGGGTGGAGGTGTTTGCACAGGGAGGCAAGAGCCAAAGAAGAGCAGGCCAGCAAACCCTGGGCATGCCTGCACTAAGTCACGCTCCTGTGACTTCGCACCCGCTGGCAACCTCTCAGCTGTTTGCTGCTGGGCAGATGCACCAACTTGCTCAAAGACAGCACAGAGATCATTGCACAACACTTCACTGTGTGCGGCAGACATGCCTCTTGGGGAATATTTCAAGCAGATATAAATAGCTTTTGTGTGCAGCTGATGATGTCTGTATCCAAGGGATTTTGTGTTTTAATGTTTAAAGTTTTAAAACAGAGAAAAGATAGGATAAGAATTCCTTCTACGCTTTTTGCTCTTCTTTTTCTGCATAGTGAGGTGAAGACGAAAGGATATATATACACTTGGACAACTCAAAAAGAGTTTTTCAAGAAGAAATATTCAAGAATATTTACCCAGAAATCTTCACCTGCAAATCAATTTTAGAATTGGAAACCTGGAAGTTTTATGGGTCATTACCTTGTCATATATCCTTGTAATTTCTTTGCTATAGTGTGCATTATTTAAGGAAGATCGTTCCACTGGAGTTTACTAAATGTACTGAAGCAACAGTCCCTTTGTAAATATATACACATTTCTGAAATTGGAGTCTGGATTTGTGCTCTTGAAAAATTCAAAGACAGACACAAGTTAGATGATAAAAATCTTCACTGTTTACTTTTTGTGGAACAAAAGTTGCAGCCAAAAGGGTTAAATTATTTAGTTAGAATTTACAATATTTTTAGACAAAAGCTGAAAATGGGATGTTCAGAGTTTTCTTTAAAAACCCAGGTATCTCTGCTCTTTCACTATAAAAGATATTTTCCATAAATAGCTAAAACTTTCTCTTTTCAGTAATTCTCTCTTAAAACATAGAATTAAGGGTTTTTTTAATAATGTACCAAAACTACCCATGATAAAATCTATAGTAGATGTCTTATATGAACCAGAGGAAATATTTTTATTACTATTATTTTCTTCAATAATAAACTGAGGAAAAATAAAAGCATAAACAAACTGAGGCTAAAGTCAGCGGAATAGGCAGTGCCTTAATCCCGTGTAATCTCCCATTCAATAGAGGATTTATGCTGATTACAGTGACAGAGATGCTGAATGAATATCGTACAGGAGAGGAGGAAAAGATACCAGTAAAAGCCTGATGGAGTGTTCTTCTGCCCTGATCCTCAGTTTACTACTCCTTCACTGCTTTCATTATGTCTGGATCTTGATAGCAAATTAAAATGTACTGGAACGCATTCCCCACCTTCGGAATCATATTAACACCTGCTCATTTGCCCCATTACTTTTCTGAAGGGATAATTAGTCTGCTTTTGTCTTGAGACAGCTAGATGATTCAACCTGCTTCCAGACACCTTCCAGAAAGTAACATGGAGTAGGAACAACCAGTCCCAAAGAGGCAGTTTGCACACACCTTAATAGTCAGGCTGTGCCACTGGCTTTCTAGGCCATAAAAACATTTTATTAACCAAAAATATCACCACTGTGGCTTTATTACAAAATCAAATCTGTTAAATATCCTATTAAAGATTTCTTCTTTTTTAAATATACCTCTAATTTGAGGATTTATCATTTTCTGTGAAGACACCTTTGGTGGTCCTTACTTCTTTCTGCCCATAAATCACAATTTTCCTTGAATGTAGCAGCAACTTCAGGAAACCAGGATTTTGTTGTTGTTGTTATTTCTGCCTCTCTTGTAATGTTTATCTTCTTAACATCCATATTGAGCTTTCTTAATATTACACTTTGCTTTAAAAATTGTTTTCTTTCATGTCCAATGGTATGAATCCATCATGCAGTTATCAATCTGACCATGACAACTAAAAAATACTGCAAACACTTTGTTTATGTTTAAAGTACACAATTTCAGGGAAATGCAGTAAAAATTCTGATTAAGAAATTATAGCAATCCAATGATTGAACGGTACTGTGAAAAACCAATATTTGACAATTTGTCTCTATTTATATGAGTAGTACTTGTATAATTGGGACTTTCAAGTATCTACATGCTAATAGACTTGAAATATATGGTGAAAATACAGACTTTAAGTACTCAGTATTTTAGATTGATTTATTTAATTTTTTTATTGCACAATATGCTATAAATGTTTGCCTCAGGATAACAATTATATGTTCCAGGAAGCAAGAAAAAAGAGATTGTTGTGTCTGCTACATTTTCTAGAAAATATTTTATTTTGTTGGGCTTTACCCTCCGCTGATTATAACTTTGCAATATACAGTCTTGGACTGTAATTTTCAGCTGGTTTTTGGCTTAGACCAAAGACTGTTTTGCCATTAAAGCAGGACTCCTTAGTCTAGTCTTTCTCTGGCCTCTGCTAATGACAATAAATAAACTGAACTACCAGTTTCATGAAATCTCATTAATACTTTCCTGTGAAAAAGGCATAGCAAAAAATATAGTAGTTATACATAAAGGGCACAAGATAGTACTTTAGGGAGTTATTACTTATATAAAAAGGAATCCTGAGCTCCTTTTTATTTACACAGAATAATACAAGTCTGCAATTGCTGTCAAATTTTGTTCATCTCACTTTTCTTCATGCTTAAGCTTCATTACTCCTTCATCTGAAAAGAAAATATTTTCTTGATTACCTTTGCATTCACAAACTTTTTAGTTTTTAATCACATCTGGAAACAGGACCTTAAGTCAGTTAGTAGTAACAAGGATCCTGAGGATTTACCTCAAAGATTATAGAGAAGGGAAAGAAGTAAAGAAAGAAAGAAAGAATCTTAATCATAGAAGCATTCCAGAAGTAAATATTGAAATTTGACAAATTCTAGGAGAATATGTACAGCCAAGATATCTATGAACCCTATCCATAAGGGTTGTATTCTACACATTCTGAAAGCTTTAGAACCAGGAAAATTCTACTTTGACTTAAAATGAAAATAGTAGGGTAGTAGGGTGACTGACCTAAATCAAATATAATTGTATGCACTTAGAACAGCTTGAGTCTAAATTATCTGTGCTATAATGCACCAAAAGGCATTGAAGAAAGAAAAGGCTTGAGTTTTATTTTATAACACTTTAAATATGCAATTTGCATGTAAACCATTGCTGCAAATTATATCAGACAAATGAATAATTAAGAATGAGCAGGATGGAAAAGTATACTTGGTTTCTTGTGATCTCGTTTGCTATTTTTAAATTAGGCTGAAACAATGTCACAGGTGACCTTCTGAAATAGCTAGTTGGTATTTTCGCATACTCCCTTTATTTGTTGTTGTAGTTGTTATTTTATTGCATAATATAGCACAAGCATGGTAGGCAATAGACTGAAATTATTATCAACACAAAACTGGGTGCTGATTCTATTTTTAAAATGTTATCACAAATGAAATAATTTTGTTCTTTTTTTTTTTTACTCTGTTAGACAGTGGGTCTGTGTGCCTGAAAAGTGCTACTCCACATTAATATTTGAACAACCAAGTCACTAGAAGAAACTTTGCTGAGTAATTTAGATATAAAGTAGGTTATTTATGTTACAGATTTCTCCTGTCTTCCAAAGGTCAGAGGCCCTGGAACTAAGTAAGATTCACTACAGTTTTACTTTCTGACTTCTTCTAATGCCTAGCATTCCCCTGCATTTGTGGGTGGGGTTTGTTGTTGTTGTTGGTTTTGTTTGCTTGTTTTTTGTTGTTGTTTTCTGAAGTCTTTAGCACACATTTATTTCTATATAACTTCTTCAATCTATGATTAGATATATTTTTCTTTTAAGCAGGTTCATAAAGTTTTAAAATGTAGGCATGTATATATAACCACGTAGTCATCTTTACTCATCTGCAGCGATGTTCCTTTCATACATACACAAACCAAAACTACAAAGAGAGGAACTGAGGTCTTTCTCATCACCGGGAAATTTAAAGACTATATTAATCTTCTCAGAATTGACTTAAGGGCTTGCAGTCATCCCTAATCAGAAATGTTCCGTCTTACTTTAAGAAAAATTTGTTATCTAAAAATTAAATTTAAAAAAAATAATGAGTCAGATAACAAGACTTAGTAAAAAATAGAGTTAATCTTACATTTAAGCACTAGCAATTTTGCAATAATGCAATGATTTATTGTATTGATTAATTAAATAAATATGTTCCTTCAGCAGTTAAAAAGGAAGTTTAACTTCTTAAGAATAAAATGTATCTCATTCACTTGTAAAGTTGAAGGAACTGACAATTTGTGTTCATTGTTTTAAAGTGTTTCTTCCTACAGGGAGTACTGGAATGTACCCAGCAGCTTTCATAATAATAGCAATTGCATAACACATTTGTTATTTAATTGAGGATAATTTGATACATGGAATTAAAAAAAAAAAGCATCATGTTAAAAAAAAAGTATTTTGAAACATAATTATAGCTTTAACCAACATTTGGAATTTTTAAAATGCGAAATCCTGGCTGATGCAGAACACCCACACACATTTTTTATTATGTATTCTAAGTGTTAAAAAGAGGGTTGGGTAGTGCTTTGTTCCAATGTTAGCTTCATCCTAATTTATTTACAATGTTCTTGTTCTAGTTTCCTTTCCATCCCTTCATATATATATAGGAACATATGTGATCAATAGGTGAAAAATATTTTCATTATAATCTAGAAATATTAAGAGATATTTTGTGACTCTACCATCTAAAGCAGTCAGATTTTGTTGCAATAGCCCAAGGCAAAACTGAGAGGAAGAAGGGAGGATGGGCCTATGAGGAGGCCAACAACATGGCCAAGTCAGGTGAAATACTGTGGCATGGAAACCCGTGCCTGTGTGAGAGGTTGAATGGGAAGAAAGCCAGCTCATCCACACAGGAGGTGAGAGGGACTGAAGCTTTCACATCTCTGCCTGCTCAGTCCATGCCCTAGAAGAGGAAATTTGCACCCTCCTTTTCTTTTCCATCCCTGGCATATATAGCAACCTTGCAGGCAATTAACATAAGTCAGTTCAAAATACCTTGACTAGGTAATAGGAAAGAGGCAGATCTTATTATTTTTAGTCTAACTCTTATCAGAATGAATTCTCATTCAGGTTAATTTGAGGAGCTCATGAAATCTACAGAAGTCTTACACTATACCAGCACAAACATTTATCCTTGCTGGAAAAGATTATGTGTAAACATCACCTGGTTTCTTACTGAAAGTGGTTAGACAAATGGGATCCAAAAATGGTAATCAATTGTCTGCTCATGATTACTTTCTCATAGAAGCAATAGATCACAAGTGTCTAACTGTTTGCATGAGGCATTCAAATTATGCAGTGAGACTGAGGCCATACTGAACACCATGGCTACCATAATATCATTCATTAATAATCATTCATGCTGTGGTTGGGAATGACAGGACTGCCAAGAAAAGTAGTTGAGTAAACAGCTTTATTTGTTGGCCTATGAAGTAATCAGATAGCTTCTCAGGATTTTAAAATAATCCATTAATGTAAGTCATTACTCAACAGTTACTTGACTCCGTGTAACCATTGCTTAATTTCAGCATGACACAAACGGCCGGGAGTTTTGCGCTGCCTCATTGCCAAATGTCAATCATTGTGTATTTTAATCAGTCCTCTGTACACATTAGTGCCAGTCGTTATAAACACCCTCAACCACCTATCTGAGCATCTGCCTTTCAGAAAGCACAAATCAGAATGCCCTCTGAACAGAGCCTTCATGTGGTAAAATACTCTTACACAGGTGTCTGTACATACAGATATGTGTATATGTATGTGCAATTTTGAAAGCTTTATTCCCATATCTCTGCAATATGGAGAAACGGAAAAGGTCTAAAGGAAACTTCCAGTTTGGGAAGGGGAGAAAGAGTACAAAAGGGGAAAAAAGAAGTTAAAGTGTATGGTGGAAAGATAAATATCAGGTGATCAGAATAGGAAAGGATAAAGAGATAAGTCACAGTATGTATGATTTACTAGGTTATCACCAATCCTGAAGCCAGGCTTGCACTTCAATCAGCCTGTGTAACTGAGGGAATCACTTCAGATTGATAGCTTTTATTCAGACCAAGCCTGTTCAAAATCTTAGACTCAATGAAATATCTGTCTGGCATCCACATTATTGTTCATAAAGGAGGATTTTGTTGGAAAGCAGCAGTGGTTTACAAGAAGGTGTACTCCTTTTTCTTAGAATTTTCTGAAGATACTTTACATTCTTTCTTTCAACAGATTTCAATATGGAGACCTAGTAGAGAAGGATTATCATAGTTTAACATAGTGAAAAACTAATTGAATCATTAACTGACTATTCAGATTCAAATGTCTTCTTTTCATTTGCACCCATGTTTATACTTCTGCTTTACTCCTGAACGTCTCTCTTTAGTTTGCCTTGTATGTAAAACTCCTTAGTTTGTAGCTCTATGATGAAGAGGTCATGTGAAAATTTGTATCAAAATGCTAGTGAAAGTCAAGGTTTTCTATTTATTGTCCTACTTTTTTTTTCCACTTTTGCTCTTAGTGATTAAAAACACACAAAAATAGTGCTTAAGATTTTACAGCTCTAATAATTTATACTTTTTTAAAGACAGTTCTCAAATTCTCATAAATAAGAGACATCATTAAACAAGAAATATATCATTAAACAAAATGTATGATTAAACACAATATTAATAAGTATCAAACAAATAATGATTATTATTTTGAAAATTAGAAATGTTTCCTTTCACTGTAAATTAAATTCTCGTGTATCAGCTACTTTGGTTGTAGTGATAAACTGAAGAACAATTTTCTCCTTTTATTCTGAATAATTCCTTAACAGTAGTAAAAATAAAAGTAATTATGTATACAATTAAAGGATCTTACTGGTGAAGTTCTAACATGTTTCTGCAAAGAGCTGCCTGAATTTAAGTGTATGAAAACATTTTTTTGTTGTTGTTTCAAACATCGGTATTCTGAATATCCTGTTAAATCTCACCCTTTAAATCTCACTGTGGTCAAGGGATATGTTAGATTTCTAAGTAAAAATTAACTGGTTCTTCAATATTACCATGGCTGAATGAATTAGCAGATGGTCAAACTTCATGAAAACTATTAACCCCAATTTTATAAGTTGTAATAACATAATTATGAGCCATAGGACATTTACCAGCTTAGGGTTAGCAACAAACATTAGTGTAAGGTGAATGTCTGTTTGAACATACTCACAAAGGCAGAAATTAGAGTGCAGTGCCTCTCAGAAATTCAGTGTGATTTTCTTCCAGGAGTAATCAACATTACTTGGAGAAACAAATATTGATTGCATTTTTGTATTTGTCTGTGTACAGAATGCATTTATATGTATTTAAAATTTTGCTTCCTTAACTGTTTTTCCTGTGTGAAAGAGACAGAAACTATAGACATAAGATCAATGTGATGTATCAGTAAGACCATATGCCAGAACAGCCTACCAGTTTACACACAGGGATGCATATTTTGATCCCATTGACTCATTTTTATTCTCTTCTGTAACTTTTCTGGAAGACCAAAGGCACACTGTAAGTATACAGGTTAAAATGTACCATGCACTCAAGCTTCACTTAGAGAAAACCCAATCAAACAAAATTCAGTCATATTTAAGTAAACTTTCAGTCTTTATTTTTTTTAAAAAACAACTCTCTACAAAAATGCCCTTTACAAAATGGAAAAAAAGAGCTCAAAAATCCAAGAAATTGATTAGAGATCTGAGAAGAGGGAAAGAGCACAGTATATACCTGAGTCTACTGCAAACCCCTGAAAATTCAATCCCTCTTTGCTCAAGCCACCAGTACCTCTTCAACTCTCCTTGCAAACCTTCCTAAAGAGTAGCCAGCTTCATGTAGATTACACCTGCTCTGATTTCTTCCTGCTGCTCCCACCCACCCTTAGCCTCCTCTGATACAACTGACCACCCTCAATACTCTAGAGGTCTTGCCCTGTATTGTAATTTTGTATTACAAGAACCAGTACAGAAGGAAAAGGCTTTAACTTAGCCAAAATGAAGTTTCCTTAAAAGTGAAGGGTAGTTTGATGACTCTTTCAAGTGATAATCTCCCTTTGACATAGAATAGGCCAATAACAAGTGTCACAACAAGTGCCACTCAAGAAGGTGAGGACAGCTTGGCTGAGGTGTCCCTACTGGTAGCCAGCACAGTGGAGCAGGCAGCTGTGACATTCCTGACCTGCAGATCACAGGCTTATTGATGGCATCAATGCTATTCTGGAACAGGTACTTTTGGTCAGTAAAATCATGAATTATTCATGATGGGACAGCAAAGTACGGCTCCCTTGCCCCATCACTTCCTGTTTTCCTCCCTCTCAGGAACTGTACCATCTGTGTGCAAGCTGTACACACATGAGTACACACACAGTCTGTCTCTCTCTCTCTGTTACACTCCCCATGTGGACTCCAGTTTCCCCAACCACACTTTGAACTTCTTGTTGTTGGTTCAGCACTGGCTGGGTCAATGTAACAGCCATGTGAAAAGGCAGTGACAAAGCCTATCCTCTTGCAAGAATTTAGTCCTGGGGTAGACATTATATCCATGGATATTTTGCCACACTGCGCACATTTTCCAGCTACTCCTCATTTCTATAGTAAGGTAATAATAGATAAAATAATGAGAATTTTTAGAGATCAATGTATTAAAGCTTCAGAGCAATGTAACAGCAAAGTTGTATGGAAAATCTATATCTACTTGTTCCATCTATTTATCCATCCACCGCTCCATCACAAATTTCAGGTTTTAAGAACAAAAGATCAGGTATCATATATATAATTTGATATTTTTCAAGCCAAACTCATGATCTCTTAAATAAACCATGAAAGATAAGAAATAAAAAGTAAGATTTTATTTCATGAGCTAATGAATATGATGTGAATGGCAGTTAATAGGTTTTCTACTAATTATACAGAAGTTTAAAATTTCTTAAAAAATTAATCAGTATCAGAAGTAGGCAGCTACTTAACACGAGAAAAATGTCCTTTTGCCAGTGAACAATTAATCCTAAAATAAAATAAAAAGTTTTTGAAGTTTGAAACAGCTTATTCATAATGCTGTTTAAAAGTTTAAAAGTCTTTGTCACTTGACAACCTACAAGGTTTAAGTTTGCTGTGTGATTTTAAAAATGAAGTCCTTCTGGCATTTTTAATCCTCATGTACCACTTGGAGTGGGAAAGCAAATTTTAAAGGAGAAATAATCTATATATTATTTTGATACAGCAAAATGAGTGGGAGATATGACTAGACCAAAGCAAGAAGTTACATGAAAACTGTAAGTTACCTGTCCTTCCCACGCTTCAGGGGTGTTTTCAGGGCAATATTTAATTTTGCCTGACTTGATCCTCATTCACTGCATTTTGTGCTTGAGGAGGGGTAAGGGTAGAGAATTTGGAAAGCAGATGAAGGAAACAGTTCAATTTTTCCTAGCTGGGCTTCTTTGCAGTGACTTCCACAATTGCAATTAAAAATATACAGGTTTAAAGAAAATAATTGAAGTAAAAAAATTCCAGAAAATCAAAATATTTTTTCTTCAAGATGTCCTGAAGTCAAAAGTCATTTTTTCATTAAAGACCATCCAAAAGAATAAATTCATTATAATATAAAAGGTCATCCTAACTGGGAAATTTGTTTTAACCAACATCATAAATGTTTCTGAGCTTCTCTTTAACTTATAGATTCATACAATGGCTCAGATTGGAATCTGTCTTCCAATCTAACAGCCCTGTTAGAGATCATCTGGCTCCAGTCTCCTTGCCATAGGCAGGAGACTACTACACCAGATTGCTCAAAGGCCCATCCAACCTGCCCCTGAAGACTCTCAGGGATGAGGCCTCCACAATTTCTCTGGTCAACCTGTTCCAGAGCCTCACCACCCTCACAGCAAAGAATTTCTTCCTTATACCTAATCAAAACCTACTCTCTTTCTGTTTAAAGCTATTCCTCTCATCCTATCACTAAATGCCACTGTAAAAAACCTCTCTCCATCTTTCTTATAGGTTCCCTCCAGGTACATTGGGAGGCTGAAATTAGGTCACCCTGAAGCCTTCTCCAGGCTGAACAATCCCAATTTTCTTAGCCTTTCTCATAGGGGTGGTAATCCCTCTAATGAGCTTGATGGTTTTCTCTGGACTCACTTCAATAAATCAATGTCCTTCCTATACTGGGGACCCCAGAGCTGGACACAGCCTTCCAGATGGTGTCTTACAGAGCAGAGCAGAGGGGCAGAACCCCCTCTCTCATCCTGTTGGCCATGATGCTTTGGATGCAGCCCAGGACACTTTTGGCTTTCTGGGCTGTGAGTGCATATTGCCAGGATCCATTCAGCCTCTCACCTCGAGTACTTCTCAACAGGGCTGCTCTGATCTGTTCATCCCCCAGCCTGTATTGGTACTGGGCATTGCCCTGACTCAGGTCCAGCACCTTACACTTGGTCTTGTTAAATCCTGTAAGATTCCCATGGACCCACTTCTTGAGCTTGTCCAGATCCCTCGGGATAGCATCCTGTCCTTCAGGTCTGTCAATTGCACCACTAAACTTGGTGCCATCTGCAAACTTGCTGAGGGTGCACTCAACCCTTCTTCTACACCATTAAGGAAGATAGGAAATAACACTGGGTCCAACACAGACCCCCAAGAGACAAATTTAGCAGAAAAGAAAAAAAAAAATTTCATTGTATCATCCGAGTAGACATCTGCTGCACAGACTCTGAAGTCAAAGAATTTTAAATGTTTTATTTGCATGCTAAATTTTTGCTTTTTTCTAGAAAGTCTGTGAACCTGAAAAGGTGAGAAAATTTATTTTTAAAGAGATGTTTTTCAAATAAATCTTTCCTAAAATAAATTCATTCTTTGTCATGTTACCACACTAATATTAAAATGACTGAACCTTCCCTACAAACGGTTCTGAGTGGAGGAAGAAAAGTTATTTAGATCATTCTTATTACCATCATCTAAACCACAATAACACTTTGAATAGCATCAAACCATTCTTCCTAACTGCATACAAACAAATAACAAGGAAATTCTCCCCACCACAAAGAACTTGCAATCTCATTATAAGACGATAGACACCAGATGGATGCAACAAACAGATGGAGGAAGAATAAGGTAGCAATGAGATGATTATAATCAGCATGATAAGCAGTGATGCATACCAGCAAACCGGCTGCCTAGCTATTATCTGTGCGTGTGCACACGCATGTAAAATTTACATAAATACCATTTACATGATATTAACTAATTCAGAACGTCTGATATTGTCAGCTTATAACAACAAGAAATGCAGCCTCTGCCAGTGAGAGCTTGATACCCTCAGGTAACATTGGGAAGAAGTATTATACATGCCTGATAATATTAACTGACGAGAAGGTGGAGGGTACTTTCAGTCAGCAACTGGTTTGCTGAACTTTAACAAAATGATCATTTCCGTGTTACTGGGAATTATAAGGTGAGGAAGGGATTTCAGGTCAGGAAGATTCGTCCTGCAAGGTTTTCTTTCCAAATCAAAGTAGAGACAACGAGTACTAGAGAGAAATGTGGTTTGTATAGGAAATGTGCTGCGTGAGGAAGCACAGTCTGAAAGGCTTTACTGCTAAACATCTGAGGCCATTTTGTTCAATGTTGGAACAGAATTTCAAACAGAAAATTCTACTCATAATAGCAGAATTACTTTAGAAGTCACTGCAAGATCCATGAGAAGTATGTGGTTAATATTTTCTCTTTGAAAAAGAAAAATGTTTAAAATTTCTTCAAACACTTATGACCTAAATTTCCGCCAATATTTAGATAGAGAATATTAGTGGAAAAATATGGTTGTATCTAATTCTCTTTGTTGCAAAGGAAGGTGTCTAAAGGTAAAAATATGAATTTAAATGTAAATGAATATGAAGCAGATAATTCTGTATACTCATTTGTTTTCTGTGTGTTACACAAGTAACTGTGGGGAACATTGAGCTGCAGCCACCTCTGGCCTCATGACAGCTTTTTTATCACAAAAGCTTCAAGAAACTATGAAAATGACAAAATTCTGCAAACTGCTGCACATATTTTTGTAATCATTTAAACGGTGAAAAACTACATCTAAAGTGCACTGCAGAAATTGTTTGCAAAAGGTGTCTCATGCCCGAGTAAATCTCATTCTTCCCACTGCGGCGTTCAAGGAATAACCTGAAGGGTGTTACTTCTACCTTTTTTGAAATACCTATACAAACATGAAGAATATGCAGTAATGTGAATTTGAAACAGATCTTCAGGTGATAACAATATTGCATTTGCATTTCCAAGAGGGATTGCAATGATGAGAAAAAAGTCTACTTTTAATTTTTCATGAAATTTTAGTTCTGACTGCTTAAACAATTATATATTCCTCATGGGTACTTCAGGACTCTGAGTGTTAATGCTGCTAAAATTCATTCAGTTTCTGAAATTAATTCAGGGGTTTTATTTAAAAGCCAATATGAGGAAATGGATTTCTAATCCATTGCAAATAAATTTAAAGCAAACTTTTCAAACAGCTTGTTATTAATATTCTGTTATTAATATAGTTTATTGCTGAAAATATTGTACTTTATCATAAGAGACATTATTCAAAAAATTCTTCTTTTTCTCACAATCTCTTTCATTTTAGATGCAGATTTAGGTATCTGAGGTCTTAAATGCCATAACTAAAAAGAAATTATTACCTTCAAACAAAAGGACTCTTTAAAGATATGTCACTTTATACTAACGTCTTCACAGATTAACATGATGAGGACATGTGAACACATACTAAAAGCATATATGTATTAATTTTTTTTCTTTTTAAAGGAAATATATAAAGTAACTTTTTACAGATACACTTGACAGTAACTCAGACATTCTGCTGCTGTTATTTGATCTCATTGAATTAAACAGATAATTTGCTTACCCTAGTAGCCAATAATGTGAAGGAGGGCAAGCTGGAAATTGCAAAAGGTAGCCCAGATCTACCTTAATGCTTTAAATGATTCTTTGCCTGTGACAGAACTCCATTGGAGTCTTTGAAAATTCCTATAGCTCTTCTATGGATGAATGGGTTAATTAAGCAGTTTCTTTAGTGAAGCTTTCAGTAGCTTGTCTGATAGGTTTACTAGATTATTATGTTAGTTAGCTTTCAATTGAGATGCTATCCATAATTCAGGTATATAATTACAAGATCATTAAAAACATTAAAAGTTAAGAAGATGTTAACACCAAAATTTTGCAACATTCATGCAATTTCACTAAAAGTAAAATTGCCTTATTTCTTTGATTTAGTGTATCCAGAGTAATGGGTTATACCAGAGAACAGCAGCTTGGCTTCTATTTGAAAAATTTAAAAACTCCTATTACTTCTTTGCTTTTAAATTTTACTTTCTATATTTATGTCCTTTATAATGGTAAATATTATTATGCAAATGTCTCTTCCACACTCAACTCAGGGAGAATAAACTAAGCACTAATGAAATAATTTATAAAAAAAAAAAAAAAGAGAGAAATAAGGAAGGTATATAAAAAGGAGAAGAAGGGTAAATGAAAAACACTAAGGAAAAAAAATACACTAAAAAGACAGGGATGGAAATATTCCTGAATATCCAATTTTATAGAAATAATTTATAGCAGATTATTGTTATTTGCAGGTCTTTAATTCCAGCTGCTGCTAGGATTTGAATAGCATTGGTGGAACAGGTGATTGCCTTCTCTGTGGAGGGGATACCGTGCCATAAATCATTCAACCATTCCCAGACTATGTTGAAGGAGGAAGAGTATTTCTAGTTGAAGCAACACACCTTTCTATTGTTCAGCACTGTTGTAGGAAGTTGTGCGTTTTTCACCCTTCTCTGCCTATCTAGTTCATGCCACCAGGTGAAATAAATCCAAAATATTTCCAGTACAAGGAACTGAAGCAGAAAGAAGTGTCTTTGTTCACAAGATGTCTGGCACATCTTTATGAATGAAGACCTCAAGTTCATTTCTTTGGGACTCTGATGAGAGACAGAGTAGAATCATCAGTGGCCTTTAGGATACACACATAATTTCTGAGGTTTTTCAGTTATAAATCCTTCATAGCTTTGCCTGTCAGATATTTCTTATGCTAAATTCAATAAATTAATCAAAATATTTCATTTATTCATAAAAGGCTGGTGTCAGTTGCAATTAATTCAAACTTTACTTTCAAATCTCTTGTAGAATTGTCATCTTTTGTGCACCTGAAAAAAGACAGAAGAACATGAGAAAATTGTCAAGATTTTCTCACATTTCTCTTTCACATTTTTAAACCTATTTTACAGATTACTGGCATTTTTAAAATTCATCAGGTTTAACCAGTATAAATTAACTCAATTAGAAATCTTTAGTAGCTTACTGTTTTACTGTCTACCTTGCTTATATGTCATGTCTCTGATTGAAAAAAATCTGATGAAACCAGATCACCTAAAGTGTCTGTTAATTACTATGGCTAACATATTGCAGAGATGAAAAAGTACTAAATGAAAGGGAGAAATTGCAGGTATTCACATATCAATGAAAAATGTCTTTCAATATTCAGCCAGGGCTACAGGGATTTGGTTTCCAAAGATAGAACTAAAAATGCTGTAATATGTTAGTCTAATGTTGAACATCTGTTTTAGTGCAATATGCCACATTTATTGTAGAATTAGGACGCTAAGAGAGTAAACCATGTAATGGACACCTAGAATGCAATCTAGAACTCTTGTTTTGAGTCCTGTTTATCTAACCCTTTCTGTTTTGGTATTGTTCCTAATTACATACTCAAAGTCTATAGCGTTTCATGGTGATTTTCCTTTCTATTTGTTAAATTTGAGAGGATTTTTCTTATTCTAGAATATTTTGAAATACGGATCCAATTTGCCCATAAGCAAGTGGCAACGTGAGTTTTCTTTTGCTCTTGCCTGTCAGCAGTAAACATGTGACTACAATAAAAACAGAAGAACAGTTAAACAAACAGCAAAATATAGCCCATCTTTTGTCAGGTCTGAATACTGACAGGCCAAAGTGCTCAGATATGTAATAGTTAAAAGCTTCAAATTATAAGCACTGAGTTAGGGTTTCAAGCTGCCTGTATGTTGTAGAGTACTTAAAGTCAAACATGCAGCTGATGATACATTGAGCAGAGAAATGAACAAGTGAGACAAAAAAGCTACATCTATAAGTCTGTCTTTTCTGGACTCTTCTGTAGCTGTAGCCTTCAATAAGACACCCATGGGAAACTGAAAAATCTTTCTGAAAATGCAGGTCTCGTCTCAGCTCAGACATTTAAATCATGCCCCTGAGCAGAATCAGCCAGCACGTACTTCTTATGAAAAAATAGTATGAGGAAAGAAGGAGCGGCTGACTGACAACTACTCCCTGATAGGTAAATATAGAGAAAACTCTCAGTGAAAGCAGGGAGTTGCAATATTCCATGTTGCTTGGCCTGAGGATATGAAACCAGCTACAGAAGGATAATTTAGCATATGCTACCTAGTTTGCACACTGCCAACTTAAACTCTCCAGTCAAGGAAGGAAGGGTCAGAGGAGAGAGCTGGGTGAACATAGTTCCACATTCCATATCTGAGACTTTTACAATAGAGATGGATTTGCCAGAAATATTCCTTCACCAATAAAGCCTGAGCTGAAAAAGCCACATCTTATCTGCACATGCGCTGTGCTGACGATATGGCAAGGCAGAGGCACCTAATGGGACTGCCCCTTCCTACCCCTTCTCAAGGGCTGTCCCACCTTACTCCTGACCCAGGACCTCACTTCAGCCAGCCTGGACTGTCAGCCCCTGACCCTGAAATGCCACAGCAGGACTGGTCTCCAGCTCCCCATAGCCTTTCCCTGCCCAGCCACAGGCGCCGCTGAGCCAGTCCCAGCTTCAGTCCCTCAGCCCAGGCTGTTGTCAGCCCACTCTGACCTCAGGTAAATGACTGGTGACCATGGCTGTGGCTGTTCTGGTGCCATCAGCTTCCTTGCTCCTGGCTGGAGTGGTGGGGCAGATCCTGGTTAGTGTTCCCTGGGGAGCCCCCAAGCTCTGCAGGCGCTCATGGGGAGCACATCTGGACTACTTTATACTTTCAGTGAAGCAGCTGTCAAACACAAGCTGGGCTTGGAAAGTCAATAAAATTGGATATTGGTAACTCTTTTCAAGGTCATTTTTGCACTGTTTGAGAGTGAAAGTTGAGAATTTGTAACTCTATGTGCCAAGGAAGGATTTGAGTTTTCTTGCATCCCAGAGGATCACGCCAGCTGCTAGACAGGTACATGTAGAATTCCTACATGGACAACAGGCTTCCTCCTCTGGACTTCCCCTTTTGATGAAATTGACCATTGCAGCTGCATTTTGTATTGCTGGACTGTGTTAGTCCTGCTGGCCCAGAGCCTGTGCTGGGCACAAGGCTGAAGGACTTGTAGATCTTAGGCAGCTTAAGCAGCTGGTGAACACTTAGGTACTCACATCAGATAATAGGCAAATGGTTCAGGGTCTGATTTGTAGCAGAATCTTAAGTGCCTGAGCAATTTGTGAGGCAAAAATACATTCCCGGAACAGGATAAGTGTTGGTTTAAGGGACCTAGAGATCTAAATCTTGTTTTGGATCTTGCCTTCCATTCATACCTTTAAGACATTAAACGGTCTGTATCCAGGACAGCTATTCTTCAAGAGGTACATCACTCTTGACAACTGTAATCCTCATGCCCTGACAAAAATCTCTGAAGAGAAAACTCTCCTCTCCTAGAGAGACATGACTTTAACAAAGCTGGCCATGTTAATCACTGTAATTATTCTTCAAAAAGAGTTTACTGGAACAACTTCCCATGGGAAAGAAAAGCTGCTTCTTCAATCTTCTCTATCTTAACATAAATAAGCAGAGTGATAATATACTTGCTAAACAGGAAATGAATTTGACATATTTGGGTTTTGAGAGGTGAATGGTGAAACAATTTCTAACAGTGCTGTTAGAGCAGTTTTTCAGTTTTTTGAACTAAGTCTGCGTAGCTGCCTAGGGAGGATGCAACTGCAACAATTTGTCTGCACACAGCAGTGATCAGATTCAGGTGTATCTGGCAAATACATTTATGCATAGCCAAGTACAGGGGTGTATAAGAATAACTCTCTGGATGGGTCTGGCAGATTGGTGGAGTTAGGACCACAGAGGATACCGGGTAATCTTTCAGAAAGTTAATTGTTTCAGCAACTATTGTAGGTCCTAGATCATTTCAGGTTTGAATAAGAGGACAGGACTTAGTCCAGTTCATGTGTCAGTCAAAGAAAAACCTGTCAAAGCAATGTATAAGGCATGGAAACATGGAGAATGAAGCATAGGAAGGAAAGAAATCTCTACAGGATTTGTTTCCTGAAGTAAGATCCTGTTATATAAAATGAAATTTCAAGCCTTTTTGTACTTATTCATTGCTGTTATTGGTGACAGGATAGGGATTGGAAGGAGAAGAGGAATCAGTAAAGGAAAACATTGCTAGCTGAAATATTTTATTTAAATATATGAAGATATATCTAAATAGCAATTCCTTGTCATGTACATTCCACAAAGTTTATATTTTTACTAAAGAAGAAAGATTTTCAAGTAACCTTTCCTTAGTCATAGCCATACTTTATTTTTTAGTGTCAGCAAAAGCAAAGTTTTCTTCTGAAGCTCCTAACATTTTCTTTCTTCTTATTAGAACAAATAAGAAAATAGCGAAACCTCCAACCACAAACCAAAAAAAAAAAAAAAAAAAAAANAAAAAAAAAAAGGCATTAGGAGCTGGAATTCTTAAAATATACAGAAGGATTTTAGGATTTTGTTATAGTGATAACCTCATGTAAATGCAGACTTGTACAAGAAAGCCCATTTAGACGCTGACTGCTTAGAAGATTTGTGATCAACTCCATTTACTCTTGAAGGATAGATGATTCTCCACAGAATACATTGACCCCTTCTAGGCTCCAGAAGCTCATTCAGTGGTCTTATGTCTGTTTGGAAGTTCCTTCCCACCAATATAGCTCAGAGGCTGAGGGGAAAGAGGCAAAGCATCTTTTTCTAAGGCTTCGATGCTCTTAGACTTACCACAATTATTTTCCTATTTAGTTTGTTCAGTTGTTGGATAGCTCAGTATGTAAAGCCAAGGATTAAAAAGCAAGAAAGAAAATAAGAGGTGGTCTGGGATAGGCTGAGCTGTAAACTAAACAAGGAGAGAGTGACTGTGCATTATCTTCATGTGAATGGAGATTCCTGGGATAATGCTTGTGGCTCTTAACTGCAAGAAAAAGACTTTACCAATGGCCACCCATTGTCCTGCTTTTGTCGAGACTGAAATAAGAGAAGACAGGCTTTTCAGGTCCAGTCTGTGAGGATGGCAGGGTGGAATGCAGTTGGATTCCAGCTGAGTGTTTGATGTCTTCATTTTTGAGGCCTCTTCTGAAAAAGAGCTGGCAGGAAAGTGTGGCCTTACATAGAAAAAGGGCAAATCCTGAAGCAAGTCACTTCCCTAGTAATGAGTAGACATCCAATTCTATTATAATAATGTTCTTTCATTGCCACAGTGGAGCTAATAGAGTTGTGGTGAGTTCACACCTGCTGCAGCCTGAAAAAAAGTCACCATGAAATCTCCCAGAAGGCTACTGCTGTCTACAGGCAAGAGTGCAAGTGACAGATAAAGTGTCTGACAATGACATATTGCTTTAGGACTGCCATGAAATTGCTAGAATGCTGCAGTATAATCTCCAAATTCCCTGCCTCTGAATAATATGAGAAAGGCAGAGAAATTATACATACAATCAAATGTTACCATTTCTTTTCCTGAATATCTGTGGAAGCACTAGTATTCCATCTGAGAAGTTTGAGATTTAAGTTCCTCCAAGACCATGTTTGCCTATTCAGTTCCATACTGCTTTTATTACTGTTTTTTGTTGGAAAAGAACAGTTACCATCTAACTGTTTACATTCACTTTGAAAGGACAATTTGTTTTTAAAAATGTCAAGATCAATGGAAATGTTTCCAATGGCACAGGACTGTGTTATTGCTTTTCTCCAGATTCCACTGATAAACACAAGCTTGGTTTTCTTAAACAGCAAGATGCCATCTTTTTGACAGATACAGTATGTAGTTATGTCGCAGCATTATGATAAGCCTTATAGGGAAGACACAGCAGGGTCAGAGAGTTTCTGCATTCCCAGCACAGTTTCCATGAAAGGAATGTTTACATGACCTACAGCGCAAGGTTTAAATATATGCAGCAGTTTTGCTGTTAACTCCCTGAACTCGCTTGCTGAGCAGCCTGTGACCAGCAAAACTCTACCGGACTTGTTACAGTCTTAGTGTTAACATTTTCCTGTCTTGTCAGCTGTTTTGGACATCTGTTGTGCTCTACAAAATGACTGCAGAAGGGTGGTTGGGAGGTTTTGTTTGGTCTGTTTGATCCTCTGAGGAACGTAAATATTAGTCTGTCCTTTTGTTTATATTGGTTGAGAACAGATGAGAGAAGAGAAGGAAATCTTGGATATCAAGCCAATGAAAATGAGTAAGATTGTTGCTTGACAAGTGCTGTACTTGTTGTATTTGCTTTTTGTGACTCCTTTTCAAAGCTGCAACATGTACACAGAGAAAGCACAGTCTACATATGTCCTCATGTTTTGTTAACATGTTATTACAGGACTGATTCAGAACTCATTGCAGTCATATACGGTTTTCATAATCTTTGTTAATATCTTTTGTCAGAGGAGGGATTGCTTGATACGTCCGACACGTTCTATACACTGGAGAAATTGAACTGTCTAAAATGCCTTGAATACTTAAAGAGTACTTTATGTTATTCTCAACAAGGCCTAATTAAAGCAAGAAGATCAGATAGGGTGATAACCAGCGACTGGTTGAAATTCATGCATGGAACATAGGCCAGACCCAGTTGTGTTTATTCCTTGTGCGACAAAATCTTATTTTCCCCTCGGTTATTCTGAGAATATTCTATCATAGTTTATACCCATAGCATTTAAAGCAATTTTACAGAGGCTACTATTGGTTGCAGACTAGAAAGGCATGGAGATTCACAGAGAAAAGAAGCTATTTCTCAAATCCCAGTGGTAGACCAAAGAGAATAATTCAAGACTAGGCCTGGAGTGTCAGCCAGTGTTACGGTTAGTAGGATCAAGTCCATATTCACTTCCTAGTTTAAAACTGGTTAAAACATTAGATGAGTGTGAGCTTCAAATCTGCTCATAAATCATGACTTTAAGCTCACGATATCTTCTTTAATGCCATGGTTAAACTGCTAGAGATGCTAGCCCTATCCTGTTTAAAG
Organism: Cyanoderma ruficeps; assembly: GCA_008694505.1. NCBI lineage: Eukaryota > Metazoa > Chordata > Aves > Passeriformes > Timaliidae > Cyanoderma > Cyanoderma ruficeps. The sequence goes on from VZDJ01000141.1 coordinate 5,351,428, forward strand.
CTAACTTGATTATGCTTATGACATAATACCCTTGCTTTTTGTGACTGACATTCCAATTACTATCCACAAAAGAATGCTGCTTGCTCAGGAACTCTAATTAGTTTGCAAGTTTTGAAGGACTTTCTGAACAAAACTCGAAACTCTGGGGAACTGCTCATTCACAGCCCTAATTTTGTGTCATTGTTCAAAACTTTCAAAAGTTCTTTAAAAGAAAGACTGATTAAGATTGCAAATAACTAACAGTGCAAACTTGAAGATTAAAACATTATGGCTTTGATTTATTATAAGTTACTCAGTTGAAGCATTTGACCTTGCTTAGAAGCTTTTTTCTCTTTTCTTTTACTTATTGGTCTGCAGTTAAGTCCAAGTATGCTTCTTGCCTTTACAAAGAATTATATGATCGGGATTTTATTCATAATCTGATGTCTAGTGTCTTAGATGTATTAAATAAGTGTTACCTCTTTAAAATATTTTGTTTTCAAATATGAAGTAAGTTCTTCTGATTTATTTTTCCTTTGCATGAGCATATGCGACAGCTATCTCAAATAAGACAGGTTACATGCATTTTTCCCCTTTTGCAATGACTGTAATTGAAATGCCTTCAGTAGCTGCAAAGAAACTTCAGCTCAGCTATACAAACAAACTGCGTTGATCTTTCTCTCCAAATACACATTTAACTAGCATTGCATCTTTAGTTATTGGAAACTCTCTTTTTAGGATTATTACTTCTTTGCAGACTTGAAATCTTCAACAACTTAAAAAAATGTTCTGTGACTCACTTTTTAAAGCTTTTTGCAATAAATCAACCATATCTGAAGACAGGAAAATTAAAAACACTTTTCCATCTGAATGTAAATTCTTGATGAATGTCAATGCACACCACCTTCCCCACAGTAAAAATTCTAAGATAGCAACTCAGTCAAGCAGAGATATTGACATGATGGGCTGAAAGCTCCAGAGTCAGATATGAGGAAGATGGGGCAAAGGATATGTCTTAGTCTTAACTGTCCTGCGTGAATTTGATAGCAACAGTAGGGAGGGACTGGGTAAAATGACAAAAACATCAGAGATGGTCAAAGGAATGTTGCCAAGGAGCATTCCTGTGGATGGCGCAGCACAACAGCAGTGAGACTGAGGTAACTCCCTGGCCAGTTGCTAAAGGTAAGTGGAAAGCACAACGGGAAAATGAACATATTTGACACTCACTTTTGAGAGAAAAGTGTAAATGTTCCTCTTGCCCTGCAATATTTCCTGCCATACGCCTACCTCGGACCTGCCAAATTACCTGGATTCAACCTGTGCTCACTTAGATTTGTTCATTTAGATCTCTGGTGCTTCAGGGACTGCTAATCCTGGAAATTCAGAGGGAATCTCAGGTTTTGATCTCTCCACCCTTTCAGCATGTCCCACAGATGGATATGACAGCTGTTTGCATCTGACAGATTAAATCCGGTAAGTGAACTTGCTGTGTGTGCGCTCAGCCAGTCCTTGAACCAGAACCCTGGGGATGTATAGAAAGCAGGTTTACCAACTGAGTCAAAAGGGAGGCTGCCACTAATAGCTGTGCTAAGCTTCTCTCAGTTTGAAGTCAGTTATTTTCAAGTCTTACAGCAGTTCTTTAGCAGGGGAGATTTTTTCGCGTGATGAAACAAGAAAAAGAGCTGATATTAATAAGAGAGACGCTATACATTGCTAGAGTGAAATGATGTGTCTGGTTTATTGCAGCAGGCTCGTGGCTGTGAATTATGTCATTAGTGCCTTACCATAGATTTGTAACAGGACTTGAGAGGAAGACAAGAGGTTGAAGAGTTGCTCTTTTCCTTCTATGTAATTAAATGGACTCAGTCCTTAAAGAATTTTAAAACATGACAAAGAGCTCTTGTCTTTGTCACCTGATAAAATCTGGTCAAGGCTTTGTGAAGCCCAAATTATTGGTTACAGAGGTGTATCTTGATAGTAGAAATACTAGGGTTGAATATTTTTTTAAAAATACATCCTAATGTTAATTTCCTGAAATTGACCCTTCAGGCAAGTTTCAGCAACTCCATTAGAGCTTCAAAGGAGAATGTTTCCTTTGACCTCAGAGTAAATGTCAATGTTTTGTTCTAAGACCCTCAGTCATGAAATCTGTTGGTTAATCCATCCTATTCTCACATTTTTGGCACACTGAAAAGCATCTAAATTATGATTGTGTTGCTTAAATTATTCCAAGAAAAATATATACTCAATTCTTGTTGAAGCCAAGTTCCCTTTTTATTTTATCTTTGTACTAACCTCTCTGACTAGGAAGCTACATTTTAGAGAAAAGTAGAGAACTTAACTCAAAAGATTTGTCTCTTTTTGTTCTTCCAGCAGCTACCGCAAACTCAAAGCAGGCGTATCTCAACCAGGCAGCTGTGGCAGCCATGGAGTCATTCTAGTCTCTCCTTAAAGTACTTGCACTGCCTCACAAAATCTGTAGGAACTAAATCATGCTTCTAAACAGATTTCTGACAAATAATGAGGTGGACTTTTGTGACTATTTTGATGTTCACTACTTATTTGCATAGGAAAATTTCATAGGGGTTTGAGTTTTGTGTTGTATAATACTGAAACACTAAACTAGTGACTAGACTAAAATTTTTAGAGGATTTTTTAACTGATATTAAAAAAAAAATAGAAAATGCAGCTCCCTAGGTGTCAATAGCCACATACAAGTTTGGTAAGGATATTAGAAAAATGTGGAATGTTTCAGTATTCACAACTTTGAAAGGAGGTTAAGAGTTGGAAATGAGGTAGCTAAATCCATAGAAATTTTTTGCAGGCTAGAAAAAATATCTTAGAAGGAGAGATGTAAAGGTTTTCATGTGTTGACTTTTTTTTTTTTAATGGCTTTTAACTTATCATTGCCATCATAGATGGAAGATAAAGGGTACTGAGGATTTTAAAATATAGTAAAGAAAGCAAGCCATGACAAGATTTACAGCTGCAAGAAGAAGGAAGATTTCAGATTAGCAATAGAGAACTTTTCTTAAAACAAGTGGGCCTGATTAATGATTGGATAAACCCAGCAAAGAAATGAATTCTCTGTCTCTCAACATCTTCAAATCAAGACAAGATGCTCTTCTGAAAGCTCTGCTTTTGCTAAATACAAGGCCAGGACTGCTGGCTTCAGTACCTGGTGAAATTTTATGTCCTATAAATAAGTAAGGCTACATAATCCAGGGTTCCCTCTGGCTTAGTTTTTATTAACCCCTTATTCACTTAAATATGTGTTCAACAAAAAGAATCAAAAGACCGACATCTTTATATAGAAATCATTTAATTTTTTTTCTTTTATTGTATCATCTTGAACTAGATGAACATATTTTTCTTGTGTCTTTTTGAAAATATGCATGTACACTTTATTTCAGTAGATGCAACAGAATAAAACTCAGTTTTTATTTCCTGAAACCAAAACCAAAATCAGAAAATCCTGCAATTCTTTGCTGACACAGTGTCTTTTATCTGAAATCTATGGACAATTATTGTCTGTAAAAATAAAGGCAGAAAAAATACAAGCAAGCTTGAGGAGGATTTTTATTTTGTAAAATGCTAGGTGCTTGTTCTCCATATTGCATTAGTCTTCAAGTGCAGATGTGCATTCAATATCAGATTACAGTTTGACTTACAGCTGACTTTCCTGTACTGGTTTGAAAGTTAACCAGGGGGGAGGTAAACAGGGGGAAATTAACACAACACAAATAACTTGCAAAAGATTTGAAGTTGGAGTTACAATTCAATAGGAAAATTACAATAAAGGTGATAGTACAGAAACATTGGCTTGAACTGACAAAGTCAGAGTACAGCCTGGCCCCTGTTGGTCGGGGATGGTGGTCACAGTTGTATCAAGCAGTGGTTACAGCACTTGTTGAAGTGGTGGCTGTGGTCTTGTAGAAAGCAATAGTCCTGTGGAAAACTGGGTTCCTCTCTGCATGTTCAGTGGTGGTTGTCCAAGTCCCCAAATCCCCAGATTACGTACCCCCAAAGCCCAGGCAAGAATGGTCAGTACCTCCCCCAGGGTTGAGAGTTTCACAATGGAGTGATGCAGTCCTATGAGTCATAGGACATTCTGGGGAGTCCTTCATGGCCCATTGACAGAGATGACCCCCCCTCAGGCTCAGCGTAGTTGTCTGGTGAAGACCAAGAGACCACCACACCGAGCTCCCATCTGTTACAAGTGACCCACCATTAGCATTTCATCAGGAATAATGTAGATGAGCGTGAAACACCCATGGCTACACCCATACTAGTATTTTTTCTTCCTGTAACCATGACACCTGTCACATCAGGTTTGCACACTCATGCAGAGGATTCAAAAAGATGAAGACAAGGTATGACGGCCTGGTTTTTCTGAAGTACATTTTGGCATTGGCCTAACCATGGTTTGTCAGCAACCAACTAAAGTTGTGCTCTTCATTTCACTGGCAGTATCTTCAGGCTGATGTTGAATGCTTGTAAAAATCTTAAACTGCAACTCTGCAGCATTGTTCTTATTCTTTAACTGTAGAGTATTAAATGACAACAATGTATTAGAGGGAAACTACAAGTAATTGTAAATGAGAACATTTCTTGGAAGGAACTAGACACTACTGATATGTTGGCAAGAACCTAACTCCACACTGCCTCTCTGAGCCTGAAACCTTATTTCAGAAGAGTGTAGAAGAGTGTTTTTCTTTCAGCTGAGTTTTAAGTGGAGGGAGACTGAGAAATTAACACTATTAATTCAAAAACTCCTTACTTTTTTCTTTCCTCTCTATTGTTCTAATATACAGTGAACAGGGGAGATAATAACATGGAAACTTGTCACCATGATAAGAAATCCAAATGCTTTTAAAGACAGTTAGTAACTGATGATACAAGTCAAGAGATGAACATTGTCCCATTCCTCTCAACTGGGTTATAGATAACTCTTATTAGAAGCTTACTCTATAACACAGCTCTGGCTTTCCCCTGTTTTCTAGGTCAGATATTTTTTTTTCCTGTGCTCCTCTATTAATTTTATTATGTCCCAGTGAAATTCAGTTTATTCATCAGTCTTGCCAAATTTAATAAGAAGCAATTATTAGCAATGAGCAAAATTTATTCTGTGTTGGTGAACATGCTTTTTGCTGCCCTCATCTTGCTACATGAGTAGCAAGTTGCCTTTTATGTCAGTTCTGATCCCAGGTAATATTGATAAGGACTGTGACATAAAAGTGAGAGATTTAAGAAAATATATACAAAACCTGCATCAAAAACAAAAATGCAACAAGAAGAAGCAAAAAAAAAATTGAGCTACTCTTATCTGTTTTAATGTGTAATGAAGGGTGAAATTTTATTGTTTATAGTTCACTTATACAGGTGAAGATATTCTGATCAACTATGGTTCAATAGGGAATAAAAGCATAGAAAGAAATTAGTCTGCAGACATAGATAATGTGCAATCTATTTAGGAAGAGAAATTTGTTTGGTAAGATCTTGATCATTGGTTATGATTCAGCTAAAATCTAATTAAATATTTAATTTAAAGGCCAACATTTTTCTCTCAAGATTTTTCTGCAAAATTAAATATTTGGAAGTGCCCAAATCACCTATGAACTTAAATCTCTTTGTAATGTTACTAAACAACCTTCAGTACTCTGAAAATACTATCCAGGGATATCCAGAGGCTTTTCTGTATTTGTTATGCATTTCAATTCAGTTTTTTTTTTCTTTACTGTGTCCATACTGACAGCCAAGTACTGAATTCTATAAGTCTTTTGTAATTGTCAGGGCAAATATAAGAGGCATTTAATATTACTTGTAAATCAATTTTTATATAAATGTGGCAGTATTAGAGAACTTTTTTTTTTTCAAAAAAGCATGTTTAAAAGAAATGAAAATAATAAGAATATACTATAAAAAATGTCTGGAGGGAAAGAAGCTTCCTTCTGAGCAGTGTTTAGATGAGGTTAAGCTCTGAATCACAAATAAAAATATCTATATTGTTATTCTGTGTCCCTTTTTCACTGGAATCATGGGAAGATTTAAATATTTCAATCTCTTGTCAGCACTTCAGCTCAACACTTCTCTTGCATCTGCAAACAGAAAGGATAGCAATCATTTGCTTACATGCCCTATCAAGAGAAAAAATATCAAACATTTCCCTGCATCTGGGGTGAGGGACACAAGGGAGCTATGTATGCTACTTTCTGTTGATGATGTTGGGCTGGGATTAATGATAAATGATTAATGAACAGATTAGTTGAGCACCCATTGGGAATGGGGAAAATACATTTGGAGAGGAAAGATAGTGTAGGTGACTCCTCAAGGTTTCTTTCCAGATCTACTATTGTTCTATGATAACACGTATGTCCACCCTCCCTTGTTTCAGGCTTTTCTCTAAGTGGAAGTCTCTATTCAAGGTCACTTCTCTAGAAGGATATGTCCCATAATTAATTGCCCTAAAGCAGTGCTAAACTGGCTAAAAGTGAAAATATGCAGGCGAAAATTTCAACTGCTAAGTAAAGTGCTTCTGCTCACTACCCCAGAGCTGCCACAACTCACTGGGGATGAGTATACGGCTCCCTTTCTTCAACTTTCACCTCCAAAATGTAGTGAGCTCATTCTCAATATTTCAAGTACCACTGTGGATGAATTCCAGCACTGGAAGCACATTTGAGCTGGCAAACAGTAAATGGCTGCCGTCAGGCATAAGCACTTGTTATATCAAAGCTTTGGCACATTATTTATGGAAGACTTATTCTAATGAGTTCCATCCACACCTACCAGATGTGCAATCCAGGATTATGCCAGCTGTTTACCAGAATGCTTGATGCCCAATAATATCACGAGTATAACAAGACATTCAATTTTAATATTGCTGAACAAGGAAACTTTGTCTTAGTATCTTTGTTGAAAATGAATAAGCAATATTCTCACATACCCTGATTCAAAATGTTGGCAGTCCAGCCCCCTTGCAAACACAAGCACTTCTGTGCAAGTGGGCAACCCCAACTGAACCTACACAAGGCTTTTCAGTGTTCATAACAAATTAACATCATACATAAAATCTGTGGAACACTAAAATACCAAATGAACAATAAAGGAATCTAAACAACTAGATAGCATTCACCATTGTCTGTTTTTTCAAAGGTATGTGCAGAAACAAAAGCACTATTTCTAATAATACTCTCCATCAGAAATCTCACTAAAATTAGTGGTATCTTTGACAAATTCAGGTTTTACCAAATATATATGAGGACACAAGAAATTAGTTCTGCTTTTTTATTGTGTTAGACTTACAGAAATAAAATTGAAATGGTATTCCATCATGGAACATTGAAATCATTTAATATTAATCATTCCACTTCTTGGGTAGGAGCATTTAATCTTCAGATTTATAACTTGTAATACATGGCCTTCATGGTAATTGTATTTAAAAATACAATAATTTACCAGTGTAAAGAATAACTCATACTTTTAAGCAAGGAAGGCAACAAAGACTTCTTAACAGCTTCTTCTTAGGTTTTCCGGGATGATAAATGCTTGTGATAACCTGCTTGGTTTTATAACCCAGACTTCCCACCATGTGTTCACAACCTCCTCTCAGGAATCCACCTGCTCCAGCATGAGTCTCTTCCACAGGCTTCAGGTTAACCTCTGCATCCCTGTGGTTCTCCAGGGATGGAGGGCACAGCTGCCTCACCATGGTCTTCATCATGGCCCAAAGGGGAATCTCAGCTCCAGAATCTGTAGCAACTCCTCTCCCTCCTCCACTGACCCTGGTGTCTGCAGGATTGTTCCTCTCACTTGTTCTCACTCTGTTCTTCTCTGGTTGAAGTTAGATCTNTATATATATATATATATATTAACTTCTTCTGAAATATGAGCTCAGAGAAGCATACCACAATTTCTAAATGTCCCCGCCTTGGCCAGCAGTGGGTCCATCCTGGGGCTGGCTGGCCTTGGTTCTGCTGAACATAGGGAAGCTTCTGGTAGCTTCTCACAGAAGCCACCCCTGTAGCTGCCCTCTGCTACCAAAATCTGTCCATGGAAACCCAATACACCACATAAACCACTGACAAATCAAATTAGGAAGAAATAAATACAATGTGCTGATAGCAACCCAAATATACACATATGTTAAAAATTCACATTTTTTAAGTTGTTTATAGATCTTTATTTAGATAATGAAAACTACAAACAATTCACACAATACCTCTTTCCACAGGAAAAAGAAAATATGGCACTAGTTTACTGCAACTCTTCTATAAGACAGATTTTATTTTTAAGCAACTATGAGGTCAGCCTTTTAAAACTTCCTTTTCCTTCAAATTGGTCATCAAAATAGGACTTACTAGGTTTTGATCTCAGAAAATCATCACACTTTTTTTTTTTTTCAAATAACCTTATATGTGCAAACGTTTCCTACACAGGTCTTTGTTTTGTTAAATTGACTACTCTTTTGTAGACATATTTCTAATCAGAAAGAGTAACTCTGCTGCTGATGTGACTGAATTAAAAATTCTGATTTCTGACATCCCAGCTTGCTATTCCTACAAGAAAAGCACCACAAAATGTTGTAACAACATAGCCACATGCTGGGGATATGTGTACTGTGGTTGTTCAAAGATAGGGCATAAAGACAGTTATAAAATATTACTTTGTTTATCTTTTCCTGTAGAATAGTAGTAATACTTGTAATCTATTTTTCAAGTCTTCTTTATTTCCCCTGTGGGCCTGATTCTATATCAAACCCATAAGTTGGTATGTTGAAAACAACTTCAGATTAACATTTCCGTGTTGTAATACACCATTCCTAGGCTTTTATCTCTAAAAGCATTGTTAGAATTCCTGCATTTCAATGGCGTTTGATAGATGGACAATACTTGGGAATGTGTATAAACATCTTTTATTCTGCTTCTGGTTGCAAATATATATGTAGAAAAAAAGTAAGAGATCTTGGCATGAAAAATATATTTCACTGTTAGAACAGAATTTCCTCACCCAATTCTGAATAAGCTTTATTCACTGCTCTTTTCCCATTGTTTTATTGGCATCTCTGGCCTAAAACTTACTAAAGTCAGTAGATTTTGAAATGATTTTGCATGTTCCAAAGTCATGAATATATTTTCCTCTTTTGAGTGTCATTAGAAAATGAATACTATATGTTAAAAATACCTTAAACAAAAAAAAAGTTTGGAGATAAATGTAAATCCACTCATCAGAAAATTTAGTTAAATCATACTTAATACTTCATTCTTCTGTGTTATTAATCTAGAACAAGCAGTCACTTCTATCACATAAAGTACCTATTTGTCAGTCAATATTAAATCATAAAATCACAGAATTCTGGGGTTGGGGTTGAAAGAGACCTCTGGAGATCATCTAGTCCTACGCACATGCTCACTCAAGCAAGTTCACCGACAGCAGGTTCCACCAGATTGTGTCCAGGAGTATTTGGAATATCCCCTGAGAAGGGCAGCCTTTTCCAGTGCTCAGTTACCCTTACACTAAAGAAGATCTTCCTCATAATCAGCTTGAACTTGCTCTGTTCCCATTTCTGCCTGCTGCCTCTTGTCCTGTTGCTTGGCATTACCAAAAAGAGCCTGGCTCCATCCTCTTGGCTCCCTCCCTTCAGATTTTTGTAGATAAAAGTCCCCACTCAGTAATTTCTTCTTGAGACTGAGCAGGCCCAGCTCCCTCAACTTTTCCTCATAGGAAAGATTCTCCAGTCCCTTAATCAACTTTGCAGCCCTTTACTGGAGTCACTGCAGGAGCTCCAGGTCTCTCCTGTACTGGATAGCAGAGAACTGGACACAGCAACCCATACTTGGCCTCACTAGGGCTGAGTAGAGAGGTATGATCATTTCCCTTGATCTGCTGGCAGGGCTCTTCCTGATGCACCTTTGCGTACCACTGGCCATCTTGGCCACAAGGACACACTGCTGGCTCATGGATAGCTTGTTATCCACCAGGATCCCCAGGTCCTACTCTGCAGAGCTGCTTTCCAGCTGTTCAGTCCCCAGCCTGTATTTGTGCTTGGGATTATTCTTCCCCAAATGCAAAACCCTTCATTTTTCTTTGTTGAACTACATAAAGTTGTTCTCTGTTCAGCTCTCCAGTCTGTTCAGGCCTCAATAAATGGCAGCACAGTCTTCATGGCAGCCACTCCTCCCCATTTTTCATCCTCAGCAAACTTGCTGAGGATACATTCTGTCTCTGTTACTGATGAACAAGTTCAATAAGACTTTATCCAGACCTGACCCAAGGGGAACACGACTATCTAAAAGTTACCAACAAGACTCTGTACCACTGATCACAATCCACCTCACTGTTTCCTCATCTAACCCACAATTCCTGACCTTAACTATGAGGATGTTATGGGAGACAGTATCAAAAGCCTCACAGATTTCAAGGTAGACAACATCCACTGCTCTTATCTACTCAGCCACTTATTTCATTGCAGAAGGCTATAGTACTGGTGAAGCACGATTTCCTCTTGCTTGAATCAGTGTTGACTACTCTTGGTAACCTACTTTTCTTTTACATGCTTGGTGATGACCTCCAGAATGATCTTACCAGGGATGAAGGTGGAGCTGACTGGCCTGTAGTTTCTTGGGCTCTACTTCTTGCTCTTTTTGAAGACTGGAATGACAGTCTTCCCCAAGTCCTAGGCATCTCTCCTGTTCTACATGACCTTTCAAATATGACATCAAAGCTTTCAGGCTGTTGGAGAATATGTTTTTATTGTTTGGTTTTTGGTTAACATCATTGGCTTTTTAAGAACAAGATGAGGCCCGGGATAATTAAAGTCTGAATAAAATCATAGGGGCAGGTTGCACATCATCTTCCTGGTAAATTTGAGAATAGAAAATGAATGAATGAATTCACAAAGGTGATAGCAGGGTTGGAAAAACTTTCCTGTGAAGGTGGGATACAAGAGTTGGGATTGTTAGGGCAGGAGAAAGGAAGACTCCAGGGAGATTTTATAGCAGCCTTTCAGTGCCAGAAGGGGGTCTTAAAGCAAGCCAGAGGAGGCACATAGTGATAGGACATGATGGAATGTCTTTAAACTGGAAGAGGGTAGGCTTAGATTAGATATTAGGAAGAAATTCTTTACTGGGAGAGCGGTGAGGCATTGGAACAGGTTGCCCAGAGAAGTTGTGGATGCCCCACCCTTGAAGTGTTCAAGACCTGGCTGGAAGGGGCTTTGAAGAACCTGGTCCATTGAAGGGGGATTGAAACTAAAGGATCTTAAAGGTCCCCTCCTGGCCAAACTATTCCATGATTCTGTAATTCTAATGATGATTAGGAGGAATGGGCAGAGGAGAGGAGAATCTGGTTTGCAAGGTATTTCCTATTGCTAGTGTACTCATCTAATGAGTTCCTGGTTGTCTTTATCCATTTTCAGCATTTCTCCATGCCTGAAAAAAACTTAACCCATCCTAAAGTCCTATATATGATCTGTGTCCAAACACAAAAGCCTCAAACTCACTTCAAATTCTCCAAGAATGCTGGCAGACAGTTCTTTTCCACTAATCATACCATATGCAGGTAAAAAGGTGCCAAGAGTCACACAAGACCAGAAACATCTCCCACTTAATTACTTGCTTCACATAACTTTTAGAAGCCAAATTTTAATAAACAAATTATTTTGCCATTAGTCCCCATCATCTTTGCTCAGTCTTAATGATGCAAAAGCTATCTATTTCCTAAAACATCTCTTTGGACACATGTCCCAGCCTATGATGTTTAATGGCAACTCATAACTCATTCTCCTTTCATTGGCAAGTTCACCTGCTGACAACAGCCAGGCAAAACTGGAGCTTCCTGTACTCATAAACTTTCCAAGAGTCTCCTAGAAAGGCAGCATAGTCTCCCTTATTGAGATATTACAAATCATATCCAAGAGCATAATAAAAAAATATTTAGCATAACAACAATAACAAAAAGAAACTGTTGAACCTTATGTGACCATACTTAAAAATTGTTTTGCTTTCTTTTTGAAGGGGAATGCAATTTCATAGACTTGGAAATTTTATTTTTGTCACTTCATGGTGAAGGCAAAGTTGACTTAATCAGGGAGGTATATCATGGCACATTCAACCTGACACAAAGTGGTTGTGATCAATAGAAAAACATCTAGCCTTTTTGCAGTAAGATACACAGTGTGGACATAAATTTAATGCACTTGAAACTTGAAAGCAGGCTCACAGTTTTATGGCATATCTATATAGATACAAGCAGTGCTTCTAGGAATTGTTACTAGTACCCTGTTTATACATGCTTGTATCTTTCTTTTATCTTATATTTATAATAACTTTATCTTTGTATATACATGTGTGTGTGTGGTATGTGTATAGAAGGGAAGAGAGACAGAAAGAACATGCTGTAAGCTTATAGCTACAGTGAAGTCTCATAATATTTTATTAATATCATTTGCATCTTTCACAAATGTACTTGTATGCCAGATAAAACAGCATCAAAAAAGGAAGCAAGCAGACAGACTGTGACAATTATAGAAAAATTTAGATGAGAATTTGTCTTCCATAAAAATGAAACAATAATTTTATAGAAAATGTGTGTCTGTTGACACTTAACATTCCTAGGGAAATATTTATTGTACAGTCACCTTCATTTGTATATTCATTTGCTCTGTCGTGAAAGTGAGATACAGTTTACTACAGAAAAGAAACATTGTCTGGCCATTTATGTAGATTGTATTATGCCTCCTTTGTATGAAATGTTGTCACATAAATATCATCATGGTACAGTTAAAGCATTGCCAATAATTATGGATTGTGTCACTTCTAATGAAGAAGGTTAATGCTTTTTAGAAGAAGGAATGTACTCAGCCCTCCATGAAATCAATTTTAAACACAATAAGCAAAGTAATATACCTGAAAGTAGCCTCTCAAGCATGGAGATGGATCAGGGCTAAGTTGGCACTCTTTCTAGACTTAACCAACACCCATTCACAAGTGGGATATATGTGGTTAAAAAATGAACATATATCCTTCTTTACTATTTTTTAATTTTTTCTCACATGGGGGGAAAGATTTGAACGTGATTTGTTCTGGTTTTTAAGTTCAAAGGTGAGGACGATTGAAGGTTTTTTACTATCATCTAAACTCTCATTACAATTCTCACATCTTTCATTAAATGTGCAGCTGATTAGAGAAATGTGCAACTAATTTAGGAATGCATCAATAAGAAAGTACTTATTTATTTTCATTTTTGCTGCTGCCAGAGACAAAGTTTTGGAAAGAGAATGCTGAAAATTATTCAAAAGGAAAAGTATTTCTCTTATGTGATGAAATTTTAAGCTGCAAAAAATGTCCTTTATCATGCAGGTTGGCACTCAGACTGCCTAATTCTCTCTAACCTGATACTCAGATAGAATTTAAATCATTTATGTCTCAGACTGATCCTTTTCACCTGAGACGGTGGCATGAAAATCTGGACACCTTTGGTTTGGAAGATAAAGTTCGTAATATGCTTAAATCTAAGCTGTAACATATGTTTGAAAGTAGCACCTGGTTCCCACCTAAACCACTTTATGATTCACAGATGGGCTGGGAAGCAACAACTCACTTGGAATTCCCAATATGTAGAATATGATCTTAGCAAGACAATACACTCAGACAGTCTAGAATTTTAATTAAAATCTACATCCAGATGAAAAATCTTACTGCAGTTAATTCTGATAATTCAAATGCTTACACTGAGGGATATGGATGCAGGCACTAGAGCTTCAGCCCTGTAAGAGATGTCAGAGCTATGCATCCTGCAACCAGGAGGGGAATTTAAGCACTAAATAACAAGCTGGACAGGAACAGCTTGAGTTCTTCTGGGTTGAATTGGTGATTCGGAGAGCAAGAAAAAGTGTGGCTGAGCTCTCTTTAAACCTTATGGCAATTTCTCCAGGTTAGGGATACCTGGACTCCAATCCATTTCTAAAGAACATTTATTTTTTTAAAAGAATTAGCCATAATGCAAGAAAAGGATGATTCCTTAAATAATTAATTCCTTAAATTCCCTAATTTTAAGTCCTATCTTTCCTCCCTTATCCCTTAAAGTGGTCTCTTTAACGCTTTCACAGTCATTTCCAGATTTCTACCTTGGCTACAGTGCAGATAAAGTTATTGTAAAAGGGTAACCTCCTTGGTTTTCTCCTCCTGTGGCTAGGTTTTAAAAGGAAATGACAGCCACTTCTGTGTTCTCTGTAGTGCTGGTTGTCTAATATAGGTGTACAGTGGACTAAATTGGAGTAAAAATTGCTTTCTAGATTTTGACTGGGAGATTTAAAGCTGTTCTGGCACATAAAAATAGAACCTATACTGGGAATGCAGAGGCATCTGAGGAGTGTTTATCTCAAGTGCTAACAAGTCTATATGCTTTGGCACTCAATCAGGTATCAGTTAAATATATATTTTCAGGATCATAAATTTGAACCTAGACACACCGTTCCCACTTTATAGCCTTGTATGTCTTACCTTGTGAAGATGTTGCCCACAGCTGTAAGGAAAGATTATGTACCTTCCTTTACGTTTATATTACTGTATTATTAACAATGTTGATTAAAGTGATTTTTTAGTTTGTATTTCAAACCCTTTCTTTTAATTAATTAAAAATATTAACCTTTTTTATTTCAAGTCACATAGTTCTTTTATCCTAGATAAATAGCATGCAGTCTTACATATTTATTTACAAAAATATATTGCCGACCATCTCTGGTTTTGTTATTGAACATTGTTACATAGTCAAATCTGCAAATAGCTGAATTACTTCAAACCAATAGTCCAATTTTGTGTTTAATATCACATTGTGTTTAATTTCACTACTGTGAATATGTCTTTGTGTCTTTGATGAAAAGCATTTTGCTTTTTGAAAGCAAAATGAATAATCCCGAATCTTCAATCACTGAAAAAATACTACAATTCCATTTAATGCACTTAGTTTCAAAGCTGAAAAATTTAAAGAGATTCCTTTTGACACATTCTATTCTAAGTTAAAAGACTTATTCCAATTTAGAAAGCATGAGCATACCTTCAGAAGGAAAAAAAGAATTCAGAGAAAAAGCCCAACATATGCTATGCACCATTGTCTTAATACCATCAAAATAACACCAGAAACCACTTGAGGATTCTCTGCTGAGCTGCAGAGGCTTGTTCACCAATCACTAGACATTCAAATGGAAGTAAGAAATCCCCCGTAAGACCAGCTAAAAGGCGGAATTATTCCTCCTTTCATCTGACAGGCTTGTCCTGGCCACAGAATGCAGAAATTGATCCGCAAAATAACAAAAAGCTGCTCTCTAACTTTGAAAGTTACATATATACATACATATTATGTGTGCCTGTATATGTGTATAGTGCATATAGTTATATATATGGAACTTGGGTGAGGTATCACACTGAACTGCCCCTCTGCCTGCCTCACCTTAGCTGCTGAGCTACACAGTGCTATGGGCTCGCTTAAAGCTCACGTTTGTGCAAATACAGAGTGCGGGAACAACAGAGAGAAAGGGATTTATCAAAAATGTGAGCTGAAAGCACACTGGTACTGCCAGTGCAGATAAAACTTGGTCTCTGCTGCCAACCAGGTGAGAAGATTTGAAGCCAATATTTCAAGCAAATCAGTCAGCACACAATGCCTCCCTCATCAGCCCACATGCCATCATTCTGCTCTTGGCTTTGTTTGCAAGAGGCTGGGGGTTAGGGAAGCTGAACATCTACAGCTTCTGCTTTCCAGCCTGAAAACAGTCAAATGTGGGTAAGCCTGTGGGGAAAAGTGCTACGGTTTCTTATTTCACTGCAAGGCATGGTACAGCTATGCATCTTGGACTTCAGATGATAAGTGTGTCACACACATTTGTAAGGACACCTTCACAACTCACTTGACAAGTTAAAAGCTGCTTGATGCCTGTATATGGGATACCCTTTGTTCCTTATTTGTGCCAGTGGCCTTAATCCAGCTCCCTGCTGCTGGCTTTCTTCTCCCTTCCTGCCTGTTGGACAGATATTTTCAGATAATGTCCTCTGATGACATAACATACCAGTTCTTGCAGTTCATTGCAAAGACTGAGCTTATGAATCCCTGACCATACAAGTGGTAAAAACGGTGATAAGGGCAGAGAGTGGGTACAGGACATCTAAATACTTACGTTTACAATGCTACCTGATTGTTTTTGTGTTATAAAATTGCTTTTTACATTTTTTCCCCCCAGTAATTCTCTGGTGAACTTATAATGGAATAATATTCTTAAGTCCCTTCAGACTTGTAAATATTTGTCAGCTGCAATTTTTTTTTAAATGAAATTTAACCAGTCCAAAACTCTATGCTATTTGTTGATTTTGTTTTTTTTTTCCCCACAATCACTTTTTTTATTAAGACTTACGAGCAGTGATAGAGAAAGCTTTTAATTTTTATGAGAAGGAGAAGAAATGAATAAATTGAATGAATTAGCTTTGCAAACAGATCTCTGATTACAGTTGTTGCTCTGGGACTATCACTAGTGTTACGACCAATAAACAATTTGCTAATACTAAGCCAAGTTCTAACTCTCTAGCTGCTAATTTTAGGCAGAAAAATTGTTTTCATTCTTAATAGGCTTTTCTTTCACTTATGTATTTTTCATATCCTTTACTGAATGCAAAGGTAAAATTGTGCTCCATTTAAGTCTAAATAGGTAGTTTTATGATATTTTTTCATACCTCGCTAACTATTTAGCGCCTAATTTTCACCTTAATTATCTTTATCTCATATTTGAATAAGAGAAGAAGTGAGAAAAAAAATCTCACATTAAGACTTGAGTTATATTATATGATCCTAAAGGAGAAAGCTTTTTTTAGATCTCACTTTTTTTCACTATGGGTCCACCTGCTTTTGACTGGAGCTTGATTTTTTTTTTTTATTTTTATATATTATATTTTCAGTTAGTTGGATTTGTACTTTGGGGAAAAAAAACAAGAAGAAACACATTAACGACAATCTTCCAATTTTGCTTCTTCAATTTTTCAATATCTCTCATGAAATCTAATTTATTTTTCAACATGCTGAGCTTTCCACTAACAAAGAAAATGCTTATAAAACTTTGTTGTCTTTCACATTTAAAAAATAGGAATAATGATATAAAAAATAAAAATAACTAAAAAAATAAAATATTCACCTTTTAAAATTTATTCTGCACTATTCAACTAGAAGGTGTTGTTTATATTTAGAATGAGAAATACCCTTGTGCCTAGGTTGTAAACTTTTCAATTATATCTCCACAGGGCTGTCAGGAAGATTGGTTAGCTGATAGTTGTAAAGCTCAATGCAGTTGTAAGTTATGTAATTATTCCTAGTTATATAGATGAATTACTGGTTTTAAAAAAGTTCAAAAGATTTATTAGCTGATTTGAGTCAGCTATCAATTCCAGCAGAAAGACAGGAAGGTAGACCTAGATAAGAATGATTTTATGACTTATTTTATATGACAAGAACAACATACCTCTAAAAGGAAAGGCGTAATCAGGGAAGGGGTTGTAATGGAAAAAGAAAAGACAAAATCACAGAGCTGTTCCTCATTGCATTGCCTCCACCAGCCTGCACTGCTGCCCCTGATTGTGGGAACGTCATTGTGTATGTGACAGATGCAAAATTGGAAAAGGCAACAAGAGTCCAGGATACGTTCCTACGGACAAGCACCCAGATCATTAACCCATATTTTTGCTTCTCCCTGGCTTCCATTATTGAAGCAGGAATGCACATATTCCATAGATCCTATGTTAGATCTGTCAGCTTATGTAAATGTCTCAGTTTTCAGAGAGTAACAGTGTACTACATGTCTAATGCATTTGCATGTGCTGGCAATTGTGACATGAGACCTGTGGATTGTCACCTACCTGGATGGATACTAGGTATTCCAGTGCTCCTAAAGTGCCTCTTGTTTAAACAATACCTAGAAATTTAATCTAAACTTAGAAGAACTGTTCATCTCCACCTAGTGTACTGACAAGATGTCCGATGAGTGTCCTACTGGTGATAGACCTCAAGATAGACACCCAGACTTAGGTGCCTTGGTCTCAAACTGAATCCCACCCAAACAGTTTTTTTCTTGAGTAAATGGTGGTGCTGCATATCCAGCACATGATACTCACACAGATGCAATTGTTTGTCTCGTCCTCACTGTTGAATTGTGATAAAAGAAAAGGTGTTATTAATAGAGGTCCCCTATGCAGCTTTCCCTGCTGGATGCTGGCAGAACTGTCCTGCACAGCATTTTCTGTTTAGCTGACCACCTAAGGTTTCTGTGCAATCTCCAAATTTGCTGGGTGATAGAGTTCTTGGCTGCTCTGTGTGAATCTTTTCTGGGTTGAACACCAGGACACGTATGAACTCAAAGGATCTCACAATGGGTTCCTGGGCACCAGCCATGCTAACTTAATGTCTCAACACATTATTATTATTTTTTAAAATACTGTGTGAAAAATTATCAGCTGTGGCAACCTTTAGTAAGAGTCCAATTGGTCTCAAAAATACTGTTCATATTCTTACAGTATTTTTAAAAGTATTAGAAGCATTTCCAGAGGTTCAATTTTTCTCCTGCTTTTAACTGCTATTTCATAATCTCTTCTGAATTTTACCTTTTGTACTGGGGCTGCTTTCAAGCTACCTTTATGCTTCCACTATTCAGATAATATTTTATAGAAGTCTGGTTTCTAATTATTCTCAAGACATGCTTGAGCATGATAGCAATCTGGCTAATTCTACAACAATATATCTAAAACTACTTTAGAATGACGGAGAGAGAAAGGGAGAATGACAGAATGTTAAAGTCCTATGTTATTCACTCATGTCATATATTATAAGGGACTCTTCTGGCCATTCTCTGTCTGTTGCAAGAAAGAAACCTGGATACACAAGGCCTTGTATGTTCTAAGCATGTCCTCGGAGACAAAAATCTGATCCATCAAGAAAGTTTTCATGATTGTTCCTGTAATGCAGAGATCAATGAAAATCTCAAATCCACCAGACAGGGATAGAATAGTTAGTTCTAATTGTTCAGATTTGCAGTGGAACGTCACCTAAGAAATAGTAATTTCTCCATGTCTCTAAGTTCAATTCAGAAATAGACGATGACAGTAAAAGCTTTCTCTCAGTTTCATGTTTTCTCTGTACTTAAAATGTTAATATAAGGTTTTTGTATTCAGAAGAGTGTGTATGTGCTTGTGGGTGTACATGCGCACACATAAGGATAGCGAAAAAAATGCTGCAGTACACTTTTTTAGAAACAGAAATACAAAGAAGTATTTACTAGTAAAAGAAACAAATAATTTTTATCCAGTTGTAAAAAGTACTTATGTACGGTCTGTTGCTACTCTGGCTACATTAGCTAGATCCATGCTAACAAGCTGAACAGGGCAGACTCTAGTGCAGTGGTGCTCAATCATGCATATAGATTTCTAAAAGGCCTTGTAAAGATTAATCTTTACATGTTTGTGGAACCATATACTCTTCTAATAGTGCTCATCTTTGCTTTAGACAAAAACAGTAGAAAAATATATCTTTTGAAGATTCTTTATTGTCTTGTTTGTTTTCTAAAGCATTTTTCCATACAGCCATCACACTTTAAAATAGTAAATTACTGTACTCATACCACCTTATAGAGGTGCCATATGTAAGCATTACAGATACTTTTGCACCACAGGTCAAATTGTAAAAGATTTTTGGATTATCTTGGCCAATATTTGCATACATGGACAGCTCTACTGTCAGTGAAAAGAACAACACTCAAAACCTAAATTTCACAAACAGTAAACAGCTTACTTTGGAACTCTAACTTAAGTACCACACTTGTTCTTTCCAATGACTCCAATGGCAGTAGATAAGCCAAGCTGAAAGATTCTTTTTCCTGAAAATCTATCATCATGATGCTTAACTGGAATACCTTTGGAAGACTAAATACCACCTATGATACTTTTTCTTCCTGCATAAGGTCTTTTTGAGTTTTTTTCAACTTATTCTCACAGACAAAGCACCAATATGCACAAGAAATAGCAGTACATTTATATTTTATTTTTAGTAAAGCAAAATTTTATTCAGTACAGAATAATTTGCATTTAAATAGACGTTTAAAAATATGTAAATGCCACCAACATCTCTCTCCTTATTTTTGATGTAAAATCTTATTTTTAGGAGAATCATATAGCTCATATGCCCTAATTTTTTAGACTACACAATACTATTTGCTACTAAAGAAATTGGTAACCTAAAAAGAGGTTGAATGGTTGATCCAGCTGTTAAATCATGTCTACAGTGCACATTAAACAGCCAAAAGATATAAAGCAAGAATTTAATTGACCAGTACTTGGGTAGTGTGTGACATTATGTAGCTGTTTTAGCTGGCTTTGTAACATCACACAAATCTATAACTTCATACTTCATGAGTCAGAATCAATAAACCTGCCATTACAGACTCCAAAATCAATCATGCCTTACATGCTTCCCCGCCTTTACTTCTTCCTATTTTCCTTCTACTTCCTAGCAAAACAAAACAAACTGCTCTGAGAATTTATAATCTTTTGAGCTAAGTAAAACAGATGAATTAGGAACATGGATTCTATGGGAAAAATCACTTACCGTACTCTTCAGGGTTGAGTGCACCCAAGCACTGATATACCAATGTATTCCTGTGCTCCTCTCCCATTATTTTAGATTATTGTGACTTAAGTTTAACATAATCAGCCTTAGGCAAATTAAGATCTAAAGTTAAATTGAGAAGCAAAGCCCTAATTTATCCTTTACTGTCTGCAATTCCTCTATTCTTCTTTCTAAGAACTTATTTTACAATCCTGATCTCCAATATTGTGTTTATGTCTTTTCCACCCTACTTTACTTTTTACCTCCCCAGTTGAGGACACCAACATTGTAGGTGCTAAACTTCATCTACTTATGTACTTAACCACACATTCAGATGTCTTAAAGCCTCTACCATACAAATATCATGGATGTCCCAGAAATAAGCTGAGTCATTGAAAAAAAAGTGTAGCACACTCTTGTCATTCTAAAAAATTTACTACAGCAGTTGTGTCACAAGAATAATTTGTATAATAACTCTTTGAGCTTTTAATGCATGCTGGATCATTTGAAATCCTTATCCTGTTAAGAAGGAGGAACAAGATCCTTTAGATATCCTACAGGGAAAGAAAATGTTCATGTAAGGAGTATCTGTGCTCTTTGAAAGTCCAAGAAATCACTTACTTTCATTTTCATGTCAGTATTATTTATCAGAGAAAAAGGGAAGAAAATTAATTTGAATATTATTAACATTTGAATGACCAAAATAAATGCACAAGTTGCCCCTATGTTTCTTCTCTAGAGGTTTTGTTGTTTATTCAATTAAATATATATTTATTATGATGATAAGGTCTTGTCTTGATATTTAAATATCTCATTATAGAGAACTCATCTACAAAATGAATCATATATTAAAACATTTCAACAGGTTTAAGTATGGTAAAGAAAAAAAAAAATTACCTGCTTGAAAAGGCTAGGCCAAAATCTCAACAGCAGCCACGAAGTGATATGATCTTTGATTTGGTTCATTATTGTTCACCAAGGCAAGTCTGCTAACAGATCTAAGATTTAATCTTGCCAAATGAATATACAAATACTATGTTTTGTGCATCATATACTCCTGGCAGTAATTGAACTCCAACAATCTGAATACTAATCTCTTCTGAGCACAGATTTCCTGTATTTTCCTCATTATTTATTTATATTTCCAAATAGCCCAGACACTGCTCAGGATGTGGTTTAATAACCCTGGCTCATAGTGTTGAGCTATTAGTGCTCTTGTATAGAGAAGCTTTTGGCATGAATTTTGCTATGTCAACCCACTGGAGCACTTAACAAAGGTTGGTAAATGAGAAGTTTGAGAAGAGAACAATAGTTAGCAGGTGCCATGCATTTACTTGCAGAGCTGCACTTGTTACACTGAACATGTAATCTGGCAAAGATATTGGCTTGAAATGGCAGGGAAGAATGGAAGAAAAAAAAAAAGAAAAAAAGAAGAAATAATAAGATATATAGCACAATTATTTTTCCTGGTATTTGTTTCGTAGGTTCTGGCATTCTGGCACAATTTTTGCCCATTTATAGGAAGGGCAGTGCAGTTCCTCCACACAAGATGCCATGTCATACTTAATTAGCTTCTCTGATCTTTCTGAAAAGGGGATGTGGATTCTTTCCAAAATTAATAACTGTGCATCTGTTAGTATAACAGCGAGGCATATTTGTGATCAATAGACCTACACATGTATCTGAAGAGGTCACTGGCTCTGAATGAATCTAATCATGTAATTGCAAAAATTAGTCCATTGTACAAGTCATCTGTGTCTCTTTAGTTTGATGGTATTTGATTCTGCTATGATATTTTAAATTATCAAAGCATCAGCCTTCCCTTCCCTTCCCTTCCCTTCCCTTCCCTTCAAGAATGATCCTAGTCAAATTAAATTAAAAATCCCTAATTAATTGCAATAGAACATGGAGAAGGATTTTGGCCAATCAGTACTCAGTAGACCAAAACCACATTCTGCTTTAACCTCTTTGGAAGCTGTTCAAATTATAGAACTTTTTTGTACAGACCAAGTTTATTGTATTTTTGGTTGCGCCATCAAATACTGGTTATACAAACACAGAGAGGGAAAAGAGTGTGTGAAAGTGTGTAAAAATGTTCCTACATTTTAACAGCAGCATATGCACCAGCACTAACTTTAAAAACTGATAAGAAGGTTTGTTCTCCTGTATTTGATACTATGGTCTCTATGTGGATAAAATTTCCACTGAACTACATGGCCTGACAGAAAATTGCAGAGAACTTCACAGCCAACTCACAACCGCTAATACGAATCATTCCTTTCCTGCAGAGGAGAGGAAAGTGCTGTCAATAAGAGGAGCTTTTTGTCCTAATTCTATAGGAATTAACTACTTGTTTTATTTGGAAAAGAAAATAAAAAAGCTTATAGATTTCAGAATTATTCTTCACACCAATGCACAAACCATCGCCAGTTATCACCAGACTTCAAAAATTTTAGATTTTTTTTTCCACTCTGTTAGGAATCTGAAAGCAACTCTTCAACCTTACACACATGTAGAGAAAGCAATGAGTCAATATGAGCAACCAATAGGTATTTAATTTCTGAGACCTTTAGGTTTTGTGAAAAAATATCATCACCACCTTTTGCACAAAGGTAATCATGTTTTTCAGTCAATGAATGCAAGATAAGCTGCATACAGATATGAATCTTGATGTTCCTTGGGAGTTATTTTGGTCATGGAAAAAGGTAAATTTAGGCTCAAATGAATGTGCTATGTCACTACCTGGCTTGCTTGCAAGAAACAGTAGTTATGCAAAGGAGGTAAAGAACAGATCTAGCTGGGGATTCTGAAGCTGTTATCACTAATTAAATAATTGAGCTCAAGTTATTTGTCAAATTAGAAAAAAACAGACAGACAACCAATAAGAAAAGATATGAGATAACTAAAGTTGGATTATAAGGCAGTTGTTTGGGTTTTTCCACAGGACTGCACAGGGAGGTTTCACAGTAAAGTCTAATCTTTATAATCTTTTCACAACATGAAAAATGTTTTGTTTTTGCCAACTCTTCTGATACCTGGTGCCTTGATAAAGCCTTTCAGTAACAGCAAGCGTTTGGCCTCTTCGCATTGGTTTTCTGACCCTTTGTGGTGGCCTGCTTTTAACTTATAACCACGGTTCTTCAAAGCAGCATATCGGTTCTCCTGTGTTTGGGGTAGAATCTTGATGAGAGTGAAGTTTCATCATTTCTCCCTGAGGATCTGGCTTCTTTTCCAAAATGTTTAATATAACGCTTCACATGCTGTCCCTGGCAGGACCTTTTTCTAAGCAAAATGTGAAGATTTGCAAAATGAAAACAATTTCTTACCTATTGAAATTGCAGTGGGGAAGACATGAAAATTATTTCAGTTGTCACAGGAATCATATAGAGAGATTCTCTTTGCCAGCGGTAGATTCAGATTTGTAAGCAGGTGAGCAACTGCTGCTGACTTTTTCCAGTCTGCTCTGGAACTAAAGGTCAGCATGGGTTTATGTGCTACATGATACAACTGACACCTATCAAGGTAACTAGAGTGTCTTATTTTTTTACTTAATACCTACAACTTGTAATTTCTGTCTTCATCTTTTTTTTTTTTTTTCCAGAACAGCATCCCTGAACAACGTTATCAATAGAAGAATGATCTCTCTTTCTGATTCCTATCTGGGAGGAGTTAATTTTTTTGCTCTTCCCGCCACATGATTTTGTCAATGAACCATTAAAATGACATGCAAGAGCTTGAAGTTAGAAGTGCTCTAAGTTATATATTTCTAGTGCACCACAGCTGCCTGGGAGATATGGGCTTGATTTCACATCCAGATCTCATATTCCTGCACATTTAAACAGAAAACCCATGAATAGTAACTGATAATTAATTACCCTCTCCAAATTTTCATCTCCCTTAATCCCTGAGAGTGATACTGCTTCCCCCATTGGCACAATAGACAATGCAAGGAAATAGCAATAAGAGATGTGGATGTCACTATTTTTTGTGTCATGGTCCTTAACAGCAAATTACTGCTTGGAGTCCAAGAAATAGCTCTGACCATAAAATGAGTTAATATTTCCACTCTCTCACCTTGTTAGGAGCCCCACTGGGTCTGAAGAATGATTAGAGAACTTCACATATTTTTCCCCAAGGAAGCAGCTTTTACGGACTATTTATAAGAAAAAGAGACCAGGTCTTGGATCTCATTGATCTATCAGTTCTTAAGTTACAGTATTGGTATTAGCTCCAATGGCTGTAGCATTCTGCAACCATGCAATTAGGTTATCATGGGAGAAACTGTATTCCAGAATTCAAAATAGGCCTGGAATAGACCCAATACTTCCTGTCACTTCAGAATGGAAAGACCGAAACTGAAAATATGTCAATGACTGCCCTGCTTTTCTGAAGACAAAAAGAAACAAAGGAAAGCTCAAATTGATATTTCTAGTTCACTACCAAACACTTTGTTACATTGAATAATTATTCTTCGTAAATAGATACAAGCATATTTGTACATTGAAACCTGATTATTACTTTTGTTTTAAGGAAAAGAAAAACTTTGTTTTAGATAGAGAGGCTGTTATATGTGTTAGTTTTTTATACATAAACATTTAGTCTTGTGAATACAGATCACAAGATGCTGGTTTATGTTATTATCAGGCTCATTCTTACTGCATTGTCCCTTAACATCCAAATTTTGAATACATTTCTCTGCTGAGCACTTTAAGTCATATACCACTTGGTTTCTCTATGTATACAGCAGCATGCTATTGCACATGGAACTGCAGATTTTGGAATTTAATAAGTCATCATGAAATTACACAGAATATTAAATGAGAACAAGTCTTTTCAGAATTATATGATGCCCACAATATTTTATATTTTTTGGAGGAAAATGGTGATTTGAGTATGAAAATACATAATGGTGTGACATTTTTAAGAATTCTGACTGTGAAAAGAGTATGAATAAAACAGATAATACTAAATTTAGCAGTAACAGATTTTTGGCAAAAACTGGAGCAAAGAAAGCAAGTGTACCTTTAAGAATATTTATCACTTCTGTCTTATTTTTCATTACAAGGTCTCAAAGAGCTTTATAAACATCAATTAAATCACACTTGTCTCCTCATCTACTTCAAATGAGTAAACTGAAGTTCAGGGAGATTAAAGGGCTTCTCTATTATAAAATAGTAAATCAGTGAAGAGCTGAAAACAGAATTTGAGGCTTGGATGAGAAGACCATATTATGCAAAACATAATACCATAAAAAAGTCTTAAATATCATGGAGATTGTTTGTTATAGAGATATAATTGGATCTAATCTAGTGAAAACTACATTTATATTCTAGTGGAAATAAAATTTAGCTTTGTGATGGAAGTATTCAAATCACATTTGGGACTGTTTTCCAGTAATAACATGCCCGTTTGTGGGTGAAAATAGAATCTTGAAAATTGTTTGTACATCAAAGAATGAGTGAGAATTTATGGGGTTTTATACCAGTATCTATGTATATGTATTCCTATATGTTTATTTTTGTATATACATATAGCAAATAAAATTGCTTATTAAAGCTACAAATGCAGGAGGAACAGTGGGACAGAATATATTACCAGACTGTGATAATTTTCATGCAAAACTACACAAAATAAACCCAACAAATTTCATCCTAACCATGAACACAGAGACAGAAACAAGTTTTACATTATTAACTGAAAACTTATTTCAAATATCTATGATTTCTTTTTTGAATGAGCATTATTTCTGCAAGTAATGGCAAGTTAAGACAATGAGATATATTTAGGATATTTATTGTTTTCTATACTGACAACAGTAAGATCCACTGAAGTCTTTGGTAAACTTAAAACAAAGGTTTCAGCACTTCAAAAGGTTCATAATGTTTTTGTTCTTGGAGATTTATTCGACTATATTATATCTGGCACTAGCTGGTGAGCAACTAACAACATAACACAGTGGTGACTGCATGATGCTGTCTCGGTTCTCACTGTGAGCTGGGCAAAGATTCCTATTTTATATATCCTTAACAATTTGTTCTAGTGGTGGAAAAAAAATCTGAACTTGTCACATACTGGCAACAACAAAAGTAGTATTCATCCAGGAATGTTTCTGTCTTGTTAGTTTTGGAAAGTTATCTGCGAAGTTGGATGTGTAAAGCAGACGTCTCGGTGGCTGTGCGGTTTTATCTCACCGAGGCCTCCCAGAGCCAGCTCAGCACCCAAGTGCCACTGGCCTTAGCTGCAGATACTGGGTAAGGATTTCAGTGTGTTATACTGCAATCTCCCTTACACCTTGTCATTTCTATCTTTCACACATTTTGCTTGTTTCATAGCTCAGTAGAATTCCAGCTTCCCAGGCAACTGCCAGCTGCAGCTGCAACATGGCTGGCACCTTCCCTCTGATCCCACTGCAGTCAGTGAAAAGTTTCTCACTGATTTTATCAAGAGCTGGACTAAGAGTTTTGTGTGGAAAAAAGCTCCTTTGAGACTATAGTCTGTAATACTCCAAGTAAATTCCTCTGCCATACTCTTGGCCAGATAGCAAGCTTAAAATCAAATTCCTGCTTGCCAAACCCAAAACAGCTGAACACAGGCCATTCTGTTTCTGATCCACCTGCAAAACTCAGCAAAAGTCAGTAAAACTGCATTATTAGAAGAGGAAAACTAACAGATGTGTTGTTTTTTTTCATTTTGTTTTTCTTTGGGGTTGGCTGCAAGTGTTTGCCTGTTTAATCAATATTAGTATAGGTTATTTGATAATGTCCAGACAAAAAGGTTGGTTCATTCAGGATTCTCAGATGAGCGTTTTTCTACACCAGGCAGAAAATATACACACACATATATAATAATTCTGTGACAGTTCTTCCATTTGCAAAGAATAGGAGGCAACTTCATAAGAAAGTATTGGAAATTCTCATTCTGAAATTTACTTTTTCTTTCATTCATGTGGACGTAGTCTTATCTAACCCTAAACCAGCTGCAAACTTACCCATGCCACCTGGAGTTTATCTATAGCCAGGAGAAGGAAAAGCAATGAATCTAATTCTAAAACAAGCAAGTCAGGTAAGAGGAATGGCTCACTTTCTAATGAATGTTGTTTCTCTGCATTAATTATAGTATCTAAATAATTAACTTAGGTTAGACATATATATTCTGTCCCACTATTAATTTTTTTCTTCAAAAGTTAAATAAGACCTATTTTAAAGACAAACTTTAATCAATCTGTGAATGCAAAAATTTATGCCTATGACTAAAATGTATGCAACATGAAATACATAATACAAAACCACTTATATGGATACAGAAATTCACACATGCATAGATTTATACACGTTACTACCAAAACTCTTGCCTCTCTATACATGTGATCAGGTTCCTTAGATGACTTTCTAAAGCCAGTCATTCTTTTTCCTTAAATATCACTATATAACCTAGTCTCATCTCCCTACGGCTTCCAAGGTATTTCGTTAAGAAAATTACCTCAATGATTAAGAAATAGTGTGGCCAATGTGAATCTCTTTCTTATTTATTTGATCTTCCTTAAAAAAACCCAAAAACAATCCAAACCACCACATATAACACATTTATTTGCCTGTCACCGCATTGCATTAAAAAATAAAATCTTAGAAAGATTTCCTTTCAAATATCCATATTCAGTACATTTAATAAATAATTAGTTGCTTCTTTTAATAGTGATTTTAATAGCTAAAATGTTATTTTGGTGACAGCTATGTTTTAAAACAGCCATAATGTTTTCAAATTCACCTTTTGTTGAAAAAGTTCTCATGAGAATGGAAGAAACAGCTTATTAGTAGGAAGACAGAGAGGGGTAGCAGATGTACTGTAAGATTGGAGTAATCTTTATTTTCAAACTGATGTAAATTTCACACCAGAGTAATATGATTCAATTGAAAATTATTTTATTCAGTTATGTATTTGAGTTAGATTTGAATCTGACAAACCAAAGAGGGGATGAGACACTACAGTTAAAATCTCCTATAAATGCATTTAGATTCAAAGTCTTACATCCTTTTTGGCTTGCATTTTTCCTCCAGATAAATGCTAACCTTTTAAGAGATTGTTATCATTACCAGTAATTGTTAACAATAATATTGTTAATATTAATTAGCAAAAATGCTGCTACACACGGAGAAAAAATAGGCATAGATAAAACTGCAGAGGAGGTGCTTGTTAGGAAACTGATCAAACAAGCTTAATTATGACCCCCAGATAAAGGGACTGCCATTAAGCCATTAAATTATCACAGATAAGACAGACGCTCAGGCACTGTCTGATGATAAATCACAGCTAAAAACAGCAAGGAAATCAGAGCTTGAACTGCTAATCCTTCTGAGGTTTGTGATGAGCATCAGTTCCCTACTGTTTTGCATCTATTTATATTGCACTTCGAACCCCCAAATGGCCTCTGCTTATCTACAGCTCTAGATAATTTATGCCTATTGGTGTGTCACCTCACAGCAGAGGCTGTTATCAGGAAAGAGGAGTTTAGGAAATCTGATCCCTTGAAATGCTAATCCTCTGGAGATTACTGCACATAAACGAGTTTTCTGCTATGATTTACTTTTGTTTATTAGTAACAGAGATTAGCACTGCAGGTTTGCCATTTCAGACAACTGCTTAGTTTGGCAATAAAGTGATCGCTTAATGTGCAGGATTCTCACATATGAAGTTGTCCTGAGTCTAGCAGTCAAACGCAAGATAGTAATTTTTCTTTACATATAATCTCTTAAAAAGATTTGTAAATATTTTTTGGCACATCAAAGGCTGATCTGAAATGCCTCATTCATTAGACTCTAATCCAGAAAAGCACCTCCCTACAATTCTGTGCAATTATAAGCATGAGGGTCATCATATAGTAACTTTGATGGGATATTCTTGTCCTTATATTCCAGCTGTACTTAAGCACTTTACTGGATCACATCCCAGCAATGAGATGCTCTCTGGTTTTATTCAGCTATGATGGGTACACTCCATGCTGAAATGGTTAATGATGAGAAATGGTATGTGAGTAGAAATTTTATTGAAATGCTTTTTCTCTATCTTAATACTGTTGAACTGCTAAGAAATCTTATCTTTCAGCATTTGATGGGGTTATTTGGTTGGTAGTTAAATGCCATGATTTTTAGTGCTGCAGACTATTCCTGTGTGAATAGTTCCCAAAACCATCAAATCCAAACATGCCTATTAGCTTAGTATGAAAGCTTGAACTGCAGGCATATAATGCTGCTGAAAATACGTGGACTAAACACATAGCTGCTAAGAGTTTTCAATTTCCTCTTTCGTTGTTGCACTCAGGTTCAATAGTCAGACTGGATGAGATCACACCAAGTGACATGACTGATTACCAATTAGCCAAGCATACTGATGGTAGCTGTCGGTGGCAGCTACTGAGATACAGTACTATGTGTCAAAGAGATAAGGAGATGCAGGAAATTAAGTTCACCTTGAGATTTCATTCATTTAACGTCACCTAATGGCACTTCATATTTTTAAATCCTGGTTACATTCACCTCACCAACTCCATTCCATCTGGTAATTATTTAAAAAAAAAAAAAAATCAGAACTTGTGCATTGTTTCTTCCCAGGGGAATACTTCACTACAAAATGCATGTGAGAGCAGTCTGGAGGGAAAAGTGGTAAAACTAGTGTCTGCTATTTTCAAGGGTGATGAACTATTTCATTACTTTAAATCACATATTGTATAATTTTGAGGTTTTTTCTCAGGTCTCTTCTGGGCACGCAGTTAGCAGTTTTGTTAATCTTCTCCTAAAACATGGAAGTGAAGAAGTGGAAAATCAAGCCACCACCAAAATAAAAGCAAAGGATGGACACAAAAAGGCAAGTAAGAATGCAGATTACATCTCTCCGTGTTTGTTTTTGTTGCATTTCATAAAATTACATCTTTATACACAGGAAGATTTCTGTGAAATTTTGATTCAGATATTGCACGGAGGCAAAGGTTTGCTTAAATTATTTTATTCTTAACATATCTCTAGTTTCTGAGAAAAGAAACAAAGATAAGACCTTTTGACAGGCTTCTCTACATCTCTTTGTGAATGCGTGCTTGAATATCTGTGTGGACCCATGGGTAGATAGATAAAATTTCTGGTAAACTTAGAGACAGAGCTTTTAAGCTTTTGCCCAAGAATTTTGCCTAG
Organism: Cyanoderma ruficeps; assembly: GCA_008694505.1. Classification (NCBI taxonomy): domain Eukaryota; kingdom Metazoa; phylum Chordata; class Aves; order Passeriformes; family Timaliidae; genus Cyanoderma; species Cyanoderma ruficeps. Next base: position 5,382,216 of record VZDJ01000141.1, read on the forward strand.
TTGTGCATAAGGAATTATACACAGCTCTGGTGATAATTAATATGTGATTACACAAATATCCAAATCCTTCATTTTCTATTCAACATCAAAATGAATGTACAGTTTTCATAGCTTACAGATAAAGTATAATTCTGAATGAAATAATGTGACAATTGCTACATTTTTATTTGGCTGAGATGAATAATATTAATATGTTTAACTAGCTTTATACTTAATTTGATTCATCTACAAAATCCTGCATATATCTTTTTCAGTGAGCCTTGCCTACTTTTTCTATAATTTAGAAGCCAAAGCCAAAGCTATAAGCTGTGTTTCCAACATACATTGGAAAACATTAAAGCATGAAGTTTTCAGAAAGAACATGTTCCATATATTTTTACCTATTAATTGGCAAATTCTTGACAATATAAATAATAAGAAATTTATAATACGATAACTATATATCTTGAACTGACTAAAGAAATTTCTGCTGCCTCTAGTAACCAAGACCTACTACAGTAGTGTTTGAAATATTCTTATCCAAATTGGTATTAATTATGGTTGACAACAATGCATTTTCTAAGTTTCACTTACTGAAATATTTAATGAAGCATATAACCAACTCCTTGTATTTATTAGAAAACCTGCCTCCAAACTGACCATCTCAATTTGTTTTCCTTGATACTTCAGCTTTGATTAGAATTGCTGTCCACTGGTTAAAAGTTCATTTGTAATATTAACATTGAGAGACTTCCCGGGCTATTCATCTACACCAATGCACGCAGCATGAGCAACAAACAGGAACTGGAAGCCATGGTGCAGAAAGAAAACTGTGACATAATTGCCATCACAGAAATATGGTGGGAAAACCCACACAACTACAGTGCTGCAATGGATGGCAAAAAAACTCTTCAGAAGGGGTGGACAAGGATGGGAGTGTTTTGATCACCTAGAATTTAATGATGGTGATGTTAGGGTTGAGTGTTTACAAGTAAAGATTGGAAGAAAGGCCAACAAGGAATATGTCATGGGAATCTTCGAAACCACTCAGCCGGGATGAAGAGATGGATGAAATATTCTGCAAGCAGCTAGGAGAAGTCTCACATGGCTTTTGTTCTCATGAAGGACTTCAACTTACCAGATGTCTGCTGGAAATACAACACAAGAGAGAAATCTAGGAGGTTACTGGAGTGTGTGGAAGATACTTTCATCACACAACTTCTGAAGGACCCAAAAAGAGTTCTGTTGGACTTGTTGTTTGTAAACAGAGAAGGACTTTAAAATGATGTGATGGTCAGAGGGTTTCTTGGGCACAGTCATTATGAAACAATAGAGTTTGTAATCCTTGGAGAAATAAGGAGGGGGATCAGCAGAGGTTGGCCTTCCGGAGGGCAAACTTTGGCCTTCTTAGGAGCCTAGCTGAAAGTCCCTTGGGAGGCAGTCCCGAAGGAGAAAGAAATCCAGGAAGGCTAGAAGAGGGAAATCTTAAAAGCACAGGAGCAGGCTGCTGACACCTGCCATGAGTTTTGGAGGTGCGGAAGAAAACAATCCTGGCTTAACAGAGAACTTTGAGTGGAAGTCAGGGCAGAAAGAGAGTTTATGACCTTTAGAAGAAGGAACAGGCCATTCAGGAAGACTACAAGGATGTCATGAGGTTATACAGGAGGAAAACTTGAAGGTCTGAAGCCCAACTAGAACTTAATCTGGCTACTGCCATAAAAGATAATATAAAATGTTTCTATAAACACATTAGCAACAAAAAGGAGAGTGTGGAGAATTTCCATCCTTTAATGGGCAATATAGTAACAAAAGATAAGGAAAAGTCGGAGATAATGCCTCAGTCTTTAACAACAATAGTAATTGTTAAGACACTGCCCTCCAAGCTGAAAGAAAGGGATGGGGGGCAGAATGAGCCTCCCAAATACATAAGGAAATTTTCAGTGACCTGCTAAACCACTTGGTGAACACAAGTGTTACAGGGTCTGGATGGGATCCACCTAAGGGTACAGAGGGAACTGCTAGAAATGGTCACTAAGCCATTTTCCATCATTTTTCAACAGCCCTAGCTCGCCAAGAGAGTCCCCAATGACTGAAGATTACCAAATCAGACACCTATCTACAAGAAGGACTGACCAAGGGGAAGGTCTTAGAGCGGATCAACTTGAGGGAGATCATATGGCACGTGCAAGATATATGGCACATGCGGTGGATCAGGCCCAGCTAGCAGGGCTTTAATTAAGGCAGATTTATCTTGACAAAGCCTTCTATACAGGGTGACCAGTTTAGTGGGTGAGGGAAAGGCTGTGGATGTTTGTCTACTGGGATCTTAGTAAAGCCTTTGACACAATTTCCCTCAGGATTCTCTTGGGGCAACTGGCTGCTCATGGTGTGGATGCAGGGTAAAAATTGCCTGGATGGCTGGCCCAGAAAGTGGTGGTGAAAGGAATTAAATTCTATTGGTAGACAGTTACTAGTGACATTCTTCGGGGCTCAGTGTTGGAGCCAGTTCGGTTTGATCTTTATCAATGATCTCAATGAGGAAAATGAGTGCACTGACAGTCACTTTGAAAATCATACAAAGTTGGACAGGACTGTTGATCTGCTGGAGGGTAGGAAGGCTCTACAGAGGGATCTGGCCAGGGTGGATCAATTGGCCAAGGCAGACTGCTGGGTCTGGCATTTCAGTTACAACAAACCCACACAGAACTAGAGGTTGGGGCAGCAAGAAAAGGCAAGGTGCCTCGGCAAGGTGCCCAGCAGAAAAGGACAGGAGGGTGTTGGTTAACAGACAGTTGATCATGAGCCAGACATGTGCCCAGGTGACCAAGAAGGCCAATGGCATCCTGGCTTATATCAAAAGTAGTGTGGCCAGCAGGACTATGGCAGTGATCATCCCCCTGCACCTGTCACTGGTGAGATGACACCTTGGTACTGTATCCAGTTCTGGGCGCCTCTCCACAAGTACATTGAGGAGCTGAAGTGGATCCAGAGAAAGGCAACAAAGCTGGTCAAGAGAACAATTCTATAGTTGAGAATATAAGAATAATGAGGGAGCTGGGGTTGTTTTGATGCTTTGAGAAGCTACCTAGAACAGGGGCTAGACAGTGTTAGAGGAATAAAGTAGGTATTTATTAAAAGGCCTTCAAAGGTTACACCTTGGGCAATACAAGAGCCCAGTCGAGGCTACACCAAAGATGGATGGCGGGTCGCATGTTTTTTACACTTTTGTAAGTTTTGGTTCATTTACATATTGAGGTCAATTGTCCAATTACGCCTTCAGGTTATGAAGTCCCATCCTCCCAGTTTGCTCTCCTCAATTCGCTGTTTATACATTTTGGGCCTGAAGCTGCAATGGTGTCCTCGGTTTTCAGGCTGGAAAAGGATTTTTTGTCTAACAAAACTGTGAAGAGAACTTGCTAACACTTTTTATGAAGTTCAGAGTTATATACTAATGCAGTACAGAATCTGGAAAATATGAAAGCTAAAACTTAAGGTATCACTTTAGCCTGGGGAAAGTGAGGCTCAGGGGAACCTTATTGCTCTCTAAAACTACCTGATAAAAGGTTGTAGTGACAAGAGGCTGGTCTCTTCTCCCAGGTAACAAGGGGTAGGACTAGATTAAATAGCTTTTAATTGTGCCAGAGGAGGTTTAGGTTGGGTACTGGAAAAGAATTTCTTCATGGAAAAGGTTCTCAAGCTTTTGAAAAGGCTTCCTCAGGGAAGTGGCGGAATCATCATCCCTGGAGCTATTAAAAGTGGTGTTGATGTGCTGTTTAGGACATAATGTAACGGCGGACTTGGCAGTACTAGGTTAAGGGTTAGACTCAGTCTAACTCTTTTCCAAACTAAATGATTCTATGATGCTTTTCTGTGAAAGTGCAAACATTTGTGTATGCATTTATAAGAAAGAGAGAACTCAAGCATAAAATAAATCCAGGCCCTAAAATGTCAAAGAAAATTCACTAACTCAGGCTTTTCCTTTTATTTTTAAAGATGCCTTTTTATATTTCTTTAGTTTGTAATAAATTGAGGATTCCAGTATCTCAGGGGTTTGGAAATCAGTAGTTTCAAAAAAATTAGAGTCCCATAAATGGCTTCAAATTGAAATCCCAAACTTTTGGAAACCTTAGAGCAAAGGTATGTAACATTTTTTTCTTTAAGAGAACTAGAAGAGTTGTTTGGTTTTTTTTTTTTCCTGAAGAACCAGCCAGTCATTTATTACTTCCTAAATCTGGATTTTGGAATAGAAAAAAAGATTGAAACATGTCTTTCAATAATGTAAGTGTAGTTTACATGACATTGTAGTCAAAATGCAACTAAAAAGACTTGCTTCATGAGTAGGCCTGCAACCAACAACCAATGAAGTCCTCAATTGTGTACTACATAGAAAGAAAAGAGCTAGAAAGGGCTGGTGACGTGGGCTGTGAACAAGGAAGGGGAATTTTTCTAGGATCTGGTGTGAACACCCAATGTCAGAACTGGCACAAATTTATCACTTAGATGTTTTTGGGCAAGTTTAAAAACAGACCTTTCCTTCATGTCTCTAAGTATATGAGGCCTAGAAAGAGCTTTACTGTTATTTGGTGTAAGTCCATAAAAATCCACTTTTTTTACATTTGGCATTACATACAAAAGTGTTGTGCTTGCCCAGTACACACCGGGAAGGACAGGCTGACCTGGGATTTGTTATGAATTTTTCCTTAATCCCAAGTTTCTGTTCATTGTTTTTATTTTATTGCTACCGGACATTCTTACTCAATTAATAACTCTCAACTAAAAAGTAAAACCCATTAACATTAATATCAGCAAAACAAAAATGCTGATGCACTGGAGAGACTGTGCCAATATACAAATGTAACACACTGAGAAAGTAGGAAAATTACAAATGTGTGAACTAGTCTATAAATATGGATACATAGATATAGATGACAGAAGCCTGTATTAATATAGATACACAAGTGTAGATGACAGAGATAAAGATAGCAGTAATTCAGAGCTTGTTTATTTTGAAAAATCACAGGCCAGATTGATTTGGTAGTTTGCAGAATCTCTTAATTTTTGGCTTATTAGTTATCAAAGTTCTACTGATTCAGAGAAAGATTCACAGGCACCTAAAATGTAAAGGAACAGGTGGAAATTTGTCATCCCAAACCTCCTCTGGCAGCTGGTTCACTTTTGTCACTGGCCAGATTAGTATATCTATATGTTTTGATAGAATTACTTTATAACTACAGAAAAATAAGCACATAACTGTGGTGTGTTTTTTTGTTTGTTGGGGTTTCTTGGTTGATTTGGGTTTTTTGTTTTTTTTTTCCTGTTGTTGTTATTTTGGTTTGGTTTGGTTTTTATCAGTTTTTTTTTTTAATATTGGCAAGTGAAGATGTTTCTAAAACATAAATAAAATAAATAAATAAATCTGCTCTCAGTTTTTTCTCTCAAATGTTCAGCATACAACTCAGCTTGAGAAACACTAAATGTCAGTAATGGTTCACTTATGTTGTTCACTCCTTTTCCCCGGTGTGTAAGATTTTTCATGTGTTATGAATACTTATAACACATAGGGTCTACTCACCTGTCTACATTTACATACTGTCAGTATTCACATGGTAATGTGGGTCATGGCACAACACTTGTGTAGACCAAGCATAAGTTGTGGAGAACTGCAAGAATGCCATTTGAGTGAAGGTAGGTCATGGGATATACAAAATGAGTTCTTTCTACACAAGCAAGTTTAACAGGCCTGCAAAGCTGGGATTCAAATTCTTGTTACTGCTTTCACTGTGTTGCAACTTAGACCCCAGATTAGACTTACACTAAAACAGAAGTGGCTAAACACAGCTTTGTGTGCTCATGCTGACAGGGTAGGTCCCCGAAGTCCACTTAGTTGTTGCCTAACCCTGAAAGTTCAACATTCACTGGGCTAGAGAAAGAGAGATTGTGACCTCAGCATTATAGCTTGGTTGTAGAGCTCACCGAAGGAAATAGTGGGATCAACAAGAGAAATAACTGCTGTGGAAGAGATGCTGAAAGTCTTACCTCACAGCACCTTACAGTCCCATGATTAAGGCAATGTTGAAAAATATACCAATGTCACTACACCACTCCCTGGTTTAATTTACCCCATCTGGATATTTCTTCTTTTCATCCAGACTGTTCCCTGCTCAGTAGGAAAGAGTTGGTGGAGGTTGTCGCTTAACACTCAGATTTCCTCTTTCAGTGTAGAGGGATGTGACTAATCTGGGTTTACAGCTTTTGCAAAGGAGACAGGACATCAAATTGTCTAAAGGCATTCCTAGATGCAGTTTATGGATCTAGCCCTAAGCAATTTTTCACTCCGAAGGTTCTATAACCACTCTGTCAGAACCAGAAGGCAATAAGAAGGTCTAAAATCTACTTTTAAGGTTTCCAGTTAATAAAACATAAATGACAATAGTTTGAAATCCTCCCTCCCCCAACCTTTAATACATAGAAGTGAATTATAGCAATTGGGCACTTAAGTGTATGCAAAGATTCCTGGACTGAAGCATGAAATAAAACAAAGGATTTAAGCAAAAGTACTTTTATTAGTAGTAAAGGGAAATGTGATATCTAAGAACTGTCAGATGAGAAAGTTTGATACAAAATGCTTTTTATAAGTTAAATCAGTAAGGAAGTGCCTGGAAAGAACTGCAAAATGATTTCACAATTTCCAATGACCTTGGCCATGAAGGAGTGATGAAATCTGATAAAACAGAAAGAACTGAACAAGGGGTAAATAAGTCTAACTATACACACACAGGCAGGGACTACAAATTAACTATTGCTTGAGAAGAAAAAAGTAAGGAATTAACATCAGACATCTCTGAAAACATCAAGTCAAGCACCCAGTATCAAGTAAAAAATGTGAAACAGGATATTTGGATGATTAAGAAAGAAACTGTAAACAAAATAGAAAACATATATATATATATCACTGTATAAATACACTGTATCGCTAAATCACTGTATAAATACATCATACACTCTTATGTTGAATAGTTCATGCAGCCCTGGTCATTCTACTTCAGGAGAAAGAAGGGCAAGACAGAGAGAGAAGATTGACAGAAGAAGGAAGTAAATTCACAGAATATAGGACAAATTCAGACTACTCATCATAGTGCACCGCTCTGATTTGGGAAGCATTGGAACTGTACATATTGGATGTAGAGCCCTGAAGATGTCTGGAAGTGAACAGCTGAAGGTGTCTCTATCTGTAGGGATTAATGGAGACCTTATAACAGGACTGTACCCCTACCAAGGCACACAGCCAGGTACACACGGCCATGGAGGCTCATGGCTTGAGTCGGTGCAGCTATTCTTACTTAATGCACAACCACTTCTTGAAAAAGCTGACAGACAATATCAGGGAAGGATCGCGAGGAGAAGTATAGGCAAGGTTACAAATTAATGTGTAGGCAAAACAACCATGCTGTCCTTCAGTCTCAGGATACATTATAATAGTTTGGTTTGTTTTCAATCTTTTTCTTGCAACACCTTGTGGCTACTGAGGTAGCTGGTATTAAATCCCTTCCCAAATCACGCATCCAGTTCAGTGTCTGAACCCAGAAGGTAGGTCAAACTGCATTTCCCAGAGGTTATGCCACATTTCCCAGTGGATTTTTTTTTTCTTTTTTTTTTTTTTTTTTTTTGGTAGCAGAGGGTGGTAAGGTGCCACACAGATGAATCCTCTCTCAGCACCAAAAGGTACAAAAGGTAGGGATGGATAACCTCTATATCTGCTATCATGACAGAGGCAGTGGCAAAATTATGCAAAATCTGGAGCTTGACTAAATAAAATTAGTAGAAGTATTACCTGTGTTTTGATATTGCTTTGTGTTGTATCTCTTATTGCAAAAAGTTGTATGCAACTGAGTTAATGGAGTTCTTTCAAACACGTAAAATGATATGTAAAAAATCTCTATTATGGGATGATATTATGACACTACTTTGCAATCCCATTTTTTAATGATAGGTGTATTGTTACAAAACTTGGAACTACATTTCATTGAAGAATAATTTAGGCAGGGAAGGTTTTGGTAAATTGACACCATGGCTATAGGATTTAAATCCAGTATTATTTCAATAAGAGTGGAGAGAAATTACTGAGGTGGGAATCATTCTTCAAGCACTGCTGAGCATTGAGTTTACTCTCTATACCTCATATGTTCTTTAGTAGCCGAAGTTTATACATTGACAAAAAAGGTCTTGTAAACCTCATTACTAAAATGGTACCCTGAGATGACAAAGGCTTAATTAACTTAAGCAAAGTTCAAATTGAAGAAAATTAAAAGAAAGTGCTTAGCTATTGGTGGCATTTGAGAACCCAGTAAGCCACCATTTACCAAAATCTTCAAGCAAATGGTGGCCAAATCCAACCAGTTAAGGATTTTTGGTAATATTTCAGCTATGACTTTCAGTTGCCTCCTCCTCACCCAGACATATTATTGGAATCTTATCCAGAGTCACCAAGATATTCTTAAATGATGCCATTGTCTGCATGAGACAATACTTAAATCACTCCACTGCTAGAAGAAACTAAAAATGGGCCTCATATTGATAAGGTGTCACAACAACCAACTTGATATCACTCTGGTGTACATTCAAGATGAATGACTCATGAAAAGCTGTGTTACCCTGAAGGAGAAGAAAAATTTATCCAGTTCTGCCCTCTAAAACTTACAAAAAAATATATAATGCACAAGTACTTATAATAGCCTAAACATCAATACTTTGCAGTCAGAAGTACCAAGTGAAAAGTGTCTATATATGCCAAGGTAATAGAATATTTGATTAACAGCAGTAGTCTCTCAACTGTCGTACCAATACATCTGCTAAGCTATAACTATGTTCAGAAACAGTTTCACTGGAGACGGAAAGATCTGAGCCTTTCCAGCATGCTTTCTGATAAACCTTTCCAGGCAAAATGGAAGAGCTTTGAGGAGGATTTAAGTGGAGACATAGTCGGCGGCAAAAAAGCGACTTCCTGTAAGTAGATCCGGTTAAAAATTCTTAAAGTAGTTGGCAAAATGCCTTTTCTCAGGGAGACATGGAAACTGGCTTTGCTCTTTGCAGACTAATCATTAGACACATCTGATAACAGAAGCAGAGGAGAAGGAAGTGAGGAAGAGATTAGACTGGCCACTTTTCAGCTTTCTTACTCCTGAAGAATTCTTACCTTGGAAATCAGGATATTTTAAAATGTCTGACAGACCTAACATGGCAATTTTCCTGTTTCCTTCTAAAATTATAAATTTTCTAAAAAAACCCAACCAACCAAACAAAAAATTCCGGAAAAAACAGTCCTACCATAACTAAAATAATTCTCAATTTTATCAGAAATTTCAATATAAAATGGATTTTTTTTCACAATGAACAAAATTCGCCTTTATATTTTTCTGTAATACTGAAATTATTATTTTCAGCATTAAAAAAAACCTGTTAAATATTCTTCTTTCCTGTTTCCATTTCACTGTGAGTGGTATAATTTCTGCTTCTTTCTGTTCTAGAATGAAAGGACATTTTAAAACGTCCCAGATTGCCTGGAGTATTATAATTTTGCTGAGTATTTCTCAACAAGGCCTATTCGTACGCAGAGGCAAAGACTCACATAGCTTCACGTGCAGGAGTATGACTAACAGAATGCTCTCTGCCTCTTGCTACCATGAGCAGGATCAGTAGGAGTAAATATATATCATCCCAGATTAAACTTCTTCCCCAGCAGGATCTTTAAAAAGTTTATTTAGCTGCTTCTCCTTCTCCTTTGCTCTTCTATATACATATTTTATGTATAAGAGGGGAGCTAGAAAGAAGATGGGGAAGCAGGGTAATGTTAGCGTGAGGAGCTTCCAGGGCAGGCTTCCAGGGCAGCTTTGCTGGCTCTTCTCTCCCTAGCAGCATCGCCATGTCCTGCTTCGCCATCCTCCTGAAATCATCATGCTCTTCAGATGTGGTCTTTCATTCTTGTCATTAGTCATAATCCTCAGTTTGTCAGATGTGTGTTCTGGCCTCTCCCACACACCTCTGTTTACTCTTCCTCCTGTTGCCAGTCTGTTCCTCCCTTCTTCTCCATTCCTTTCCATGCTTCTTTTCTATATTTCCATTCTCTAATCCCAACTACAGTCCTTATGGGCTTTAAAAAAATGCCTCATAGCGTTCACTGTGCCTCCAAACCAATCTCATGATCTTATGGTTATAACTCTTGTTTTGCTTCCCCTTTCTGCTTCCTTTGTCTCCTGCCATTATGCCATTTCTATTCAGGCTGTCATCTCTTCTGGAAAGGGATTTTTCTTGTTCTCTGTTTTGCAAAGCACCTGGCATGTTTTTGATTCTGTCAAACAAATAATAACAACAGATATGAAATTTGCAGTGCAGCAGAATCCTGATATCAGGAAGTAATAGAGGCAAATTACACTATCATTTTCATTGCCATGTATACACCACTATTTGACAAAAATTCTCATTGACTGGCTAGGTAAACATCAATAAACTTAAAAATTCCCCAGCAAACACCTCTAACATGAAGGAAATGTAGTTGTGTTTCATGTTGGATCTCAATGAGCCACAGGATTATACTTGACAATTTCAGTATTGGAAACAAAGGAAATAAATGAATGAGGTGCAGTTTTTCAGATGGGGATTAGGGTATAAAATTAAGTACTGGGAGAAGATGTAAATAACTGTTTAAAACAGAGAAGCAGGACAAGGGTGGAATGGGTGTGTTCAATTCAACTCTGCTTAATTAAAAAAGCATACACAAGGTAGATATATTCTAGCATGTAAGCTAATGAAAGTCGACTCTTCCTTAGCCAAATATTGTCAGAAGCTGTTAGTATGGCTGAAGAGTATTGTAAAACATTTTGACTGACTCATCTCAGTCCTTATATGCTATTAGGCACCTTGAGACAATGTTTGTGTTACTTGTGCTGCTAGAAAAGCCCCAACAAAACAAACCTAGAGCTTAAAAAAGAAAAAGAAAGAATAAGATGTGGATTTTTCTGTACATTTAGTAACAGACTAGTCATATGAAATCTCTAAACAATATAGCTTTAGAACTAATGGATGTAGGCCAGGACTGAATGAAAATTATTTTACATATGGCTAGAAATCTCTTAACTAAATTATCTGAAAATTCCTGTGAGAAAAGCAATTTGTTATAGACACTGAGACAAGCCAATGTAACACTAATGCTAAAGAAAAATAAAACATAAGAGGAATGACCCCCTGCTATACCAACCAACATTCTTATAGCTGATTCCAAAGTAGTATCTGTCATTCCAGCACATGGATTAGATTATTTAACAGTGTGAATCAAGGGGAAGAGACTCATTCAAGAGAAGAGCGATATTAACACATCATTGCATGCCATACATCTCTGTCACCAAACTGGGAAAAATGGGAGCAGATGTTTCATGATAAACTGAGAAGAGGGTCTGATGTTATTAATAGCCATAATATCTGAGGCTTAACAAACAAAAAGAAGAGCCAGAGGAAGCAATCTGATGGAGGGACAGAAAGTTTTCTTCTGTCTCTAGTAAAGTGTCCTAGGGACTAATTTTACATTAAGGAAAGGTATCAATTAAGCTAAATCTCATTTCTATAAGGTTTTCTTGCACCTGCCTTTGAAGCCCAAGTAATACATGGAATGCATGAGAAAAGAATTTATCAAAAAGGCACTCTGAGGAAAAATGTTTTCAAAAAGAAAGAATTTTTTTGCTCAGATGGGTCCTTCTAGTATCTTGAAGACAAGTAAGCCTTTGAATTAGAAAAAATGATTGACATGTGAATTTATTCAAAGCGAAAGGTAAATGGTAGTCAAAAATGGCACTTTGATACACAGGTATTTAAAACCTCAAGTTATATTTGTATTGGCTCTCTCTCTCCTGATATTTTTTGGTTAGCACCAGAAAAAAGGTCTCCAGATCACAAGATTAATGAGATATGGTATAGGGCTGCCCTGGACTGTGGCACAGCTTTACAATGGGCTGCCACTGATTCCCACTGTTCAAGTACCAGTTTCACCAGAACAGAGCCCAGGTGCAAGCTAGCAAGTATGAAACATCAACAAATGGGAGATGAAGATCCCTGTGCAACACATGGCAAATCAGTGAGATAATTTCCTTGCATCTCTATGACCCAGCTACTCATTATCACAATGGTTCATTTCTAGCTGCTGTGATGTCCCATATCATTCCAGATTTGAATTAGACACTCTATCTCCCTGGAAAGAGATAGAAACCCAAAATGGCTTGGAGAAACTGAAGGCCAGTGAAAGAGTAGATAAAGCCTCTGTAGTGAGGATAGGGCTTCAGTTCTTGGTTGCTACATCTGTGTGGTTGGATTTAGTACTTATTTATCCGTACATACCAAGGCCATATCTGAAATCAATAATGAGAAAAAACGTGCAAGAGTTACTACCCACACTGTGACTTCCATGTAAAGGAAACCCTATGAGAGCAAGCTCTCTGAGCATCCTGGGTGAGTCATCATGTATCCCTAGAGTAAATCCCAAAAGTAAAAAAGGGATTCACAGCCCCTAACCTTCTCTGCAATTAAATCCCTAAATTCATCCTCTCAGCCGGAGATGCATGTCAAGAAGGATCAAAGAGATCACATGCTCTTTATCTAATAGTTGAGCAGTGTCAGAATGATATGGCAGTGCAGTGCCTACAGACTGAGATACTAGCTCTTCTGGGAAAAGATGGCCACTCAATGTCTTCCAAGAAAAATCTCCATTTTACTGAGAACAACAGTCTCCTCATTCCCACAGAAGTGTCATAAACAAGATTTTCAGAGGAAGAAGGGGATTTCTGAAGAGGAAAGGTGCATCAGGAAGGGAAGGGATTGTACAGTGCAGGAAGTATACAATAAGAGGTAATTTTGGACTAGACTTACCCTAACCAAACCTTTCCCAGGCAAGCAGCTGCAGCTCAAAATGTCTGGCAACATATGAATATGAATATACAAGTCTCTCCTTTCCCACACAGAGGTTGAAAATATCATGTTGGCTTTTTTGTAATACCTTCCCACAGCCCAGTACTGTAGAGTCAATCTTAGTCTTTCTATGCCTTTCTCACCCAAGATACACGTAACATTGCCACAAGTTCCAGAAAAGTAGCCCATTCACCAAATCATAGAAAAATAAGGTGAGCCTTATCCATAAGGATGCCAGACAGGTATTACATGTCCATCCATCACCATCCTAAACCATGGATAGCCATGGTTCATCTCTCAATAAGCATGAGGGAAGTCAGTCTGTCATCTTGTTCTGGCATTTATGCTAAAAAAGGAGAGAAAGTGAGCCCAGTAACAGCTGGATGTCATCTCTGTGAGATATCTCTTTACTTGCAGCAAAAGGCTTCTACCAATTTGCATGATATTCATCTGCTTACTAGTGCTCACTGACCTTAGCTAACAAGGACTTCCGTCACCAAAAGGCTTTAAATTAAAAATAACAGCAACAAAACAATAGAAGTTATGATCTAAGCACTGCCAAATATACTGTTTTGCAAAAGTATGCTGCAATGGTTCAATGACACATTTTGCATATACATAAGTCTTTGCTAAGATATCTGGCTTCTGTTTCTGTGGTAGCCAAAGTGAAGGCCTCTTAATTTAGATCTGAAAACTCAACCTTAAATATCATGCAACCACTTCTGAAAGCATTATGAAATATATATATAATCTTAAATTTATATGACTTGACAGCATCTGATGTTAAAAGAAAAGATAAATTCAGCTTTGCACAATCCTATTACAAATATACAGGTGTAAAAATGGTATTAGCTACTTTAAAGGCTTACTTTATTTTTCTTCCCTTTTCAAGGGATTTTTCTTCCCTTTTCAATAATTATTGAGATACTTTGCTATAATGAAAGCAGGCAATATTTTTAAGATGTATCTTCTTGCTTTTTTCAGCAAATAATTCAGAAGCAGATGACACAAGTCAAGCATCAGTTTTCATATGATTTTCAACTATATAATGTCATAAAGTCCATAAGAAATGTTTATAACAGTACAAATGAATGTGAAGGGATTTTCCCCTCATTCATTATGAGGAGTGTAAAATCACAAAAGGTAACTCTTTTCTCCCGCTTCCCTTCACCAGATGGGTTGTTTTTTTTTTTTGTCTGCCATTCACCTCCCCCTTAGATTGCACTGCCAACAGAAAGATTTTGACATTATTTTAAATGCATTCCATTAGCTTGTAACACGGGTATTAACTGGGCAATCCATGTAAGCCTGACATTCTGCTTTTCTGTATTCAACTTGCCCCACTGTAAACACAGTTCTTTTTCTTGTTTGTTTTGATTTGTTTTTACCAACACTAATGACTTCTGTAGTTAAGAGGGGTCTCCCTGAACTGCAGTTTGTTGGTTGTAGATAGACATTGCTTTTGTTGTTGCTGGGGCAGTAAATATTCCTTCCTCATGATCATCTTCTACTTACCCTGCAGGGTAGAATAGGTGCTGTTAGGTAAGTATTAATGACTGATGCCAGCTGGGGAGAAATTGAAGTAGAGCACAGTCCTGCAAATAGCTTCCTACCTCATGGCCAGGAAAATATCCCTCAAAGGCAGCTCAGCACAAGGAAACAAACATGGACAACTGCAGAGGGAATTCGGTGTTGGGAATACTCAAGTAGCTACTGCAAGAAAGGAACTGTCTGGGAATCACCCTGCTGTTAGGAAAGCAGCTTCATAGGATAGGAGGTAGTTTGTGGCTGAGACTTGCAACAAAGAGCACACTGTCTAATTGGGATGCTTTTGCCAGTAAGTGGAAGGCATAAAAGAGGATTCTCCTCTTGCACAAATTTAGGTAATGTAGGCATTGAGACAATTATTTCTCCTGAAAAGAGCACTACAAAGAAATGCCTGAAAGCTATTTTTTTTTTTCCTTTCCTGCCCCCATTCTTGCTGTTGGCAGTGGATGAACTGAAGTGTAAGGAAGCTATGTAGTGAAGAGCAGCCTTTCCCTCTGCAACAGCAATGAATCATTTCTCCACGGCACTAAGTGGTTAAAGCCCTGTTTAAAGTAACATTAAAGGAGAATCCTCATTAGTAATACCACTCAATGCCTTGCTGGCCCAATTTCTTCAGGTAGGTATATTGGCCTGGATTTGAACCTAACTCTGTCTTTTACTCCAACATTGCTATTTTGTATAGATTAATATAAGGCATGACTTATGGACTACTCCAGTAAAAAACCAGGAGAGAGACCTGGAATGACATGGCCTGAGGGTTAGAGATCTGCAACTCTTTCACTTTCTGAACAAAATCCTAATCACCCAATCACTTAAAAAATACCATTTCTGAGCGGCCTTCAGGAGGTATCTGGGTGATGTTACTAAGTTTCTTCCAGGCAAATCAGATTTCTCATGCAATGTACTATGTGAAACATCAGGGGAATAACACATTTAATTTATGACTATGACTGAAAAGAACATGCTGGAGAGAACAAATCTGAGATTCCTGCACCTTCTTGCTGTTAAGCTACACATGTACTCTTGGCATAGGCTGTTTGTCCCTGAGAAAATGAAATTCAAACGTTTTAGGGCAGTCATGTTAAAAATGGACACACAGCCCTTCAGGAAGCCAGTGGAAGTTGGCATAGTAATGCAGGTTGAACAACAGTCAAGAAATTGCCTCAGGAATCTTTCTACAGACATGAAATGAGAGAAATCAATGTGGATACATTCTGTCTATCTATCTATCTATCTATCTATCTATCTATCTATCTATCTATCTATCTATCTATCTATCTATTTTTCAGTCTAGCCTCTTGCAAGCCAGGTTTGAATGTTCGAGTAAAAATAATGGATGATTTTTCTTCTCAATGAGACAGTATCTTTGCATCAGGAAGTTTGTTCATCAATGTAAACTCATGGTTTTCTTTGTAATTCTAATGACAGTATCACAGAATGGGTCGGGTTGGAAGGGACCACACTGGGTCATCTGCTCCAACCTCACTGCTCAAGCAGGGTCATCCTAGAGCATATGGAACACGATTGTGTCCAGATGGTTCTTGAATATCTCTAGTGAGGGAGACTTTACATCTCTGGGCAATATAATCACAAGATAATTTCTATTGCACTTTATCGATCCTACAGACTCTCATGATTCCTTCTGTTTTGTTTTGGCACAAAAGAGGAAGGCTTTAGTTATGGACTTGGGGCTATAATGTCTTCAGTTTATAAATGACTTGACAGAGTCATGGAGCTCTAATATCAGTAGCACACATAAGTCTTTGGGCATAGCTATGGCTCAAAGCAATGTGTGTGTTTTTCAGTGTTAGCCATGTTATAATTCATCAGATGACCTCTAAGTTATAGTTTTTAATTATTAATTATTATTAGCAGCACAGTTTTACAACTGGCTATTTGGTTCAATTAAATGCAGAAGCCTTGGTCCACGGATGAATAGATTTTCTATTCCAGATTTAGCTCTTCTGGCATCAGGCATTATGTCTTGTTTTGTCCAAGATTCATTTGGCTGGCTACACAAGTTTCGCCTGGCTGTATCACATCTTTTTTCATAGTCTATCAAGACATCAGTTATTTTTTAACTTGTGGATCTTTTTTGGTCACTGTAATTAGACATTAATTTCACCCAATTTATACGGTGTAAGTGCCAAAATCTGCTATCATTATACAAGACTTAAAGAGAACTACTCTAAAATCATCGGAGAGTAAATATCATCATAGTTCATGTCTTATTTTCAGGCTTTTATTGTAAAATTCTCCTTTCATGTCTCAATTTCAAGTCTGCTTGAATGAGTTGTGTATTACCAGTTGCTTTCCCATCTGTCTCAATTTAGTCTCTTTGACAAATTTCAATCTGGCCTGAGGAAAACTCAGAGTACTGAAACCACTCCACATTACATTATTAGGTATATTATATTAACAGTGTCTCTTTACTTAAAAAATCTTCACACTCCTTAACTCCCCTGCCAGCAACGTCTTGTGGAGCCCAACAACTTAGACACTGTGAATGACTTCATGGCTCTCTTTCCACTCCCTCCCATCTTCTGACTTCTCACCACGTACCAAAGCAAGGGTTTTCATCCGTAATTTCTAACCTTTCATAATCTTGTTGAATGTAACCTACAGTGTGTACACATCACTCTTTCCACTTTCAAACTGCCTAACCCTTACCCACCCTGAAAGTGCTCTGAGAATTTCATGGATATCACAGGCATGCTAATTTTATCCCTTAGCCTGTCCAAAGACATTTGGCTCTAAATGCATGTGTCAATTATTGTAACTGAAGTGTCTCAAGAAAAACAAATCCAGAGGAAAAACTCTCACAAAAGTAGCTTGCATTCTGCCACTACTCTTTGATCAGGATATTGCAGATTTTTAGGCCTATGGTTTAATCCTTTATATTTTTTCAAATCCCTATATGGAATGGGCTACAAAAATGGGGAGGCCCTTTTATACTTTGGGTTTCACAAACCATTTGTTGGATGAGGTTTTTCTTTCTTTTCTTTTTTTTCCCCCCTAAACTGTTGTATTCCCTCTCCAATCCATTTTTTGCAGGAACTTTAATTGCAGAACTGCCTATTTCCAAGTAAATAGAGGGCTGCACCATGCAAACAATAAATATCTCCATTTAAAAGTAATTGTTGGCTACATTTGAAACCCTTAAGAGAATACGAGAAAATATACAGGCTGCAGCCCAGGAATTCTTGTTTTACTAGAAATTTGTTTTAGACTGTGTCTTTTGAGTAGTACCACAAATCTCAAATCTATCATATGCAGGTCCATTACAAGTTAGTGGGGAAAAAAAAAATCACCTGTTTCCATTTATCAGTTAATTGATCAGAAGTACAATCCAAACAAGTGCCGAAGATGGAGAAAACCTGGTGTAATAGTTGCTCAGCAAATCATAGCACCAACTCTCTCAACACCCCTGCAGCACCTGCTGCCAGAATGGCTTTTGGGCAAGAATATGTATTGTACTTTTCTAAAACAGCACTTGTCATTCTGTATGGGACCTGTTCTCTCCCATGAGAACCTCAAATGTCACTTGTTTAAAATAAAACTAGTAAGAGAAACAGCCCAACCAACCAACAAAACCCATCAAAGACCAAATGCTCATCATGAACACATCAATTTTAAACCACATGGAGGTAGGCAATGAATTAAGGATGTTTTAGCTCTAACATGTCACAAACATACTTTTAAAAGGTGAGATGGCCATGTTTTGGCTGAGTTGCCCTCCACTCCTTTCACACAGCCAGTGGACTGCTTCATGCCATTACTGGGCAACAGAATGTTGGCTGAACCCTGCCCTTGTGGCAGGGTCTCTCTGTATGGCCTGGCATTACGCCTGTAGTGACACGATCACCCTCTCATAACCCAAGAATCACGGAATTTGAATCATTCTCAAAATTTCTATATATGAATTACTTAGAAAGTTAAGGACAAATTATTATTTTTTTTTATTTCAACTACTAACCAATAAATGTAAAAAAATACCAACAACAAAACAAAAATAAACCCCTTCATCCCCCACATTAAAGCAATAGTTTTTTTTAACATTCAAAACAGTGGAAACTATTCATGGTATATTACTATTAGTGGAGAAAAGCAAATTTAATTTAAAATCATTTTTTCAAACTCCCTCAGTGGATGCCAGATAGTTCAAGCTTAAACAAATATCAAAAAACTCATTTTAAATTGAAAATAATACAGACAGAGCTCAATTATCGAGATATTAAGGGCAACATTCAATTTGAGATACATTTAAGCATCTTTGCCTCCTGGAGATTTTACATGACAAGGCTTTAGATAAACATCGTTTTGCAAACAGCAGCTATCATATCTGATCACATAACCTCTGGACTAAAGCAGTATGTCAGCAAATATTTCTGATTATTTAAAATATTAAATAACTGTAATTTACTAGGCAGGTCTTCCTCAGAACAATCACAAAAATTTTCAATAATTGGTATCCACATACAAAAAGCATTTAGATGGCCTGTTACAAGTCTCTGAGTAATAATAATAAAAAATCACCTCTCTCTGTGATAAAGCCCAGTTTAAATACATTCTGGGATATATCAGTGGTGGAGGAGCTGCCTTTCTAGGACACTTGGCTTACAAGGAAAACTGTAGCAGCCAATGACAGATAGGGTAGGAATCACTTTACCTATCTTTAGCTATATAGATATTAGACGCCTAATTGAAGCTAATCATCTGGCTTCCCTCTACATCTAATGAAGATAAGCATTCCCAGAGGGAGATTCATCCTGCTTTTTTAGGCATCTCTCTTCTAGATGCTTGCAAATGGATAAAGTTAAGAAAGATCAGTCTCAGTGACAGCCTGATAATCTGTCATTAGCAATGCACAATGTCCAAATTCTTTGAAATGAAGCCAGAACTGGATTTTTATTTTTTTTTTTATCATTTAGCCTTTCATTCTCCCTGTGACCCAACTTTTTCTTCAGTTCCTCCCATGAACATCAACTTCCTCTGGCACTTTATTTTTCTTACCCTGGACTGTGTTTTCTGAAACCTGGGGAATTGTAACCAATGTCAATATTTTGCTGCTCTACCAGTTACAAATCCATTTACATGCATGTGCTCTAAACTGCAGTAATGATCTGAACACGTAGGTAAGTTATCTGATTGATTGTGGTTGATCGCGATTGTGCTTTCTGGGTCTACTCTACCACTTTCAAATGTGTAAAAATCTGTGGCAACATTAAGGCAGTCAAGGTATATAGATGAATGCTAAAATATATTTACTATTCAAAGAAGATGGCTTAAACCAAACCAGGAAAATTAAGGAAGAAATACCATTAGGGCCCTCACTTGTACATGGGTGAGCCCAAGTCACCACACATGCTTAGAGGCCTCTGTGCTTCAGAATATTGAACAAGTCCTAAAGGTGAAGCCTGGCCTCAATTCTTTTGCATTTAGTGTTTGTAGGTTCTCAGCAATACCAGCATTGCTGCATGGTGCCTTTGATGACCAAGCCCTTAGAAACAGTAGCCGAGATTTATAAGGAAGCAGGTGTCTGAACCTAAAGACTCCTAAATTCTTAGCTGGGTGCCTAAAGCAGCAAGAAGACTGACAAGCACCCTGCACAGCTGCCCACAGATGCTCACCCCAGTGGTGAGGCACCTAGCATTTGTTATAACACAAAATGGATGTTTATTAATTGTGTATATATTAATTGTGTTCTAATGGCTACTTTAAGTGCACTGGCCAAGTGCTTGCATGCACTAATTCCAATATTGGGCATGCATGCAGTCTACTCTGCATCTTACTCCTACGGATTTTTTAGAAAATTAATTTTAATATTAAAAAAAAATCTTGAGCTGCATACGTGAAAATAACTCCGTTACTACTGAATGACAATCTAATAAGAAATAAGAAATAGTCACCTTTTTTTCTTACTCTGCCCAAATCCAGGCAATAAATTAGGCTTCTCAGCATGACTGTAAAGTGCTGTGAATTGTATAAACAATCATATATGGACACTGAAAAATAACCCTTATGCACATTGCATTATAGTTCCAAAAATATATTTACAGTCTATTACAAAGATTACAAATGGAAGCGTCTATGTATCGGGATTATGCTAGTTAAAAGCTTTTTACAGATTTTCTTCAACAAAGGTGGGTGGGGACAAAAAATTAGTAAAACCAGACTGATTTTTCTAGTGAAACAAATAAATAAAATGACAAATACAACACTGTACAGTGATCTAAAAACGGGGAGAAAAAAAAGGAGGGGGGGGAAAAATGATGCATTTAAGTTTTTGATAACTATCTTTGGTCCTAAATGTGGGAAAACACATTATGTAGCACTGAATATACATGTTTGTTTGTGATGCTCTGCAAGTAAAATAGAAAAATATAGTGCATTTTCAATGTATTCAGAGCTCACTACGCATAAATGTGTGTACAAAACAAGACAGTATAAATAAAATTTACAAGTTTTACAAAGGAACATTTACAAGGTTTTTCTTTTCTTTTCTTTTTTTTTTTTTTTTTGGATGCCCACATTATCAAACCAGACCAATTTATGACTGATCCCTGGGATCTTTCTCTATCAAAATCAATAAAAGCAGCCCAATTCTCTTTGGAAGTACAGCATTTCATTGCTGGGGTAGTTCACAATTTTCAGATTTTTTTAAAGCATTTCTCTCTGCTTCACATACATTCTTGCAATATCTGCAAAGACTCTGTTCATTATTGCTTATGGTAATTAAATATTTTAATCAAAGAAAATTTACATATAATTAAATGGTGTAAAAAGATATTCCACTGAGCAACTACCTTTGCATCTGCATCTCTGTTCCTGATGAATGACTGTTACGACTGTGTGACCATGCACACACATGTTCATTCAGAGCAGCAAAAGCTTGTAAAAAAATTGAAAATTTTGAACTGCCCCTTGTCTCATGCTCTACAGTTCTGACATAAAAGCTATGTCCTTATTCTGACAGCTGGACTGCATACGGCTTAAACTCAGAAAATATACACCAGCTATTTCTCTTAGATTTGCTAATGCAGAGTACTGAAAAAAAAAAGTGATGTGCTCAGATTAAATGGTTTAGGTAACACTGGAGAACTGCACCCGTACTCTGAGACATTCCTACAATCACTTGTCCATTCAATGCTGTGTCTCAGAAGGTTTACAGTTGTAGATCCACATCTTAGAATATATCTCAGTTTAACTCTAGTCCATTAAAATCATCTTGCAAACAATTTGCTAAAAGTGCCTAGAACTACTTAGGGGTCATTATTGCTTTTCTTTTTCTTTACATTTTTTTTCTCTTTTATTTTCTTTTAAAAGATAGCATATGTATAACCTTAAAAAATTCTTTAAAAAATATCAGAGCTCTTGGCAACTTGCATTTTCCTGACTCCCTGCCAATTAGCTACCCATGTCGATACGGTGTTGATTTAACAAAAGGAAATGGCACAAAGGGATACCAAAGTTCGGCTAGATATACATTGCTTGGTCATGCTTCTTAAATCTCTAGGAACTCAAATAATCCTTCAGAGGTACCCAGTGTAGTAATGTGTCATTGAATTAGCACTAAAAAGGTCCAAAGATATAAACATCATACTAAAAGAAAGTCTTTATGAAGAATAAACACAAATGATTAAAAAAAGATTCAGAAATCACAGATTTAAGGAAAATATTTTGTTGAATTCAACAATAATATCATGATTTTATCTGACAAATATATTCTTTTTTAAATTTTTATGTACATTTAAAAAGTCTATTAGATAAAAAGGAGGTTAGAGAGCTCAAGGTGTTTGTATGTTTATTCAGGTAGTACTTTGTTTATTGTCACTGCTGTTTTCCTTGCCACCACTGGTGGATCCTAATTCCCTTTTCATAAATTCTGGTGGCACTTAGGAGTTCAAGTCTGTAGGTGCTTCTTGTAGCTCTTCTATTCACTGCAGGAAGGACCCAGGAAATCAAGTGTCTTCTAGCAGCACTTCATATATATTGAAGGCCAGTGCTGTTCTCTCAGTCTGTCACCTCCCTCATAAGGGAGAAATGTCTATCACACTTGGATGCCAGTGCCGTGTAAATGTAGCATTTGTGCTCTCATAGTCTGAATGCTGCTCATGATTTTCTTTTGATGGCCAACCAACGTGATCCCTAAACTCATCACATCCCTGGGGAAGATAAATGCGTACATTGTTAATTTTTCAACTTAGACTGCTATTGTATGGTATTCAACTGTGAGTCAAAGCTACGCAGTGGTTCGGACTACATTGGGTTCTGACATGGAAGCTACGCCATAACCTCAGCTCAGCACTGGGAAGTTCATACAGGCACTGTTCAACCTCTCAGCCACGAGTGCAATTACATGACAAGGGTCATGCAATTACACTGTGTGGGTCTCCACGTCTGAGAAGGAGGTCAGTATGTCTTAAGTTAAGATAACCTTTCAGTGTAGGTTTTAAGGGCGCCCGAAGACAAAGACACTCCTCTCGTAAAATACTTCAGGTGGTTTTCAGGACAAAGTTATTTATAAACACAAGATTTTGGGGATCATAGTCTGTTTCCTAAAGAGATGCCTAGATGCCTTTGCATATTGACACATTCCCATCATGCAAATGAATGAGGAGCAGCAGTTTCAACTCTGCCCCTACTAATGCTAAAAACTTGTGGACTCTGATGACAGGTCCCAAGCTATAGGCTGAGACCCCTAGTGACACCAGGCAGATAAGAATAGGGTTGAAATCTTGAGAATACTGGGTTAGAAACTTGTTTAGAAACCCATGGCTCTCTAAGAGGAATTACATGTGTTTGGCAACCACCAGGACAAGGAAGTTGTTTGCGGGGTGCCAAGAAGACTTGTTTTAAGATGACAGTACTGATACAGGCCATGTTTGCCTTCAGGAAATTGTTCTGCTTCTACAGACTTATCCTGATGCAAAGTCCTGTTTTGCAGGACACAGACAGCTCCCAGCCAATTAGAAGAAAATGCCACATATTCCCAGAACATATTGGGAAAAAGGTACCAATTAGGTGGTGGAGGCAAAGTGGTTGTGTTCCTATACATACATACTTTGGAAGGGGCCACATTCTCCCTCAAATTCTAGTCCCTTGGTGTTATTTCAATTGGTCTGAAAAGCAGGGAAAAAAGTGATGCCACACAGAGGTAGCAGGGTATTTTCCCTTTCATGAGTTGCTGTAATACGACATCATCAGCTGCTAAAATGGCTGGTTTGACCCCAAGTACCATGTTTGTACTCAGAGTAAAGTTTTGGAGTTGAACATTGTGTATTATTGTACCTAGAAATTCCCTAAATGCAAGTTAAACATGCCCAGTACTAACTTACTCAATAGTCATCCTGGCAACTGATTCAAGAGAGTTGTAGCCTGCTGCTGTGAAATTATCCTTATATCTTTCCATCTTAATAGCTTGTAACCATTCGCCTACGGAGCAGAAAGTGGTAAAATCGGGAGTGTTCTGGTCCAGAAGAGGGCTAATTGGTCTATGGAGAAGGAAAAAGGAAAGTAAGTTGTTTCCAAAGAGAGTAAAACATCAGGGAGTATTTAGCAAGGTGAGAGTCAAATAAGTTTTGGGTATTAAAAATGTCAAGAGTAGAAAGTTATAGGCCTTTATACACAGTTTAGATTATTCCGTGAATAGCTCTTGACTGCTCTGTAGCTCACAATTTGTACTTCCTAAGCTTATTGACATAAAAGATGAAAGGTCAGAGTGAGCAAAATCAGCCTAATGGACTACTGTTACCAACAGAAAATCGACCTTATTACCTAGCATGACAGCAGCTGTCTCTATGTTGCTGAGTAAAATAAAGATGCTATTCTTTTATGCATCTTAGAAAATACAGCAGTAGCCATTCCCATTTTTCTATTGGATGGGACAAAACAAAGACAAGGGAAGAGCAGAGACACAAAGTCTTAAGGTCACACAGCAAATCAGCCAGTAGAAGAATCAGGAGCAGAACACAGGCCAGTTGATTCCCTAGTACAGTGGTCTAGCTAGCAGATCAAAAGATTACCATGATTAAATACTTCACCTGAAATTTATGAAGAAGCCATTAAAAACTACATATCATGAAATACAATGAGATGCAATCACTGAAAGGAGTTAAAGCCAGAAAATGAAAGATAAAAATCTAGAGTGTAGCATGTCAAGGTACATTGGCCAAGCATGAGTATTGTTAATTACTATTTCTACTGTAGCAGTTCCTAGGGCAAGGGATGCATCATATAAAACTACAATAGACAATGATCCTTGCCCTCCAGACTTCATGATTTTAAGAAAAAAGGAAAACATAGACTAGTGGTGAGAGTGCGGAAAGAATGATGAACAGGCAGTAGTTTACTGAGAAATGTGTTAGTTCCACAATATTTACTTTATTTTGGTTGTTTTATTTTTCTAAAAACGTCCTTTTATCAGCTTTGTTTAGCATGGTAAAAAAGAAGGGCAAATGAGGGAAGAGAAGAACAGGGAACAGAAAGAAGGAGAAACTGAAAGACAGATGAAGTAAGTGTGAACTGGAACCAGCCACCAAGCAGAACATCCAGAGCCCAGCCATGTGCACTGTCATAAGAACACACACTAAAGCTTTTTTTCTTACCTGCTACAGGTTCCCAGTGGGGTTTTCAAGCTGTTTGGATTTCTAATCATTTTGTCCAGAATGCCAACTATCTGCTCAAACTTTGGCCTTTCACCGCGTTCCTTCTGCCAACAATCCAGCATCAGCTGGTGCAGTCCTGCTGGGCAATCCATGGGTGCTGGCAAACGATAGCCTTCTTCGATTGCTTTTATAACCTAGTAGCCAACATAATTAATCACTTTGCATCAACAGTAATTTAAATACTATGTATTGCTACCCAGTTCAAATATCTAAGAAAAAAAAATAAAATAAAATAATCAATAAACTAAAATTTGCCATTGGTGTTGCAAAAATATGAGTCTGTTGTTTTCACACTAGCTTTCAGGTTTTCAAATAATTTCCCCAGCTTTATCTTTGGGCTTATTAAGCATACTGTTCTATATCTGCAGAACATAGCTATATTACCTAGACAAGTGAATAGCAGGGAACAACAATTAAATTCACCAAGGGAGCAACAGATAGATTGATAAATGGAGTTATTTCAGAAAGCATTATTACTAGCCCCAAGGTTTTTATGAAAGAGTGTGTGGTAGAAGCAACTGACTTTTAATGGATGGATATCTGTGCATGCACATACAAAATACAAGAAGCCTGAAGGTATTATAAAAGGATCCAAGAAAAATGTTTAGCAGATAGAAATTGTTAGGGAAAAAAGTTGTATTCTATGTCTAGACATGTTATATTAATGATAAAGCAGCAGAACTGCGCCATGTGAGAGAGAAAGACCAGGGTAAATGCTATTTTAATATATCACAGAAAGTTAGATTTAATAAGAGATGCTGCTAGATGATGACATGATCAAAGGACAGCATAAATGTCTGAACTAAGAATTACACCCACCCGTTGACTTCCTTAGCCAAGTCCATTTGGATTTAAGTAAAAAATAAAAATGGATAAAGTAAAATCACAGCAAACTGCTGTAAACCTTGAGGGCAGAATAAAAAAAAGCACATCAGGAAGCAAGGCAGATAAGAAAAGCTAGTGAAAAAGGGCTAAAACACTGTTCATGGGGGATTTCAAGTATACTGACATTGACTGACACAGCAGCATTAGAATTGCTAAGGAAGGGTGCTTGTTCCTGAAGGGGAGTGCATAGGACTGTTTTCTCCCACATTTTGTATAGAAAGCAAGATCAGAAGCTGTTCTAGATATAGTTCTGGGAAGTAGATCTGATATGATAAACAAAGTTGGTGAATATCCAGGTTTTAGTAAAAGTAATAACCTCAGAAAGAAAATATTCTGTAGGTTTTGTGAGAAAACGTAAAAATAGTGGACTGAAAAGTAGACAGAACTGCAGACAATACAGAACGACCTTCAAAAAGCTGGCTGAAATCCAGCCAGGTTTTGTATCAAAACCTTTTGCATAAAAGAAATTTTGTGAAAAGAGAAGGCATAGCCCAGTGGTAGGGCACTGACTGCAGTTTTGTGTCACAGAATGTCCTTCTGACCTCAGGGAAGTTGCCTCATCTCCCTAGGTCTCAGCTTTCTCTCTGAACATTTAGAATGACAGTACTGTCCTACAGCTCAAAAATGACTGAGAAATATTCAATTCCTGCAGAAACATCCACACCTTGAAGAATGAGTGCAGTGACCTTTTACAAACGTTGAAGTTGTCTGTCAGAGAGGGTGTGGAGAGAGGTTTTCTGCAGAAGAACAGGAAAATTGGAAGAACAGAGCTATATCGTAAAGAAAACATTAAAAGTAAAATGTAAGACCCTTTAGAACTATATTAAGAGGAAAAAGAAAAGGACAGCTCCTTAAGTTTAGAAGTAGTACTGGAATGAAAGTGAAAAAATAATGTGTACAGTGTGTACAGGGCAATTGCTGTGCTGTGAAAAGTAATGCAGAAATTTCTGACCCTCTAAAAGGCAAAAAGTATTAAACACTTTGAGCATGCTACATAGGATTTACCACAAAAGAAGTAGTAGCTGCTTAAGAGGTCAGAAGGCAGAGATCATCAGTGAGAAATGAAAAAGTAGGTGTCAGAAACAACAGTGCAATACCAAAATATCTAATACCCTTAGAATTGGCAAATGATCTACACTGGACTATATCCAAGAACGTAAGGGAGAATGAAAACATGAATGAAAGGATCAAAACAGGAGTTTTTCCCCATTCACTACGAACTGCAGAGCAACCTGCAGATAACTGTGAATCAAGATGGTGATATTGTTTTTGAAAGGCTTTGGTGATGCTTCAGAAATGGTTTATCTGATGTGTATTCTGAGCAAGAAGGGTGAAACCAGGAAAGTATAAAATAATGAATCAGCTAGAGATGGATGGAATTGCTGTGAATATTCAAAACATTGAAAAAATATTCTAAGGTACTGATAAGTAAACTATGCCAATCGTCCACTCTGCTAAGAAAGGAGGAAGTGGGTTCAAAACATCAGTACTCAAAGAAAATTAAATAGATGCAGGATTTTTTTTTTTAATAAGCAAATCTACAAAGAGAAAACAGCTGGAGTTCTTACTAATGGAATTGATTTATATTATCTACACTTCCCACTATTTGTTTTTGAAATTCTGCTTTTGCTGCAAAAAGAGTAAAAGGGAACATTTAAGACTATGCTTGTATCATAACCATGCTACACTATCTGGGAATGTAAAGCAGGATAGAAGAGGACAGGGTCTGTTCACTTTATATACCGGATGCCAACAAGAAAGTATTAAATATGGGTAACTGGGCAATGTAATATTGGAACTCTGACTATGGTCATATAGTAATAATACAAAATACAAATTAATGTTTATAATAATGGTAAGATATCCAGAAGTATAGCCTTGCCCTTTTCTGAAGAACTCATCTGGGGTCAGAAACAAAATGAGCGCAAGAACTTCAGCAGTCTAATAGGGGAATGGGTGTTTGAGGGCTACTGTTACGAGCAAGGATTAAGCTGAGGAGAGCCCATGGCTCAGGAAGTTGGGACAGCTCTGCCTATCATCTGTGCTCAGCCTGCTGTGCCTCTGCAGGGAGTTGGTAGGATGAGTGTTCTTTTGGTGCACCCCAGCTCCAAGTCATTGCTAAAAGGAGGGTTTTTCTTGAAAAGAGTTCACAATGCAAATATGTATCCTCTATCAGTCTAAAGCAATGACTTAAAGGAGGAAGGGCAGAATTAAAGAAATGCTGTCTAAAGATCCAAAGTCAGGGAGGCCTATTGTTTTAGAGATCTGGTCTGCTCTATGGCTATGACTCTGCTATGCTCTATGACTGCTCTATGACCTACATCCACTTTTAGGCAAAATGATACACTTAAAATACATAAACTGAGTGTAAAATTAGAACACATTTAGAAATTTTCATTATCATTAAATACTCCAACTCGTGCCTTTGAAGGAGAATAAACAACAAATCATGATTCTAAATTTTTGCATCATAGATTATCTACGGGATTGGTAGGATGTGTATATGGTATGGGAGAACATTCCCGAAGATAACATACGAGAATATTTGGAATTATTTTACCAAGCAATTGATGCATATTTTAACTATGTGCTATTGAAGATTATCATGAAAGATGTTTAAAAAGGTATAAAACTGTAAGAAGTGGCAATTAACTATTTTTTGAAAGAAGCTCACTCGTGTGCTTTACATGCAGTTTTCAATAGAAGGAATACTTCTCAAAATCTAATAAGAAGCACAAAGATATCAAAATTTCTCCTCTATTTAAAAGTTTTTCCTTATTGTTCCTTGAAAGATAGGTAAGGTTTGCCTTTGAGGCATCTTATATTCCTGTCAGACTTCTTTTATGTTTGAATCTAGTACAGAAGGAAGGTGTCAAAAGAAATGAAACTCTACTGGGTGTCTGGGGAATGTAAATATTTCTCTTTCTCTGCCCCAAGGACTTGTTTGCCCATATTTTGACAGTCCATGAAATCTTTGACACTGAGACCTGTCAAATATTAACAACTGCGCACTGTGCCAAACTGACTCATCATCTATACTTTTATCTTTTTTTTTTCAACTTTGATGTTGATCATTCAATCAAAAATTAAAATAACAATTAAAAAACCCACTCAAGCCCCCACCTGAAGAACTTTAAATGAGACTTTCTGACATTTTTCACACCTGCATGGCTTTTTCCTGTGTAATTTCTTTATTAATAGATACTCCTGTCAGAAGTCAATATTAACACCCATCTGTTCTATTACTGCTGACCTGTTGCTCTGCATGATATTTTATGCAAACAAGGGTAGTGTTAAATCAGCATAATTAACTTGAAAAAGCCAAAGTAGGTCATTAACTGCCACTCAGATTTTTAACAACTTTTTTCAAATGATTAATCATTGCTCTAAGGTCAGAAACCTCAGAATTATTTTTCATTGGAAAAAAATTAATTCTTTCCATGCTTAAGCATAGTAAAGTGAAGAGTCCATATCACTATTTTTGATGTTCCAGTTTTAATTGATACTTAGGACAGAAACCCACAATATCCATGTGGCAAAAAAAAAAGATTTTGATTTCGGTAAAAAATGAAAACTCCGTAACTTTTTCTTGTTGTGACAACCACACAGTACTGTGATAAATCTCATTTCTAAACCAACATTTCATGCATTTATAGTGAAATACACATGTATGTGTTCACAATATGTAATTTTTGTAACACACATGTACACTCACAAACAGACAAACCTACATCTTGATTTGACATGTCCCAGTAAGGCCGTTCTCCGTAAGACATTACTTCCCACATAACTATTCCGTAACTCCACACATCACTGGCTGATGTGAATTTGCGGTACTGAATGGCCTCTGGAGCTGTCCATCTCACTGGAATTTTTCCACCCTATGGAAAAAAAAACAAAAAGAAAAAAAAAAAAAGAAGAAAGTTCTCTTTTTCACCCACAGAATTTTCATATCATCTTCCATAGAATGCATTTATAATTATTTCCATCAACATTAAGAGCAGCACTTACACAATCTGCTATGGTTGACCAATTGCAGAATTTTCAAAGGTGTCTAAGGAAGTTTAATAACTTAAAATACTTGGAACATAGATACTTAGATACCTGTATAAGCTAAGTTGTATGAATTTCTCTGGAAGCACTTATCCTTCCACTGATTTTAAAGGGCAGCTTAGATGTCTGAATTACACTAGCCATTTAACTCCTGGCTGGCTGAAGCTAGGTGAGGGGAATCCCAATCTGTGCATATAAATCCCATTGACTTGTCATATGTCTCCTCTGAAATCTTGGTCTGACATTTTTAAACCAGGATCCCACTTAGAGCCCAACGGCAGGAGTGACAGCTGTGAACACCGGTGTGGTTTCCTGGATCCCTGTGCCTGTCGGAGCAGATTCCAGGGGCCCCTCCTTCCCTCAGCATGGGAAAATAGGTACAGGGAGGCCCCATGGGTGGGGAAAGTGGAGCTGGCTCAACAAAAGAATAAAGAGCACAGTGTGCCTGATGAATGCATATTTAAGAAAAGCGTCCCACCCAAAAGCAAGTGAAAATATGGGAGTTCAGCTTTGTCACAGACTAGCCTCAAGCTAGTCAACCCTTTGGTGAGATAAAATCTAGCCTGAAAAATAGTAATAGCCTACAAATATTTTAATTGACTCATAGTAAATGAGACATTTAAAATTTTTGTGGGTAAAACTTCCTTATTTGTTCAATGAGGAAATCATGAGGAATGGAATAATGAAGATACTATACAAAATTTTAGGACTTTGTCAAATAAAAATGTATGTTCTTACAAAAACATTATTCCTAATTAGAGACAGATTTCTGCAGAGACTCTTCCTTTTGACTGGTTAAAACCCCCCCCATCAATTAATGTATTCCTCTTATCTATACTCTCCAGAAGATATACTTCTAAATAACCATATCTCAAAACTATTAAAACCCGTTGATTTATCTTACGGTTGTAGTGTAGACAGCCTCTGGATCATCTTCTATAACTCTGGAAAGGCCAAAGTCTGATACTTTACAAACAAGGTTGCTGTTGACAAGAATATTGCGTGCTGCAAGATCCCTGTGTACATATCCCATATCGGCCAAATATCTCATTCCAGCAGCAATTCCTCTCAACATTCCCACTAGCTGAATGACAGTAAATTGCCCATCATGTTTCTGGAGGGAAGAAAGGAGCAGCAATTCTTGTTAGTATAGCTGAGAGGAGAAGTAAGAATCAGTTTTATGACTTCAGCTTTCCACGTATTTACTCCTCCTATGGCAAAGAAACTCACTTCACACACACTTTCTTCAGAGATAAAGCATCCAGTTAAGAAATGTGGGACTAATAAAGTAGTGATAGTAACAAAACTTGTTAACCACCGTATATTTCTTACTAACTCATGGCAAGTCACTTCTAAGAGTATCCATCTATTGATTATTTCTTAACATTCTTAGAACTTGCTTCTACGCTCTTCATCTCTCAGAATAATTATTTGTATCAAGAAAATAGGAACTATCTCCTTTTTGTAACCCTAGCTACTGATAATTTTCATTCACAGCTTGGAGTTTATTTAAAAAAAAACCAACCTGTTCTCTATAGAGTGTTTACATATCATGTCTCACTGGCATGCATATCTGGTAAGGAGTTAGAACTGAGTCTAGAACACACCTAAAAAGCACTAAATTGCTCTGAATTTGCAATTTTTTTTTTTTGTTCATCTCTTAAAGAGAATCATAATTCATTTAGGGATTCTTTTATGCTGATTTCCACCATGCTGCCACAGTAAAATTCTGCTCCCAAAAGGCAGAAGATTGGCCTTCAAGTATCAGTGGTTTTAATTTCAACTGGTGGCCATAATAAAACCCACCATGTCTATGACACACTAAATCACATAAATTCCTACAATGTCCCCAGTGATCCTGTCTGATCCTCTCATTTCTGATCTGGTTTTGCTGAAATAACATAGAGAACCTGCTCGTATTTGTCAAAACTCTATTTCAACCTGAAAACCATTTTAATTATATTTAATTAAATATAATAAATAAAATAGAAATATAATATAATTATAATTAATATTTTGATTATATTTTATTATATATGCATGTATACATATATATGCCCACAGGTATAAGACATATTTTTTTAAAGTGTCAATATATTATATATGTCACTTAAAATATGTTTATATATGTTTTCATTTTGGTACTCACTCTAAGAAATGCATCTAAGGCCCCATTCTCCATGTATTCTATTACAATCATGACTGGTTTCCCTGAAAGAAAAGAAGAAAGATATTTGAGAACTGTAAAACAAATGGAGTGCCTTTTTTTGATAAAACGCACACTATTCCTTTGAAGGACTGAATCGTTCAGACATTGAACATTTCTGAGCCCTCCAGCACTGTTACAGAGCTCTAATTTCTTAAATATCTGCATGGAAAGTGGTCATGATTCATAAAATCGAACCATACAAATCAAAAAGTCAGTGTGTTCTCCTAACTCCTGCTGTGTGAACAGGACTCTGGAATAATGACACTTCAGATAATATGAAAGGACATGAGAAACCTTATCTGTCTGCATGGTCTTTGAGGCTAAATGAAACTAGAAAAATAATATGTTTCAAAGTACTTCATCTTTTAATCATGCGTTCATCTAAATTCTTTTCCTCAGGTTGTAGCATAAAGTAAGTATTGTTTCAGTTAGTTACGCATCAGGAGAAAATCCATTAGGAGTGTGTAGTCTGTTTATAATTTGAATCTTTGACCATGAATAAGGCAGAGCAATTTCTGCCGTCCTGTTGTTATTTGACTGACAGGCTGAGCTGCTGCTTACCTCTGGTAACGACTCCCTCTAGGTGAACCACGTTGGGATGGTCGAACTGCCCCATGATGCTTGCTTCACACAGGAAATCTCTCCTCTGCTTTTCGGTGTAGCCAACTTTCAGAGTTTTTATGGCTACTGCAACGTCTCTCTTGCCAGGAAGCTTTAGACGCCCACTGCACACTTCACCAAACTCTCCTAAAATGAAGTAGATCAGTGCTGAATTACTCTGAATACCAGTATTTCTTTTAGTCCTCGATTCAAATAGCCACCTAAGTGTGTGTTTAAATTTAATGAGTTCATATTTGAAATGGATTACTTTGTTATGCGCCTTAAATGAATTGCTGACCCTTATGGAATAAACACTTCAGTTAAGCCAACTGACAGGACTGTTATTTGAATATTTTAAAAGACTTGTTAGTAATTTCTTGCATTTTTTTCAAGAACTGAAAATAAAAGATGAAGTGGCTTTCATAAGGAAACACTATTATTGAAATAGTAATACCATTCCTAAGTAAAAAATGTCATTCTGCTCTACATGGTTTCAGTGCTATCAGTTGCAATGGGTTTTTTTCTTTCAAAAGGCAGCTCTTGCAGAGCTGCTTTTAATTTAGCATCCTTATGATGTTAAATGAAGCACTACATTATTACCTTGAAGCAGGATAATTTACTTTACAGATTATGAAATTAAAGGTGTGACTTATAACAATTTTGTTACATTAAACAAACACAAGCAAATGCTGCAAGTTTGTAAAAGGTTCTAAACTAACAGACAATTGGAACTTGAAGAAGCCTGTGATAAAAAAGACCAAACAGTAAGCAAGAATACAAAAAAAAAAAAAGCCCCAACAACCAAATCTGGAAGAGAAGTAATTGGATTCCATCAGACAGAAAAAAGGATGGAAGCATGTGAGATGTGGAGCTGAATGGCAATATATCTACCTCAGTATTAACTAGATTATGAATGATTTAAGTATTGTCCCTTGCCTCACAGCTGTGTCAGCAGAGAGTGAAAGTGAGATCTCCAATGCTGCAGACAGGAAGAAAAATCTCCCAGTATACATAGAAGAGGGTAGTAACATATGTTACTGAATAAAAGGCTTTAAATTTCTTTAAAAAGAAAGATTAACCACAAAAATATTTAGTAATCTGTCACTTCACAAATTCATCTGGGCTTTGAGAGTTATGGTTCCAAGTCCCTCCTCCAAATCAAATCAAGTCAGAAATTTATCTTCTGCTTACCTGTGGAGTGTCTTAACATTAAGGTATGCACAAGTATGCCAACACACCTACATCTAAGACATGTTTTAGGGTGAGTGCTGAAAAAATGACTGAACTAGACAAGACCTACACAGGGAATTTGATTAGAGAATCCTTTTGGGAGAAACCTTGTGGGATCAGGACTTAAGTCGACATACACAGTGGCAATTTGTCTGGCTGTCAATGGAGAGAAGTATGCTCAGAAGCTGGGCTGAATGCCTGAAGAGACAGATGCTGGGGCATTTTTAAGGATGAGCTGCAAAAAGTCTTGTTTATGACATCGTCAGTATTTGAACACTACTGTTCTCCTATCAGCCTCAAATCGAGCTTTGGGAAAAAAAAAGGAGTACCTGGATCTTGGATTCACTGTTCATCCAGAAGGGTAGAACTTTGACCATGTTTTTGACCATTTTTAACCGGGTTGTTTGAGCAAAACTCCACTCAGTATGACTCTTTTCACAAACCTTATAGGAGATGACTGCATATAGAATCAAATTCCTGTCCCTCACACTCTATGCTGCTGAACCAAGGCTAGCTCAAACCAACTCCGTATACCTCTGTTAATACCATGCTGTACCTTAGCTAACTGACCACACAAGTGTTCCTGCCTGCATATTATCCTCAACAATCCTTGGGCACTGAGGTAAGAATGCCATGAGGTATAGCTGTTACATACACAATAACTAGCTGCTCGTGCCCCTGGCTTGGTGCCTTAATCTCCCTCCTGCACTTCATTAGCAACATGGATGACTATTAATGAGTCCACCACTCACCTCACTCACAGCTCCTAGCCGCAAGAACTTCCTAAAGGATAACAATTTTCTCTAGCAGTACTTTCCAAAATTGTTTCATTCCATGCCGAAAACAAGACATGAGTACAGGAGTGTATCTGTGAGTCTGTGAAACTTCAGAGCCAGGTAATTAGGATACTTGGCACAGGAGACACTGAGGCTTAACTCCCTTCCAGCTCTCTGTGATCTGATTTTGATTGATTTCCAAAGGCAGATCACACACACTTGGGCAAAC
The DNA here is from genome assembly GCA_008694505.1 of Cyanoderma ruficeps. Lineage (NCBI taxonomy): Eukaryota > Metazoa > Chordata > Aves > Passeriformes > Timaliidae > Cyanoderma > Cyanoderma ruficeps. The sequence goes on from VZDJ01000141.1 coordinate 5,417,340, forward strand.
CAGAAACTTCAACTTGTATGTTATGCATTTCTGGCCAGGATGCTAGCCAATGAACTTCTTTTATTCCCAAGAAAATAGTATATTCAGCTGAAATGACTCCCAAAAATAAACCGGAAAAGATGACAACAAGAGAGGGAATAGTGCACAGCCACACAGCCACTAGCTCAGCATGTCAACAAAGCAGAGGCTAAAACAAAGGATGTGTGGTATGAACAACTTAACATAGTGGACACCATATTCTCTATCTGACAGGTGGCCACAGCGGGATGGTAATGAAAATGTTGGCAAGGAAAGCACATACCCCTCATGCAAATTGAGCACAAGCATACTTTCACCCTGTTTGTGTCTGAGAGACGTGGCACTACTCAATAGTTGATGTGGACAGCATTGCTGATGCATATTGAGATTGCTAAGTGGCTTTTCTGGTGCTGTCACTAGCAGAAATTCCATATTCTTCTTTGATGTATGAGTTTCAGCTGCTGCTTTGGGTCTGTTTGCTTCTGTTGTTCCTGGACTGCATTTCATTTCACTCCTGTTTGCTATTTACATCAACAGGTTAAAGCCATCTAAACACGATACACAATATGCTTTCACCACTGCACTCCTAATTAACTTTCTTCAGATTGACTACTGACACACTTTAGTTGTTTTTGCTATCAATTACACTCATTAAAATCAAGAATAAATTCATCTGCAGTCAAGAAAATTAACATTCTGGAATTTGTCATAACAGTGAAAATGCATTTTAAACTGTATACTCTGCAGCTCAAGTGTTTTCAGCATTTTTCTCAGAAGGCATTAGCAAAATCCAACTGAATATATCTTTGTGCTCTGAACTGTTGCTATGCTGGTAGCTTTTTAACTCAAAGCAAAAGATAAAGCTCAGCAATTTTTCTATGCTAATCTTGCATATTGCGTATTTATTAGAAGAGATGCTGCCATTCTGGCATCACAAAAATTACTAGTTAGCAAGGGCTGAATTCTTGTGCTCTTACTCATTGAAGGAATAATTTGCTCAGCAGTGTGGTTAATTTCAATGGCACTACTCCTTGATTAAGACATGATTCAACATGACTGAGGTTACTTTAAAAAGGCATTGTGTATTCTAAGTGTAAAGATTTTTTTACAGGTAAAACCACTTATTCTAGAGAAATTTCTTCTTCTGTTTTTAAATAATACCGCAACATGTAATTTACAGTACCAAATTACAGGGTGATTTTAAAAGTATTCTACTAATACTTACATAAAACAACAGGAAAGCAAAAGAACATTTCCTCCAGGAATCCAAAGTATTTGATATTTTTCTTACTCATGGAAACTTAATTTCACTACATGGAGTAGTGCAATAAAAATGTCACGTATCTTATTAATCCAAACAAATGAAACTGCCTTTTTAGAGCATGAACACCATGGCTTAAGTAGGTGGTAGACAGTTCAAGAGTAAAAAAAAAAACAATGTAGTGCTGGTGCAATTACAATCAGTCATAAGAATTTAAACAATAACTTTTTGTATTCATAAAATATCAAAAAGAAAAATGGTAGAAGAAAAACAGCCTCAGGGAAGATTTTGTTATACAGAAACAAGACCTTCCTACTCTCTATTTAAGATTTTGTGCTGCAGCCAGTTTTCCTTACTCACATGAACAAAGCTGCAGAGGTCAAAAAGCCCCCTTGCAAAAAGGCAAGCGAGCACAACTTGCACAAATGCCTAACGCTTTTACTGTGACAGTAAATAATAGGCAGCACAACTGGCCCACTCCCCCCAGTTCCAATTTTAACAGCAGATACTTAATTAAAAACACATAAGCTTTCAATGTCAAGCAAGACTTTTAATTTACTCATTTATTTGGGGTTTTTTAGCTGTTGTTGGGCTTTCCCCCCTGTTTGTCTTTACATTTTGGAAGCGAGTGCAGCTTCATTGCTCTTAACCACTCTGGCAAATGCAAAAAGTTCTTCTGTACCTGAGGTATAATTATTCGCCTGTCATTATGATGTATGAGTTTCGATCCCGGCTAAATGGAACAGTTGAATCAGGAAGCCACGGCAGCCTTACCTGCGCCAATCACACGCTCAATTTTAATACAAGAGGCATCTAGCTCCTTGGCGAATTGATGGACAGCTCTATTTGGGTCCTCGTAGGTTTCAGGGTCAATGTAGGTTTTGGTGCCTGGAAATTTAACTGTAATGATGTAAGAAAGCATGACTGTGATGAAGCAAAAGCACTTATTGTGCAGTCAGCCCAGGAATTTCATTATGCAGAGTGCTCCTTGGAAGAGTGAACCTGTTTCCATGCTGCCTGAGCCAGAGCTGCACTAAGAGGCAACCTTAGTTTTAGGCATCATCTGCAAGCATGCTGACACAACTATACACAATCCCATCTCTAAAAAAATGACTAACATTAGCATCTGCATCTCCTCTTCAACTGAAAGAAATAATAAATATTAAATAGTGCTTAATGGAAAAAAAATGCAAGGGTTGAGTGGGAGTAAAAACAAAGCGGTGAAAGGGTATAACACCAGCAGAGGAGGTGAAAGTTTCTTTCCCGTGTAAGGACATCTTATCCTCTTCACCCAGGACGTGTAAACAGCATTTCTTTATGTTACTTCTCTCCTCTAGAGGGATTTGAAAGGCTCCTCCACCCCCTTGAATTTGCTTAACTTACTGAATGTAATATTGTTTGTAGACTGTGGCAATAGTCAAACTATTCACAGAACTCAGAAATTACATCCTTAGGTGTATTTCTTGCATTATAATATGAACATAAGAAACACCAGTAGCCAACTTGTAACAGCACAGGAGGGGAAAGTGGCCTCTGTGGCACAATTATCTCCCCTCTCAAGCACCTAAGTGAGTAATACACAGCAACTTGTTTTTTACCCATTCTTTCTCCATGCTTAGTGCAGCTCAGGCAGCACAGTGCTCTGGACAGCATGCAGGTTTTTTCCCTTAGTTTGCTGATGACTCAGGTAAATTATTTTTTGCTATTCTGGTCAAAGTACAAACTCCTGGTGATAGTAGAGCAACCCTGAAAATCTATTAATCAAGCAATTTTTATGAAATAAATTTGCTCACTAGGTTTATACTTTTGAGTTTTAATTAAATCAGTGAATTAAAACTCAAGACAAAAATGCAGAAATGTTTCTCTGTTAGTTGATATATTCATATACAAAAACAGGATAAAAAGTCAATACAAAACATGAATAAATTTCAGTTGCTTTGTATTCTTTTAATTTAACATAGAATATATTAAATTTGAAAATATTTTGAAAAACAGCTTTGTAATCATGTGTATTTATGCTTTAGATGGTATTAATGACCTAAATCCACAAACTGTAAGAAAAAAAACCCCCCAGACCTAGAGAAATTGTTTCAGTAATATAGTGAATTTACAGCCAGGGAAATTATTTGAAATGTTGCCCAGATGTTGTTATCTGTCACACAATATACTTAAATGGATCTTCTTTTAGTTGTATCAGAAATTTATATGCTGAATTTTTAAAAAATTATTAATATTTATTTTTTAAAACCAAAAGAGACTGGACAAAATGAGAATTAAGCAGTAGGTTGACCTCTGGTAGTAGTGCTTTAAGGCAAGGAGATGAAGGAGACATACCCTTGTGTTTGTGATAAAGGGTCTGGATTGGAAGTAACCTTGCGAATCTCAAGTGGGCCTCTGATGGTTCTTTGTTCAAGCTGTCATAAAACATTTTGACAGGCCAAGGCTATCCTGGCATAGCAACGTGAAATAATGCTGGCCTGCATTTGCAGACATTGTTAGATGAAAAAGGGAGGAGGAAACCAAATATAAATCTGAATTGCTTGACTAAACTCCTCCATTGTACTTGTATCTTCAAGTGTAGCACTTGAGGTCAAAGAGAGATGAAGGGAACTGAAATGAAATATATGATGGTCCATTAGATGCACTGCTTTAGAATCTGCTTTAAAAAATGTTTGCTTATAAGTTTTTGTTCTACATAAGTGCTTGTTGTAAGTTACATTTTTGAAAATCTCGTCTGGTACCTCAGTGCAAAAGAATGTTGTCTGGCTATTACAGATCAAAAGGTCACCAAACTGGTGTTCACAGCTCTGTGACAAAGCTGGTGACCACAGCATTGGGTTCCATCTCCCTCTGTACATGGCTATCAAAAGAAATTAAATGCTACATCTACAATCAACAGATGAAGGAAAACTAGTTTGGCAAGAAGTGACTTTTATCTGGTGCCTCAATTTAAGAAAGACTGTGTAATATATATTGCTCAATAATCAATAATGCTCAATAATCAGGCTAATTTTCTAGATATCCAGATTTCTTGAAAGTAAAATTGAGGGAAAGGCACACTCATAAAATCTCACCATTCCTGGATCAACTATCAATTATTATGTAGCAGCTTTCAAATTAATTAATTTACACATTTATTGAAACAAAAAAAAAAGTCACCAATAATGGAGGTAAGAAATTAGTTAGTTAGTATCCCTTTTGTTTATATACTGACATACAAGAATACATGGTTGATCTTTTCCTTCAAGGACGTAACGGGGATTTTAAAAGTAAAAGTAGTAGCTCTTCTGGAGATGTGAAAGGCTTATAATGCATTATGAGAGGCAAATTTCAAATTCATCACTCCCAGAAGAGCAGCATTTAAGTAAAATGAGATTTCTGACAAATTCTTTAGAATCAGCTGCACTGCAAAGTGCACGATACATGATTCTTATCTCATTATTATTTTCTGCCTTTCTGGCACAGTTTACGAATTGATTGACTAAAGCTGCAATGATGTCACTACTTAGTTTGACATTCACTGCATTTAAGCAATTTAGATAGCCACACATTCAAACTTTGGAAATGCGATCAATTTCCAGTTGATTTTTTCAGGGAAGAAAGGTAAAACAGAATCTTGGTCTGTTTTTGAGTAGAGCTTTGGCTAAAACTATTCATTTAAAGAGGAATGCATTGAGAAAATGCTTAGAATTTATGGCTGGTGGCGACTTAATTTTCCATGTGACATTACTTTTAGATAATAGCTCATGATTTTAACATATCTAAAACAAGCCCTATTGCTTTCATAAAAAATGTAATAATCTGATGGATTTAAGCTACAACTGCAATTATTGGTATACAACAAAGGCTAAATACAGCACAGCATGACTAAATAGCATGTGAGAGTGACCAAGTATGGGAGAAGACTGGAAAGACGGGCCTTGTTCCGCATCAGAACTTATGTTCAGTTTAATTCTGTGATTTTTCACTTGTGGTTGCCCAAAATAATTTTGCAACTTAGTTTAACACACTTTCTGAGTTAATGACTAAAACAGGTTAAAAGATTCCTCTCCCCTTACATTTTCAATTGTCATTAAACCAAGAAAGATGCGTTTTATTGAGTTTTCCCAGGGTTCTAGCTTAAGTTGAAAAGGTAGACATGATTTTAATAGAGGCTTTGGGTACTATTCTTAGCTAGGCAAGTGATTCTACATTACACAACAGCAATGAAGTGGCTGACCTTTCTTTTCATATTAAATATTCTATTTTTAAGGATATTGTGTTTCGTAAATATTGATGGTGCTACTGTATTCACAGTAGCAGAACACAGTTTTTCACCAGAACAGCTTCATTTTAGGGTGATGCAGTGACTCACACTTTGTTAATCTGAAGTTTGCCTGAGGTAAAGATCAAAAAGTCACTTAGGCAAAGGTCTGTTGAATACTGCACCTCAGAGGTATCATTAGGACAATGTGAAACATGTATTCAAAGCAACCAAAAGGAAACAAAAAATGCAGAATGAAAACAACAGTATATCATAGACATGTATAGAAATAAAACCATCTGTGTGAACAATGGTGACTTTAATCTGCATTCGTTTTGTGTAGGTCACATTTTTACAGTGTTTAACTTCCCACTTGCTATTTACACAGCATTTTTGAATTTCCTATGGATTATCTTTCATGGAGTCTTGGTTTAGTATTGTCTACATTATTGCAATTGGGAATTTTTGAAAGGGAGAGAAAAAAAGCAAAACACTTACAATGAAAGTAAAGTTCTTAATCCNGAAAGTAAAGCTCTTCATCCCCTTCTTGATCTGCTTTGCTATAGCCACAATGCCTGAAAAGAAAGGAAAACAGTTTCACTAGTAAATAATGATTTACTTCTCACATCTAAAGTCCTGACAAAATCAGTTCTGCAGGCTGGGATTTTCAGGCACTGAGCACCTAACTGCTGTAGGCCCTTTGAAACTTTCACCTGTAATTCTATTGACAGCAGAGTTTTAAATAAATCATGAACAGTTGCAATCAAAAGGCTTTTGTATCAAATACCAGTCGGGACAGGTCCTAGAGAAAAAAATTCTAGTTCTTGTGAAAGGCTTCTACAGATAAAACAGAGGATTAAAGAACTTGAAAGTAGAACACTGTTTTACATGAGGTTATTCTTAAACTCACTGCTGTGTCTCTTTTTCTTGAATGTAAAGTCATTTAAAGGCTGATCAGATAAAATGTCAGACTTCTCCATGTGAGAAAACTGAACAGAAAGAGAGACTTTGAGGAGTACAGGTAAAGAACCTGCTAGGGGTTCCTTTTACAGCACATTTACGTAGGACAAAAAGAACATCTTGATACAAGTATCTTGCCAAAGTAAGAGGACAAACCATATAATTGACAATGGGTTTTAAATGAAAACTGTTCTTACTAAGAATTATTTCTATTTCAGTTTTCCAAATCACTATCCCAGGTTCAACTGTGTCTCAAGTGCTCACAAGAGTGGTGTCAGATGCGGTTATGTCCATCAAAGATGCAATACCTTCGTCCAATGATGAATCCAAACACCATGAAGACCAGGATGATAGTTCCTGCCACAGCAACCACAGCTATGATAATAACAGGATTCTGTTCACTGGAAACAGCTGTGGCTACAAACAGAGCACAGAGCTGAGATTAGTCAAAAATCAATCCCTGCTAAGGGACTTCAAAAATTTAAGTCGATCATCATGAATTGTAGACTGTCTACCATTGTAGACTGTCTTTGTCTGAAACAATTGCATTGATAAAATTAGCTTAAAGAAGGGCCTCTATTGGAAATTAAACTAAATGCTGTATGGGTTAATGATTGTCCACAATGAATAAAAAGAAGCCAAGCTGGAATTTCCTTAGCCAAAATGGTACAGCCATTAGCTGAAAGCCAGCACCACTAGCATCAGTCACTTCCACTCCCTACTACTGCTTTGCTGCATCTGTGTTGACACCCTCCTAAAAGGGGAGTCCTGGATATCCCCGTAAGGAGGAACAATAGGAGGGTAATCCCTAACTCTGCTCCTAGCCTCCCCTCTAAAGCTCATTGGTATGACTTTGAGGGTTTCCAAGGAAATAGTGTCTTTAAGAAAAATGTTTGAGCTGAAACACTATTAACACAGATTTCCTAGGTAGCGTATTTCAATCTCTTACTGCTATTAATCATTGTAAATGGCTATTATTACTTACCATTTGTTTCTGTTAGCAACAAAAAGGTGCTTCCACATTAAAACAAAATGGAATTCTCCATGCTTCAGAGAATTTACATGCTAAAATATCCACACATTATTGCTCTTTTTATTCAGATATGCCAATTCTATTAATATATGCAAATGTATACACGTCACATTAATGTAAACTGAGGATGTAAATACTTAGCCTGAGAAACCTTGAGGTTTGTTAAAAACATTGCTTGTCTGACATCTAATAAGGGTGGCCATGTACTCAGAGACACATTAAATAAGCACAGCTCTCCGGAACTCTGTGGAGATGCACTGGTTTGTAACAGAGAGGATCTGAACCAGGAGATGAATAGAGGATGAGACATGAGGGACTGTGTAAGTGAGAGTCAGCTGGAATCACAGAATCACAAAACTGTAGAATCATTTAGGTTGTAAAAGACCTCCAAGATCATCAAGTCCAACCTTTGATCGAACATCACTATATCAACTAAACCACAGCAGTAAATGCCACTTACAGTGGCACTGGGTGGCCCATTCCAATGCCTAACCACCTGTTCAGTGACAAAATTCTTCCTGATATCCCCTGGTCCATCAAGAGGGTCTGTCTTCTTGTCCTGTCCCTAATTGCCTGGGAGAAGAGTCTGACCCCCATCTTACAATAAGCTCCATTCAGGTACTTTTATACAGTGGCTCCTCCCTGAGCCTCCATTTCTCCAGACTAAACAACCCCAGCTCCCTCAGCTTCCCCTCATCAGACTTGTGGTGCTACATATTCTGTTGCCCTTCTCTGGACATGCTCCAGCAACTCAACGTCCTTTTCAAAGTGAGGGGCCCAGAAGTGGACATAGAACTCATGCTGTGGCCTCACCAGTGCCAAATACAGAAGGATGATCACTATCCTAATCCCACTGGTCACAGCATTCCTGAAACAAGCCAGGATGCCATTGGCCTTCTTGGTCACCTGTACACACACACTGGTTCCTATTCAGTCAGCTGTTGATCAGCATCCCCAGGTCCTTTTTCACTGGGCCACTTTCCAGCTACTTTTCCCCTGGCCTGTAGTGTTGCATGAGGCTGTTGTGACCCAAGTGCAGGTTTCAACACTTTGCCTTACCAATCTCATACAGCTGTCTTTGGCCCATCAATTCAGACTGTCTAGATCCCTCTACAGAACTTTCCTATCCTCCAGCAGATCAACACTCTGGTCCAGCTCAGTGCTGAATGAGAGTTTACCGAGAGAGTGCAAACATCAATTATAATATTAAACAAGACTAGCCCCATTACTGAGTTTAGGGGAACCCCACTAGTGACCATCATCAGCTGGGTGTAGCACCATTCACTACCGCTCTCTGGACCTGGTAATCCACCCATCTTTTAGCCAGCAAGGAGTGCACCTGTCTAAGCCATGGGCTGCCAGTCTCTCCAGGAGAATGCTGTGGGAGTGAGTATTGAAGGCTTTACTGCAGTCCAGGTGGAGTACATCCGCTAAGCAGGTAACTTGGTAATAAAAGGAGATCAGGTTGATGAAGCAGCCTGCCTTTCCTAAGCCCAAGCTGGCTGCACCTGATCCATTTGTTGTTGTGTATGTGCTTTGTGATCATACTCAAGATGATCCATGACTCTCCCTGGCACCAAAGTCAGGCTGACCTCAGCCTGTAGTCCTCCAGACCCTTCTTCCAACCCTTCTCATAGATGGATGTCACACTAGGCAATCTCGTCATCTGGGACCTCAGCCTTTTCCTCATCCTTGGCTACACTCCTGCACATCAAGAAAAGGATGGGTATTTTCCTTGACCCTCTTTTTGTTGTTAATTCATTTATAAAAACAGTTATTATCTTTCACAACAGTGGCCAAATTGAGTTCTAGTTGAGATTTCACCTTCCTAGTTGTCTCTCCACATGACCTAATAACATCCTTATATACTTCCTGAGTTGCCTGCCCCTTTCTTCCAAAGGTCATAAACTTTCTTTCCCCTGAGTTCCAGTGAAACTCACTATTCAACCATGCCAGTTTTCTTCCTCCTGGCTCACCTTTCAGCACACAGGGACAGCCTGTGTCTGTGCTTGCAAGATTTCCTTCCATCTCCTCCTGTTTGCTAACCCATACTGTGTGTGTTGGTGTAGATGCACTCCAGCTGGGCTGATTTCACCCCCAAAATTGGCATGCCACCCCCAGACTCACCTCAAGTGAGCCTGGTCTTATCCCCTTCCCCTTTCAAACCTAGTTTAAAGCCCTGTCAATCAGCCCTGCAAACTCATGGGTTAGAATCCATTTCCCCTTTTCAGACAGGTGAATCCCATCTGTCTCCAGCAGGACAGGGGCCATGTAAACTGTCCCATGACTGAAATGCATCCAACAGATGAAAGAGAAGGAAAAAAAGGAAACCAAACTGATAGGTGATTAATGAAATTAATGGCATGATAATATGGTTTATTGCTGGTACTGGTAACTGAACAGGAATGTCTACGCCAGGATTTACGAACTCCACAGAATCAGGTTCCTGTTACAGACTTCAAGGGTTCCCATAGAAACAAATAACCTAGACTTTTCTTGGGAGAAGTGAGCCAATCAACATGATTTATTTTCTCACTGACACTGACCTGTACCAACTGTTTCCCCCCAAAATAACAAATCCCTTGTTATACTACACAGATTTAGAATAGTCTGCACTGGAGAGAAATTACACACACATGTATACACACACCCCTCTAATTTTATTTCCTGAAGAAATTTGTAATTTTTCTGTATTCTCTCTAACGCATATAAGGAAATGCACACTATTCCTATAAGTCTTTAACTAAAAAAGAATGTTTATCTTTAAGTAACTATAACTTTCTGAGATACACAGGTCATTAAGATGCTACTGTAGACTTGCCTATATTCCACTTGTGCACCTTTAAAAAAAACATTGTTGACTGTCTTCTGCAAGAGCATAGGGGCACTAGTCATACAACTTAGTTCCTGCAACTTATCTAGGCCATCAAAACAGACAATCCCAAGGAATGTCAAATTTCTGTAAAATATAGCATTTCCTTAAACTGTTCCCATCTCTCTTTGAACTTCACTGAAAATCTCACTTGGAAGTGAAGAAGAGGCAGAATCCTGTCATAATGGCCAGGGTGTGAAGCTTAATCCATCCAAAAAAGCTTGGAAAAATCCCCAGCCCAGCCTGTCACCTAGTCCAGTAGCCAAGATAAGTGCATAGAGGCTGACATATGTGAGTGGGTTGCTCTATGTAAGTGCCTCACAGATTTTGGGTACTGGCACATTCTGGAAGCAAGCAGACAATGTTTTTTGGATTCTGGAAAATGTTGAGGACATAGTATACTGGCCAACTGGTAAGACAGGTGGGATGCGATGTATGATTTATTTTTATATCTTTTAAAAAAGAGGGGAGGGAGTAAATTGTGGGCATGGGCTGGTATAAATTCAGTTACAGCAGTGTGAGACATCTGCCTGTGTTCAGGTACTCTACTGCTTCTCCTGTATGATGAACTCAGTCTGCTGGTGTAAGAGTGAATCAGAACACGGCTCCTGGAATGATCCCTGTGGCTTGGCAGAAACAAAAATGCTAGAGTGTTCTTAGAGGAATGATTTTGGGATGCAGAAGGTCTTTTCAGGGCGTGCCTGCATGGCTACCTGTCACTGGTGACAGGGAATCAGCACCAAGACAGGAAAGTCCTTACCCCTGCTCAAACTCCCAGGGCGACACAGGGAGCTGGTATTTGGGCATTTGGCTACAGTTGACACCTGATCTGAGCTATGAGATGTGTACATCTGATGCACAATGCTAAATTTAGAGGAGTCACATTTAAACCAGCTCTTAAATACATGGTTGTAGGGATGGGGAATACCTATCTGAACATCCTGGGGGATTTAAAAAAGGATATCAGTTGAAAATGCTGTGCAGCTGCTCCAACAACCTTTTCTCACGCAAGCAACTTCAAGTGCATGATTTCTGGAATAGAATTCTTGGCAAAGTTCACCATGAAAGCTTCAGTGATAACTGGATCTGTGTATGCCAAATACTACTTTCTTAAGTATTATGCTTTAGGCCTTCTATAAAAATTTGTAGTATTGGTATTTCAGACTTTAGAGATCAATTTTACATATGCATAATGCTTCAATCTTGTTTGATTTACTCTAATTCATGAAAAAAGGAAAAAGCAAAACTTCATGCCAGGTTTTGTCAAGTGCTTCTACTTTAACAGTGAGAGCTGTAAAGAAGTCAAAGACTGGACTCAACAACCTCAGAGGTCTTTTCCAACCTAATTGATTCTGTGATTCTGTAAGTGAAAAAATCTGCTCCCATTACAAAAAGCAGAGGACCATTTTTAGGTCCACTTGCTACAAACCACTTGACTTTTAAATACTTCAGTGAACCAAGAGATAGAATTGAGACTTAGGTGATATTTTACATATTTGTGTGTTTTTTCAGAAGGACTTCTGTTTCTAATAATCAGCCAACAAAAAAATACTACTAGAGCCATTGACTGATTTGTGGCAAACACAGTGTAGAATACAAATAGTCTGTCTTTATAAAGCATGTTTACTTCATAATTTTGAAATTTTTCCATAAATATCTATGCAATACCAAACATGTATGATATGATCCAATACAGGTATAATATATGTCTATTTTACATATCAGCTAATATTAATATAATGGATATAGTTCCTCAAATATTGAAAAGTGCCTATACAGTTTCTATCACAATTCAGCAAACAGCACATGATTCAAAAATCTCCTTAATTAACCAACCAAACAGTGCCAACCAGTGGAAGTGCCAGGACAAAATCCAGGTAGGCAATGTGACTAACTGAATGTGGTGGTCATATCCTTACCTAAATATACATGTGTGTATTTTTTTCTTAAAAGGCCTTGGCATTTTTAAAAGCTGCATTCAGAAATCCACTGGAATAATGAGAAGCCAAAGCCTCTAAACTGTAGGATAACGGTTTAGTGTTCACTTGCATGGTACTTCCCTTTAGGTCCAAAGGGAAGCACCATGAAAGTGAACAAAACAGAACAATTGTTTTTTCCAAAAACAATCCTCCAAAAGGTCTTCCTTTAAAATGATAACAATAGATGAATGTGATGAATCTCTAAGTTCTGATAAAACTATAAATAAAATAAAAGAAACAAATACTTTAATGTAAAACAATTTTAGAAGAGTTTAATGGAATTTGCTCTCTTTAACCAATATTTTCATTATTTCTGAAAACCATATATGGGAAATTTTGGATGCTTATACTTGCTGGGAATTATATTTTATAATGTTGTCTCAAGATAATGGAAAATATGCTACTTCTAGAATTCTCTTTAACAAAAACACAGGACATTTTTCATGGCATCTCAAAGCATTTAGCTGGCCTGTGACAAAAGAAACCTGCTGTGCATGCTGGCCATGAATCTTTGTGGTTTATACGGATTTTTTCATCATCTGAGTCAGAAAAGGATTACAGGAGAGTGGTCAGTGATGCATTTATTATAGGATTTCCTATTCTCCCATATGTTGACCAAACTCCAGTCAAAACTGTTTATCTTTGGAATCATCTTTGCTAATCTTAGCAGCCACCAGTCTGCCTACATTCAGTATGTAAAAAATACTCAGATAATTAAGGAAATGTTGAGGAAATATTTTGATGTACTAATTTTAAACCACTATGGACAATAAATTATCTAATTAGCAGAAACTTATTATGACAGACTTCTAATTTGTTTTCCAGAAAACTATTCAAAATAAGAAATTACTTCTGGCTGTACCTCAGGTTCCCATTCTGCAAAATGGGGATTCTGCTACTGACTTTTTCTACAGATGGGAAATATGCCATTAGACACAGAGCTAATAATATTAGTAATAACAGCTTACTCCTGCTATTATGATAATTATAATTTCAATTATGTCTATTAGATATGTGGTATTATTCCTTATTTATCGTTTTTATATTCTGTGTGGAACTAAGGTGGAATCAAGACCTAACTACTGTATATTAAGAATAACCACAAGTTGTTCAGGTGACAATTAAGAGGATACCATAATGTGTGCCTGCACACAGTCTTAGATAGACTGCTGCATAGGGTGCATACAGGGTATGGCATCCATATCCTTTGAACTCATAGACTGTGTATTCCTATATTCCCAGCTCCAAATCTGGCTGACCTGATGGCAAGATAAGCAAAAGCTCTAAACCAGGGTAACCAAATTTGGGTCTGCAACAGGCTGGTGGATCTGCCAGGGACACAGTTCCTGTGAAGGGGCTCAGGGCTATCAGGTTTCACCTATGAAAGAAGTTCTTTTGTTACACAGCTTACAATTTATATGAGCCAGAAAGGAACTTAGTATCTTTGAGATTCCCACTTCTTTACTAAACTAAATTACCAAGGAATTCAAGATACACTAAAGAAGGACTTACAGCTAAAGACAAACACANGGGTTGAAATCTCCTCCTTCCTTCTCCCAGTTACAGAAGAATCTAGTTGAGTTATTCAGTTCACCACTACTCATTTCTTTTGTGGGGAAAAAATAAACGTGTATTTGAATAAAAAGAAAAAAAAGTCTTTGCATATTAGAAGGACAGCAAAGGAGAAAAACCTAATATGTAACAAACCTCCTCCAGCCAGTTATAGGACTAGTCTTCACTTCTATGGTAAAATAAATTATGGAAGCATATCCTTCAAAAGACAATGACAAAAATCCACCTTCTGTAGAACTAAATTCTTTTGACTTGTAAATATATTGCTTATGACTCTTTCCTTTCTTGCTTTACTTACTACTTCTACAGAAAGGGTTTGTTTCCCATAAACCTAATTCCTTACCTGTGGCTTCTTCCAGTGTGGCAACATCCAGTCTGGGGCTGTAATTTCCATAACCAGCAGCAGTAAAAGCACGAATCTGGAAAACATACACTGTTCCTGGCTTTAGGTTATTAATAGAAGCTGAAGTGGACTTGGTTTTCACTGTTGAATAGGTCCTCTCTCTTTGATCCTGGAAAGAATAAGACAAAAGATTAAATTACATTTACAGATCCGATTTTATCATGATTGCACAACAACAACTGACAGCCAGCCTGGGTAGTTTATTTCAATTTGCTGAACGCTCTTTTTCCCCAACAACAAAAAATAAAGCATACTCTGTGGAGTATTACAAAACACTGTCAATGCAAAGAAGAACTCTAAGTGTAACATAAAATTCAAATGTGATGCTTATGTTGTTACTCATAAAACATCCCAACAAAAAATGGTTGCTTTTTTGGCTCTGATTAAATTTTGTGAATTTTTGATGAGAAATAACCACGGCTTTCCAGAGGAATCTGTGAGGTCTAAACAGTTCAAGGACAGGGGAATTTTTCTTCCTTGGTCAGAACATGACAAACATAGAGCTGCACAATCTGCTTTCATTCTGCATTAATTCAGTTCATAGCTGTCAGAATTTTCTTATTTCTAGAGTACTTCAAAGTTACCATGAATTAAGTCCTAGACATTGTGAAATGAATGGAAAAATTCTGACTGACATCATTACTTTGACATTGTACCCATCCATCACCTCTAAAAAATACAATATCACCAATGTATAATTGGCTGGATTTTGCATAATTTCTGAGTTCCTTAACTCAGTTTTCACTTCAGATTTTTATCTCTGGCTTTTAGTCTTTTCTCTGTTTTAGACTCTAAGGCACAAAGAGGAACCCAGGGAAAGAAGCTCAGTATGACACTCCACAAATTTGAAGCTGAAAGATTACAAACCCTATGAGTAATAACTCACTTTCAAATAGTACAAAAGCTGTATCACAGATCATTAGAGTATTCAAAAAGCTCTACTTATTCATCACATTTACTGACACAGATTATGTTTCAGCATAGATATGTGAAGCCCTGTTGATTTTTGGTGGCAGATGCAACCCTGATTTGAAGGGCAGAAGAGATGAATTAACCAACCATCTGAATGCACCACATGACCAGAGAAGCATGAGCCGTACGCAGCAGTGCTAATGAGACGGATACAGAGGGAAGGAATAAATCTGTAACTCATTTCAATAATACTTCACCAGCTAAAAGTGATGGAGAGCCTTCCCTGTCACAGTCAGTAAAGCAACAAAGGATTTTGCTAAAATACAGGGCTACACAGAACATATATGATTTCTTTGCTCAGATTCAGTAAGAGTTTCTCCTGGTTCTTGCCCAGTCTGTTACTTGAGCAAGCCCACAGTCTTGGCTAGCAACAATTTTCCACATCTTCTCCGAAAGAATTTAAATCATCTGTAAGTGAGGATCATGTCAGAATGTATGTTGGTATATGAGAAAGAACAGGAATGCGTGGGAGATGAGAAACAAGTGTAAGGAAACCGTGAACAGTCAGGTTCAGGACTGCAAGCCACAGTGGGATTTCAGTTTGGGTTTTGATGCATAAACGAGGCTTATTTGAATTGCCAACAGTCCTTGTATTCAAAACTAAATAAATAACAAGAAAATAAAAATAACCTGAGCTAGAAATCTCACAGGACAGGCTTACTTTGGAGATTTCAGGCAGTTTCCATTCCAGCTCTAGCCAGAAGTGAGAGGTGAAAAAAACACTTATCAGAGTATTTCAGAACTACAAAAATGTTTGATTTAATTCGACTCTAAAAGAAGCTGAAAGTTCAAATCCTTTTATTTTTCTTTTCTTTTAAATGAGTGGAACAAAACTTAAACGGCCTCTCTTGTAGTGAGCAAGAAGATTATGCAGTAATTTTAAAGCTGAAATGCATTTTTTTGGAAGGAAAGCAACCATTTTAGTATATGTGCAAAAATTACCTCAGTTTAAGTTACATAGTCCAGTTTATCTGTGACTGTTAGATTGAGCTTTTTTATTCCCCTTTATTAATTTCACTGTATTAAGTATAATACTGGAAGATGTCTTTCCATTAAAAAAACAAACTTTAACATCAGTTTTTCTCTTTCCAAACATTAAAAACTGACAATGGAATTTGGTTATTTAAAATGAGTCAAAGAGAAAATAATAAAAGCCACATTATTAAAGCTGTCATCCTGTAAAAAGCTGGGTATTTTGGTCGTTTTTCTGTCATTTTACATTACCCTTAAATTATTTATTTTATTTAAACAGATTAGAAACTGCTCTGCACATTAAAAAAATCCAAGGTTTTTGGTTCTCAATTTTTATTTTTTTTTCTTTTTCGTTTTGTTTTTGGTGTGTTTTGGGTATTTTGGTTTGTTTCTGGTTTCTTTTGGTTTGGTTTTTTTTGGTTCAGAGGACAGTTTTGCCCTTGCGAAATACGTAAAGTTTTAACAGTACTTGAACTTTAATTATGTGTACATGTACACACACATGCTGGAGGAACAAAAATTGTCTCCTAAAATAGTTAAAATTTGTTCCAAATAATTATTTAGCTATCTGTACCTATCTGCTAGACTTTCTTATATGAATCATTAGAGTGAGCAACTTAAATTGGAAGTTAACATCAACAAATAAAAATTTTATTCCTTTCCCAAATCATATAAAAATCTTTTGATAAGTATATTTGTGTAATTCAGCACTGAAAATGAAACATGACTCTTGATATTACATCCAATCTGGGCTGAATTTACCTAATTCTGTGTTACCTAGTAAGCTGACATGCTCCTTTTGATATAGGGGTACTGTTACCTTGCCTGCAGAAATGTCCTCATGAGTGACCACAAAGGAGTCCCTTTATTATTTGGGGTTTTTTTTAATATATATATATTTTTTTAATTTTCTTTTTCACAGAATGTTTTATAAAAATTTAGAAGTATGTCACGTTATGCAGTCAATTTCCCAGGGAATCTGGAGGAGCCAAACTTAGTCTGGGTTCCATGACAAACACAGAGCTGCACAACCTGCCTTCACTCTGCTTTCATCCAGTTTACGGTTGTCAGAATTTTTTTATTCTGCAGTACTTCAAAGTTATCATGAATGAAGTCCTGGACATGCTGAAATGAATGGCAAAACTCCAACCGACATCAGTAAGATTGCAATTTCACTCTACCAGAAACAGAGATCACTTCATCTACTATTGAAAAGCAGCCTTCAATTCATTATTGTGTTGAGAGAACAAGTGAAAAATAAATTTCGCAGTCCTGGTCCTTTTTAAAAGGAGAAATAAGGAATATTTATTTCCTAAAGGTCTAGGAAGTGTTTTGAAAATTTTCAGACATCAAGTAGAAGCTGCCCAACTCATAAGGAAACACAAAATGCCGTCAAGAGTTGCGCTTGATACATTATTTCAAGACTAGAATTACGTTGATACAGAAGGAAATGAAACAAGCTTTAAACCCAGTGTAGAATAGATGTGAAAACATCAATATAATCATAAAAAAATCCAAGTATGATTTAACAATTAAAAAAAAGGAAAGAAAGGCAGATTTTGAGTGTATATTTAATTTTTAGTATGCCAAAATACAATATATGAGACATGTGATAGCAGTAATAATTGCAGGATTTAGCTAGTTATTAAAAACAAGCAAAATCACTGGCTTTGGAGAGAATGGGTAGTTGATAGCTGATGACTTTAACACTGTTCCACAACGCAGCAAGCCAACATAAAGCAAACAACACATTGTTGCACATTACAGATAATCTTAGCACTTACTTTCTCATAATACTTGATTTCATATTCAGTAATGACTCCATTGGGATGTTCTGGTTCCTGCCAGGAAAGCTCCACGCTCCTCTGCAGCACTCTTTCTTTCATTACGCCACTAACTTGCGAGGGAGCTGTTTGGACGAGATGTGTCAATAAATAAAAAGCAAATTTGTTGGATGCCTAAAACCAAATGTCATTACTGATCCACCCCATGCTGAGCCACTTTCATTAAGGTAAAAGAAAGCACCTTTTCATAGCTCACAATTCAAAGCTAATGAATATTCTAGCAGATCCCTATTACTGTTCATAAACTTAGAACAGAAATCGAATAAAGTGCAAACAGCAAAAGGTGTCATTATTCGAGTTCGTGCAAAACTGAGATTGATGGGATAGGAAAAACAACTAAGCAAATTAATTCTGATGATGATAGCAAATCAAATTTTTAGATTGATGTGTAGTAAATTAAGAGTCTAAATATTTATTGCATATGTTTCTGAAATGCATATAAAAAGATAAATAATCTTTTAGAAACAAAATCACACTTTAGGCTGATTTGATATGAGTAATTCCAGTTCTGCTTAAAAACAAACTCTCACATTATCTGATTACGACATGACGGTGATGAAAATGACTTTGTTAAGAGACTAAGCCCACTCGTTTTCATTAGTTCAAACCTTTCCAGGACATTTTCTCTTAGAGCTAAGTTTCCATATTTGGTCTCGGCATTTTTGAAAGTGCAAGACAATTTAAGGAGTAGATCTTATGGAAAAAAGGGGACACTCTACACTCTGCCTCACTCTACAGATATAAAAATAAATGCACACTTCATGCATGCACATGTACACACACTGAGTTTCCTAATAAACATCTCCCACAAAAAAGGACCTTTTGGAATTTAAAAAAAACAATACAAAAGCATTATATAGACATTGACTCTTACATAAAAAATGTATAAGAGAGAATGTAAACTGTGAGACACTGAAAAAACCCCTCGCTTTCTCAACTTATTTTTAATGAGAAAGACAGCAGATATTTTGCTGATGTGCAGCATCAAAGGATACCAAACACCACAGTCTTCCTCAAACATACACACTGAATTTAGAACAAAAGTCCTGTAAAACCATAGCACTTTAAAAAAACAACTATGGTATTGGAACCATGCAGAACTTGATCTTGTTCTCATTCAGTTTAATGGAAATCAATTTTGCTCATGCAAAAAGATAAAGAAAGAGAGGACCTGACCCTCAACCCCCTACCTTTAAAAGCTAAAGGCCATTTACATGGATAAGGACTTGGTCTTGGGGCAGGCTCAGACACAGAAAAGGTGCCAGAGATAAATTTATTAAAAATAATACACTAGAGATAATACTAAAGATATTAAATTAGAGATAAATTTATACTTTTTCTAACACAGAATCTCATTCTTATTATTTATTGAAATTTTTGTTTAAAAACCTGAAAATTTTAAATTTTTTAGGTTAAAAACCACCACCATATTTCAGAACCAAGTATAAAGCTTTCACTATGTAAAATTATGTAGTCTTCAGATAGAACACAATTTTTATCCCAAGCAACAAGGTGATCTTCACTTTCTCTGGTTTTTTTAAATAACATAAAACATCTAGAATGCACACTCTGGTATCATTAAGTATAAAGACATAATGATACAATTAAAATACCTACAGCACAATCAAGAAAAAATCCTCTGAAAAATTAAATTGGACTGTTAACTTCTTATTGCAACTTTCTAGGATTTTTTTAAAAATTACAACATGTATGTTCATGTAGGTTTTTAAAATTTGTTTACATTTCATTGGAGATTCCAAAAATACATGAAAATTACAGATTGAAGCCAGGCATGATAATTTTAATTATGAACTATTTTGCTGTATATAATCAATATAATCAAAGTTGAAGATCTCTTACTCCAGGCTGCCTAACTGATAAAATCATAAAATTGTATCAGACAAACACCCTGGGGGTTGCTGCACAAAGCCAGGACCAGCTTCACTCTCCTTGCATTCTCTTTCCAAAAGCTTAGAGTATTTTCTCTTTTTAATTAGTGAAATACATTCTTTTTTCATAGCTAGGACTCCAGAATGCAGCAAACTAATTCACTGTCTAGTTTTCTTTGACATGATTAACTAGTTGTTGTCTTTGCCTAAATAAGAACCCCTGCATCCTGAATGAATTTCAGAGAGGTCATTATGTTTCATGTACAATTTTCTACCTCATCCAGATACATGCTTCTCAAATTGCTAATCTTACATTTTTAGATGTCTGAAATTGTTAATGTTGGTACTTATTATTGAACTATTTTATATTACCTAGGTCACTGGAATTTGTTATCCATGTTTCCTGCTTTTTGTTTTTGCTTATCAAATTTTCTCATTCCGTTGGCTACAACATTCATTTTTCTTAAAGCAGTGAAGCAAAATAAACTTGATATTAGTTAACTGCGTATGTGGGGAAGGAACAGGAATGTGAAGGAGGAGGGACTGAGAGAGGGGGAAATGAAACACACTGTGTGACATTCCTACTTAACACCTGTACCAAGTCCATCAAAACCAGGCATATTCCATTCTTAAAGAATTTTCATTCAAAGTAAAATCCCAGTGATTTATCAACATTGCAAGACAGGATTCAAATTGGTTTGGTTTGGGGTTTCTGTGTGGGGTTTTTGGTAATTTGTTTTTGCTGGGGATTTTTTGTACCCAAAACTCAAAAAAAGTTGTGCTAACTTTCATTGTTAGAAGAACCTCATGAGGAAGAAGTGAGGGTCCAGACCCACAGTCCAATCTTCCATACGTTGGCAGCTCTGAAGACAATTATGTTGCATGTAATTCCCACATCACATGAGATTCCTAAAATGCAGCATGCCACCTAACCTTATTTTGAGTCCTGTTTTTCAAGGGAAGAATGGAATCATTAAATTGACTGAAGCCCAAGTAGCCTCCTCTGGCAAGGAACACTAGATTGCTTTCATTGCACAGACATATCTTCAAACTAGAGCAGCCACATAAACCAATCCATTGATGTGAGAGGGTAGGCTTTCCTTATCCTTATCCTTTTCCTGCCTTTTGGGTTGCATTTCTTGATCTCTGCTTAATGAGAGCGTACAGGTCAGAAGCATTTTGTTCTTTATTCTAGTACAATAATTTTCTCTGTATTCTCTCTGTGGCTTTCTTACAGATGGTTTTACATTCATGTTTTATTTGTTATGACTTCCTGACACCTCCTTTTAAACCTTTAGCCAACTTCTCATTGCCTATCTATGCTAATTAATTAACAACTTTCTATGGCTTTGAAACAACTATATTTGAGCAAGCTTGAAAATTAGTTAAAGAATACAATTCTTCCTTAAATACAAGATAAATTAGGGACTTAAATCCAAGAAAAAAAAAAAGAGATAACATTTGTTCCCATTTCTAGCTAAACCAATAATGATAATAACAATAATAATGAACTACTTCAGGATATTTTTCTTCTAATAATCTACTTCTCGCCATTGCCTCTCTAACAAAGTCTTTCATGGCAAAGACACTCCTTAAGCATTTCTAGACAACTATATACCCAGTCCTGAATGACTTGAGCATGCATAATCCCTACTCTATCACTGCAGGTTACAGAGAAGCATCACTTGACAGAATCATTATTTCCATAATATATTACATGGGGGGGATACAGGCTGTTCAAAACTCCATTTGTTATCAACTTTCTTTCTGATATACCTCATCTCTTCTTTTTCTCCTTCCTGCTGACACAACATCCAATGCATCAAACACACACAGCCTCTCAGGGCTAACAGGCAGATGTACCTACACACGCAGCATAAGAAAGTACTTTGAGAATGACAGGCCCTCAGCATACTCATTCACCTTTTTTAAATGCTTCAAATATACCATTCAGCAAAAGAAAAAATTGATTTTCCCCAGGTTTCAACATCACAGCCACTGAGAAATATACCTGTGCTGGGTTTTACTGATAAAGCCTTCAAGTTATATAGATTTCAAGCTGGTCATCATTTTCAGATCAAGTTATAGAAAAAGTTAAAACTGAGGTGACAAAAAGAGCAGGATATTCCAAGGATATATTCTGTTCCAGAGAGAATACTGCATCTGGTAGACTAATGTGTTCCATACTGCTAAGCCAAGCACATCATACATTATTAATATGTGCAAATATTAAGGTATAGAAAACTGTAGCAATTGTTTTGGAAAGTACTACCTTTAGTCCATAGTGATTTGAAAATTTTATAATACTGCTCATGCCTTTAATCTCTATCTTTAGCTATTCTCTGGTTCTCAAGACTACTATTTTCCTTGATCCATAGTGTGCTTTCCAGAAGGCAAAGAGAGGGGTATCAGAACACATGACACCAAAAAAACAAATAAAAAACCAAACAAAATCCCAAACCAAACAAACACCAAAACCAATCAAACAAAAATGCCAAGTAAGCAGAAAAAAAAACCCAATAAAAACTGAAAAATTTAAAAAATGTGAAGTTGGACTTCAACATATAAGAGGAACTAGGCATAATGTACCAATTGCTAGCACAAAATCAGCTGCAAACATCTTTTTACTGAAAAAAGATAAGTCAGCAAAAGGAACATACCTATCAATTTCTCTGTGATTTCCTAAAGTCCTGAATATTGAATGTGTCTCAATTCCATCAACAGCATCAGTCATGGAGACTTTTAATTTGGTACTTTTTTAAAGTGTCTCCAGAAGCAGCATCCTGTGTATTCAGTAATTCATGTATATGAAACAAAGTACTTAAGATTCTTAGAAATAAGGGTTTACAATCCTGCAGTCACACTTCATGCAGAAAATTTCATAAATGAACAAGAGTACATGCTCCTTGTGCAGGACTAAACCCCATATTAACAAATGCTACCAAATCTAGGCTTGCAACTCTAGTTTCATGACTTGTCATACAAATTCTAAAGAATGAATGGGCTATCAGACTTCCTTAACCTTTTCTTAATTTCCTTATCTCACAATAGCAATAATGTGCTGAAGTCAATCTGAGCTTCCTCTTGTACTTGCTGAAGTTGAACAATAACACTGGCACTTTGATAGCACCCTTACAGCACTTCCCAAAGGACAAAACTTTGGCTTTTGGCATCTTTAATTTTCATACCATGGAGATATGCAGGAATCATTTAAAACCACCAGCTTTTCCTACAGCAGCAATGAGATCAATTTCACATCCCTTTAAAACGGTATCTTAGGGCCCAGTGTAAGTTTTACGTGACACAAACCATTTTTCTGCAAGTGTTCTACTGCAGTTGAGGGGTGTTTTGAGGTTTTGAGTATTGAGCCTGAAGGGGACATTGCTAAGAGATGCAAAACACAGAAAAACAGGGATATTGGTATCCCCAATGGTTACAACCTACTCTGTTATTTCTTTTTAACATGTCTTTGCTGTGTCCTTTTTCAGCAGAAATCTTTGGATAACAGAGTTGTTTTGCCTCTACATCTATTTTAAGTGAGACTGTAATCTGGCATTTTACCAATAGCAAATGTAAAATGAACCTGTGTGTGTATATATATATATGTATATATATATACATGCATATGAAAATAGTAGCAGAAAATTATACTGTCATTAGCTCTTAAATGGTTGTTCAGGAAGAGAATACAAAACTCCCCACGCTCCATTACAGTCTTGCACCCAGATTACCCAAAGGGCACCTTTCTGCACTGGCTTTTGCACTGATTTGCTCCCGAGAAAAAGAGTGTAAGTGAAGTCATAACCTGGCCTTCAACCATGTTCTGGTGTGTTCTCAAGGGAAAGAGGCATCAGAATTGCCAAAATTACTAAATAAGAGTGGAAGGCAAACAGATTATACACCTTGAAGAATTGCAGCTGCCGCTGTCAGGGATCTAGGGGTCAGCGTGTGGCACCACACTGCTTTTTGTGCTGGTCTGAAACAGGATACCTCAGGATACGTGCCCTCCCTTGCTTCAGGACACATGCCCTTGCTTACTTCTAAGGAGCTGTCTGATGTAAAAAGAGCCTTGACCAGGTTTGCTGGTATTGGGCAATTTTTAACACTTTACTGTATAGCTATTTCCCTTACTTATGTATTTTGTTTCTTAGAAAGCTACAAAAGCTTTTTTTGTGTGAGAGAGAGGAAAAAAAATAGTGTTTATTATATTAATTATTCAAATTATTAAAAATTCCAAAGGATTGTAATATAGCACTCCCTCGAGTGCTACTAAAGCCATGATAGAAAACTGCCACAGCTTGCCCTTGAAATGCTTGGAAATAAAAAAAATGCTTACATTTAACTTAATGTTTACACTAATATGTGCAGTAATTTTCATGTTATTCTGTATCATAATTCATGCAAAAAGATAACAGAAGAGATCATGATAGCTCTTAAACTGATTAAATTTATCGATAGAAATTCACAAGATTTTCTGTTTCGTTACTGTGTATTTCTCTCCCCTCAGTTAAGCCTCCACATGACAAAGCAGCCCATGATAAAAGGTTATTGAGTACCACTGTATTATGCCATTAGTACCCATTGCTTTGGATCAATGGCAGAGAAATTCCCTACTGTGTTTACAAGCTGCAGCATTCAAAAAAAGACCCAAATAAATCAGATATTTTACACTAACAATATCCTACAGAGAAACCATTTTAACTTCCTCGCTGACACACTTTACTTTCCAGCTCATAAATATAACACAGTGTGCTTACAGCCATCAGCAGAGGCACACACAGTTGCTCTGAGCCACTTGGGGATGTCATGAGCACATGGGAATAGGTAAGGTAGTTAAGTAATACTTGACTTCATTACTCCATCAAAGTAATGCTTTGCCATTACTTTTTTGGCTTAGAAACCCTCAAAATACTTGCTGATCTACAGTGAGAAACAGAAGCAGTAGTTGACCAAATACTATACTGTTGAATATCAATTAAAAAATAGAATCAGAAAATATGCTGAGTTGGAAGGGACTCATGAGGAAAAAAACCAACAAATACATTCTGATCTCCCCTAATATCACTAGCAAATTTCTAAGAAAGCTTAGGGTCAAATAGCATTATTACCAAATATGTAGTAATTTGCTAATTGTCCATACCTTTTAAACATCTGATGCATCTAAAATACATAATGGTTTGGTAATTCCTTCATCAAACTCTGAAAACTTAGCAGCTGGATCAGTTCTGTATGCTGCCTACTCTGGCAAAATTCTGTGGAGGGAAACCAACAGAAAGGAAGAAAAAGAATCTACCAGAAAGAAATGAAGCAGTTTAGAAAGATCGGGCTGACAGCTTGTCTATCATCTTTTGATTTTTTTTCTGGTCACAGTCTACATCTAGACCCATTCTATGAACTCCCCTGTTTCTTCTGCCTGACATTTCGTACAAATATTACTGTTATGTCTGCATCTCATTTCTTTGAAAACTGGCAACTTGGGCATCAATCAGTGCTGAACGGATGCTGAGTTGCGTAACAAGTGACAACGTCGTCTCCCAAGATATCCACAACTCTTGTTTTGTGAATAAGTTTTGACATGTCAAGCACAAACCTGATTCTTACAAATG
Source organism: Cyanoderma ruficeps (assembly GCA_008694505.1). Taxonomy (NCBI): domain Eukaryota; kingdom Metazoa; phylum Chordata; class Aves; order Passeriformes; family Timaliidae; genus Cyanoderma; species Cyanoderma ruficeps. The sequence continues at coordinate 5,442,964 of VZDJ01000141.1, forward strand.
TGTTAGAGTAACAAACCAACCTTACAAATAACAGAGAGGGGCTTTTGTTCTCCTGAAGTGTTTGTTTTCCTTCGCAGAAGAAATATTTCTATGTTAATTAGCTTTTTCTTTTGTCCTGTGTTATTTTGTGATTCATCTTTCATAACTTTTTCTATTTTTCTTTTTTTTTTTATTTGAGAAACATCTGCCACCAGCCTTGCTGTAAATCTTTGGCACACAGATATTATTCTTCATTAAAGAAAACAAAACACCTTCAAACTCTCCAAAGATGAGGATACTCTTTTCCCTGGTGGGATACTCAGACACATAATGTTCTCCTTCTGTCTCCAGTCATCTCTGCTGGCAAGTGTCAATTACAGACATAGGTTTTAGGGAACAGAAGGATAAAAAACCAATTTACAAATACTTTTCTCTGGAAACAGACAGGTGTAATGACTGAGACTGTTTGCTATAATTGAATTTCATGCTGTCATCTATTCAGTCGCAAATAGATGTCAGCTTCAAGGATGCTACACATGGGGAAGAAGTAACAACAAAACCCCCTTAACACATTCTTATTGCTACTGTATAGCAAAGTTTGCCACTCTAGTTTGAGTTTGCCACTCTAGGCTTCAGTAAAAGAAAGGTTTACTTTTAGAGAAGTGCATGAGGTGATTTACAGAAGTGCCTTTGGAGGCCTATGGAGTAGTTAGATTATGTTTATTTAGTGTAAGATGTCCAAGACACAATTGAGTGAATTCCAGCCCTGCAACAAAGCATTTTGTTTCAGACACAGACAACCAAAATTTGGAAACAAAGTGCCATGCCAAAAAAAATTAAGAACAGTTGATCAAATATTAACAGAAAAGCATATAAATATTCTATAAAGATGTCAGCACAAAACAATAATTATGTGCCAGAGGTTTGATCAAACTGACGCTTCCAAAATATAATTGTTCTGTAGGGAAAAAAATATTACTCTACCACCATTCCACAAATGTGTAACAACTCCTGCTCCAGCCTTCCAAATTCCTGTGAAATGCATCATAATGGTTCCACTAACAATGGGGATATTTCTGAAAGCAGCACGGGTAGTATTCACAGGGAATACAGGAAGAACTCCATGCACAAACAGTTTGCATTTCTCTCATGTTATGAACTGTTTTTCTCCCAAAGAGCAATAAATCTCTAGAATTTAAGAAGATGGATAAATATCCATCTGGGAATCTCTGCTACAGTGATAAATATCAGAAGCAGTAAGGCTGAAGTTATTGACTATGCACAGGGGGGAAAGTCATGTCCATGAGGAGAAGGTCAGGCACAGCAGAGAGCCCACGATTCCCTAAGTCAGGTCTTGCAGAGGAAGAAGTTTCACTGGCCAGAGCGAGGTCACCACTGTGGAGGACAGCCACTGACATTAACACAATATTCAAAATTTCTCCTGATGTACAAAAATTCATGTACATTCTGTCAGCAGAGAAAAAGTCCATTTGGTACAACGTTGTTTGTCCCAAATGAAGTAACTTTGGATGTCTGCACGAGCTGTTTGAAAAATACTCTTGTGCAAATGCAGAAGGAAAACCCCTTATCTTCGGGAGGAAGTATTTTGTGAAGTAAAGCTATCTGATTGATTTGAATACACAACAAAAATTAACATCTCACTATTCAACTGCAAAAACTACTTTAGACATAATGAGCATATTTACTTAAAAATAATGCTAACAAATTTTGTATCAAAATATCTTTAATTTTTTTTATTTTCTTTTTTTACACCAAAAATACTAAAATTTGTAACACATTTATAGGTCTTATGCAAATACACATGATAAAAAGCATGATTTTTTAAAAAATTATCCCTCCCATCTATTACCTTTGAAAAACTTTCTCCACTGACTACACAGTGAATTTAGGCACTGATTTTAGAAGAAACAGATAACCTAGTAAAGTAAATAAAGCTAACAAATTTTTTATGAAAATATCTTTAATATTTATTTTTTTTACACCAAAAATACTGAAACTTGTAATACATTTATAGAGCTTATGCAACTACATATGATAAAAAGCATGATTAAAAAAAAATCCCTACCACCTAATACACAAAGAGTCAACTCGGTACATAATTTCAAAAAGATCTTAAATATTCTTTCCTTTGAGTAGACATTAGTTCCTAAAATTGCTTACTGCTAAAAGTAACTTTGGATTTGGGGGGATTTTTTGTTTTGTTTTGTTATTTGAGAACATGCTATGGTTTAATGCAGAAATGTATTAAGCTGGAAACACATCAATCATTTAATGAAAGAATTTACTATGTTGTTTTAAACGCTGTATGGCATCTCTCTCTCTCTCTCTTTTTTTTTTTTTTTTTTTTTTT
>VZDJ01000141.1:5445318-5525296 GCA_008694505.1 Cyanoderma ruficeps
AACAGGCTTTCTAGTGGCTTCAGTTCCCTGAATACTATGAGACTCTAAAGAAAAGTGAAGTTCTGCATCCAAAGGTTAACTTCTTGGAGATTTAGATTATGAAAATGTCAATTGCACAAATTATCAACTCATTTAGCTTTCTGATTAGTTCTACTTTTAGCATACAATTTAGGGCTCAATTTTGACCTCTCATCAATTATATTTTAGTTTAGCTGCATTGATTTTATCTAAGTTATCCTTACTTTATACCAATGGAAACAAGATCAGAATCAGGTCCTGAGGGTAAAGTAATTAAAAATGTAATTACCACAACTGACTATGCAACATAGCTGCATCATTAATTGGCTACAATTTTTTATATATTTTTTAACAAAAGGATTACAATTACTTTGCCAGTTTCACAGAAATTGGTCTTTACTTTTTTTTTATTTCAGAAGTAATTGTAGATAAGATAACAACAATCTAAAACTTAGGCACCTGGGTGCACTTCCCCTTTAGGTGACTACAGCACACATAAATTAAGTGCTTAAGTTCACCCAAACAAGTTTGCTTCCTGTGACAGACAGGTAAGTGCACTGGAAAGATCCAAAAAGAGAGCCTGCCTGTTTAAACTGAGACCTTGAAATTTTAAAGCATCACTTCGAAAAACTTTCTCCACTGACTGCCCAGTGAATTTAGGCACTGATTTTAGAAGAAACAGATAACCTAGTAAAGCAAATAAAACTGACACATAACATTTACGTACTTTTTAGGTGAGGTAGACCCCATCTTCCTCAAACACTACCTATAATTCCTTCCTCCTCCCTAAATTTTCCTTTGCATTTAACGAGGTATTCCATTATCCTTAAAGCTCTTGAAGGTAATTACCAGGAGTGTGCTCTGACTTACCTCTCATGCAAATTTTTTAGGATCCAGGTTTCTACATACAATAGTGTAAGTTTAATTCCTGGTGAGACTAGAGGTATTTTAGCAAACTGCTATTTAAATACTGTGACTACTTATATAACTCCAGCTTCACAACTGCAGAGAATCAATTTAATGATGAAAATATTCCTATGAAGTATTGAAGTCTGAACTAATATTTTATAAGGAAAAAAAAAAGCCCCACAAAACAACAAGACCAGAACAGCTTCTGGGTTGGATTCTATTTCTATTTTTAATGGTGTGAAAAAGTAGTGACTGCATCGACTCCTTTCATCCTGAATGTTGAACTTCAATCGATATCCAGGATGAAGGAGATGAAAACGGAGCTCTTAGCTCTTTGCCGTAACACAAAACCATGCAACCATACATCAGAATGGCTAAACTTAAAAAAACCCCAACCAAACAAAGCTGGTCCTGTTTTATTGCACATTTACTCAATATCTTAGAAAAATAAGCAAAATTGCAGATGTATCTTGAATAGTTTATTATGGTTCTATTTATCTTAAATAATAAACTAGGTCTGATTCTCCATTCCCTTACTCATAGTTATGGTACTGGAGAGATTAGGGTTGGTTTGTCTTTCAGACTGCATCCAGCTTAAGCTGTTCTTCTAAATGAAAGTATGGAAAATGGTGTCTTCCTATCTAACAAGTCCTTCCAGATTGTAAAAGAGACAGCAAAATGGCCGTAAGACTGGAATGTCACAAAAGCAATTAAACCTGAGTCTTAAGCACAATCTTAAACACAATCCTGTGTTTAACAAAAATTACTGTTTTCCTACACAGTTTGTGCAGATCATATTTCAATTACTATTTTCCTGTGAGAGCCTCCAGGTCTTCAGTAGAAATTATTGCTACTTACATGTATATATAGCACAAAAGTTGCACTTGCCACCAACAGCAAGAGACTCAAATTTAGTGATTCCAAGGTCCATCACTAGCACAGCAACTGAACTGAGTGAGCACAGTGTACAATATGGGCCATATTTAGATCAAACAATACAAGATAACTTAGACCAACCGTGTATTAAATAACAGAATGTGCAAGGTTGCACGATATGCAAACAGCAACAGAAAGAGGACTACGTCCTCTGAACAACAGTCTAGCATCTTATTCATTTTAAAAAGCTCCAGTGTAATTATTTACACTCATGAATGGATTATAATATACATATTAAGATGGATATACATCAGACTGATAAACATATATAGCTGGTTTCCTTAATGAATATGGTCTCAGCACCACTTACTGTGTGAAATGAAAATAAATAAATTATTGGTACTGGAATTTCCCACGATAATAAATATACTGAATGTTCATTACTCTCCCTTATATGTGCAAGTAAAAACGCTGACTTAAAAAAATAGCTGTGCTAAGCCACTTAGAAATTCCTCTTCTGATCCTTCAATGACAAAAGTAGTCAATCTACTCATTACCTAGCTATGAGTTTTTGAAGATCTTCATGTGAGCACTGCTAGAAAAGGGGAAATAGTAGAGATTACATAACTTACAGACTACTTAGTTAATAAAGCTGTACTGCACGCATACTCAGGCGTAATAAAAACAGAAAAAAATTTCCTTTTTCTCTGTCTGGCAAACAGTGGTTGAATTAGTCACAGAAAAAAAAAGCTAGTAATGATATTCCCAAGTTTTATTTTAAATTTCTATTTGAAAGCTTTTTCTTTTATTAACCTTGCCATTTCTCCAATCCAAAATAAAGGTTTATGAAATACACATATAGAGTCAGATAATATAGAGTCTCATGGAACTTTTTTAATAATACCTGTATCCACAGGAACCAATCAGATCTTTATACATGCAGTGTGTGTGCAGATTAAATAGAATAACTGTCTTCAAAAGGACACGACTGCAAACTTATTTTAAAAGTGGAACACACAATTGCCTTATTTTTTTAAAAAGAACTATTACTGCATATATTACAATCTTTAAGGTAATGTCCAATTAAATATAATTCTCCTTATCTGGATTCAAATTTCACACCCCAATGTGCCATATCTGCCTGGATTGATCCCATTTAATTTTTCACCAGACATATTAAAATCCAAGTCCAGGGTCATTAAGGTCCTTTGAGTTAGTGGAGAAGGAGATCCTGATAGTCATTCAGATCTCAGGTAAGCAAGTCTCAGGTGTGCCTTTAAGCTGGATTGTTTCTACAGGTGTGTCCTAGGATGAAACCAACATCACTTGATTGGCAGGACTGTTTTCTCATTCTACATCTTTAATAAGGTTTGTGGTTTTTTTATAATTTCATGATCATTATTAAATTTTAAATCATTAATCTAATGTTTGTTTTCTCTGATAGAAATATAGAGATGCTAATTTCTGGTATTTGTCTCAATTTATTACCTACAGCTGGGAACTAGCCTTCCTAAATTAAACCTCTGAGTCTATTTAGTAAATGTCTAAAAACTTTCCCAAGATGAAATCTAATCAAGGAAAGGGGCTGCCCTAAAAGGCCTACAGAGAAGCATCTTCTCTGGTACAGCTCAGGCACCCAGCTAGGAGGGCTGGACTCCCCTCTGAGGGATGGTGGAAACATCTGCCACTCTTCAAGAGGTAAATGAGGCATATCCTGTAAAGAGTCTGGCTTACTCAGAGTTTAAAATTTGTGTCGATACGCAACGCTCAGCCAAGTTTGGCAGACAGAGTCTACCACCTACCCACCTTTCTGCTGCAGTCATTAACTTTTCTCCAGAGCACCTAGAAACCACTCTCACCGCCTAGATACAAAGACACTTTTGAGTTTTTGCAAGTAATTTCCACAAGATTGTATTCTATGAAACACGCATTAAAAACATATTTAAAAAACCCATGATAAATTAGGATTGTGACTAATGCAGATTTGTGAGGTTTAACATGTGAACAGCTGACCTAGAGCACAACAGTCATATGCATGTGTCTTGACTCAGCATGCCCTGAGGTTACAGGATCACCCCAAATTCTGTTTGAAGTCTACCCTTTACTGTACAGCCAGACCACCCAGATTACCGACTCCAGTGTAAAGTATGTACTGCTCCCCTTTTCAACTCTGTGGTAAACTGCTTGCCAAAGAATTTAAAAGAATAAAAGAGATCATCAATTTGATTTTTAAAATACTTAGAATGTATTTTTATATTTGCATTTTGTTATTATATATATTTAGTATCAAGACAGGTCTCAAACCACCCCACTCCCCCCCACTGCCACCTCCCCCCAAAAAAAAAAGCAGGAAAGAAATTCCAAATCTGCAACACTTTTGAAGAAGATGGATTAGACTATTGTGAAATTATCCCATTCGATCCTTTCCTTTAGTTTTCATAGTAGTCCATAGCCCAGTGCATATGGTTCAAGAAGGAAGAAGGGAATATGGTCCCAAGAAGGGAAAGGGAAAGGGAAATGGAAAGAGAAAGGCTGTGGCATTTTTTTATCAGTGCATTCTTTCTGAAAAATCAGATGCCCGCATCTCTTTCATTAAATTTAACATGAAGAAAGCAAAATCTGGAAAAATTTTGGCCCGGTCCTGACTGTGTAACAGTAGGTGAGGTGCCATCACTGGTCTGAAGTATGGGCTCAGAATTTCCAGGTGGTCAGGAATGAAAGCAGCTGGCTAAAGTTTAAAGGAAGCTTAACTGTTGTGGGAGAAAGCCATTTTAATGACTTACCAGAGGCTTACAGAAGGCTAAGCTGTCTGAATAGATACAAACAATGACAATAAAAACGTTAGACAAAAGAAATTCTCCTTACCTATAGAATATCAATGCTTATCAGAGGAGCTTTATCTTGCTCTTAACAAGTTGAATCATGCAAAAAACAAGATCAATAAGGGAGGATGCCTTTAAAGCTCCATTGTTGCATAATGAAAATTACTTTGAAGAGCTGGCTGTGTGTTCATGGAGTTAGCAAACTGTCCCTGCAGGCGCTGGTGACATTAGGCAGCTCAAAATACAGTATTTCACTTGAAGCACATCTGACTCATTCTATTGGCATAAACATCACATGTTTAGCATTAACTGCTTTTACAACCAGCTTTAGAAATACAGCTTGCTTCCCTTTCCAACGGCTGTCTTCTCCTTTCTTTTGTAGCAAATATTTTTGCTTGTTACTTTTACCTCTGACAGTTTGACAGTTATTACCTTAAGACATTGCAGGTGTTCTTTAGTTCTTTCCAAAGAATCATCTAGGCACCCAAAGCCTTCAGCACATTAACTAGTGACTAATTTTTAATAGTACACCTAAAAGAATAAAGCTCAAAGGCAGAAAATACAAATAAATATAAAAAGATGACAGGAGTATTTTATGTTTTTTTAAAAATCCAGTGGTATTCTTTTTATGGCGAAATGAAGAAGAATCTCACCATTAGCACTCTATAACATGGCACTGTAAAACTCAGGTTATAACAAATGGAACACACTACACTCTTAATTAGGCTATTAATCTGCAGAGTGAAAGGTAGATCGACACTGTTGCCATCTCCTTAAGATACAGATTCCCAGACTGTCAGCGGTTATCTGGATAGTGACAGTTTTGTTGGAATGCTGGTTTTGCTTAAACAGCACCCTTTGCCCCAGTCATTCTGGGACTGAAAGTAAATCTCCCTTATTTCCTTCGTTTCCACAGCAAGTTCCCCTTGCCAGGAATCAGGATGTAGGAAGACAATCCAGAAATGTCCCCTAGCCTGTATCACTTTTTCCTGGACAGAGCCACAGGTTTCTCTGGATAGAAGCTGATATGGGCAAAACTGTTTCTCCTCTCAGAAAAAAGCAGACAAGAGAAGGTCAACCTTCCTTCTATATATCTGTTATACTATTATTTCCTTCTTCTAAATGTATGATGAGACTGATTTGAACTTTTTTTCTCTACAGAATTCCTATCTTCCTTCCACATTTTCATTTTGTTTGTATTGAAATGTAAAACCAAAGTCCTACTTCTTGACTCAACTATGATTTATGTTGTTTCATGTATTTAAATGCACTCAAAGTTTTCAAATGAATTTTTGATGTTCAAATTACAAAATGGTAGAGCCTAATGAAGACTTTAAGTGTCTCTACTGTAGAAAAAACAAAGAAAAAGGAAAATACAAGCTTCTTAAATATAGCAAAATAGAGACATTGTAAGGAAGGCTATATACAGTCATCAAAAGGATGGGTAAGAGTGGTGACGGAAATTTACATATAGTTTAGACCAACCTCTGGAAGTTATGTTTCTAGGTCTCCTCTAATATTACTACAGAAAACCTCTGCTTAACTGTAATTTAACTGAAACTCACATAAGTTAAACTTTTACTTAAAATAGAAAATCTCCCTACAGCAGACTGTGATGTTTGCTGTGGTGTTTGCCCATGGCAGATGAAGAGGAGGATTAAAAGTTACATATGTAAATCAGGGATGTACTAGCGTTGAGTGGTTTGTTTAACAGACAATTATGTTTGAACAGAGATTGTTGAAATTGGGCTCTTTTGTACATCCTACAATTATCTTCCATCCTTTTAATTGAAAATGGTAAATTCTCTTCAAAATAATAAACAGGATATGGTACCCCTTCCCATCCCTCTTCCTTTTGGAACAGTGATCTAAATCTAGTCAGTAGAAAGCACCCATACTACTAGCCTGCATCCCCCAAAGGACTGTAAGGGATGTGCTGCAGCACATATCACTTGAGAAAGAGGCCCCAAGAGTAAAATGCTGCTAAGGGCTGGAAAAACAAATTATGTGTTTGCATCAATGGAATCATCCAGCCCTGCATTAGATCACAGATATAATTAAAAAAAAAAAAAGAAAATTACGTGAGCAGAATAAAGAAGCGACCTTAATGAAATTAATTTTTGTCTTCTTTCTTTCAGACTCCTTTGTCATGGTATTCAAACAGAGTTTTGTTCTAAATAAAATTAATGTTTCTTTGCAAATTCACAAAAGAATTGTTTTTTCAAGGTAGCTATTTTGAAATAAATTACTGTCTTAAAAATGGTTTATTCAATGCACTTTATAAAACTACTTCTCTCTTAGACATATACTTTTATGTACTAATCTAGTGTTTCCATCTTTCTTTTTAACTCTCTAAGTTTGCTTTACTACTTGCATTTTTTACAGCTTTGAGGTAAACGACAACCTCACCTACGTACATCAGGATACGGCTCTTTAACTCTCTGCACGATGAAGGCTGCACTATGGCCTTTCACTCAAGATGTATCACCTGGCACTTCTTTGTTTGGTTGGTTTATGCATTTTCTTGTCTACCTGAATCATTGCAGCATCAGTTGTGAATAAAAGCTAATACACCTGCTTTGTTTTTGCTGCTCACAAGTTAAATCTTCTCACCAGAAACAATCAATACTACAAATGACTTTTGCATTAATGACATAAAATAAACAAAAAAAGCATTAAACTGATGACCTTCTAATTATCACATCTTTATTGAGGCATTGCCTGCATATTTATAAATGTTGTTGGACTTTTATATTGCCAGGGCATTGATTTTTGCCAATTAATGAATCTCTGTATCCTGAAAGAATACTGTTCTTTCTTGTGCTAAATACAGATTTCTGATTACACATTCCCAAGAACAGAGATGTAATTTTTCATTTTGATAGTCTTTTATTTGTGAGAAACAGCACACTGAATTTGCTGGGATAATTATCATGCCCAAACCAACCAATAATAAATATCATAAAATAAGCAAGCAAACAAACAAATTCACCAAAGTGATGCTGATTATAAATTAATTCACTCCATTATGTTTCTCTGAAAAAAAAAATAAAAACAAAAACCAAAAACAAACAATCAAAAAAAGAAGGTAGTATGCCCATGTAAAGGTAATCCTGAGTTTTGCAAGACAGGTTTTATAGCAACCAGGTGCTACCATAGCAAGTATTTATATATTATTAATAGGTACTCTCATTTCACTTAAAACATGTATTGTGTATTAGCATTTACTAAAACATCAGGGAAATACTGCTTTTAAAGCATGTTGAATAAAAGTACAGAAAATGAAGAATTTCATTGTCAACAGAGATACAGCTGCCTTAGGTGTTAGAAATTTTCATCTAAAATGAAGTTGGGGAACTACAGTACCTTAAGCATCAGCATCTGGTGCAGTGACTGGAAGGTGTCTGGATGCCTCATGCTCTAATGGTGATTTCAGACCAGAAAACCCAGGTTCGCCATCATGCAGCTTTAAGCACTAAGTGGCACACCAAAGTTAAAAATAAAATCTCCAAGACTCAGAGCAAAGTCACCTTCTGATTTAACATCCCTATGTCTTGCTGTTGGATTCATGAGAGTCTTAAAAAAAAACCCCAACTTTATCACTAAAAAGTCTTCTGCGTAGGTGCTAGACTTGATAAAGATTAAAATTAGGCCTGTGTCCTTATCTAGAAAGTGTATGTGACTGAACTTACACAGATCTATTGTCCCAGGGGAGTCTGGAAAAACATGGGGTTTTTTGTCAAAATATGATCTACTGTGCAAATACAATCTCAGTTGGCCGAAGCCTGCCCAAAAGGTCAGCAAAACTAGCACAAGGGATAAAACACAGCATGACAAAACACTAAACAGCCTAACAAATGGATTAACAGGAAATTAAGCGCGTTTACCATTATTTTTTAAAATTTTCTTCCTTCTTTATTCTTAATTGTGGAAATGGTGGCATCTCTATGTAAAGCAAGGTGAGAGAATAATTCAGGGCACCCAGTTCACAGTGAAATTCCTTCTTTAAAAGCTTCATCTGTTCAAGTGTAAACATCAATCTAGTGATCTATGCTAACAAAACGCAGAAAACAAAATCCTGAGCTCACTTGTATCTCTGTCAAATAGGGTTTTCCTGGGTATATCTAGGACTAGGCCACAGCTCAAGGAAAAAATGGTCCTGCCACTCAGAGAAAATTGTCTCAGAAATGCCATTCAAACATTTGCTGCTTGTACGACTTTAGATCACACAATGCTGAATATTAAACACTCAGCTTTTACATATTAATTACACCCATGTATTCTTGCTCTTTCTTTTTATAGGACAAGGTCAATTTATAGAAAAGTCACTACAAGTCCTGCATTGCAAAGAAAATATAGGACAAATTTTTGCAACTACTAATAGTGTCTGTGAGAACTACTCTGGAAAAGAACTGAGTGTAAGGAGCTGGAGTATCTCAGGAATGGGCGAGTGCGTGGGTGAGATGCCCTGATACTTCTGTATCACAGACGTGTATGAAATACCTTCCCTCAACTACAGCCATTACAACCCCTCTTATTCACCAAAAACAAATTTTGCTCTTAAGATCTGGCCACCCTAGAAGATGCTTTCAAAGGCAGAAGAAGAAGCAGGTGACATAATTTTATTTTAAGAATGATGGCTTAAGGGATGCTTTTTGTGCTCTTGTTAATTTTTTTTTTCAAATATAGACATTTCCATGGGGATATAAGGTTAGGTTTTTGGCTGAAAGAAATCAGCAGAGTTCCAGAGAATGTTGTAATTTAATTTCTATATATGTATTGCATACGTAATTTTTTTTGGTTTTGTGCATAGCAAACAAAACTAAACTCACTGTTATTCAACCTAACAATTCTGACCAAATTTAAGTTCAAATGTTCTGATATTACATGTAAATTTTTTCTTCATTACAACAGGATTTTTTTGTTTGGTTGGTTTAGGTTTTGTTTTTATTTTTTCCCTTGTGTTTCTATTATTAATATAGTAATATAGTTTATATCTATCTAGATGTAACTTGGTGTTTGGTTCATAAGACATATATCTGTTACACTTGTACATATTGAAATATTAGGGTATTCATTGAAAAGAAAATGCTGCACTAATGTAAGTCACGTGGTTCATAATACTAAGATTAAAAAATGAGCACTAAAGAATATAATTATACAGCAATGATTATCTATTCTAATATATAGTATTGTCTCAATGTAATATAAATTGTAATACATAATACATATATAATATATGTAATGAATAATAAATCTTTAGAATACAGGAATGAATATCCTAGTTACAAATACTTTGACAAAAAATTAATCTATTAATAATTAGATATTAGATCTAATTAGATAAATAATGTTTCATTCACTTATTTATTTGGATTTATCCCCCCCACCAAAATAACCCATACACAAAAACAACCAAAAACAACCAATAAGATTCAATGATCAGTGACATCTGAATTCAGCAGTTTTCATTGTCAAAATAATTTTTCCTGGTAATTATTTATATTCTTTTAATATTAAAACAATTTCTAATGTTAGAACTTTATTTAAAAAAAAAACCTACAACGATCAAAAATGACAAGCATAATTATTAATTCTAAAAAGCAAAAAGATATTTTTCTGGGGTTTACTGTGAGTTTTTTAACCTGAAAAAAAGATTTTTTTTCTGGGTTTTACTGTGAGTTTTTTAACCTGAAGTCTGGTTAAATATGTATTTCATCAATCTTTAAGGAAAGTGATATTTTAAATACTCTGGAACACAAACTTTTCCAAGTTCCAAAATTTGCAGACTCTCACTAACTTCAGACTTAATGGAAACTCTCACTAACTTTTGACTTAATTTCCTAATCTAAAGTTCAAAAGCTATGCAATGTTTTTTCTGTCATGTCTAATAAAAAATAAAAAAAGTCCATGTCAGAGAGTTAGGAAAGAAGACATGGGAAACGTGTGTCGAACCAGCAGATAAAGATTTTAATCTAAAATGGTGGAAAGAAATTTGAGGAATCTGTATTGTTATCTAGACAGAACCATTGCAAATTGGCATAATAAATGAGCATGTCTTAATTAAACTCAGGAAGTTTCTGAAATCAGAATCAAAAAGCTGTCCTTCAGAGTAAGGACTTTTGTCTATTCCACCATGCAGACCGTTGGAAGGAGGTAAACAGGACATTAGCATTTCACCTTGTCCTTGGCAGAGCATGCCATTGTTACTTAGAGTAAAAAGCTTTTTTGGTTAGAGAATGCATTTTTATATGCGGATCTAATGACTAATGTGTCAGCCTGAAGTCTGATGGGAGCCTTTTAATGCTATTCCAGAAGAAATGAAAAACAGTAGGCAAAAAAAACCCCTCCAAAAAACAACAAACCAACCCCGATAATGACCCTGTCTTTCAGCTAGTTTGGTAGCAGACTTATACGGCTGTGCAGATGAGAGATAATTTTAACTATAATTCAAAAATAAGGCAAAAAGTACAGTGATTCCATGGAATTAATAAGACATATTCATAGCAGAAAAGTAACTGAATTATGTCTATTTTCCCCTGTCTTATACATAAGTCACTGCCATCCTCTTTCTTTATCAGAAATACCTGCATGAAACAAGATAGGGTACCTCTATTTCTATCTTGGATAGCAGAGCTCAGTCCTGCAGAAAAACCATAAAGTTGATTTGTGACATCACAAATAATGTTCCGTGTAACAGCTCTTATCAGATTTTGGAGTAAAGAGTCTTCGAACAATAAATCAGAAAAAGGTGGGTCATCAGCAGAAAAAGCTTAAAAATATCTGGAAAAATATAAAAATGGAGCATCAAATGGGATAAAGAATTCTTTAAAGCTGGTTTCAGAAAAGGCCTGCTTTCTCCAACTGTGTACCACAAATATGCAATGAGAATGCATATTCCATTTCTCTGAATATTTAAAATGCACTGGCAGAAGTCCTTTTCTTATTCCACCATTAATAATCAATAATGCTAGTAATATATCCAGACAGCAATAATATCAGTAGGGCATGATAATGGCAATAGTAAAGGAGTAAACTGTAGTATTACAGTAATGATTGTTTCCAGTGGCTCCTAAAGTGTGTTCAATATTATATAAAAATATAAAGAGAATGGTAATAAATATGCAAAATTTAAAACTTTCTATTATCTCATATTTGCCAGAATTCAAGATGAATGTTTATGAGCATCTCCATTACACTCAATAAGGCATAATTCCACAAAAGGTACTTTCAAAATGTGTACTGTTCAAAGATGGACAATTATGCCAGATCAAAAAAGAATTTCATAAAAAATATTTAAAAGGAAAAATAATAATTAATAATTGCTATTTCCTTGCCAGAATTTCAACTCAGTTATTTTGCTGCAAGTGTGGCTCAAAAAAATATGCCTATATAAATAACTCATAAAATCTCCCACATTCTACCCTTTCTCTTTTCACTTAACACAGAAGATGAGTATTTCAATTATTTCAAAAGTCTGGTATTCTTCTGCAAACTACTAAGCAGAAAAACCAAAAAACCCTCAGTCTGAAAACATTTAGCTAAAAATTAAGAGCTTGGTCCTATCTGTAACCACATTTAAGCTAGGATTATCACAAAAGTAAATATTAGGTTTATAATAATAAAGGTTTAAGGAACCTTTGACTTCATACAACCAGTTTTATTAGGAGATGTTTGGCATTGATCCTGCAGCAACAAAAAGTTTAAACTTTTGCTATTTGAGGAGTATACACATCCATGGTCATACCTAATTACAAACACAGTATTGAGGTACAGAAGGAAAACTATTCTCCTTAGTACAGAAAATATAGAAAAATAAAACAAAAAACTACCATAACTTAAAGAGAAATATAAAAAATAGATGGTGATTTTTATAAACCACATCTAGTTATACTTGACAATGAGTCAAGTGTACGTAAAATTACATAAACCCATGTAAATCTGAAGTAAAAGGGATAGCGTTTGTTAGCTAATGAGCTTTACTTTTTAATCTGGAGAGCTGTTGAAAGGAGAGGCATTTCAGAGCAAAGAAAAGTCCACCATATGGTGCAAGGAAAGACGCATAATAATTAACCCTTAACAAGGGAAGCGCCGCATGCAATCAGCTTATGAATTCTCTCCACATTAGCTAGGTTTCAAATGGTGACATAGTTTTAAACAAAGAGAAATCTGGAGGCTCCCCAGCAGCCCTCCTCAGGAGTGCTGTGGCTTAGATATCTCTCTGTGCATCAACAGCTCACTCCTCTCCTTCCAGGCTTTAAGGCTGGGGCGAAAGATTTTGATTTTTTACACCTCCAAAACTTCTGTGCAAATATTTTGTTTTGATTCTGTAGCATAGATGGGTGAAAGAAAAGAGCACAGTGTAGAAGTAGAATGCTTAATGGGCTTTTTGGAGCATGCTGCAGCTCAATGATCTGATTGCATCCACATGTAAACAGAGGGGCAGGAACAGGAGCCCAGATCCTGGGCTGCCAAGTGGGCTACACATTCTTCTGCTAATGCTCTTATTGAAGATATGTACCCTTAAAGAAAAATACAGTTCTTTGCATGGGAACACAGAGGGGATTAAATGATAGCTCTACTCCTTATCTCAGGATGACATCTAGGGTAAAGCACAAAAGAGAGGGAAAAGGTTGAAGAGGTTGTCACAATACAAATGCATTATTGCATCCTCACTTCACTCAAACACTTCAAGCATGATGAACTATCAGGATTTCTCTGAGCTTTCAATATTGCAAGCAAGACCCTAACAGAAGGAAATTTGTATGTGCCAAGGTATCAGAATTAAAACACCTGCAGTAACATTAGATGTTTAAACTTTATTAATTTTTTCTAGGCACGTCTAGATTGTAAGTGCAAATGAAATGTCATGCTAGTCAGTTCTACCAAACACTGTAAAATTATTGCTATTAAGAGATACATATAGTTTCTTACCAGTTTTCTGGTGCCTGCCATCAGGGATATGCTTTCTGGAAAGCAGGTTTTTGCACTTTGACAGATGGGAAGGATAAAACTTCTATATATTGTTTTTAAGAGGATAAAAATGCTTTGTATTCATATGAAAATGTTGAAAACCTGTTTGCAGCTCTTAAATTTCAGCATATTTCCTTATGAAAATTGAAGAGGATTTGGGAGGAGAAGTAGGATCTTATTTCAGACAGCATAAATAGACAAAGTGCGAGAGAAGCTTCCTAAAGGTATTTTTTTTTTAAGAGACAAAAAACCAGGATTGAAGCACAAAGAAAGTTGAAGGGATGCAAGCACACAATATATTCTTTATCTTCCATGAAATGGTCACTGTTCTGAAGCCTTTGAGGCTTAATCACTAACGAGTGATGTGCCATATGATAACTCAAAGCTCCATCTCAGGATCTACCCACACCAAACCTTTATTATTCCTGGAAACTATAACCTGTTTCTCAATGGCTCACTGAACTGAACTCACATAAACTCTGCTCTGGCAAGTGGGAGAGCTCTGAATAAACCCAAAGACAGAGCTGTCCAAGCACTGCCCTTCATTAGCAAGAAGCTTTAGAATAAAAAATGTGACTTCTATTACCCCTTCAAACTAAACCAGAATTAATCTAATTTGTTTGGAAGCTGAACAGGAAAAAAAGAATCAAACACATATGGGGGAAAAGAGGAAGTGAAAAGGGGCAATGGAAGATGAGAAAGAGAGATGAAAGAAGAGAGAGGTGGAATCAACAAACTCGTAGCTGTGAAATCCTGGCCTGCAGATTAGCATAGCCCAATCTGCAATAAATTCAGGATATGATTTGCTCCAGCCTCAACAATTAAATCAGTCTGAATGCTACTTTATAAATCATTCAGTCATTTTTTAATAAGATGAGCTTCTGGCAAGATGCTTTCCCTCACTGCCTCCCGGAAGAGATTACATTTTAAAAATCTTTAATTTCTGAAAGTCTTCAATATTCTAAAGTATGGGCTGCTCCAAAAAGCAGCTTTAGCTCTATATTTCAACAAATGAATTGAGACTTAATACACAAAGGGAAAGATGATTTACACTCACTGTCTCTCACAGATTAGTGCAGGAAAAAACAAAACAAAACAAACCAGACAAATAAATAAATAAACACCAAATCACACTTTTTTTTACATAAGCCTTGCTACTTTGTGAAAAGGCTGATTTTGAAGCAATGCTTTTTTACTCATGCTTCCAGGAATGGGCAATACTTTTAAGTCAAATTCACCCTGATACAACTGGGTCATACTAGATTAGATTCTGAGCTACCCTGAATCAATCATTCACCCAAAATGAGTCATAAAGCCACAGAAAGGGTTTTCTGCTTTTGATTTTTTTCCTTGTCATTTTCTTCTTGAAAGATAGCACTGCTAGAAAATAAATCATATATTTAGAAGTTATGCCATTCTAAACAAATAATTTAATTTTCTGACTCCAAAATTGTTTAATATGATGCAAGAAAATAGTAGGAGAGGCAAACAGATTTTTAATCTACTAGTAAGTAAGTTAAGCTTTGTAAATTCTCAAAACCTGTGCTTAAACTTTCAGTCAAGTGAAGAATGATATTTAAGAATATTCTGACTTTTGGTTACTTATTTTGTTAAAAATGGTTGTTTTGTGGGATCAAGTCCAAATTAATTAAGCCATCTATAGCCAACTGCCTGCTTTAAATCTAAACTACTACATTCCCATACTCCAACTCCATTTAAGAAGAACACAAAATAGATAAATTTGCCCTTTAAATTTGAAACATTGCAGGTAAAGGATTAAAAACTCCACGTAACTATGTGTAATAAACATTAGGCAAACTTTGCTCAGGAAAATGCTAAGCTAAGTTACTCTGGGTTTATACATGGATGCCAGCATACTTGGTGGAAAGATCTCTGCCAAGCATTTCTACATTCTTCCTTTCAGAGTCCACTTCTTGCAGTTTGCTTCATGTCTCATCAATCTCATACACGCTGCAGAGGGAACAGTACAGAGGGAATCCATCTAGAGATGAATACACCTGTTGCACATTAACTTCAAGGTGAACTTTATTATGGTTTGTCCTTCCTTAGCTCTCCCTTTCAAGCCTCTGGCTTGGGATAGAAAAGAGTGAAGCCTTGAAGGCATGAGCCTTTGTATGTTTATGTACAAATCCTTAGGAAGAAAGGATTAGGCCAAAGCAGAAATCATACAAACATGGTTACTAACTTTTCATCAAATAGTTTCACATTTATAAATCCCATCTAAAATATTATATACTATGTGTAATTTTCTATATAGTCTGGGCATTCTACTCTTCTTTTGGCAAGACCTATTCTGTAGAACAAAATCTATTCTGTAGTCAATTCTACATGACTCCTACATATTATCAAGGATTCACAGATAAGACAAACATTAATCCATTTCAGGTCCTAGTATCTGTCTGAGGTTCAAGATGCTTCAAATTATATATATCAAGTTAGTGGACTATTCCTGTTTTTCAGTTGGCTTTTAAAGTATTTGGAAAATTTAAATCTCTATATGGTGTCAAGATATTTTAATATATTTAAAGACACAGCATTTTGTGTTGTCCACAAAAATCAGATTCATTACCCAGCATGCAACAAGGCAAACATTAGCCACTTATGAGACATCGATTATTTATTTCAGAGTTGCACAAGCCTGGCTGTTCAGTGGTATTCCCCAGATCAAGCACACCCATTATCCAAACTTTTTACTACTCATAACTTCAGTAAACAAAAGAATTAGTGTTCACTGGCTACAAGTTACGTAGTTTGGTAGTTTTCTTATTAATCACTATTCTATCTTTTATGGGTTAATGATTCTCTCGTGTCTCACGCTAATTAGTCCACATGCTCAGTCTTTCTCTCCTTTTCAGTCAATGGGTTTCTTGGGTGAGTGGTCCATGACTCAGTGGTCACGATGTCCCACTGCCAGAACTATCTTTTACCCAGCTGGAGCTGATTTCAGCACAGTTGCTGAATTGGCCTTGTTAGTTTCTTCCTTATCTTGAGAGTTCTACCAAATGTCCCTGTGGCCTGTAAATTCTGCATTCTTTGTGTCCACTATCAGTGGGCATCCTTCTTCCCAAGCTTTTTTACCTCCCCCAAGGTCTGAGATCATTGAACACATCAAGCCCTAAACCCTAACAAGGCAATTCTACCTGCAAGTAATTAGTTTTTCTAACACCTGGACATCCCTTACAGCTTGTTACCTGCTATTTAACAGATTAAATCTCCCTTCTTGTTGATTAGGCTTGAAAGTACACAAAGATCAAACACTAAAGAACATCCTTTCTCAAGAAAATTTTACATAGTCCACATTTTGGAAAAATATGACTGATTTGTTTGAGGGGTTTAGTTTTTTTTTAAGCTCTAATCAAACCTGCAGGGGCTGACTTCTCTGCTGTGATGAAGCCAATAGATTCCAGCAGCATGACAGGAAGCCCCCAACAAGATATGTAACAAAGTCCTGAGACCCTAACAGGGCCCCCATGATTGTTACTGCCAGTAATATCGCAAGATTAATTCAACAGATTGAATATTGTACCTAGATAGTTTTATTAAGTCAACACTTCAAATTTTTATAATGTGAAATTGCCCTTCTGCAGTCATCATCTTACGGCTTTTTTATTCTGAATAACCTGACCAAAAGTTATAACTGACATTCAGACTCAGAAGGGAGTAACTACAGCCACTGGAACATTCCTGAAGCAGCAGGCTATCATTTTATTAATTCATTATACGTGGCATATAAGAAGACACTGTCTAGAGATAACAGGACTACCACCCCTGAGAACTCCTTGGCTGAATTCATCAAAAGTTCAGACCAATCTTTAAATTCTCTCATCCTTCTTGAGGGGAATAAAAGATACTCAAGAAGGAATTCAATTGTTAAAATCTTTTCTTATGTGCTTTTCAAAGGAAAAAGCTCAACTATTAAAATACCAAGTCACCTCACACAAGATGAGTCTTCAGTTGTTTGCACACAGAAGATATGAGTCATAAGCTGAACTAGCTAAACACTTACACACATTTGGTTATTCACTTCTAATTAACTGTACTTCATCCCTCCTCCTCAATGTCCCCAGAATATTATGAAGAATGAAATACAAATTTGCTTAAGTTCTCTTGATAATCATTCCCTCTTTAGTTTCAGGAAACAGAGATTGGTCATAGCTGCAATATCCTAGACAAAATGTCTGCATTACAAGAAGTGTAAATGGGACAAAGAAGAGTCACAGACACATTTAAACACTTCACATTACTGAATAGGTTAGGTGACACTCATATGTCAGTGTGGCACTTGTGGCACTCCATGAAACACATAACTGCTTTGCAGCTGAAACTGCATGCAGCTAAAACTGCATGTTCCTTGTCTTCCTCCACCAAGCTTTTCTACACTCAGCCTTGCTTCTCAATATGCAGGCTTAGACACTATACCAAACCCAAAATTGCTAAAAATTTCTACACTATTAGTTCAAAAAGCTGCATACAATGCAAACGTTTTGAGAGAATATCATGTTGTTCCATCCCTTAAATTGCTGTATGTGTATAGGAAGAATGGATGGTTGCATATCAGAAAAACTATGTTGTTACTATGAGTGGAACCCTCTGATATTATTTGGAATAAAGTTATTTTGCTGTGATGGCCAACAAAAATTACCTGTGGATTAAATTGACTTTAAATGAAGACAAATATTAGAAGGCATAAAAAATACTATTAAATATACTACTCAGATGCTGGGAAGAGGAAAAAAAAACACAAAAAACAAGGAATATTTAAGCTCCTCCTTGTAAGAACATAGATATACTGAGTTTTAGTTTGGGATTAGACAAAATAGAATTCACACAGGTATTCCATAAACTTATATTTTCTACTATGTCATACCAAATGTAAACTGAAAATGTTAACCAGAGCTTAAATCTCTGTGAAAGCGACCCTTGAGACACAGGGCAACGAAGGACAACGAAGCTGGTAAAGGATCTAGGGAGAAGGTCATATGAGGAATGGCTGAGGGAGCCTGGGTTGCTTAGCCTGGAGGAATGCAGGCTAAGGGAAGAGCTAGTGACAGGATTAGAGGACACAGCCTCAAGCTGTGCCCAAGGGAGGTCCAGGTTGGACATTAGGAAGAATTTCTTCATGGAAAGGGTTGTTAAGCATTGTAATGGGCTGCCCAGGGTGGTGGTAGGGTCACCATCCTTGGAGGCGTTCAAGAAACAACTGGACATGTCAGTTAGTGCTATGGGTTAGTTGTCAAGATGGAGATCAGTCAAAAAGGTTGGACTCGATGAACTTGGAAGTCTTTTCCAACCTAAATGATTCAGTGATGACTGCTCAAAAGATACTGAACCAGATGCTGCTTCAAGACAACCAAGTTGTTGTCCCCTGACTGATTGCTGCTGCTACAAGACTTTAACACCCTGGGACTTCGAGTTTCTCCATCCTCTCTTTTACTTCTTCAGAAACCACCTTTTAGGTCAGTGCTCAAAAAGAAGCTTCAAAAACTTCCCTGGCAACCATATAGTTTCTGTGGAGTGAGTATTTAACTTGCTTTTTGACAGAAAGCATGAATTTACCTTCCATGCTATCAAGTTTACATAGCCTGACCAATAATATTATTATCAATCTTTGCTTAGTTCTTATTCATAAGCTATTTCCTTTGAAATGCTGAAAATCTGATTTAAAATAGATTTATTTTACTGTTCTTTTTAGTTTGTTTGGTTTTATTCCTCTAAAATCCAGGGAATATTGACATTTCTGAACGCAATGGATAAACATTTTAAGAAATGCCACTTCCCTTGCGTGACTGCTTGATTTACATATTCTGATTTGGGAAGTTCTCCATCTCGAATAGAACAGGCTAAAATAATCTGGAGATACGTCTGCTTGGCTGACACACTTTCTAGATACTTCCTCTATTTGGTAATAAGTTGTTTAATTTCTGAAATTTCTTGGAATCAATATATAAACGCTTACAAATCGTCACATTTCTAAGACTGGAAAGAGATAGCCGTGCCACAACATTTAATTTTCTGTTAACTACATTGCAGACAACATTATGTGGTCAGGATATGATGACTAAAAATACTGTGGGGTTGCTGCTTTTGTGGCTGGAAGATTGTTCCAGAATGAGATACATGCTTTTTTTAACTTAAGGAGCATTTCCTGTCTGCCTTTCTCTTGCTAAACAAGCTAGGTACTCTAATTTCTTTCACTTAGGGGAGGCAAAATGAATAGATCTAACTCTGCTAAAGTGTTTGGGAGGAGTCATTAAACAATCTTTTAGGTAGGAGAGAGATGAGTGGGAGAGAACTGTTGCCTAGGAAGCCTGATGCCAAAACTGCTGCGGTGAAGTGGTAGGAGGTAGAAGTGACAATAGGAGGGGGGAAGGACGTGAAAGAAGCAGTATAATGCAACCTCAGATCTCTCTCTCTCTCTCTCTTCCTTTCTAGACTCAAACCCCTGTGGTATGTGATAAAACCCAAACAGAAGTGTTCTTATAAGGCTGCTCTCTGTACAGCACACTGATAGATACAGTTCTGCTGAAAACAAGTTTAGAATAGTACATCACAAAGAAGTGAATTAGGTCTCACTCCTTTTGTCTTCTTACTGCTTTGAATTACTGCAGCCCAGGCTTTTCAAATGGTGCAGAGAGGTGGAATGTATCCAGGCAAATTATGATTCTCTTTTTCTGTTCAGCCAGCCAGCTGAAGAGCAGTAGTGCCAGGATGCTCCTGAAGTCCATTCAAGCCCTGAGAGTTCCCCTTGGAGAAACTGCCATATGAGAAAAACTAACATCTTCCAACATCAATGCAGTGATAGATGGGATAATGCTGCTTTGGCTTTGCATGTAATTTTTTCCCTCTGGTTTTGACCTGGCCTTGGCTGCCACATGACTCCTGATGCACTTTTTGAAGGATAAAATATATGGACTATTTAAAACAGGCGAGAAAAAGATAGAGGAAAAAATTAGAAGGGAAAATAGGATGGCATTTCCAGGTTTCTATCCAAAATATGAACCATATAACAACCAGATTGTCTTCAATTTATAATATTTTAGGTGAATGCAGTCTATGTGTGTAGCTTAACCAGACTATTCTATAAGAAAAAGTAATTACATTATAAATTATCAAAAGAAGTTCACATCAAGTTATCAGTCTGATTAAATTATTAAGGAACAAAACTTGGAATTGAGATTTTTGGATTATTTACTACACTCTGCCAATGATTTCCTTTCATATCTTCAGCAACACTTGATATTTCTCCATCAGAAATTCCCAGTGCAACATTGGATAATAATTCTTACTCTTATTTGCGATGGATATCAAGATTGGAAAATAATCAGCACATCACAATTCCCTAGGGATCTTCCTATACTTAGACATGAACCCTACAAAGCGTCTCTCTGTGAAAACATCATGTAGTTACTGCATAAAACAAAAAGGTCATTGACTGACCCTGCTGTGTGTATTTAATAAGAACATTTCTGAAAGATAAGACCATTACTACTATTTGTATTTAGCAACAGTGTGTGAGGCAGTGAGATTATCCTTGCTTCTCTACACCCACCAGCAATTTTTCTTCTCCCAAAGATGACAACCATGAAAATACTTGCTTTCTTATAAAAGGCATGTTTCTTATTTAAGTATTATTATTATTATTGCTATTATTATGCCTTTGGAAAAATGTGTTAGCTATAGGTTCTACTACGACTAGTAGAGAATACAATCATAAATCTGAAAACACGAGATTTATTAAGTTCATTATATCTTCACAGTCTGACTTTCTAATTGCAGCAGCAGCACACAGAAGCAGCTGGTTCCAGAATCTGTAAATGAATGAATACATCAAGCCACGATTGGTAGGTTGTGAAAAGGCTGTTTAGTATTATAAAAAAATCTTTGGTTATCAAAACAAAGCAAATTATGCTAATCAGGGTGAAGATGAAGCTTCTTTCAATTTTGTCCCAACTTACTTAAACTATTAAGCTTTCATTTTATGTAAATAGTTATGCTTTACAACTGAGTGTGATGACACATACAAGAAAAATAAACACAACAAAGGCTTTCCATTTTTAAATCATCTATGCCTATTTCTTCTTCAAAATATATAAAAGGAGATAAACAAGTTGGTTTGATTTGGCAAGCACAGAGAAAGATGAGGAATGAAAAAACCCTCTCTAATCCACAAAGTGGTAATATGAAAGATCAAATTTACCAAACCTATCCATGAGTTTGGCTTCCTGAAACAGAAGGAAACATACAGCCTTGACTTTATAAGTGAGTCAAAATGTGAAGGGAGCAGTACACAGCAACTCTAAATCAGCACTCTACCTCCTGCTTTCAAAAGAAGTACATTCAAACACTTGTTGCC
The DNA here is from genome assembly GCA_008694505.1 of Cyanoderma ruficeps. NCBI lineage: Eukaryota > Metazoa > Chordata > Aves > Passeriformes > Timaliidae > Cyanoderma > Cyanoderma ruficeps. The sequence continues at coordinate 5,467,291 of VZDJ01000141.1, forward strand.
TTGAAGAAAGCAAACAATAAGGGGACAATCATGTCTCAGGGGTCAAGCAACAGGAGAATAATATGCAATTTCTGTTTCAGTTGCAACATGTTCAAATATACATTAAGACACTTATGTGGCAGACTGGTTTACTTAATCCACTGAGTTCCATTTTTTTTTTCCAGGTATAGCCCAATGTTGTAGCACTAATGTCCCCATACCAAAGGTAAGTCAAATGTATCACAATATGTATGGAAAATTAAAATAAATTGGTGTCTTTGCTAGAGCTACAACACCCCCTCTAATTGTATTCTTTATGTAAAGTGCTTTCTTGCTCAGAACATATCCACACTAATTTCTTTATGGATTGCTATATTAAATTTTAATTTTCAGCTCCTAATTGTAACAAACAGATTAAGCAAGGACTTTTATTCTCTTTCTGTTTATAGCAGCTGAACCACCACCCAGTATTTCTGCCCATTTATAGAAAACAGCTTAAATATGACCATTTTCCTAATTTAGATAATTCCTATTGCCTCTGTTATCAACTATTTTGGAATACACTTCTGATTTCAATACCTTTCTGAAAAGCCTAAATCCTTCTGGCACACTTTATAGAAAAACTTGTATGAAGAAAGATATGGTGTGAAGCCACTTTCTTATCTATTTATACTTTATATTCACCATCAGTTGTTGATAAAAACTGTACCTGGATTTAGTGCAAACTCCACCTGCTAAATTTTAGTTTTATGTATGCCATGAAAATAAAGAAATGCAGCTGAGATCAGACAAGTCCCTTCTTATCATGCCTGCCCTTAAAAATTAATAATTTATTAAATGCTGGGTTTCATTAGAAATTAAGACCAAATGTGGTTTTAATATAGTGAAATTTTAGTAAAATTATATATTAATTTTAGAAAAAATGTATGTATGTTATCATTTTCTCCACTGAAAAAGGAGCTCCAAAAGATGAGCTTTGTATTTCTTTGTTGTACCCTGGGGAAGAACAGTTATATTAGCTCTTTTAAAAGGAGTGCAGCCATTAGTGTACAAAGCATCTTTGTCAAAGTTCATTGCACAAAGTAAGAACATATCCTCTAAATTTTCATTCTAATTAGATGTCATGGAATATAATTTTCATAATGAGGTGATAAAATGGCTACATGTTATTGAAAAATCAACATAGAGCTCAAATTGAAAAATAATAAAAAGAAAAAAACATGATATATTCTTTCAGGTTATCAGGTTTATCTATACTATACTAAAAAGCATAAATGCCAGTGTAAAAATATTTTTTAACCAAAAGTTCTGTATTAGTGGTAATAAAACTTAGTGCTCTGGAGGCAGTATGGTCCTGCACAATTAGGAAAGCCCCGAGACAGCATTAAAACATAAAAGGTGAGATGAAAATAAACTTAGTGCCTCATAGGTTCCCAAAAGAATCTGGAAACAATGAGGGGATAATCCCATTTGTAAGAGGTTCCCCATGTCCCTCACGTCTACTGCAGAAACTGTGTCTTCTGTCCTGTGGAACTGGCGTGAGGTAAATACGTGTAACAAACCCGCTCCCTTATAGAACATCACGGCTCTCTATCTCTCATTCCATTGTTTCACCACCATTAAGTTTGTATAATTATGCCATTTCCCCGCCGTCGGGGAGTGCATTGGAGTGCATAAAGGCACACGTGCTTTAAAAAATGAACACAGCCGTGATATAAAAATGTACATGAACAATTTGAATGGTTGCATAATCTTTATTTACAGGTACACTCTATGATTGAAACTTCTTAAAATGCAGCCAGATAATAATTTTCTTATGCGACTTTACTACATGAAGAAGAAACATGGCACTTGAATTCTATACAAGCTTATATTTTCAGGAAGCCTAGTTCAGTGAAATGCAGGATTAGGATACTTTTCTGGCACCTTTTCATGTTTCCCAGGCTGGATTATGAGGGAAATTGGAATGGTCCCCAGGAGATGACAGCTGAGGGGGGCTTTCTGTATTATAGCAAACTCCAAGGATGCCCTAAGGTAAGCAGAATTGCTCAGAGTTTGCACAATGCCACATGCTGTTATTCTGTTATTGAAGGAACCATTACATTTCAGTACACTGTACATTCACAACCCACCGGCAAAAAGGTGACAGGCATCACTGGTCATCTAGCAAAGCAGTTCTGTTCCCCTTAGACTGCCATTTATAATGCAGCCATTTTATATGCCTGGAGAGATACTTTTCTCTGCTACCTGTGCAATGACAACAAACAAAAGAGTCTGCTTCAGAATATCACATGCCAAAAATGAGGGAAATTTTCTTTGCTGCCTACAGGATAGTAATGTGCATGAATAAATCTCACTTCCCTATATGTTACCCCATTTGTACAGGAATGCCACTGGAACAGATCTCTGCCATGCCAGTGTTATCAAATGTTGTGTATGGAAAAGAAAGAAATCTGTTCCACTTTTCTTTATGGCCCAAGGTGCATCTACAACATTTGGGAAAAACTTGCACATGAAGAAAAATTGTTCCAGGAAAAATAATAGTATGGTGAAGAAAAAATAATTATGAAACTGTTTATGCTTTAAAAAAATCTAGTTCTAGAAATAGCACTGAACTCAAATTAATCCCTGGTATAAATGCATGGCATACTATTAGCCTAAAGAGAATAATACCCCACACTGTCATAAGATTGCTGCATGGCCAGGACCATAGAAAAAGTGTACTTCTGTCTCTCGTTCATATTAAGCCTGTTCCAAGGAGATTCAATTTGAAATGCTTGTTTGAAACGAAGATTTTGGTCTCTGAATCCATATTCTTCCTTTAAGACTCCCTGGCAGTGGGACTCTCTCCCACTGTTTGCACAGTGCCTGGCACAACGGGACATCAAACCTCATTGTGTGCATTAGACACAACTGTTAAATCATTATTGTCTACACATATCTGTTCCATCTTGGTTCCTCAGTAACAGTCATATGCCCTCTCCTCTCTCAAACCACCAGCTGAATGTTCTCATGTGTGAAACAAGAGACTACATTGGTAAATATGAACTATACAGATTCTGAAATCTGCCAGCAAAGCATACATGGTAATTAAACATCAGCAGATGCGTGTTATTTGCTAACTAGGCCTTAAACATCAATACGTTCTGGGTTATGTTCTGCACTCCTCAGGCTATTTATTAAAGCATACTAATAGTAAATGTTTACCTGTTTTGACTTTTTTTTCAATTTATTTTTAAACCTTTAACTTCCTGCTGGATTAAATTTATTCTTACAAGGCCAAAGTAATAAAAATTAGGGAAATTTACTGCTAGATGATCTGATGAAGCATCCTCTCTACTTCCAGTCATTCCCGCTTTTTAGCATCTTCAAGCCTGACATCAGTTTTGGATGCAGCTAAATGCCAACTATCCCGATAAACATGTACACTACCAGCTGTGGCTCCATCTGCTCAACTAAACATTTTCACACCAAATCTGCCAGGGAAAAAAAAATATTGTTTTTGGAGTTGGTTTGTAACAACTGAAATATTAAAATCTTAACTCCAGGTGGCCCTTCACTTGTCTATTTCCTCCGATGAATATATTTAGAAAAAACACCACCATCTATTTATAGTCTGCCTAAAACCCACAAAATCCTATGGCATGAACTTGGTGCAAATAGCATAGATAAATAAAATGTAAATCCAGAGCTGATAAACCTTCATATTGCCTTTTGCAGAGCCCTTGCAAATGCCTCTGTGACCTGACCATTGTGCAGCAGCAGCTATAAATAGCTCCTGGTCCCTCTGCTCCAGCCTGGAGGCAGGCAAGACTGGTGTCTTTGTCAGCCTGCCCCCAAAGCACTGCTTTGCAAACCCAGAGTAGCAATTGTCACTTCAGTACATTGGGATGATAGCTGTAGTTTTTCAGAACCTTTCATGGAAACAAAAGATGCTCCCTTTTTTTTTTCTTTCTTTTTTTTTCTTTTTTTTNTTTTTTGTGAGGAGGAATACCTGTAGGATCAGTGCAGACAACATGCTACCAGAATCCTGGATGTGCTACCAGTCTGCACTGATTTCAACCTGTACAGCACACTTTCAAGTCACAGCTGTGTATATCCCTTTGCATCAGGCAGAGATCTAGCTCCCTGTCTGTAAAACTCTTCTTGCTTTCAAACAGTCAGATCTTCTTAAGCAAAGAAGTATCTTCTTAAGCAAAGAAGTAAAAGTCCTCAAGAAATGGAAATACTGTGAACTGTGGCTCTTGCTTGAACTGTCAAAATCATTTTAGAAAGTTCATGTGGTAATGAGAAGGCACCAGGAGCAGCACCTGCCACTGTGCAATAAGCAATATAATGTACCAAGTCTGAAACAGCAATAAGGCTTGAACTGCACAAAGCCAGTGCTTATCACTTTCCCCTCCTCCACTGGGAACCCCACAGCAGGTGTGGGACAGTGCAGTTCTGTCACCATGAAAGCTTGAGTGGCTATTGTGAAACATGGATAGCACAATGGCTGAGCCAGAGGAGAAGAATAACCCTAGCCACAAAAAGTTCAAGTATGTGTTTCCTGCTATTCCTGCTAGGGCCTGTACACTACTCCTTCTGAAAGTCCTCAACTGCACATGCCAGAGTCCTGAGGTAATCTTACACCTTCAGGAACAACAGTTTGAAAATAATGGATACAAGTCTACTTAACTCGAAAGACCAGCTGATTCAGTCCATGAGCTGGTTTGTACAGTGTTGTCTTAAAGGCACGACCAGAACAACTCCCTATCCCAGTTAAGGCTTTTAAACAGTTGTAGTAGCACAAGAAGTCAGAAACCAGCAAGATAGCCAATTAATAGACTGTGGTTTCAAATTCAAAAAAATCCTAGTGGAAACTCAAGAAGGATGAAAATGAAAAGGTATGATGCTTCTCTTAATTTTTGCTAAAATCCCAAGAGTAATTTTATTGAAGTGAATGGAGGAATGCAAAAATTTTCATACTAAAGAGACATCAGACCCATTTAGTTGCAAAGTACTCTTTTACAACTAAATACCTTTCTGTTCAAGAAAGTTAAATTTTATTTTTGATATTACACCTTCTTCTTTTCTGGTACATATATTCCTTACAGAAAAAAAAAAAATCCTGCTACATCTAATAATTTCTACTAATTAAAAAGAATGTCACCCAGGAATGTGCTTTAAGTAAATGTGGCAAGCAATTAACAGCTTAGACACCACATCAGAGACTTCTGGGCTTTTTTGATACAGCTTTCTCGTCATTTTGGTCTGAGTTGACTCTTACTATTAAAGCCTAATATGTAGGAAAGCCAGAAAATTTATTCAGCTGGTGAAATTAAAAAACACAAATTAAAACAATCATGAGAAAGGTATCCAGATTCTGCATAAAGATGTAGGCTTGTATATATTTTATTTTTTTTCTGTTTCACTTAGCAATGACTTGTCTATCTCCAGGAACACAAACATGTTAGTGGAAAATGTATCTATCAACTAAATTAATCACCTAACAGTTCTTACCAGAGATTACACATTGCAATCTAACACTTACTGTTGCTGTATCTAACAAGTTAATACAATTAAACTGTGAAAATAACAATTTTTCTTTCCTTTAACATTTTTGACTGAAGAAACATTACAAATAATCACAGTAATAAAACTAATTGTGAGAGACATGAGTGCCAGAAATAAACCACGTATTATGAAGTTACTTGCAGAGGCACATACATGTAAACCACTTCACTACCTTCTGTAGCTTCAGTTTCTCCAAAAGAAGTATTACTAGCATCAGTCAAAGAATAATGAAGAAACATGTTTTTCTAAAACAAAACAAACAAAAATAAAAATTATGGAGAATTTTAAATCCAAGATCAATATCTAGCACTGTACACAAATAAATTGGGTTTTCTGTTGTTTAGTAGCCAGCTGGCTAACAGTAAGGAATAATACTTTAAAAAAAAAAACAAAACCAAAAACCAACATTTATTTCATCATTTCAGAATTTAACTTTGGTGTAGATATTGCATTAATATCTATGTGATATTTAGGGATATTTACAAACACTGAAGCATATAAACATAATATACATTTCTCATCCTTTCTCAAGAAGGAGGGAAATGGGTAATTGAACACCTAAGCTTCAAAGTGCTTTTTTGTTCTGCTTATGGCTGTTTCTGTGCAACTATCAAGATAGAAGCAAGTCCAAGAAATTTGCATCACACAGAGAAATAAAGCAATATTTTGATAGTCATCAGATTCCTTGGGAATTAACTCAGAGACTTTGATGCAAACTGTACTGCTGCATGCTCTCTCCTACAGATAAGCCTTGTATTTTCTGTGAAGAAATCTACTGAAGAACTTCCAGCAGTGAAACTATCAAGCACTGAGACTTCAGATAGCCTTTCAGATATCTGGGCCCAGGCCAGAGAGTCTTGAAGATAAGAGTGGAGACTGCAGTTAAGCCTAATTCTCCGAAAAGCCAATGTAAGGCAGTATCATGTGCTCCTGGTGGTCTGAGCTGCTGCAACCTTTTGTACTAGATAACTTAGCCAGCAAGAGCTTTATGCTCAGGTATACTGTGCCCCTATCATCCAAGGGAGAAGAAGAAATGCAAGAATAACTACATACACTGCAGCACCCAGCAGCAGGAGGTCCAGTCTCTTATGCAAAGAGGGAAGATGGAGTTTTATTTACTAGATGCCACTCAGTAGCAGCTTTAGCGTCAACACAGAATACAGCAGTATTCCTAAATTAATGAATGCATTGATGAAAAAACAATGTATAACTTTCACCAGAAGCTCCTACAGTGAGCCTGGAATCTCACTGACTTGTCACTTTGTTCTGTCTGCCTCATTTAGGTTCAAACAACTGTTTATTTCTGTGCTGGTTTTTGCAATCAGTTGCCACAAGAGTAAAACTGGAATAGTTACAGGCCTCAAAGGACGAAAGGAAATGTATGTGATCTGCATACTTCTCAAGCATACCATTCGACCTGTTCACACAGTAGCTGAATATAGATGCCAGAAAGAGTTAGCAATAAAAAACTGATTCTTGAAAGACACCGGAATGCAGAACAGAAAGGCAAGTCTGCCCTGACTGCTGGTTGGATGCGTTTGTCTGGGAATAATGCCAACCATTTTAGTGTATTACTTTGGATCCCGTGACCTCTCTCAAGCAAGAAAGTACTATCTCATGATCAACTGTGTTAAATGATTCAGATATGTCTAAAGTGATGAGAATAGATGTCCGTACTGTCTCCACTGACAGGAGCAGATTACATATGCCACTAAAACCATTTCAAGTCCTGCTTTAAATTCAGATTGTGCTGGATCTAGAATTGTATCTTAAATTAGTTAATGCGGTTGGCCTTTGGCTAGCTTCTCTATGAGCCTGCAAAGAGTTTCACAATTATTCTGTGTCTATATGTGGGGACAGACAAAGAAAGACGATTACAGTTTGCTCTAGGGTGAAATGTGGAACCTCTTATAGAGCACATGGAAATGCTACACAAAGATTTGGGAGAGGAAATGAATAGCTTAGTCCAACTGAAGCTACAAGGGGAGTGACATGGATGTGAGACATAATTATTCAAACTGGAATTTGCTAAGGACACTGAGGTTAACGCCTCTCCTCTTGAAAATTGTGTCAAGGCTACAGCTAACAGGACTTCAGGCGTTTTAGTTCATTTGAAAAGCAACAAATCCAATTGCAAAATTCTTTTTTCCCACAAGGGACAATGAGTTCAGTATAATAGAGTCAGAAAGAACTATCTTCTGAATCATCCTTAGCACTTCTTTCAACATTTGGATTCACACTGCAGGTATCCAGTTCCAGTAATAATACTCCCCATTATAACTCAGTATGATAGGTGAAAAGAAACAGTTTAAAGAAGTGTAGCTACAGTGACCATGAGTCAAATACTTGTGTAATTTAACCTTGCCAACTAAATAGCAAAGTAACAACACACAGCAACACACACTGGAGAATGTATACTGGAAAATTTCTAGGTTAGTACTTCAAACTTAAATAAGAGTGGTAAGTAAGTGAATGAAGGTTATTAAACCACATATATATATGTGCACTCACACATATAAAAGAATCAATTCCATGATGTTCAAAGCTGTACAAAAACTACTATGTCTTTGTGGGATTTTGCTGATCTTTCAAGAATGACAGATCAATTTGTTAAAGGAAGAAAAATGGATTCAAAACCCACAATGTTTTAAAAGCAATTCCTTTCAGAGCTCTACTTTTTTGATAAATTAACTATTATCAGCAACGAAGAAATCCATTTTCCTTTCTATCTAAGTTTCAAGTAATGATATATAATAAGAAGAAGAAAGAATGCATATAAGCACTTCATGCCAAGGTCCAAATTTCTAGAAGCAGCCTCTAATTTTCAATTACTTTGTTTTCGTAACTCGTCATGATTTTCAGAGATGTCAACTGCCAACAAGTCCAGTGGCATTTCAGTTATGCGGTAAAATAATTTTGACAAGAAGTCTGGTAGTTGTCTGCTTTGTTGTGTCCATGAAAGCCTGCCTGAGCAACTTGGTGCAACATGAACTCGTGTCCTATCACCCTAACTTTTTTCCTGACCCTTTGAAAGAAACAGCTCCTCACAACAGTCACTGCTGAAAATCATGGGCATCAACCAGTGGGCATCCAGCACCTGAACCATTCAGAGAAAGCACATTTCAAAACCTTGATCATATTTCTAAATAATCAGGAAATTATGTCATTACTTATAATCTGTAATCTCAAAGACCCTTCTCCAGGGGTTTCATTTCATAGAGCAAGTTAATGACCCATTGCAAAGCATCTCCTTATAATACGATTCCAAACTTCATTTTCACACCTTGATTATGACTGGCATCTTCTTGTTTCACCTCCAGGAAGGTGCTGAGTCATTAGCAGCACAGGATATGAGAGCAGAAGTTTTAACATTAACAAAGCCAGGATAAACACAATCTTCCAAAGAGTCCCTTGAACTTAGACACTACATAAGACTACACTACCATTATATGGAGCAAAAAAATTCTTTAAGCAACTAGGTTTTGTGCAACACAAAGGTAAAACTTGCTTTAAAAGCATTATAAGACCAGTTACTATTAAGGATCTTCTGGGTTTGAACCACTAATACCGTATTAGCAAAAATAAAATCTAATTTGAACTTATTTACTGTAGTACCAATGTAAAGCAGTATTTCCAAGTACTTGTTTTACTTACTATGACAAGATTTGTCTTCCCACAAATTGCAAAGAAGTGTTTTGATGAAAAAATGCTGAAGTCAGAATACAGTCAAATGGATTTCTATAGCACCACTGATGCAGAACTTACAGATTCTAAAACATTAACAAATGCAACATTCATTTTAAAGTAAACAAACTGGGGATAAGTCTTTGCTTGCCTTCTAAATTTACTCTATCCAACGAAACAACACTTACTCTATGTTTTATCAGTCTTGACATCGATATTAAAACAGATATTACAAAGTGCCATAATTGTTTATACATCCCTTCCAGCCATTCCAATGTGAACAGTGTCCTCCTTGTTTCTCTAGCCTACACACAGTGATTTCATCATCTCCAGTTCACATATCAATTACCAGACTTGTGCAATCTAAACAATTTTTTTTTTCTTTTCTGTGTCCAGCCTCTCTTAAGCAATAAAAAAAATACCACCATCAAATTACAGGTGAAATGTTTCTGAGAAACCAGAGAACATAAAAAAATATATTTTCCTAATTAAGAAGGTAGGAGTGGAAGGGTACTTTGAAATCACTGTGCCCAGTCACCTGCCATCTAAGGCAACCATGTGATGTAATTCCTCCCAAAAGAATGTCCACACTCCACCTTAAAATCAGATTATGTGTCCCACTACTTCCATCAAAAGGCTGTTTCAGAATCTCACTGGTCTGATGGCTAGAAAAGTTGAAATTTCCAGCCTAAATATCTCACAGTACAAAGTCTACCATTTGTCTTCACATCAAAGTCTACCATTTGTCTTCACATCTGTATTAGTCATTTCATTAAGTTATGTCATTCCTGATTGTTCCCCAACATTAAATCCCAGTGTATTTCTGAATATTAGTGAAATCTGAGGCAGTGTGGACTCTCTCTGTGATTCCTGTTGAATCTCCATCAGGTGAAATAAAGACAACAGAAGAAGAAAATTAGGCACTACACATAAACAGGGCTCTGTGGATTAAAACTAAGGTATTCTTAAAGATATGGAAGGAGCACAATAAACTCAACAGTTAAAGAAGGGACCTGACCCTCCTATTTCACAGGTTATGGTATAGTGCTGGAACAGCATTTCTGAGTCACAGCACCCTATTTTAATAGAAAGCTGTGCCTGTTTTCTTCTTAAAAAAAAAAAATATGAACACTGGCACACTCACCTTAGGACAGGTTTTCTGGCTCTCATACCCACATACACTCCAGTGCCAAATTAAAGGCAGGTGAAAGGAGCTATTTTTTCAGCTAAGCAGGTCCAGGAGCTTTTCTTCCAGCATGTTTCTCCTGAAACCTGTGTCACTTCTGTGACTTTCTAGAAGCAGAGGGTGAAATTTCATACTCTGCTTGATCCCCTCCTAATAAGGGACTACTGATAAAATATTCTGGTTCTCCTCTCTGCTCAAAACCACACTACTCCATCATTTCCTTTACATGAGATCTTTGGAACGAGACCTGAGAGAAAGAGGAAACTGTTCACTTGCCTCCTTCCCATTGGAGTCATGAGTACTAATGCAGGACCCAGTACACAGGCCCCTTCAAGCACTTGGTTGCTTTTTGAACTGTGAAACTGAGCTAATTATCACTCCTTAATGCAGCGTTAAACTACCTGTTTCTCCAGGCTCACAGAGATGATCACAGTGCAGATGCAATAAAAAGAGGGTCAAGTCTGATGAAGTCTGTGTTGAACTCACACTGAAGAGTAAGTTATGTTTTACAAGTGGTCACTCTTGGACTTTTCAGAAGGAAATAAATTTGTCAAATCCCAAAACATAAATTACTTCACACTTGTTAAAAAAAAATCTATTTTTTTTACTAAATCAAAAGTATAGATGGTTTCATGACTATTTTTAAAAAAATGATCTGCAGCTCTTTGTCATTAATCATACAGCCATTACCAATCTTCTGCTTTCAAACTGGGTTTTTTTATTACTTTTTAAGAGCAGTTGAAGACAAGAAAGCAATAACAACAATACAGCACCTAATGTCACAAAAGTGAAGAATTTGGTTTCAACCCTTATAGGAGTCTAAGCTTCATCTGTTTCATTTTTCATCATAGTTAATCTCTGCAGATTTAACACTACATAAAATCTGTACCACAGCCATATATATCTTCAGTTCTTCTGTTATATGCATGTTCCTGACAAAAACAAACAAAAAAACCCCAAATCAAATTCCCCAAGATGTCTCATGTGATGAGAATATGTGAATAGATTTCTTTTAAAACATAACTAGTTACCAAAATCTAACTACTCTTATGTTTTCCAGTATTAGATCTGCCTGGCTGTATTTTAATTTATAAATTCCAACAAAAAAAGTTAATCATTTTACCCTCTGTAACACTTGTAATCATCTTACATTACTACTTTCTTTTTTCCCTTTATATCCCTCCCCCAAAATGGATTTAATAATACAATTACAGTTGATCACCTAAAAGGTTAATTTCCCGAATGGTTAAAATGCGTTTTAGAACTGCATTTTCAGCTGTTCCTAGTATGAAATTACACTTGAGACAATTCAAATCTATAAATCTGTATAACAGTTTTGTGGCCATATTTTCTAACACTGGCTTGCATTTCAATGAAATCTGCAGGCAACAGAAACTGAGAGCTATAGAATACAATAAAAATTAGTATTCTAACTCAAAATGAATGCAAGTTTAAAGCAAAAAAAGAAAAAAAAAAAACCCAACCAACAAAAAACCCTTAGAAAATTCTCTTGGGCAAAAGAGAAATAATAATGTGTAACACAAGATTCTCTGAGATTTTTAATATTTCGTGTATGTGCAAATAATAATTACTGATATCTATGAAGTCATTAATAACATTGTCAAAGAAAAATATTGTTTGTAATTGAACTGATTTTTCTTTAAAAATTAACAAATCATATCACCTACTCATTTCAAGGTTAACAGAATAATGCAAATTTATATGGGTCCCTGATGATCAAGGTAGGATTAACATATTTTTACCTTCTTTAATAGAACTGCTTTGGTACAAAATACATTGTTCTGCACTGTCATGATGTATGGCTCATATTTAGAAATCTGACAGTTTAGGAGTGCATTATGGCATTCCATTAAACTGAATACATTTTTGTGCTGCACAGGAAAAGATAAAGAGGCCACAATTCCTGTCTTATTTTTAAAGAATAATGACTTTTCGCACTACTGTATTGAAAATTTTAGAAAATCTGGTATTTAGTGGACTGCTAAGTTCTACTCTCTGTGTCTCAAAAGCCACAAGGATAATTCTTTATTTCATATAAATCCTAATTTTTTACATGAATCATATTACTTGATAGAGATGTCAGCTGAAACCCTCATTTACAATGGCTATAACAGTAATTCTGAAAACCTTTGGAATTCACCCTGTAAGTGGACTGTGATGTTTCATCTTCTGAGTGATATGCATGACTTCCATAACTGTAAAATTCCAGAAAAAACTGGTGATGGACTGTTATTTCCCTAAACAATGCTGTCACCGACAATAAGAAAGAATGGAAGGAAAAGAAGACATGAAAAACATGAGAAACTTCAGGTTAAAACAGATATGTGCAAGGACACCTTATTCCAGTGGTGACAGGACAGTGCTAAGTTGTCTACAGCACCCTGAAATGTAGACAAGGCGTTAAAGAGATTACCTATCCTTAATATATTTGGGGTTGTACAAAGCCAGCTGTATCATAAATGTAAATAGCTCATTGTTCAAATGCAAAACATTACCTCAATAAGAATCTAGTGGATGCTTTAAAAACAGCTTATAAATTGTCTTCTTTCCTTCAGCAGTATGCACTTTACCTCCCCTTCAGTCTTTTACCCAAAGTTTTCAAAATGGAGATTAATAGGGAAACAGCTTTGAGAAGATCCCTGTTTCCCCTAGTGAGAATCATAATTTAGCTGATCATCAAGAAAAGCAAAATGTCAAAAAGCATGGCCAGAAGAGGGGAATATACCACTGGGCGGGAGTCCTTTCATCACAGGACCCAAAAAGGTAGAAGTCCCAAAGCTTCAGCTGAGCATTTGAGTTTCTTTCTTCCCCTTATGGCTGACTCAACAAAAAGCAATGTGGAGTAAGAAGGTGGCAAAACAATTGTAGCTTCACACAGCAAATGTGTGAGGAAGAATGGTGGCTTTGAGAATGTGTTGAAGGAGGAACCAGGAGGCCAAAACTTGATGGTTCTGCCTTTGCTCACACTCAGTTGGAGATGTGGGAAATTGTCCTCTGTGTTTGTACCTAAAATTCACTCTGTGATTACCTCCTAATATTACTGGTTTGGATTTGCTGACTACATACATGACTTTATCTATAGTTAAAAAAACCTCCAAAATAACCAAATTCATCCCCAAAGTTTAGTATCCTCTGCTGTTCTTTACAGCTACTTTTGTGTAATCTTAGAGACAATCAGGTTTAAAATTGCCTGCCCTGCAGCCATTGGAACAGAAGGTCTGAACAAACTCTTGAGCTTTAATGATATTGCAATGTGGCAGAAAGGTGACACCTAAGCTTTATAACTCTTCCAATATAAAACAACCCCAAGATCTTTCCACATGAAAGATACAAGAGCAATGGTGCTGTCTCCATAAAATTATTCCTCTCATTTGGAGTAGTGGGGTGAGAAAAAACACTAGCCATGAAAATGCAGTTTAATGTGACCAATCTTGTTATTTTAAAGTACTGGGTGAACAGTTTATTAACTGTAACAAGGTCCAGATCTTCCCAGGTGCAATTAGGGAATGAAGGAATGCATCAGTGTTTCAGTTTAAAAATTGCTGTATTAAAGACTTGGTTTTATTCAATGGAAGACTTTCCTAGAACGCTGTAGAAAGATCGACAAAGGTCAGGTTGCCAAGAAAAGTGACAATTATTAGTTATTAAAAGCAAAGTTCCAGAAAGAACAAAGTATTTCAGAAAGCTCAAAATCTACAGACTTTTTTTTTTTTTTTAATAAGCAAACATATTACTAAAATATCCTTATGGGTTTACTCTGCTACCTGCTTTGTCTGTCTGAAAGCTTCAAGATTCCTGGTGAGATTTGTTTCTTTCATATGCAACACTGGCAGCTACCCAGTACATCCAGCAGAGCTGCAGGAGACAAGCTCTCTCAAAAAGCTTGGACTAATCACACTGGACTAGTCCTGTTTAAAATCTCTCTTTAAAATGTAGAATGATTTAGATATAGAGGGATGAAAAAGTCTGTTTAGGGAGGTTTAGAAGAATTCCAGCCAAAAATAATTTGATCATTACTGGAAAAAACCACCAATACCTCTAGATTAACATCAAAACAAGGGCTTAATTCTATTTTACATTTTAACAAGGATAAAACCCCCAAAAACCAAATCATGGAAGATAGATAACTTTAACCTATCTTCGTATTTATAAAGCTACTAGCAAAATAGTATCTGAACGCCTCACAGTCATTAATGGATTTTTACTCGCAATGCTTCTTTGATGCAAAGAAGTTCTATTATCCTTATTCTTCTCGTGAAGAACAGTGTCATGGAGAGATTAAGTCATTTATCCAAAGTAACACAAGATGCCTATGGGAATGACTATGTAATTTATCACGGATCTCAAGAGCCGCAGTCCACTGCCTGAACCAGTAGACCGTTCTCTTCTTAACAGACAAGGGCTGTTGTACAGTACCTTAAATGACCTTTCAAAGTGGCTATTTTGTGGATGGTTTTTGCTCTATCACCAATATGAAGAAAGCTGTTAAAGCAGCATACTTTGAGAGAGCTTAATTAAGCACCCTGCATCTTGTCTCAACACCAGCTGTGCAACTTGAGAACACATATACTTTCAGACCAAATATTACATATCTCTTGGAAATCAGCAGTAAAGCTAAATCTCAGCAGCTTGGCAGCTGGAAAAGATCCTTCATGCTCGGCAAATGACCATACTTTATTCAGGTCCTTTATAGATTTTTTTCAAGGCTTTTATATTCCTGTGACTGAAAAGAGCTACTATAATCCCAATATATATCTGAATATATGGCAAGAGCCATTTGGTAACTACCAAAATATGTTCTTTCCTGGCACACTGAAGAGCTCTGTTTATCATTTGGTAAAGCTGCTTGAAAAGAAAAAGCAGTCAATTGTTTTCTCTTTATATTCAACAAATGGTTTCGGTTTGAGTGTAATTCAAACGACAGGAGCACCCATGAGACAGGTATTCTAAAACACTGGGTCAGTATCTGCCTCTGAAGACACAAATTAATTAAAATATGGTATTTAAAGGAAAAAAAAATACTAAAGTTTTGCCTTTATCCAAAGAATAAGTACAATCCACATCAGCAGCCTAAAACTCTCCAGCCACTATGTTCACCTGAAGGGATCATGACCAGGAGTGAAAAGTTTACTGGGTCATGCTCCTTTAATCTTACCGTCTCTTTTGAGCGACTGCCAAAAGCCTTGCTTATGATGAAGTTTATGAAGAAGAAAATGAACTGAGATCATAATTTAAATTCCACACAGTTCACAAACAACTTTCATATGGTAACAATTTTTGGTCACTGGTTTACTGAATTTGAATTGGTGACCTAAAGGTGAAAGATTCTGCATTCCAGTATCAATCTCCATGCTGTTTATTGTTGCAATTTTCTGAAGTTCAAAGTGGTAGAAGCGAGAGTTACACGGTTAAACACAGTTGTCTCCACTTTACATCCACTTAAATATTTTCAGATTTTTTCCCCTAAAATAATTCTAAATATAAACCACAAAACGAAATTTTCCTGTGTATGGAGAACTTTTAATTAAAAAAAAAAATGTACCCCCGTTAAATAAGAAAATAATCTGTCACATAATAAAATGATGATATTTAAGAAACCCTGCTAGGAAAAGAACTGTGTTACAAGTACATTTGTGCCTTTGTAAAACTGCCTGCTTTTTTCAAGGGCTTTTAGTTACAAGCATCATACAGATTGCTTTGGCTAACTTAAAAATTATAACAAAAATGAAAAATCCTATGATTTTAGATTTCATAATTTCTCTCACAAATCCTCATATTTTATAAATTCCTTTTTTTTTCTAATCCATCAATTCTGTTCTGCACTTAAAACATGAAACTTAACTAACACACTAATTCATCACCTTCAGCAATAAAGTGAGTAAATTTATTTCCAGGAAACGGACTTGTGAAACTTTTCAAGGAATTCTCAGCTGCATCTGAATTTTTTTTTTTTGCAAAAACTTTTGAAAAAAAAATTATTTTTTTTTTTTATTAGGGAGTGGGAAAGAAACTGTGATGAAACAGAGAAAGAAAAAAAACACTTTCAGAAAAATTAGAAAGGAATTTCCAAAATTCTCAGTGTGTCTAAACTGTAGGCAACAAAATTAAAGATTCGCACCATGCAATTATTTATTTTTAATCACTGAGGTAATTTTTTTTCAGTTTTCCAAACACCTTAGCTCTTCACCATTTTTTAATAAGAAAAAAGAATAACCTCACCTACAAATTTACAGCCATGCTATTTAATCTTCTGTTCCAACACTACATTTTTTAAAGGTCTCTCTCACCCACAGAGCAATGAAACACAAATCTGAACACAAGCTGAAATCCTCAATCTGATTTTGGGCAGGGTACTTCTAATTTATCCTGTGAGTGCACCAGTTCTACAAAATAACTCTTTGGCATACAGAGCTCATATTGTGAGAGTTATACATTATTCAAGAGCAAAAAATATTATTTTTGGTACCTAGTTTCACAACCTGGTAACTATTTCTTCAGAGACTGATTGACTTTTATGATCTGTGTTTTTAATTATTTTTTTATCAGCCAACATTTTCTACCATTGCCCTTTCCTGCTTTAAACTATGCAAATCTCAACTATGTCAACAAAAGCAACTAGACCACAACATCTGTATGAACCCATTAAGCTAAGGGGAAAAAAAAAAACCAACCCAAAAAAGAAAAAAAGAAAGGACCCCAAATTTGTTTCATGGCCTGTTTGGTTTAACAACAGACCTGATGCCCATTCAAGCACATATAATTCAGAAGGCCTGCCTGCCAGCAATAAAGACTGAAATTGGATACTTTGTGAGATTAATTACCTAGATAGGGCATGATAATGCTAGTCAAATGGGAAGGTAATTAAAGTGCACCTTCCATGAAAATTATTCATTGCTGATGGATCAGGTGACAGATAAATCAAAAGGCAGTTCAAAAAGCTACAGGTTAACTTGTGGAAGGCTGTTCCTCCCTGGAAGCCCCTGCTGTAAGACAAAAGGAGGGTAACGCGGCGGCCTCCGAGAAAGAGGAGCCCAGGGAAAAGCTTCCAGCATTGTGCCCGCACACAAAGGGGCAGCTAGAGTGGAACCAGCCGGCCGGCAGCCTGCAGATTCCAGGATCTCTCTGCTTGTATGCCGTAAAAGGCTAGTGCACCATGAAAGGCAGCAAGTGATGAATTAATAAGTTGACTGGTCCCCCGGGTGCAATCCTTACAGGCAGAGGACATGCCGTGGTAATCAAACGGGGCTATAAATTGTGTACATTGAATGGCACAAAACGCATCTCACTTCATCACCGCTAAGGCAAGACTTCCTGAATTTGTCATTAACTCTTTGGCTTCGATATATTTATTTAAACAGTAAAAGTAAGAGAAAGGGCTTACAATAACAAAAGGGCAACTGATACTACCCAGCGGGATATACAGTCTAATGGAGATCACTGACTTTTACTTTCTACAGCTACATGGGTCAAAATCCACTCCTTTTACACCAAAGCTCCCCCTGAGATGCACCGATTAAGTTCAAAATATTACACTATGTGCGCTTCTGAACGCAGAAAAAACCCCCAAAACCACAGGATCAAGTTATTTTTTTTACAGCTAGTTTATGCAAATTCCTAAGTGTTTATTGCATATTTGAAGAAAATGGAGCATTTACACGGGTAAGCATTTCCCAGGTCCCACACTTTTACAGGAAATTTTTAAACAACCTTATTTTAGATGTAATATCTGAGATTATTAAAATATATGAAAAAAGATCGCTGTATGAAAAAAGTTCAATAATTACCACCTTCTCTTTATGCCTTTTTTTAATGTGTGCTTGCTCTCTAGGTTGTGATACTAAATAATACTGACTGTTCAGACGCAGTTCAATGAAAAGCAATTTTGTGCCACCCTATTTGTCCTTAGTAGTCATTTTAAATGGCTTAGATACCTACGAGAGTTAAAAAGAAACTTACCACTGACTCTGAGTAAGGGCATAAATGGGTAAGAGAACATTTTTTAGAAATTCTTTACCTAACTTCTTCTATAAAAAATATATTTGAGGTCTTCCCACATTTTGAAACAACAATTCTGTGTTTTATCAATAGCTTCAAAACTATTTTATACATTCTCTGAATATTTTTACCTTTCCTAGGTTTCATAATGAGTAGAGGAAAGGAAAATTTAAGTCAGTATTGAAACAAAATGCAAACTTTAAAAATAGGAACTATAAATTGAAGCACTTTCTGTGAATCCAATGGAAAGCATAACCCATTTTCAAAACAGAATTTTTGAAACAGGCTATGATTGTTCCCAGAAGTGTTCTACGTTCACAGAAATTTATACGACCATGTGACCAAGAGAGGGATGGTAGCAGTTTACCAACTTCACTGCAGTTGGCAGCTGTGGTATTTCCCCCAGAAAAGGAGCTGTGCTGATTTTATGAATAGGTTTATCACTTTGAGATTAGCTCATTACAATATTTTGCAAGAAGTCAAATTTTATAGACCTCCTGATCTATAAATTTACCTCAGGAGACTTGGTAAACTTAATCTAGTAAAGTAAATGGTGCTAGAGTTGAAAATGGAGTATGAACACATGCTTGTCCATACTGTTACTTTGTTAGCACGCTTAGCTAGTTAGGCATAAATCTGGCAATCTCAACATGGGAACACTGTCTTTGAGAGACAAAGAATTTTGCAAGCATGAGCCCTGACATGCCAGGAACAGAGGATGAATCCTGATCTCTTTTGAGCAGGCTTAGCTTTGGCAAACAGGCAACACCCATTAGTTTCTTTAAGAGTCCCACTGCCTGTCTGCTGGTATCCCAGTGGAGTTTGAGCTATCAATTTAGATCTATAGATTTCTAAATGGGATGGGACACGTCTGCCTGAGAGATCACCGCCAATATCTCAGTATAGGTCTGAAAGGTAGTCTCTTTGGCATACAGAATTTACCCTCCAAAGTCTTGTGAATGTGACAATATTCTGAGAAGCTGGGGAACTTGCTAGGGAAAAGGTTGGGAAACGGCTTCTAAGAGTTTGGTGAAGGAGTTCACTTTTTCTACTTATTGCTTGTTGAAGGTTATCTGACTGTAATTGTTCTGTGCCACAGCATGGCTGATCAAATTCATTTTTTACACACAAGGTTGTAACACTGATGGGTGGCCATCACTGCATTACTGCAGGCAAAATAAGCTGTAAGGCACCTGCTGCCCTCCTAATGCCCTCTTAACTACCATTACAATAAAAAAAAAATAGAACAGTATTTTATATTTCGAAAACATTTATAACATTAAAGCTATAAACTGCAATCAAGTGAAACATGCCTATTTTTAGGACACACCTGTATATGAATATCCTCACTAAGCACCTTGGTTAATTCAGTCCTTGGTAAACAGCTTCAAAGAGTCTTCATAACATGAATTACTAATAAGACAAGTAAATTATTTTTTAGAGTTTTAAAATCCCACAGACAATAAAATATTTTAAAAATTGCTTGCTTTCTTAGTATTTTCTTGAAGATAAATAAAATCATGTAAATATTTAATGTTAACATTGTGGCAGAAATTAACATTTGTGTATGTAGGGGGCGGGAGGAAGAGGGCATTCAAGTCATCAACTTTTGCCAGTTAATTTAGGTGGCTAAATAGGGAAGGTAATCTAACACTTCCTCTGTAATTAAGGATGAGTCGATGCACAGTTCCTAAACTTGGCTCCTGTTCCAAATCACTCCCCAAAGAAACCTATCAATCTCCACTGACTACAACAATGTAAATATCCACCAAAGATTTAAATGCTAATGTTTAATGCCAACATCAAAGAGCAGAATGTTTACCCCTAAAATACTTCATGTGATTAACTCCACACAATATAAAGTGCAATGACACTTTTCCCTCCTCATTATCAGTTAAGCTACAATACAAAAAATTAGAACTAAGGGTGAAATTTTGATCTCAGCTACACAAGGGAATATTTGGAATAATTCCACAGGAGGTCCACAGAGACACATCATTACCGTATTGGCTCTGAAATATTAGCATCCAATTCCTCATTTCACAGCCATGATTAGAGGCTGTATGAACTTAAATAGACTCTTTAGTGAAATAAATGGCATTTCTCCACAGAAGCATCAGGGTTTATAAGCTTTGAATCTGCTCTGCTGACTCAGCCACTAGTGCCCGATAGGAGCTTGGGTGCTATGGAAAAATATGAGCTCTCCATGAAGCATTAGGAAATGGGATTCTCAAAAAAAAATAAACTTTTAGGTGACAGACAGAAAAGGTCAAAAGGAGAGATGGCAAATAGATCCATCAGTAGACACGAGATGACAGATACAGAAACTGAAGGGCCTGCTGCTGCACATAGACACACACACGAGAGAAAACACCACATTCAATGGACAATTTTGTACAAGCTGTTGAAACACAGGTAAGAGTTTAGGAGGGGTCATACAAAGCAAAGCTAAGAATCACAGTGACAGGACCTCATCCCTAATCTTAAACCTACTTAAGAGGAAGTAAGATCTGTCTTAAAAATTCTGAAAAATACAATAACAGGACAGAAGAAAGAGTGATTAAAAGGAGATTGAGCTACATGTAGGCGTGTGCGTGCACGTACACGTGTGTGTATCTGTCTCTCCTTCTCCTTTTCCTATATAGCAGAAACATGATGGAAGTAGGGTATGAAACATCCCATTCTGCACTTCTAAGATTTCTTGCATTAATATTGGAAAAGTCAGAGCAGTTCTGTGAATATTTTTTTCTTAAGGTTGTCTGTATTTCTGCACATGTGGATTCTCTTGTGTCTGACACACGATTTACCTCATTCAGTATGGAATGAGGTCTTAATTGAGGTAAGATCTTAAGATTTCTAACTCTTTGTCAAACATAGTTAAAAATGGTCAAAAGCTGTTGACAGAGGATAAAGGAGCTGAAGAAAATTTTTCCAAGGAGATGTGCATTTAGCATGCTCACAGTCTTGGATGTTTAGAAAACTGAGCTAGAAATGACCTTTTCTTAATTAGCATTAATATTAAAATGCTCTGAGTCATACGACTTATGACACTTGCTGTGAAAATTTTAATGTACAAATGAAAAGCAGCAAGTCAGGGAGTTTAAAACTACAGCTTCACTACAGTCTTATTTATTTTGCAGGCTGCCAACACAAACAAACTACCTTATGGAAACATAAAAAGCAGCTTGCTATAAGCTTGAATTTAGGACATTTATATTGGTCTCACCGTAGGATTTCTGTGTCATTACCATGAGCATGATTTAGTTGTATTATGTTCACATGTAGACACCATTATGTAACACTTAGCTCAGACAAATGGCTCTGTTCTTGATCTTTCTTATTCTACTGTAGTTAATGACAAAATATTGTTAAAAATTGGGACACTAATTATCTGATGTCGACATGTTATGGATAATTAAGAATTGCTCACTCCGAAGCCATGCTAATTGTTTTTCACATGTCTCCTTCTCTCGTCCTTGTGTCCTCAACAAGGCAAGTAGCTACAGGTTTATACGTACATCTCTGTCACGTACTTTGTCACACAACATATATCATCCTTTCTGGCTCATCCCCGATTAATTTTGCTGGCTTGCAGCAATTATCTCTCCCTTTGTGACTGACCTCGTGGTAAATGGAGTGCATGATCACTGGGCAATTTTTTCCTGCGTATTTTACCACTTAATTGATCCTTGTTGTCTGACCACAATAGGATATACTAAATTTAAGTCATAAAATGGTTGAAGTTGAGAGGAAGTGGTAGCAATGTTTTAGCAATTGTAGTTGACAGCTGTAAAAATCAGATCTTGATAATGTTCTCTCATTCACCCTATTACTTGGATCAGTTGGTTAAAGCTGTTAATGATCCTCTTGGATCAATGTCGTTTGCTTGTAGCTATAATTTACTGCATTGGTGCATTAGTACAGATGTTTTCATAGACAGCTCTGCATCATTCCACCAGATTGCTGTCTGCATCAAATTTGCTTCCATTCATCACTAATGAAGCAAAGAAAAAGCTAATCAGCATTTCCTATCTTAACATTAACTATTGAACTTGGGATAACACTTTTATTGTTGTCAATTTGGAGCCCTCAACCATGGCTTCCTCAGTAAATTGCCCTGGGACTTTTCTCTAGAAATAGAACCGATTAGATATTTTGACTGTTACAGGGAAAGACTACAGAACTGCTTAACTGTACAAAACAATACATACACTAAGGAGTATTAGATACAACTGTTCAGTTACCAATATGCCCTATGGAGTCAGGGCTGGTTCTATCACACACAAAGCAGAAGAAACTACATAGGGCAGCAACATGTCAAAGTTGGCAAAAATAGTCCTGGCTATTAATTATTGAGACTATTCCAGTACCTGAAAAATCTGCTGACACCCACGGGTTGTCATTGTGGGTAAGTCAGCAATGCTCTATTAAGGGAGATGTCTCCCTTTCTTATTGCTCCACTATGATCAGAAAGATCATAGCCAGCTCTTCACAGAATTTGTCTATCTTCACTCTTTCCTGCCAGAGGTGAACCATTTATTCTTGGGCCATTAGTACTCCCTAAACTACCAGAAGACCATGAGCCAGAAGAGGAAGACTTGTATTTTTCCACTGAGGGCCCATTTAGCCAAATCTGTTTTTCCTTCCAAAAAAGCAGGCTTATTGGCACAAGCAACAAATATAAAGTAAGTAACTGAATAAAATATGATGTGCTCCAAAAGAGAAGCAGCACAATCTCTGACTCTATTTCTAAAGGGAATACATACAAAAAGGAAACTGGAAATACACTGTCTTAAATTGCTGGACAATTCTACATGGCATCATTTAAACTTATTGAAGAAACTTCTTCAGCTCTCCCTACACAAGCTGCCTTCTCTCTTTTAAAGATTTCCACAGGAGTCACTACAGTAGATTGGCTCCATGCCATGGTGTCATCAAATGCTTTACTATATAGAGATGTTATAGTCTAAGAATTTTTTAATTCACTGCATTCAACCTTAATTAGGATTTCACATTTGGTAGCACTTGTACACTTGCAATGGTGCCTTTCAACAGTGATGTTCATTTCTCATTGAAAAAGCATCTGAGCACCTAAAAGGTTTTGTTTGTTCTAATGACAAATGGCACTCCAATTTTTCAAAAGGTCTGAAACAAACAAACGACACTGAGTTCAGAGTTCCTACTGATGATGGCCTACACTTATTTATATCCTGCATCCAGTTACCATACTACAGTTCACAGGAAGCAGTAAAAGGAAGATCTGGAGATGTTGTTCCGCTGTGAAAATCAAAGGTCTGTGGAGTTGTATATTCTTTGCACATAAGTTAATCAACTGCTCTAGAATGTGTATCATCAAGTATAAATACATCAAGCGATTTCTTGTCTTTGTAGAGCAGCTATCCTGGAAGACTTTGACACTAGCTGGGTCATCACAGAACTATGTATTACAGTTCCCAAAAAGTATAATAAAGTGTAAAGAACTTCTACTCTGTTGAAAAGAACTTGTAGCCATGAGAAAAAAAATCTAACTATGGATTAAGTGAAAGAAGCTAGGCATATTTATGAGGGTTCAAAAAGTCACCCAGCAGGTGTCACAAGTACAGCTCTTTAATTTAAGAGACCTTTCAGAGATTGGTCATAGACGGTGTGATGTTAACACATATACTTGCTTTTTCATATCAGGATTAATTTTTTGTCACTGTTTAAAAAAAAAAATGGTTTAACTCAGAAATATTGAGGAGATAGCTGGCCCATTTTTTTTTAAGAAAAAAGGGGCCCCTCATCCTTTGTGTGACATCAGTAAAGCAATCGCTCCTCTCCATGGCTAAATTGTAATTTATGTGGCTCATTTTCTTCCTCAAGTACATAGTTTTGTATTGTGCAGCTGGTGAGATTATTCTTGAGTAGTGTACATTAGACCATGGTGACATAACCTGCTTTCTCAATAGCTCAGTGCACAGAAAAGTCAATAGCCCTGCGGCTGTCATGCTTCTCTGAGCAGGTTGCCACCAAACATTCAACATACATAGCTTAATCAGACCATTTCTAATTTGGAGCTCTGTTTCTGTGAAGCTGAAGCTTTACTTTATCTTTGTGTAGTTACATTAGAGTGTAGCTTCCCATTCTTTTCACTTCTAACTATGGTAAAATTCACATAGTTTTTATAGAAAAAAAATTACTTTCTTAGCAAAAATTATTATATCTCTTTCAAAAAGGCTTTTGTGATAGAGTTGGACAGGCAAGAATTCTGATATCCATTTGAGGAAAAAACAAAAAACCAACAGCATATTTTTGCATACTATACAAAAATCTGAATTACATTCAGTCACAAACTGATGTGCAAAAACCTGACATAGTCAGACTCAAAATACGATATGAAGTTAAAATTTCCTTTCAGGACGACAGAGTGCCCATTTGCTTTTGTTCCTGTGTGTTCTGATAGAGCATGAGGTTCAAATCCTGCTCCTATTGAAGTCAATGACAAGGCTTCCACTGACTTCAGCGGTGCAGGATCAGACCCTAAGCAACACAGTTAGCATCTGCTTGCTTTTTGTCTCTCTTATCTTTCAGTAAAAAATATTGGAACAAATTAGAAGTAAATAGTAGAAGAAAAAGGAATTAGTATCAATTAGCTACTCTGTGGTACATTTTCTTATAAAACACATAGCTTGTCATTCCAAATTTTCTGCAAATATACATGTTCTGTGTATGTATATAAAATATCATCAAAATTCTCAAATATTATATCCTAGACAGATGTTTCTTTCTTTGTGAAACTCCTGAAGTAAAGTCTAACATTTAATAATCTAATAATAATGCCCCAACATTGCAATTCTGTACTATCTCTATAACCTTGCGGATGTCACAATATTAAATATGACCTGATACAATCAGTGAATGAACAAATTGCTTTCCTTGATCTGATGGTATTTGCTATGCAGAGGCTGGAATTCTTATCAAGTTTTTATCTATCAGTTTAATTCAGGCATAAACTCAGTTATCGCCTCCTGCAAAAAAACCTGTGATATTAGTTCAAGGTAATGTGATTGCAGATCAATAGGCAGTCTTAGCTCCACAGAAATAACCCAATCCATTCTTTTAATGTACTGAAAAGACATCTAAAAAAGTAGAAGAATAACTATCATATGCAACTAATTTCTACTCTAATTTTTCCCTTTTTAGTTGATGACCATGGAGTGCAGAACACTTACACAGCTATGCTTTCTGCCTACTGATCTAGGAAAACTGTTTAAGATATTAAAATATATTTTTAATATTATTAAGAATAAGTATCCATATAGCTCCCATTAAAAAAAACAAGCAAAAAGGTAACCCAAAATGCAGTCATCATCACATATATGTTTCTAAAACCCTCAGTTTAATGAAAGCATGTAGCAAATATTACATTCAAAAAGTGACTTTTTGTAAAATAATTCCCCCAGCTCAACAGGTGGAACACATTTGGTAAAAAGAAAACATTACTTTTATAATCTGAATTCTTTTTACATGAAGCATTGCTTTTAAAAAAATATATGGTGATGATGTAGCCGTATCAATGTGCGGAAACTGATCCACAGTTGGAGGTTAGGAGATGAAGCACAGCTCAAAAAGTGAAGTCATTAGCAGGAAATAGCCAAGGAAACCTATAGCTAAAGGAAGTCCACTGAAATGGGAAAACATTGAAGAAATGTTAAGTTGAACACTGAAGCTATTTGTAATAGGCTGTCATGTAACACCAGAAGTGAACATTGGATGGAAGATGTAGATGAAGGTAGACTGAAACAACTTGGTGGCAGTATGGGAAGAAACCAAAATGGCCTGAGGAAAGGAGGGAAGGGAGAATAGGACTAGAACACTGAGGTCTCAGTGACTGGGAAAGCCGCAGGCATCAATCTTCTTGATTGCTGCCGCTGCTGGGGAACAGTTCACTGCTGAAGAAAAGTCAGGCTTAAGTGAGACTGACAGGGAACAGGAAACAAGTAGATGGTCAGTAGTGCAGAGGCTATGAAAGAAGAGACTTTAAAAAATGAGTAGCGATAATTGAGAGCTGGGGAAAAAGTGTAAAGAAACACAGAAACAAAGAAAAATTAGAAGCAGCAAGAATGAAAGGAGAATGTAACATGAGAGAATGTGAAGTGTCTCATTTAGAAAGACTTGAGAATTACCTAAGAAAGGCAGAACCCATCCCACAGATTTGCATTTATGCATTCACCCATTTCTTCTTGTCATGTAAATCAACGGTGCTGCTGCTAATATTCATGATTTTATAGCAGGTAATGTTTTTTCAGTTCAAGTTGCTGGGATTATGCCAGTTTGAAAAATTCAGCTTCCTTTTTTTTCTTTCTTAATTGTGAAATTTGGGATTCACTCTTTTTTTGTAGGAAAAGGTCTTAAAACTGAACTCTAAGATGTAAAAATGGAATAGCAGCAAATCAACATATACAAAGGATATTGTTACTAAAAAAGAATCTTTTTTTCAAGAGTAAGCCTTGATTATGGAACTGAATCAGGGTTTTTTAACCACTTGAAGTTGCCAACATTAAGTGCATCTGAAGGCACAGCATGACCTAAGAGTGCTATGGGGCACTTTTCTCTTGCTGTGAAGAGGCAGCAAGCATTAGCAAGTGCTCCCTGCACAAGAGCAATGAGTACATTTAGGGGCAGTTATTGGCATTACATTTTAACTTCTGTTTGTCTTAGTTAGTTATGGTAATAAGGCATGATGAGTGTCCCCTTGGATATGATTTTTTCTTTTCAATGACTATAAAGACAATTTAAACTGGCTCAAGACACACAATTAAATTTTCTCAAACCTTGATAAATTTTGGTATTCATTTAAAATATCCTAAGCTTTATCAAGCCCAGGACAGGTTGGGTGTATAAAACCCTTTATCAGAGATGAGTCCATTGTTCATTCAGATAAATTCTAGAGGAAAGGATGCAGAAAAATAGTTTTAAAAATACATTATCTTTGCAAAAATGTCAACAGAAAAACTATAAAATTGTTATTGAAGCACATTTCTCAAAGTGAAAATGCATGAATGCCACAATACCACAAATGTTCATCAGGAGTAAAACCTACTAAATTTCCATTCACCTTCCGGGTGTTGCAGGAAAAAACGTAAAATTTGGGAAGGAATTTGATGGATCAAAAGGAACTACCAGTAAAACTGAAAAGGGGGTATCTTATCAGGGAATTGGTCAATTTTATCTTTGGTAAGAACCCATTCAATAAACTTACACAGGTAGTGCTTGTCAGCTGTTTGCCAGGTGCAGCTCTTTAGTACACCTGTTTATTGTAACTACTGAATGTAACTGCCACGTTCAAATCTGAATTCTACAAGGATGCAGAGGTTCTCATAGATCAGCTTGCACTACTGAGATGACATCCTGTATTCTTTATATGATACTGGATAGGCAAGAAAAAAAACAAGATGGTTTACTCCTGAGGGACTTAGAGTATTAATCTTGTCAAAAAAAGAAAACAAAATCAAAAGCCTCATGGTTCTTGCCTGAAGCATAAAAATATGCCATATGACAACTAATAGCCTAGTCACAAAATCTTTTTAAAACAAGGAGTGAATAGCAATGTGTCATATGTGTGTATATATAAGCGATGTGAAATGATACCTACCCACTTGCAGTCATTTTATTGTTATTTCCACAAATATAAATAGGCTTTTATCCAGCACCTGGTTCCCTTATGTGGCATGCTCTCTTTGTCTCATCAGAAGCTTGTTACATGTGGGCGAAGAAACGCTGAATATATTCTATAACCCCATTCTTTTATCAATAATTTCCTGTTATCATTACACAATGATTTGAATTTTGTGACTACGGCCACAAAGGAGCAATTCAATTAAACCAAAACTACAAAGGGAAAATCTCATTGCAATCCTCTGTGCAACTGGTGAACCCAGTAATTATATATAGCCACCTATTGTGTTAGCATAATAACATGTGAAGAAGGTTTAGTTAGACACATTTACACACATAAAAAGCAATATAGGCATAGAAAAAGACAGTTTTGCCAGAAGTATAGAACAGTCACATAGGAACAAATGAGAGCTGCATGAATCCTAGTTTACTTGGCTATAAATAAATCCAACATTTTCTTTCTCTCCACGGTAAAATAAAAGAGAAACAGAAGCATAACAGTCTCCTTTGAGCAACCAGTCTCTTTCTGTTCAATTATAGTCATCAATCTGTTCCACCTAAAATATTTTCCTCCTTGAGAAACCAAAGAAATCAGTATTAGGATCCAAAACATGCTGCTGCAAAAATAATGTAGAAGAGGTCTTTCCTTTTGCTAAATGTGTTTGTTCTGAACGTCTGTATTTCTTTAACACAAATTTTGTAATTCTGTGGAAAGAAAAAAAAAGCTGCATTTACGTGGCACTTCTAATCAGAAAATCTTGAAGAACTTGGTAAGGAAGAGTGAAGGTTACCTTCATTTTACAGAGAAAACTGCAACAAAAAGAGCTTAAAGCCTTCTTTTTTTTTTTTTTTTCCTTCTTTTTTTTCCCCTAAAATCTGTCCCCCATGTATACTCCTCCTAGATGCCAAATTGGAAGCCATTAAATCTTTATATTCAGAAATGCTAAACAGGCAAAGCTTCAGTTGTATCCTTTCTTTAAAGAGTGTCAGATCCTGGGAAATGCTGGTCTGGGCATAATCCCGCAGTAAAATGGAGAGTACAGCAGATCTCCTGCTTCATGGTCTCACAAAGCTTGTCTAGGAAGTTGAAGATTTTTGATTACTTTAAATCTTTAGTAAAGTCTAGATGTTGTCTCTAATATATATGCAAACCATAGTTTCACTAACATCTTTGGGCTTGATGTGAGGATCATTTAATAAAATCACATAGTTTGTGATATTTCTAAGATAGCACAGGATAACCATATTATATCTTCTGGCCTAATAAAAGTCCTGTAAATCCATGACTGCGACAACACAAAATAACAAACTATAATGAGTTATCTTGGAGAAAACAGAACAAACTTCTGATTAAAGCTTTTTAATCTACCTGAGATGGGATACTAGCCATTAAATTGCACTGTTACTTCCTTTGCCCTGTGTGCCACTGAACCATCAAAGCACATGAAGCAATTTGATTCAGCTAAATAGGAAAAAGTCCAAATCCTCTTCTTCATGTGATAGTTCTCCACAGTCATCTACAGAGAGCTGTCCACCTGTGCATGTTCAGAGAATTATTTTGAAGATGAAAAATCAAGGTGCCAAAATAATATCATCTGTGGTGCAAAAATAGTTTCAGGGTAAGTTTTCTGTGCTGATAATCTCATCATAAACTTCAAGAACTGAATGAACATAGAGATCAATCCTTTCAGCCAGAGAGATGGTTCCAAAATAATATAAAATGTGCATTTAGAATCCATGAAAGCACTATAGGGAGATTAAATATCCCATAAATACTCCAGCCTAACTTTAACAACCATATCAACTGTTCCAAATTTGCGGGGAGGGAAGGAAGAAAGGTTTTGAACTAAATTTCTTGTCCCTTTTTTTTTTTTTGAAATTACTATCTTTAAAGTATAAAATAACTACAGTTTTTCCTGTTTGTTTATCCTGTTTGGTGAGTTTGTTCTTAGTTCAAAACATTACTTTAGAGGATCATTTCTACTGCACTAAAAAAAAAATAGCATGATTCACAGTCATTGAAATTTCCTCCAAGATGCAAGTATGAAGTAGCCTTTAAAATATTAGTCAGCTGTTCTTACAGGAAGCATCACATCAGTTATTCACTTTATATTTTCTTTTATGGCATTTCTTTGAAAGCCAGATCTTGCAAATAATATTTGATTTAATGTTGTTCAAATTACAAAAGGTTAGCTTCACTATCCTCTCTTTAAGACCACAGCACACTATTGCCAGTAATTTTATTAATAAGCAACTCGCCAGTTCAGAAACCTTAATCTCAGAATTCTTTTTTTTTTTTTTTCCCCATTCAGCTGCAGACAACTAAAGCCCTTTTTT
Source organism: Cyanoderma ruficeps (assembly GCA_008694505.1). Taxonomy (NCBI): domain Eukaryota; kingdom Metazoa; phylum Chordata; class Aves; order Passeriformes; family Timaliidae; genus Cyanoderma; species Cyanoderma ruficeps. The sequence goes on from VZDJ01000141.1 coordinate 5,497,706, forward strand.
TCCCTGGGGTGATATGCTGGTTTGATTTTATTTCCCCTGACATATCACCTGTCAGATTATGATAAATAGAAGAAACAAAGAATAATCATCACATTCTCATTGCATCTCATAATCAAATATCTGGAAATATAAGATAAATCAGAAATATTGTCCTGAGGGAAAACATTAACACTGAAAACACCATCAGAAATCCAAATCATCTTCTAGTGACCTAGGACTCCCATACATGTTTAAAAAAATTCAAAAAGGAAGTCTGCGTAGAACTGTCACATCTATTTTTTTAATCTTCAAATACTAGGGAATTAACTATAATGAAGTAAGAACAACAAGAAAAAAAAAGTTCCTAAGTTAAGAAATTCTATTTAATAACAAAGCTGTGTGTCTTCTTTAAGTCTTTTGTGAATCCTTTCTGAAAGCAATCCTGAGGCCAAGAAACCGGACAGGTTATCCTGAAATAGTATAAGCTCAAATTAAATAGCTGGCAAGGTGAAAAGATTAATGAGCCAGAACACACCAAACATGCTCCTGATTTACTGCATCTATAGTTTGCATGTTCCAAATTTCTCTCAGTCTCACAGTGTTGAGATTCATAAGTGATGAAAACTTACCTGCTTGGCCGGTGGTAATACTGACAGCTGCAAAAAGCCTCTGGGAACGACTCAAGTCAGAAACCCCATTCACAGCTTCAACTTCAAACGTGTAGTTAGCATGAGCTAGCAGGTCCATGACAGTGACATAGTTATCTACTAATCCAGTTTGCTGGGGCATATATCCAATGTTACTCCCACAGGGAACACACTCGCCCTGCTCCCAGCTGCACCTCTTGCACAAAATGCGGTAGGTCACGTCACTTCTTCCCCCGTTGTCAGCAGGAGGACTCCACTCCAAACTCACAGTAGTCTGGTTGATATTGAAAATTAGGTTCTGTGGTGCAGATGGAGGTCCTACACAATACACAAAGAAGTCCAGGGTAATTACACAAATCCACAGTGGGACACACAGGTAGCATTTTAATTACTGATGTAGAAAACAGCTGAAGCATTTTTCTTCACATAAGCATTTCATTATTTTTAGTACAGGCTGCATAAAAGCTTTCTTGAATTCATTTGGTAAGAGCTTTATTTATTTTCCATTAAGACGTCACAATAACAATTGTCTGTATATTTACTGCAACTGATTTAGTTGTTTCTCTTCTATGTAATTAAAAGGAATGGTTAATATATCTTAAAGGTTCTTTTTGTACAGGTTTTCCAAATATGGGATTTGTTCATCTCTTCTAAACATACTGCACAAGCTGCATCTAGTCTTTTGTTATCAGCTCTGATATGATTTACAGAGATATTTAGTGATGTTTTGGATTTAGGAGACTTCCACTATTTGAACCACCAATCTGTGTAGGACAATCTATTTGCAGTTAGAAGGTTAAGTCAGATCCAATTACAGTTCAATCAAAGTGCAGCTCCATAGAGGTTAGTCTTCATTTTTCACATTACTAATTTTGGTATTATATCACATAATGCACAATGTCTACAACAATTTAGAGAGGACTGGGCCTGCATTATATCTATTACAGTGAGTTATGCACTTATCCAACATGCAATGTTTTCCAATGCTGTATCAAGCAAACTTGAAAATTATATTTATGCTGATTCTGTATTCACTGTCAACCCTTTTTCCCTCTGCCTTTCAATTTCTTTTACCATTGCAAATGTACTTTTCAAACACAGGAAAAGCCAGACAAAACTACTCGCTGCAAGCGGCTGCACCTGGTTGGTTAAGCAACGTCCTTTACTATTAAATTCATGACTCACTCACTTGTGCATGCGACATATGGTGGATCAGAAGGTGCTCTATAATAGCTATCTTCACAGTCACATCTGGAAGATCCTTCCTTGTCAGAGAAGCTGTGAGTGGGGCAGCGGGAGCACTGCAGATCTTGTGAGGAGGATTTGTAGAAACCACGGCCACAAGCTAAAGCAGAACAAAACAAATTAAGATTTAGATTTGCATGAAATTTTATTCTGATTTTTTTTTTGGTATACATTTCTGTAAACATCTAAATTGCCTATTCTGTCATGTTGGCTCAAGCAAGATATGCTCACAATTTCTTTTTCTGCAGATGCTGCTGTTAATGATTTTGTGGCATTTTTATGAGTTCAAATATATACTATATGTACCTCAGCAGCTGGCAGTAGAATATTTTAAAACAGAGGGCCACATAAATATAAGAAGCATGTGTTTTTCCCCAAAGAAGAGTACAATAATGGTGTGAAATATCAGGATGGCTGCAATAGGCCTAAACAAAAGGAAAACACTCTTGAAATCTGCTCTGAGGCCACTGAAATGTTTATGGTATCTGAACTAGCTGCTTTGGAGTAAAATTTATTCTTCCCTGATCTCAGAAACCCGAAGAAGCTGTAGCCCACCAGCAAACTCTGATCCTGAGGAAAGAATGAGGCATGAACATTTGTTTAAAAGATAACTCTGGTAGGAACATGAAGAAAGAGGAGGAGACCAGACAGCATAAACAGCTTAATTGGTTTGCTCAGTTTCATAGAAGGAGACAAGTAGGTAGAAATTAACTTATTAAAACTTTCAAGAAAAAGACAAAAGGTAGACAATAGGAATATGCATAAGAGAATTTCTTACTTTGGTTTGCCCACTGTGAACCCATGAAATTAAAAAACATGTTGTGTTACAACACTGCTGTTTAGAAATACTTCTTGTAGCTACTGCCACAGTAACCAAGGCAGAAACACACATAAAACAAATCTACTGTTAGACTTGCAAGCAGAGAACTGCAACCTAGACAGCCAGCTTAAGAATGTATAAACTATGAGAACTGTAAGGAATGAGGAAGAGGGAAGTGGGGACCAGACAACACTAAAACTGAAAAAAGATTAAGACTCAGTTTCAGCACTGAGGTTACTAGCAAACCTACAAACACTGTCAACATGTGAAACAAAACACAAAAGTCCTCCAGAACCTTCTAATAAAGCAGAAGTTTTTTCAACCAGACTATTTAACTCCTTTTTTTTTTTTTCTTCCAACTCTAACAGACAGTCTAACCTTCTTAAGCCATCACCTGTATGCAAAGGAAAGGGACAGCGGGTGAAACTTTGTACTGGGTATCAAAATATTAAAGCTAGTTAAATAGTCATTCTCTATTCAGAGGCAGAGAATTTACTTTGGTTACATTCATATTTGCTTGGATATTTTCTTAGAACAGAAATGCAAAGTATCAAAAGACACTGATATTTGGAACAGTTATTTCAGTTGCCTGGTACTACAGTGATGGAAAGAGCATGAAAACAATGAACTTTATCCAAAGCTCACTAAGTCAATGAGGAGTACCTTTGACTTTAATAGCCTTTGGACTGGACCTACAGTGTTGCTAAAGCAACCTAAGTCATATTAGTCTGAATTTTTATGCAACAGAGAAAAAAAATAAATGCAGCAATACTTAAGACAACAGTAGATTAAAGCTGACAAATTATGTAAATCAACAATGGATCACATCAGTAGGAAGCTCGGGCTATTACTATATCAATGCACTAAGTTTTTTAAGAAAAAGATGCTTAAAATTGCCATAACATTTAGAGTTTGTTGTGATGAAAAAACCCCAGTGGATGGACGCTAAATTATTTGGCAGAGCCAATTAGCATGCAAAGCTTGTAGCCTTTGATTTTGACAAAGGGGCATAAGTTTGCATTAGAACATCTAGTCCTGCTTGTAAAATGTGCTATAGCTTAATTGTGCCGCAGTAGTTGTTGTAAGTGCTATTTAGAAAAGACAACAAAAAGGATTTTGGAGAAGCACTTTAGATAAACATGACCTGTGAATTCATAGCTGTGGCAAATTCAACTCAAAATTATCCTTTTATACCTTCATCCAAGGTTGTTTCAGAATTTTCTGACCAAAGAGCACAAAAGCTGAATGGATTTGTATACATACACCTTGAGACGTACATTTAAACTTCTGGCCACTTTTTTAATACTTGCAATAGAAATGTAGCTAAAATTACCAAATAATAGTTCCCATCTTTCTTAAATTGTCACGTTCCTCTTATGCCAAACAAAACACTGGACAAATACACCGGAACTTCCAACATGCAGTCCTCTGCAAAGCAAAGAGCAACTTAAAAGACAAAGATCCCTACTGTGTTTCCAGTCTGCCCTTCTCAGCAGGGAACACCACACGGCAAAGATGGAGAGAGTAAAATAAAGATTTCAGACAGAAATAACAAAATTTAAACAGAAAACTCCTTTTTGGTTTTGTTGTTTGGTTTTGGTTTTTTTTTTCCCCTTGATGACTTGATCAAGACAGCTCTATGCTCAATCACTCACTATTTAAAGTAAGTGTGCATTTCTTATTAGAGTTCAAAGGATCTGAGTGTCTGTGACTAGTTTACATGACTGAAAGCCAATTATTCTCCGACACAGCATAACACAGGCAGCAGGTTCAGGCATTCATATCATGCTACCATTCCATTAGCTTTTTGTCCACTTAAGAGGCTTGTGACAACATTCAATAACCATCCCTTTAACTTATAAATCCCAGAGATATAAGGGGCAGAATATTCCAGAACTGAATCTTTTAACAGTATGAAAACAGCACTTTTAAATAGGATCTTTAAAAACTTTGCAGTTCTTCTGAAAGAAGGGCATGCAGGGCTGTACACGATAATTAAAGGTACTTATTGGAGGAATACAGCTAAATTATTCTTCCATCTTTCCTCATGAAATTAAATTTCTCACAAAAATTGCTTTTTTCAGCTTAGCAGCCGAATACTTCTGTTGCTTAAAAACTGGGGACCTATGGGTCCTTACCTGTTCTTAACACATACCATTGTCCTTGCAAAGAAAATTACAACTGAAAACTCTACCAACGTGGTGTTTCACAGACCACTTATGAAGGTGTGAGAACTTGCCAGTCTGCTACACAGATAACAGATGGGTAAGAATCATTCAAAAATATTGGTTTGATTCTTTTATCCCTCCCTTTTGTCTTCCCTTGCCAAATTGTCATGGTGGATTTTTTTTATTTTATGAGTAATTTGGATAGATTGTTTTGTTCTACACTATTTTAATTCTACGTATTTTGATTCAATTCAGTTCTTCATGTAATATTTTTAGGATTACAGGGACAGGTGGTATAAAATCCCCACTGCTGCTGCCTCCATAAGGAACATTAAAAAAAGTTAATTGTAAAAAACCAAAAACAAACACTTTAGCCAAACAACACTCAGAGCTCCATATATGCAAATCTAAAGGTGATAATACCGTTACTCTTTCACAAAAGTATCTCATGGCAAAGCTTCAGGCAACTCAAATGACATTTGATCACATCCATTTTAATATTTCATTTCATTAGTACAGGAAAGCACTCATTAGCTGCACTTCTTCCCTATAAAGGGAGCCTAAATTGTAAGTCAAGGCACAGATCTCATGCAATGACAGAAGATATGCAAGGGGATATAACTGGTGAGATGGCACTCTGATGTTGTAGCTGTAATCCCCATCATTGCTGATGTGATTAAAATGTGAACTCATTTGATGTTCCTCTAGCAAGTTAAGATCCAGCAGTAGTTTTGCAACTGAAGGGCTTCTGGGGTATGACAAAAGGCAGCACAGGGGTGGGGAGAAGGGCAAGAAAGGCAACACAAAATACAGTTCTCTTCCATTCACTCTGTTGAGTCATTTACGGCTGCTAATTTAATAGAACAACTCTTCCCAAATGAAGCTCCCATTTTGTTCAATCAGCTGCTCCAAAGTCTTATATGTTACTGACAGCACAGAGACACAAAATAGCACCTACCTGTCTGACCTCAACCAGCTTAAAACAACACAATTAGGTTTTAATTCTTTCCCCATATACTATAAAATCAACAATAAATACAGAACAAAGTCTTGCTTCAGCCAAGGCACAATTCTTTGTTTAGTATCTTGGCCTCAAAACCATTAAGGAGTGTCCATCACTGACCCTCCCAGGGCTGGCCGGCACCTTGGACTTGTTCACTTGTCTGCAAGAGCCATGGCTGCTCCTTAGAGCAAATCTTCTCACCTCTTCCATGAAACACAGATTTTCCTTGTTGGGAAGCTGGCAGAGCTCCAGCGTGAACTACAAAGACAACGTGAACAAAATCTCTCGGCTGAGAGAGCTTTCCTGGAGTTGGGGTTTGAGGCTGAGAAAGCCCTAGATAAAGCACTACACTACTCTGGCTGTATACAATGAAAGACCCTCCAGAAAATCATACCAGGAGTCTTTCTGGGCTTGGACTAAGTTGCTTGCTCTCTTCTGGTACATCCAGTAGCGCTCAGCTATAAGAAGGATGTATGGTGACAGTAGGGCTGGGCATGGCTGCAGCATCAGTGCACGCTTGGAAACACATCTAGCATACACCTCTGCAGTCAGGGCATTCACAGACACTTCCAGCCAGTGCACTTGGTATCCCTTAAGGGGCTACACAGATACTGTAAAGAATGGAATTTCACAAAGCCAAAAGTAAATACTGAGGAATTAACACACACTAACAAGAACTATGATGCCACATCTGTGGCATAAGCTGCTGACTGCACCTAATGGAGAAAAATAGCAGCTCCTTGGCTGTGAGCTCATCACATGCTTTAGTGGCCTGCTAGAGATCAAATAATGTGTATGTTTCTTTTCATATTTATAAAAAAAAAAGCCCCAGGATCCCTCAAGAAGGGAATGAAGGCAGATGTAGAGGGCAACCAACCGCAGTCTTAAGTCCCACTTGTGGGACAGGAGAAAGGAGAACAAGGATGTGTTAAGTACTATTCATTTTTATGTAGCCTTTTCTCTATAAACACTATTTCATTTTGTGTCTAGGATAGTTAGGGAACTTAAACTGGGAGCAATGATGGAATGAGGGTATGAGTGACAATGTAACAATTGATGTTTATACAAGCAAAAGAGAAAGAATAAACAGTTATAGGGCACTGACATATTAATCAAAAAAATGATTTGCTACTACAATAAACAATAAAGAAAAACCCTTCCAGTTTTTGAAGTGCAAGGTTTCCAGGTGGCATATCGGCTTAAGACTCAAAGGCCATACAATTGTTTCAGCATGTTAGACACTTGATTGAACATGGCTTTTGATAATTACTTTTGAGTTTATATGAAAATAATTAAAGAGGTGAATGCACTAATTACTGCTTGATCCCATTATAAAAAGTAGTCTGGTGTAAGAGGATAAGAATAAAGATGACATACTGTGCTAGCAGAGCGAGAGCTCATCTGTTTGCTCTGGTTTGCACATCATTCCCTGAGTTTGCCATCACTAGTAAGCCTTAGTGGTGTGACAGTTTTATGCACACTAAGATAAAACTAATGTTTAAAAACCAATACTTTTCCAGAGCCAGTGTCAAAGGATGACAAAGGAGTAATCACAGAGTTTCAACAACATCAGTATTACCTACGAACTTGGGGTAGGCTGGTCCCACTGAAAACCATGGCAAATTGACTGCCCATCTTGGAAGGGCTCAGGTTTTCCCCTGGGTTCCTTTCTCTCTTCACTTGAATACATTGGCTATATTATAAGTGATCCTACACATTGTATTTTTTCCTACAAGCAGTGAGTAGAATTTGTTTTATATCTGTGTGGGCATAACTCGCCATTCTTGTGATTTGTTTTCCATTATCTTAATCAACTCCCTATCTTTCTACCTTCTCCAAGCCCAAGAAAATTAAAGAGAATTCAGCTAACCCTCTTTTCACAGAAATGATGTATACACAAAGAGTGCGTGCAGATGTTTCCTGGATGAAGTTATGCAGCTGCAAAGACTTTATTAATTATAAAATGCAAAATGGATTGTTCTGTAATTGAAACTCTCTGGGGCTCAGATACATTTGAAAATTAACATACATATATGTATGGCCAGGACATAGATGGATGCTGTTAGATTATTCATTACAGATGGATATTTTAGCTAATGCAGAAAAAAAAAAAAAAAGTCAGTCTTTCTCCATCGGAGCTTTCAAATATTTGCTTCATATTAATGTCCATGGCTCCATAACTCAGGGCTAAAAGCACAGCTTGCAGAAACAGTACTCCCACTGCTAGTGTTGCTGACCTCATCTACGATGGACAGGTCTAGAATCTTTATTTTAATCCTATTGACAGTGCCTCAGTGGGAGTAATTATAACAGTCAGCCACAAATCCAGACCTCCTGTCACTGATATATTAGGGTTTTTCACAACCAAAATGAGCAGCAGACCAGGATAAAAGCAACATGGGGTAGTGATTATAGCAAGATTTGTCAACCTCCTTCTGTATTAACTTGCTACAAACACATGACAATTGGGCAAGGGAGACATTAGAAATGCAAAAGGTTTAACCTTTCACAGTGTCAAAAAGATTTTTTTTTTTAAACATTTGTGGGGGGCACTATTCTCTTATGAGATATTTGGCCGGTAGATCACATCGGCCAAAGGCACTTTTTAGCTGAAGTCTCTGAAAAGTCTAGATAAACTGAAGGCAGACCATTATAAAACAATTCCCAACTGCAGATTTCAATCTGAAACATTAGACATAAGAAATCTACTAACAAAAAGAGACTTTATAACCTCTGATCCCCTTTTCCAATAATTTGTGTATGTTCCAGTCATGGCTATGTTTGAAACTGTAAATTACTTTTATAGTGAGAGATGGCATCTGTTATGCCTTCTCTGGCACCTAATATATATTGTTTTATAAGAAGCTTAGACTGTAGTATTTTGTCTAACTACTATGCAATGCTAAATATCTAACTGAAAAAGAAGTTTATTTTAGCTTGATTTTTAAACTGCAATAACATCTAAAGATTATTCATGTTTCAACTAAGGAACTATGTTGTATGTTTTAGTCAGAGTAAACTCAGGACTTTTAATGGTGCCTAAGCTATAGTGTGAATGACATATCTAAATAGGGTTGTCCCTTGGCTGCATACCATCATTCACTGAATGTTTGCTGTTGCCTGTCAGGAATCTCTCAGACCTCATATTCATTTTACAAGCCTAATATGCCTTTGTTTTCCAAAATCCTGCTAACGTCTTTTGAGAGATGTTCACATACTGCTGGTCACACAGAGACCCAGAAATAGATCTCTTGCTTGCTAGGTAACAGTAACTTGCTCTGATTTTTACATTGAATGAAGTGAAAGCTTCACCTCTCTACAAATCTGCTTAAAAAAACCCCAAAACCAAACAAAATAAACCCCCAAAAATAAGCATGCCAGCATATGTGCCATTTAAACTTATCTAGCTGCAAAGAAACACAGGCACCAAGTGGTACTCTGTTTTCCTAGATAATTTATAGACAAGGACAAGGTAATCAGATTGAAGAACATATCCTACAAATCAAAGAATACCCAATGTCACTATACTGTAACAGCAAAATTACTTTGAATCTAATCATTCCAAATCAGTACATAAAAGACTACATCTAAATGGCAATTAAAGACACGCTTGCATATTCTGAGGAGAATTAATTAACTGGGTGAGTTAAAAGTTGTGCATTGAGGCTATGACATAATGTTTCTCTAAATTTTCAGTTTACAAGGATAAGACATGCGCCTCTCATTAACATTCTTCGAAATGACAAATAAAAAGCCACCAGGAAAATTGAGGGAAATTAACATGTGAGAGATACAAAGACACTAAAAATGCAGAGGCCTGTAACCCTGTTACTCTGTTACAGAGTTCAGAACAGAAAGGTGAGTTAGAAAATTAGAGAAGAGATATTCTGGCTTTGCTGTTCATTCTTTTCCTATTTCTCCCCTTTTGTTGAACCATGCTGCTCCCTCAAGATTAGGTTTGCAAGGTGCTCGAGTAGCTTCTGCTCAGAGTTGAGTGACAGTTCAACTCATTAGCCAGTTTTCAAGCAAATGCTCCACACTTTGCAGGATGTGGCATAGTTTCATCACCAAAAAAAATTTAAAACATGCCTGAAGTATTGTAAGCAGTAGAAATTCTGTCTTCCTCAGAAGGGTCTCAACCAGTCAGAAAATTAATGAAGAAATGCACTTGATTTGCTCACAGCTTCTTCATCTTCAGATTTTGGTTACTGTTCCTTCCTCTTTTATTAAAATGGTAATATTCAGTTATAAACTTTTTGAAAATTTTTACTAAAAAAAGAATCTGTTAAAACTACAGTGACTAAAAAATTCAGCAAATCCAAAACTACAGACCAACTTATGTTGTGAAAGTTATGATGGACTGATAGGAAATTTGTATGACTACCTAACTGAGCAGAATAACACATCTCTAGATGCATCAGTAGACAACAGAGAACTGCTGCAACAAAAAGAAATTGGCTGCGCAAACTTGGATGTAAGTGGTGTTTTTTTTTCCTATAGAGATATATGAAAAATTCATGCTAAATTTGTCACAATCCTGTAACGATTTTTTTTTTTGTTGTTGGGGTTGGTTTGGTTTGGGTTTTTTTTGGTTTTTTGTGGGGTTTTTTGCTCATATAAAATTAAACTCTAACAGCTGTAAGAAAATTTTAAAAAAACCCCAAAACCAACAAACAAACAACTCAAGCCAGTGGTGATGAAATTAATAGAATAGATTGTTTTAATGAGATTTTTCTTTAACTTTTTTGCTTCCCTATTCAAAGGCCAAAGGCTCAAACAATGAAGCTTACATAATATTGCCACTTAAATAATAACTCACTGAGTTTATCAGGGACTTTTGACAGCGGCGATTCTGTGATTAAACTGATTTCTCACAGGTTCTGTACAGCCATACTTTGTCTGGCCATACACAAATTAACATTTTGAGGTATCTAATGCACACTTGGGCTTTGGTATTGCCAGTATGCCTTAGGTAAGGTTTCCTGTTCTTCTGTAAAGAGAATAAAAAACTTCAAAACACTAATGAAAAAAATGGAATTTGGGAAGGGGAGGGGCACATATATTTGGGTTTGCTTGTTTTCTAAATAAAAATACAGTAAAAACTGATCACTGACAAACCATTTGGAAAACAATTTTAAAATAATTTGAAAACAAATCTTTGAATTTCAAGCCAACAAGATTTCCATGGTTTTCTGAGTCTTCTTACCTGACTTCCAATGTAGTAAAGCCCTTTGGATTTAACAAAACAATTGTTAGCCTCTAGTACTCTGTTCAGTCCTGGGTCCTTCACTACAAGAACACTGAGGTGCTGAATCAGGTACAGAGGAAAGCAACAGAGTTGGTGAAGGGTCTGGAGCACAAGTTTTACAAGAAGCAGCTGAGGGAACTGCAGTTGTTTACCCTGGAGAAAAGGAAGTCCAGGGAAGACCTTATCATTCTCTACAACTGCCTAAAAGGAGGTTATAAGGAGGTTGGGGTCAGCCTCTTCTCCTAACAATCAACAGGACAAGAGAAAACACCCTCAAGGTGTGTATGCTAGAGGAAGTTTAATTTGGCTATAGGAAAAATTTTCTCCACTGAAAGGGCTGCAAGCTTTGTAATAGATTGTCCAGGGAAATGGCTGAGTCATCATCCCCAGAGGTATTTAAAAGATGTGCAGATATGATACTTAGAGACATGGTTAAGTGGTAGATTTGGCTGTGTTGGGGTATCACCCAGAGCTGATGATCAAGGGTCTTTTCCAACCTAAATAATTATATGATTCTAGGATATTAAAGGTAAAAATGTACAGTGGAATCCAAAAGTACTGAATACGAGGTAGGATTGGGGTTTTTCATTCTCTTATTGATTTTTTTAAAGAAACTCCATTATTTTAGAGTCCTTTAGCCTCATTACCTCAAATCAAACAAACAAAGAGCGACGGTCACACTCTAAATAGCAACCTTATTACACAGCACCACTCCAACACAAGTACGATATGACAACCTTTTATACAGAGCACTGAACACGTCCCCTGACATGAGCATCTCTAATGCCTAGTAAGCCCCCCAAAGGCTCTGATTTCCCTTGCCAAATGAACATCCATAGTCTTGCCAGTACAGCTGTCAGAAGCTTCTAATCAGAGAGTCACTGTGTTCTTTCACCAAACTTCACAAAAACAGTTTACAAATATCTGAAAAACCTCTCACACCCTGGCTCCCACAATTCTCCCTTCCTGGGAGCAGCACTGAAAAACTTCCAGGAGAAGAAGCATGAACTGGTGAAGGGAAAATGAAATGATAGTTTTTCTGAAAGAGTTTCTTCTAAATTACCATCAGAGGGACAACAGAAATAGGGGCAAGTTTTGGTCTACCATTGAAATACGTCAACTACATCTGCCACTCAAGGAGATCTAAGTGTGCAGTATCAAGGTTTGAGACTTGCCTTTCATCCTTCAGAGTTGTTCCTCAATGGACAAGTCCAGTGGCTGCAGGGCACAGATGGCTTATGCTGCCCCAGGAACTGCAGATGCCCGCAGGTAGGTATTTCTCAGGCTGTCTACAGACTGGATCTGCCCCTCTGCAACCTTCCAGGAGGATCCAGACCTTGACCCCATCTATGGACAGGTATGGGTGGGACAGTGTTTGGCTCAAGCCAGCTGGAGGATACTAGGGCAAATTTTGCTTCCCAGGATGCCACGAAGTTCACCTAACACTTCCCTCTAAAAGCCTGAACACTCAGTCTGATTTGCTCAAATGGTCAAGGCTGATGTCCCAAATACAATGTAGACACACCTATGCTGACAAAGGAGTTCCCCAATAGCAACCTACTTCTGCAAAATATAAAGATTTATTATATGGACAAGATAATTCACATGTCACTAAAGCCTTATGTACAAAACCTTCCAACATACTACTGTAAAACTAACTTTTATGCTTTTCTATTGGTTCCTCAATCCAGTTTACTCTATAGCCATTAAGCGTCTGTGAAGGCATTAACACAGGGGCAAAAGGCTGCAAAATGAAGTGGAAAAGGAGTAGAAACACTCCTTTCAGCAACAATGTTTAATCAATGCATTAATAAAATGTAAAGTTAGCAAAAATATAACCTGAGTAGCTTCTTGTACTTCTGTGGAGAGAACATCACTACGCCTAATCATTCTGTCTGTCTTTATGCCAGATTCCCTCTTCATACTAAAGATTCCCTCCAAATACCCCAAAAATCCTGTCCTACAGCTCTCCAAACACAAATGAAATTGAAGAGTTTCCTATGAAAGCCTCAGATACTCTGAAATCTTTTCATGAAATCATTTTGGAACCTGTGAAATAATGAAGGTCTTTTGGGGGAGTCTCAGATCTCTCTCAGATCTCATGGTTCAAGGACAAATTCTCTGTAAAGCATGTGGTGCAAATGGATCTGTTCTGTTTCTTCCTGAAGCTTTGAGACAGGCAACTTGTTGTGGGTGTTTAATTTAATTTAACTGTAATGGTGCTTAATAATTGGCTGGCAAGAAATAAATCTGGAGGGTTTTCTTGTGAAATAGAATAGAAGCAGGCATCTCTATAAGCTTTCCAATTGAAATGAAATTAAAATAACTTAATAACACATTTTTGTTTCCTTTGGACAATGACCTACTATTAACATTCCAGGCCCCAATCCAGAAAAAGTTTTTTACAGGTTTCTGTAACACATTCCTCAAGGCCATCATTATACAGCAGGCAAATCCATCCAAACAAAAGACCAACTTCTAAGAACCCACACGAGAGAAATTACTCCACTTCAGCACAACAGTGCTATAGAATCTAAAAATAACTTTACTTGCATATCCTGGTCTCAGATATTTCTACATTTAATGCTGATTGTCCTACTTACTCAGAAAAAAATATGCTCATGCCTTTGAATCCATTGTGGTGATTTTGAAGGAACTTTAATGGAAAAAAGCAACTGTTCTCCACAGCTACATTTGGCTTGGAATGGGAAAAACCAGAAATGCTGCCAGAAAGGAAACAAAAAATACACTCTAATTTCTTTAAGAGAGGCTTCCCTTCCAGGTTCACAGAAGACAACAAAAAATTTATCAGTGCATAGACTGGAAGTTTAACTGTCTTTGTAAAAAATTAAATATAATCCTTTAAAATAAAAATGGATTAAACCTCTTTATCTAAAGATTAGCGTGTCAGTTTATTAGAACATTAGAAACACACAACTCTCCTTTAAGGAAGAAAAAAAAAGAGGAAAAGCATTACTATAGTAATTCACTGACATGAAACTGAACTGGAATAAAATATAAAGAAACTTCTGGTAAGCATGTGGTAAGAAAAAAACATTGCTAATTCTGACAGATTTATCTGCACCAGTTTTTATGATAAAACTCCTTGGATTCACACAGTGCTTTAATTCCAAATAGTACAGCATGAGTTGTGATACTGTGAAATGAAGTTGTCTTTACTAATTGCATACTCTGAACAGAAGTGTGTCTTATAGCAGAGAGCGTATCAAATCTGCCTGGCTGATCCTTATGATTTGAAAATGTCACTTTCTACTAAGCACAGAGAAAATAGGGAGGGGCAATAAAGTCACTCAAAGATAGCAGCCATCCAGAAAGATAAAGAACACGCTGAGGAAAAGCAGACAACAGATTGCAGAGACAGAACAATCACAGATGGAGGCCAGGTGGGTGGGTCAAACAATTTTTTTATGAAAGGTTTATTTTCATATTTAAACAGTACCCCGTTGTGTAAATGTTCAGCAAAGAACTGATAAGAAAATGGATTTGTAAGTGCGTTTGAACAAACAACATGTCTTACAGTCAAGAGGGGCTTAGTTGTATATAATTAAGGGATAATGTGCATGGCTGAAGAGTGTATGATACTGCAAGTGATTAAACACCACTGCAAAACAAAGGAGCTAGATATCCAAGGAAGCTTTATGGAACCAGCACGATGCAATCTCAAAACATGAACTTTATTTTTGTTAAAGAAGACAACAGGATATTTATCTAACCAGACAAAAGATTTTTTCACTGAAAATGCTGTGCACTTCCAAGCTGCTTCTGCTACGTAAGCAAGCTAACTAAGATTATCACACTTTCTGTTTCAGTGTACACTGCTATTACATTTAATCCTTTAAAACCCCTAAAAAAACAGCTCTGTGTACATGCAAGGCCCAGGTTCACCAGAACAGTGTAATCATAGTTCTCTGCAAATTTTCAAAAACTTACTGGCATTAGTCAGCTGAGTAATTACAGCCCCAAGGGCTTGAACCAAACCCACTGAAGTAATAGGTGTCTTGGACAATGAATGACCTGAATCATGCAGGAAAGACAAGGCAAAAAAGGAAGATCAAAGGTCCACTGAGACAGACCACTGTTATTTCATGGCAAAGACTGCAGTACAGCCACATGAACAATCTCCATTGCATCTGCCCAGCGGTCAGGCATATTTTGAAGGATACCAATATTCCAAAACATTTACAAAACGTTTAAGGAGAAACTTAGAATTTCTATTTTTGGAGTTTTGTTATTAAAATTTTTTATTTGTGTTTTGGGTTTCAACTTTTTTCAACTGAAAAGGAATAGAAAGAATGCCAATATAACACTAATGCATCCACATTCACATTTTTGTTTGGATGCAGAGTGCACTTTTGAAGGGATTTCCCAGTCATCCATGCTTACTTGTGTTTTGCTTCCCATTACATAATCTCAGAGCAAGTGGACAGTTTGTTTTCAGCGGAAAATAACCAGAAATGTGTTCCAAGAGTGAAACTTATGTATTCCAACTACAACTGGATCAGACTAGACCTACCACAAATAACACCTTCCTGAAATTTATTTAGTGTGAACATCAAGTCCTCAGGACAAACTGTTTTGCTCTACAGCTCAATCCTGTTGCTCTTTTCTCCTTGATAGTGACACCATCATGAGGGGAAAACATGAATTCTTTATTTAGACAAGCTTTAATTGTTGGCTTTGATTGACAAATCACTACTTAAAATATCGAATAGATGTAGAGGTGACTCAGCATCCTAATTGTGAACAATTTGTATCTCCAATGATTTTTTGTGCTAGTAATTCTTCAAACATCTCTGCAGAGTTTGTTAGAAAGACAAATTTATAGATGTCGGTTCCTCAGTGCTCAAGAAACTGCACAATTCTTTGAAAAAAGAGCAAGATACTGAAATAAAAACAATGAAGGAAGCAAGTTGTTATAGTATCAAACAAAAAGAAAATAGAAAAAGAAAATAAAATCTGGTTTATGTAACTGAGAGGGCAGAATAAGCGAAATTTTATAAAGTTCAATACCAGGCAAGGAGGCCCAGTTTATCCTCGCCTAACACATCTGCAGCTCCCAAGGGAAACTGTCCATGTTACGGAAGGGCCCTCGCAGCCCATGGCAAAACTCAGTTTTCCACTTAAGGTGGAATTTAGGGCTTTTAATTAGGCAGCTCTATTCAAGAATCATTCACTCATTCTCAAAAGCATGGACTGCCAAGGAAGAAGTAAAACATATCCCACAAAAGCGCCAAAGTCATGGCAGTGGCCCAGGGGACAGCAGATACCGTCACTGATAAAAAGCATTCCCTGGTATCTCCCTGGCCTCTAATGCATTTCCATCTTCATTTCTGCTATGCTACCCTAAAGTATACTGGCTCCCTAGTATTGCTCTCCTTCTTCCCCAGTCTTGCAATTTTCTGCATGAAATATTTAAATAGTGTTTTTTTCTGAATGATAAAAGATACAAGTAAACTTTAATTGAAGTTAATTTAATAAGAAAAACAAAGATGGAACAAATTCAGAGAGTAGAGGGGCTGCAGAGGTCCACTAGAAACCAAGGAATAGGGCTGAGCAGTGGGAAACAAAACAGGCATGAAGTCCTCATGTGAGGTGCTCAGTTCCTCCCCTTCCCAACTTTTTCTAATCACTCAGCCAGACACATTTCCATTACACAACCCACCTCCTTATCACCAGCACGCACACCAGCCCAGCAGACCCACTGATCTCAAATGGGTCTCCTCTGAGACACTGACAGGAAAGCTACACAAAGGAAAAAGGTTGGCCAACTCTGACACTGGATTTAAATACAAAGTCAGACTGGGACCTAGGTATCCTGAGTCTGCCTGGAGGGCTTCTGCAGGAAAAAAAGGGCTGTTGGGAGGGAAATATCAACAGAAACTGCAGCAATGTGATAGTGTATGAATGTTTTTAGAGAAATTGTCCAAAGTAATCCCTCGATCTCTACTGCCCAGCTGACAACAGGCCACAGATTAAGCATTCAGGATGTGATTTCTCCCAAGATCTTACATCTAAATTTAAGTTAGTGCTTTCACGTGTGATGTGCAGCTCAGTTCTCTCTATAGTCGATGGAGACCTAGGACTCAGTCCCCAGTTGCCAAAGGCTATCATGCCAGGTCTTCAAACTAATGGTGCAAAAGAATATGGGTCTTCTGTGACTCCTGTATCACATGGGTCAACCTACACGCTGCACACCATACCCCACCTCAAACAAGACCAGACAAACAACGTTTACAAACCAAATCCAAGCCTCTTGCAAATGGTCAGTGGAAATGCTCTCCAGGCAACAGCTTCAAATAAATCCTTCTCTCACTTACTTGTCCTGGCATGCCAACATAAAGTATCCAGTCATAAGAATTACGAGTAATCCTCAAATGGCACCCAGCTGCAAAGCCTCATATCTCCTGTTTTCATATGCACAAAGTTCATCTAGCCTCCTATGAGGCTGGGTAGTGATGAGAAATTAGAACAGTGGATTGTCCAAAATTCTTTAATAATAGCTGGATCCACCTAGATTCATACACATAGCATTGTAGAGATTTTTATAGCTTGTCACACAAAATCTTGGTGACTGAGACAAAATGAGTAATGTATGCCTACAGGGAATGAGATATCAAGCTGAGGTTAGCATATTTGAGCTTTTGAGTAAAGAACTGGTGTACTGTAACTAGTTCTCTAAATTCAAAATAAAATACTGGTGCAGCCAAGTTGTTTATGACTGTATTAGGCTATTATGACATTTATGTGGATGGTGATGAAAACTAATTTGATATGAATACAAACACTAGCTGGCAATATCCTGCATTACAGCAGCAGTACAGATAGGACACACATTTGAAGAATCTTAATTTGTGGGCATGTGTGTACACATGTGCATGCCTCATCATCATTCATATTTCAGTGACACAACCCTCTCTACTGGCCTATCATGCAGTCAAAGATGAATGGTATGAGTAGCAAATAGTTTGGGTGAACCAAAGAGCAAATAAACATACTCAATTAGTGACTGCAGAAAGTTGCATCATTAAAGGCTTTATCAAGTACACATTTGTTATAAAGAGAAATTTAAAAAGCCCTCTATTTTTCTTACCATGTCTCATCTTTCTTCTTTCTTTGGAACAAACTAACCTATGACATCACTGAAATAGCAGATGCAGAAGCTATTTATTAGGCTTTTTGCCAATATATGTATGAAGCTACAACAATTACTAATTACGGACTTTTCTGAGGGATATAGGAATCCCTGATAAACATGCTGCTTCCTGCACTAAAAACTGTGCCAACCCCTTTGCCCAGCCACTTATTCTCATGTTGAATTACTAAAGCACCTTTGTCTACCTTTGTGCCCTTTTGGTTTCCATGTCCTCTAAGGCCTGTAAGTGCTTGAAACTAATCTGCATTTAAGTCATGTGATAATTACTGGGAACTCTGTGAAAACAAAATGTCATTCAGAATAAGGAGTTATAGGATGCAAAAGGAATGCAAAGTTCACTGGAATCTCTTTCAAATGCATTGAGAGGTTTTGGCTATGTGTACAAACACATTTGATGCAAGACTGACTTTACTGGACATATTTGCAAGAATGAATCCAAATGTACATCAGCACTGCAGAAAAAACTGGGTTTCAACCAGCAACATTCCCAACAGGAGCCTTTGGAGGGACTTAAGCCAATATATACTCCAATCTGTGTTCTGAACTGATGTTTTTCCAGTAGTACTAGAGATTTCAAACAGCCCATACTTTGTGCTGGATTTTCACTCATCTTCCTTCACTCCCGAACATAGCACGTACTGTGGATTAGCAGTCAAAAAAACCTGTTTCATCAAAGTCTGATAATGGGAGCTTGTGAAAAAGAAATGGAATTTAATGTGAAAATAGGTATTGCTAGGGTTGCTGTACTGATTGCTTTTTTTTTTCCCTTTTTTTTTTTTTAACTGAATTCACTTACAGCATCTGCTTTGTGTTTGCAGTGAAGCTGCTATAAAATTTTCCATCAGCCGTAACTGGTCTGCAGAACTTAGGGTTTCTGCTGTACAGTTTAGAAATACAGATACTTGACCTTTTCCGTGATTATGTTTCTACAATGTCCTTTGGCAGCAAGGCCCACGGTCTAATCAACCGTACAGTAATTGTTCTAAAAATTAATAGAAATTATTCCTGACACTGCATAAGCACACAGCACCTTTATTTACGTCCACTGGCATGTAGACATAAAATATTCCTTTTTTCTTTGCAGCATTTGTAACAGGTTGGCAGACTTAAGATTTTACATAGAAATACAAGTTTGTGTCCACTGAGCTGCTTAAAAAAAAAACACAGCCCAAAATAATAATAATAATTTAAAAAAAATTCACAACCTTACAAATGAAGACAAAAAATGCCAAGTCATATTTGTGGATGAGCAGTTTCCACATCAAGCGGCTCTTTCAGATGAGAAAGTTGAAAGAGAACAGGGGACAAAGCAACAGCTTAGATAGACCCAGAATTCAAGATTAGGAGGGGTTTATGTGGTTTTACTAGTAAATCAAATCTAATAATATGAAACTTGAGGAAGGGATTGACTTGTGGTATTATCTCAGTCTATATTGTTCAGCTAAAGATATGACAGGTATATAGCCCATTTACATGCAGCTCTTTGCATATGCAGCAGAATTTATGTCTTCCTCAAATTTTATACCACTTGTGTTAAACTTAAAAGATTGATTGCACTGCTGTTCTCACGAAGGTCAAGCAGGTGGTGCAAACTTCTGCTGCTTTTAGATCCTAATTTTCTGTAGAGTTACCTTAATTGTGTAGGGCTTAGGTTTACTTTATTGAGGCTGTAGCCATGTTTAAATATGTCAGTGGAGTGGGAAAAGGAAATTTTTCTGTACAAAATAATATAACATTTGGCAATACATATTTCATGCTTTATGTCTTTAATCTTCTTTTTGCACCAAAAACATTTTAAAGCAGCAGTCATTTTCTTTGTTCTCAATTTCTTTAAATAAAGTTATTTTATATTTCAATGAACTTGGGAAACTATTCCCTGTTTCTTAAAAGAATAATGGAATTATAGAATGGTTTGGGTTGGAAGGGACCTTAAAAATCATCTGATTCCAAATTCCCATCCACACCCCCTGCCATGGGCAGGAACACCTTCCACTAGACTAGGTTGCTCAGGGCCCCCATCCAGCCTGGTCTTGAACACTTTCAGGGGTGGGGAATTTACAGCTTCTCTAGGCAACACATATATTGCCTAGAAGAAGATCAGCATGGTAACTCATCATCATGGTAACTCATCATTATAGTAACTTAGCTCTTCTAGCTTGTCATTTTTATATCAGAGAACGTGTATACTATTCTTCCAGACACGCTGACATCTTATCGCCTCGTCTTCTTCAGCTTGAATTCCTGACACTGAGTACACCAAAACTGTCTGTCAATTTTGAATTCCTATTCCCTCATTAGGGAACATAAGATACTTTTTTACTGGGTCTGTCTTCATAGGTTCCCACTCTGAAGTGACCAAGTCAACAACAATATATGCACAATGTCCTTAGGCCACATCATGAAAAGTGTTTAAAATTAGAAGTTTAGTCATTTTTTTTAGACATAGTTCCAGTTGGTTGCAACAGAGCAAAATGCAAAATACTGGTTTTAATTCAAAATTGTTTTATTCAAATACCTATAAGTCTAATGTATATTTTTGTACTTCTCCTTGTGGTAATAGCCATTAAACTAGATTTCATATGAAGAGCTGCAGAAAGATGGTTAACCTGCTCTATTTCAAATTTCATTAGTCATGATAAGGTATAGTACAGCCTGAAATTTTAGGGTTTATGGCCTCTATTCTGTTTTAAGCAGAAGTATAAAGTAGAAGTGGAACAAACCCACACTTGGTTTTATTTTAAGATTTCATCCTACCTCTCTGTTACCTACAATAGGTATTTGTCCAGTTTTTCAGGCTAAGTAGTCTTCTTCATAGGAGAAAGTTATGTAGAAGGATGCTCAGTAACAAGAGTTTTAAGTTAAAATTTGTGTTTGGGATCCATTCCACACGCTGGCACTTAACAATTTTGTTACCAGACCCAACTCAACTTCTCAATCTTCTCTGGATAAATAATGAAAAATAAGGAGCAAAGAAGGGATGTATTCCCATTAAGTACACGGAGAAGAGCACCCCAGAATCAACTGATTCCTCTTCTTAAATCTGGCTGAAACATGTAGGCAGTAATACACAAAACAACAGCCTTCAGTAAAATCTGTGCCATTTCAGAAGAATTTAAACTGCCCAAAGGAAAATATCAGTAGAATAGGGAGTACTTTCTAACAGCTGATAGAATTAAATAGAATAACTGACTCTCTTCTCCACCAAAACAAGCATGAAATGATAAAGTGGAAAAGAGCCTTGCTGTCAGCCATAGGATGTACCTAACAGAGAGGCACATTGAAGATAAATGCTTTATTCCTGCATCTTTTTTTCTTGTGAGTTTCAGGAAAAGGCTGTGGAGGTAAGAAGGTAGACAAGGGGCTTTTATTGATTTTCTCTGCTATACTTGCTCTCGCTACTTATTAAGAGCTGTGGAAACTGCCCACAGCTATCTTTTCCCATGTTTTTTTCTAGCTGCAATACTGTCACTACTCTCTTTGTTCATGTCCTGGAAAAGTAGTTCCTCTAAGGACCACTGCTACAACGGCAGCAAACACCTAAGTCGTATAAATGAAGACAGTAAGAGATATTGTGAGACACCTCACAATATTCCAAATTCTCCTATTAACACCATAGTCAGTTAAAGAGGTGAAGACCTTCGACCCACTACCTACAGTTAAGACCATCCAAAACCACTTGATGGCAAGAGAGATCCCATGGGATCAGGCTGTAAAAGACTACCTTGTTTTTAACTGTAGGTCTTCTTTTTCAACTGGGGTAAGACTCTTTGCAATTTTCCTTTAAGAATTTGCAATGGTGTCAACAACAGCGGCAGTAGGGACAGCAGCTTTCCAAGCATCTGTCACGTCGGTGCTAGGGCCATCAGCAGAAACAGATTGTGCTAGAGACAGTTGTCCCATGTGAACCAGTAAGGCTCAGCCAAGTCTTTCCATTCTGCACTGATCACTGATGAAAAAGAATTTCTATGAATTGAAGGATAAANAAAAAAAAAAAAAAAAAAAAGAAGAAAAAAATCCCAACAAACACATAAAAAAAACCCCACACAAAAAACCACCAAACCAAAAGGACCTCAGTATGTTTTATGACTTACTTTCCCTGAATTTCTTCCAATAAATGCACACTCCAATCTGATAAATATTCCCTGAGAATATTTATGCATTCTGCTGTCCAGACATGGGGGGAAGGGGGGAATTTAAAAAATCAACCTATGGATGACTACATATTGATGAATATGGTGTGAATTCTGAGGCGAGTTGTTCCCCCCCTCTGTCTCCCACTTACTAATTTACAGAATCTGCAGTATTTAGAGTCACAATGTCAACCAAAGTCAGAAGAAATAGAATTCTAGAAAGCATTACAACCATCATTAGCACTCTCTATTCTGACTACTTATCAGACACACATAAATCTTGATGCCTATGTGACTCACTATGATGAAATTAAATGAGAGCAGGCAGAGCAAATGCATGTCTACTGCTTTTATCTCTAATCCAATCAGACAGTCATCAATATATTTGAGCTACTGCAATATATTCTGTAATATTTCAGAATATTGTTATCATTTTATTAACCCAAGTATCTTTAGCGTTTTCTTCTATAGCTCCACAGTTTTGTAATGGACAATCCTTCTCCAGCCCTGACTGCATTATGCAGCATTTCATACACCATGTTCCTTTTTTTAAGAAAAAGAAAAATACTTTTGAATATACATTTAATTTATGCCTAATATAGTGAAAGGAGAACTAAAATCAGCATGCACAAAGGCAAGGAAGCAAAGCAGTTAAGAGTCCGTAAGGACATTAAAGCATGTGGTATCCCCGTTCATAACTGCATGTATTGTAAAAGCACAGAAGCTGTATATTCACACCAAATCAATCCTCTATTTACCCCCAGACATTTTAATCTCTTTCCTTAAAAGGACAGGTGCTGATAAAGATTTGAAACAGAGACCAAATTAAGAAAATGACAGGAAAAAAGAATCCCTGCTGCTACAAAACAGCATTCTCACCGGGACTGCATTTCTTGAATATTCTCCTTCAAGGAGAGGAGCATATCATTTTTTATATTTAGCCAGGAAAGGTGACAGACTGAAATCAGAGTTGCTAAAACCAAAGCAGGTAGTGTGAAATCTAAGAAAGTACAGAACCGGGAACCTAAAATGAGGAAAGGGCTTAATTTTTTTTTCATCTTTAGAAAATCAGCACATTATTCCAACTGAGCTAACATGCTCAACTGTACTGCAGGATTACAAGGAAGCTGAAGACAAAGGTTTCATTCACAACTCTACCCTTTTACAAGGAATAACCTCCTGCGCAGATGTGAAGTCAAGTCACGTCTGATGAAGTTCACTTCTCCTGTGACAGTGGACAACATTTTTGGAATCAAAATAGAAAGAGAAACCTTGATCCTGTATCATTCAGTGTTCTGTACATTGTTCAGATCAAAATTTAGTATAGCAAGTGATGAATGTAGATAGTCATTATGACTATGCTAAAAATCAGAAAGTTTTAACCTTCCTTTTCATTTTCACCACCACATAATAAAAACATCAACTCTTTCTAACAGCAAGGTGTGAAATATCTTTAAACATCACTGATTTTCCACCACTTATTTTCTCTTACTGCAGGTCATAAAAAATAAATCATTGTCTATGAGGCCTAGAAATGTACCTCCTCTAGATGTCTGTTTTACACATGATGTCTCTGCTTTGTGACATCACAAATAGCTGTCATGAAAATGAATATAAGATAATAAGCAGAATACTTTGGGTCAATTCCTGGTCCAGTTCAACTTAAGATTCACAGCCATTCACATCACCAAGGCCAATACCTTCTAACTTGCACCAGTGAAAACCCAGTGGGAATAGCTGAACGGAAAATGGCGTCCAGTTTTTATGCAATGCCTGATAAATAAATTCAGCAGGAGGATCACCATTTGTTTTCATGGAAACATGGATGAACCTATCTCATGCAAATAAGTTGTGGTGGCAGAAAAACATGCATAAATTGGAATATTTTACAGAAAGTGATATATTCCACACAAAGCTTATGATTTTAATAACTTAGTAGTTTTACCAGTTGCCAAATTAAAAGAGATCATTTTACAAATAGGAAGAAAATTATTTTGCTTGTCCATGACTTACACGACGTTTTGTTTTGTTCTGAATTTGTACCAGTGTACTGTGAGATTCTATTAATTCTTTGTGCTTACTGAGGCAGCAAGGGAGAGTATGAGACTCCTGGTTATATTAGAGAATTATCTTTTACTACACCATTTTGTAAGTTGGTCAAACTATGTTTAATCATTGTTTCAAATTGAAAATAATAATGTAAAATTATCCATATGATAAGCTAATTATGACCTACCTCAGAACTGTAGGAACATAAAAAAAAAATGAAATGTAAAACAGAAAGCTTACACTAGAATTAAGTTTAAACCTGTTTAAAGCTGACACTAGATATATTTTAAGCATTTTAAATCTATGAATATGTTAATATTTCTCATTTATCATAGAAAAGTGGGATGTGTTTTGACCTAGCACTGCAACTTTTTGTAAATGCACAGTAGCCAGATACTAATGCCTTTGAATGTTATTAGTGCACTATGCTGAGAATAAATGTATCAATGAGTTCTTAATGACTTTAAATGAGATGTCTCTGCGAAAGCAGCAGACAGGCACAAACATAATACATGGTGTTTTATTAATAAAAGAACAACCATTTTTAACTCCGTTGAGATGATCCCCTTCAGGCTTCAGGTGCACCATAGGTGATAGCTTTGTGACAAAAATAGAAAGGCATCCTCTTAGTCCTGAAATAATACTGCCTAGAAGGCATTACTTTCTTCCTTTGAAGCAAAGGGATTATTTTGGACTTCCATACAGCCCTAAATAGCCCATAACTGAAAAATGCATCTCAACAAAAAACTTTAAACTCCCCGGCTAACAAATGATATGCATATAGAAGGGTTAACTACAGAAGGGTAACCTCTACTTATTTGCATTGGAGACCTTAAAATATGAGCATTTCCATTTTTATTTTTTGATTACCCCTAATCACTTTTTATCTCCTTTTGATATCCTTAACTACACAACATTTGTCAAACATCAGAAGTGCTTGACAGCTGACCCTTAAAATATTCAAGAATAGAAACTGAAATATATTTCTGCAGGAGCTGAAACTGTACAGGAGCAAATAGTCATAAAGTTTGTGACAACACTACAAGAGCTCACAAAAGGAACTTCATGCAATGAGGCAAATTCAAACTTACTTTATTGTCCAGCATAATTTTACCAAATGCTTGCACTTTATTTTTAGCACAGGATTAAGAGTTACCTCTCAGTGGTGCAAAGAAACTCAGTGAATGATAGGGTATTACAGTTAATTCAGCAGAGCAGGAGTTGATCATTCCAGGAATGTAGATGTCATAACATAAATGGGCAGCAGCAAGGCTATAAACTTCTAGGGGTGTATATTGAGAGAACTGGGCATTACTTCAGTGGGAGTAAAAAACACAAAGTAGAAAAACTCAGAGGAATGAAATTCTGAAATAATCAGGCTGGTATTGCATATCCAGTAGTTTATCCCCATTTAGTATTCAGTGTTAAAGAAACTAGACACGAACTCTTAGCTAAACATCTGATTTGCAAGCTGAGGACCACTGTGGTCTTCACAGGCAGTTTTTCCTGATTATAACCATGCAAACAGAGTAGGACTTGTTCCTGTTTAGTTTAAACCACTTTAAAACCTGGATTCCCCTCGACATGCTTGCTCTGCACCAACAATTCCTGTTTTATCCTGCACTATTCAGCACAGAGGAACAGGTGTGACCTGACTAGAAACCTTCTGCTGCTCAGTGTAGAAGGATATTTCCTTGCTTTTAACCTAAATTTTACCCATAGGGAGACTCTAATTACGCAGACATTGGAACGTAAGTCCTGTGCTCCCTGATGTGCCGCATGAGAGAGGCTGTGAAAGCGCCAGATCACATGTGCTCAAAGTCCTCTGCAGTCTGGCTGTAGAGAGTGTTTTACACATGCAGGTTGTAGCAAAGATTTCACTCCACAAGGGCCTCTATGGTCATATGGGAGAGAGAGAATCATTCATGCTAATGGTCTGCAGGAAATATGCTTAGTTTGCATTAAAAAGCATGGTTTTGCTATTCATCAGCAATCCAAACCCGGTTTTTACTTTGGGTCTTTCAAAGCCCCCCAAGAGGTTTCTCCCCTCCCCATTCCTCATCAGTGGTAACAGTGTTTCCACAAGTTAAATTATGTCCTCCTTTACACCTATGCAACAAATGAACATTCTCCCACTCTGGGAGACAGTTTGCCCATGATGATTTTATATAGGTAAAAGCTGCTTGAATTTATTATGATTAGGCTGTCACTTCCTAAGCAGTCCTGTCATTGGAATTAACATCCCTGGTTTAGTCCTTCAAGATACACTGGCTCCTCTTAAATAAAAGAATATTTAAAAAAAAAAAACACACAAAAAACCAACCAACCAACCAACCAACAACTAGAGAAAGAATCGCAAACCGACCAAATATAAAAAAAGAACTTTGTTATTATTTTAAATTAGGGATTTAAAATGGGTTTCAAAATCTAAGTATGCTTCAGCATATGAATTTGCTAATTTCTTACTTTTTTTAATTCATAATTCTAAAGAAATTGGTAATCTATTTTATATTCCAGTGTCAAGAATCACATGGTTTTGTTGTTATTATTTCTGAATGATCATCTAAACTCTAGCTCGAGGAAAATGTGGCTTCTTGTCCTTCCAGCTGTAGAAAATATTTTGAAAAGATGACCCAATTGCATTCAGAGACTGAACAGATGCATACAGAGGGATTAAAGAATAATTTTTATTTCAGACATTCCTGATATTGTGGGGACCCAATTAATTTGAGCTACATGAGCTGTGTGTGTCTGTCTAAAGACAAAGAAGTTAAAAAAATAAACAATAAATTCTCAGCTTCACAACCATTCTTCTTTTACTCATCTTTAATTTCCAGTTTTGCAGGCACTTGGAGATGGTGCACAGAGAAAAGAGACATTCCTCCTTGCTTAATGAAAAGCACAGAGCCCAGTCACCTCAGGCTGAGATCACAAATTCAAATTGCTTGTTTATTTATTTGTTTTCAAGTGATATTGTTCCTGTCTCTCTTGCCAGGTGGATAAAACACTGTGAAGTCTTTTGCATGGCTAGTACAAAAATCTAACTATTGTCACACCCTCTGCCATTTGAGGAGAAAGGGGAGCAGCAAGGAAGAGGAAGAATTATTCTTCCTCATTCTTTCTTATTC
>VZDJ01000141.1:5525308-5770535 GCA_008694505.1 Cyanoderma ruficeps
TTTTTTTTTTTTTTTTTTTGCTTATGAAAAGTATTTCCACAATATTTACCATTGATATTTAATCTATTAAGCCAGATATTTCATGTATTAAAAAATTATATTTTCTCTGTGTGTGAAAGGCACTTTGAAAACTGTTACCATAAAAAAAAAAACAAAAACCACCAAGCAACAAAACAAAAAACAAAAGAGAGGCAGCAAATAGACCTTAGTGCTTATGAAAGGTAAAGACAATCTCCCAGTCATTTCAAAGCGGCAAGGTCAGGCCTCACCTTTATTCTTGTACATCTGCATTATTGACTTTACGAGACAAAGGCAGAGCCGTAAGAGCAGAGCGGGTGGACGGAGGAAGGGTGGCTGTGCGGGGCTGTGGCATTAGCGACCGCAGCTCCCGGGCACACCCCGCCCTGGCTGAGGCGATGGGCATTTGCACAGCATTCAGACACCACTTTGCGGGGGTATGAGAGCCATCAGATGGAATGTGAGCCATCAGATGGAATGCCGACCACGGCCCTGAGGGCTCCTGCTTCCCTTTTGTGCTCATCCACCTCTTGACACTTCCACTGCCTGGCACACTGAAGTATAGGGTAGAAGCTGAGAAACACCAGTGTTCTCCTCAAGCTCAGCCCCTGCCCAAAATCTTTAGGTTGCATCTCCTCACCTGTCCACAGTTTCTCATAACTGACTTACCCTCTTCTTCCCTCTCCCCAGTGACATATTCCCAGGCTTCAATCTGACAGCAGATGCTTTATGCCACTCATTTGATTTTTTCTGACAGCAGGTGCTTTACGCCATTCATTCGACTTTTTTTTTTCCCCATATGGTAAATTTTGTTTGTAGTAAAATCATGTATTTCATTATTGGTAGGTTATTTACAGTATTTTTGATCTGTTGAACAAAATGATAGGTACATGGTTTAACTGCTCCCTTTGAGGTGATTCTTTATTAGTCATATAATCCATTTTTCTACTGTTTAGGGAAGATGAGTCAGTACTAAATATTCTATCTCCTCATACCATTGATTTTTCTGTGCTTTTTTCTTCCAATATTATTTTCTCCAACAGAGTTTTGCTGGCTATTTTTTATTAGTACAAATCATCTGCAGATGCGCTAGAGATTTCACGCTACAGCTTCAATGATGTTTTCTAGAAACTCTGGAGAACAAAGCAATTTTTCATATCTAATTCCATTCTTCTCTTCCCAGCTGATGTAACTGTCAAAGAAAATCACAGCCATGCTAACAACGCAATACAAATGAACTCAGATCCATACAGACTGTTTCTGCAGAGGCCCAGAGTCCAGAGGTGAAAATTATGTATTATACTAAACAATAGAAACAGCCAAAAAATCTGCTGTTGAAGACCTCACCTCTTACAGATGAGAAGAATCAGGAGCAAAAACAACCTAGTTCAAAGCAGGAACATCAGATTCACACTCCCTGACAAGTTTCCTTCATCAGAACAGCCAGGCACAGCACCAATGTCACCAGCAAACCCACCACTGGTAGTGCCTTCCATCAGCAGGAGAGACCCCAGCCACCTTCCCACACTTCACAGCTACCTGTGTCCCTATCCCCAAATAAATCTTCTGCTGACATTTACACCAAAGCATTTCTTGTTTTGTTCTGCTTAAGGAAAAAAAAATAAACAAACTAAAACCAAACAGGAGGAAAAAAAAAACAAACCACAAACAGAAAAGCAGAAAAGTACATTAAACCAAACACTTTCAATTTATATTATTTTTGGATCACTTCCTCAGCGGCCTGTCCATGGAAAGCTAGCATTTTGCAAACTTTCAACTAAAATAAGAACAATATTCAATACCAACAGGATGAAATGAATCAATCTGTCCATGGGTTAATTCACAAAGGCAAATTTCTCTTTCACAGTCTCCTTCCAGAAATAGGAAATAAACTTCTGTAGTTCAGTATCCATTTCTGCCGGAGGAGAGGGCAGAATCGGGTCAGTTTGATGTTTCTTTTGGCATTCTACACTTTTCATAGGATAAAGCCTGACAAAGGGACAGAATAACAAAACTGAGCCAGAAATGAACCGATTTACAGCAGAGTAGTAAAACGAAAATGTGACTCAATCTGGTTATTACTCAATATAACTTACAGAAGAAATGGGTCTTTGTAAAGTCTTAAACAAATTAATTTGCTTGCTTAGCAGACTTAGGGCTTGTTAAAGGCCCACTAAGATGCCTCGTTGCTTTCAGTGCTCTCTGGCTCATTGCTCTTTCCACACTGTTCAATAGCTGGCTGTAATTCTGTATTTCAGAAAATTTCATCTAACTTCACATATTTTCAGAATGATTGTAGAATAAACTGAATATAGGATTGGGGCAGGCAGGGAGGGGGGATCTGAGTTAATCTGTCTGGACAAATTAGTCCTATCAGATACCCCATAAAAATCAGATCTAAACTAAAATTAGCCTTTTAATCATCTGAGCTATATGACTGAGCCATCATATGTCACAGACAGCACACAAATAACCAGAAGCTAATGTAATACAATGCTATACCTCAAACAAAATCAATCATCAATTCCTTAAAATTTCATCCAGGAACCTAGTGAATGTATTTCTCTCTTTTTTTGTTAAATCCCATCTGATATGAGTTACTATTGAGCAAAGACATAGCGAGAAATCTCTAGCTGATTAGTGTCTAAGGAAATCTGTTACTACAGGAAACATGTTCACTTCTCTAACAGGTACAAACAAACATAACTGATGGGAAGAACACAATCAATAACACAGTTTCCAAAAATACTAGGACTGTTTATCGTAAGATCAGATTTGAGTGATTTCAATTAGATGCAGATCTGTTCTGGTATTTCTCATCTTTGCCAGCTTGTCAGATAATTGCCTCCCGAGCTACTGTGATTATCAGGCTTTCTCAGTTCAGTTCAACTATTAACTCATTCTTTGGCCAAAAAAAAAAAAAGGAGTCATGCTATTTTGGGTTCTTTTTCAAAAGGACAGGATTGCACCACAGCCTGAAAGGTGCTAATTATACTACAATCATTATTCAAACATATTTTTAATACCAATATCATGACATGACAGAATTTTCTAGATTTCTGTTACATGCTGCTGCATTTTGCACACAGAGGGGAAAAGCATGGTTGTGCGAAGTTCACTGGTTGATACAGCTGAAATTTTTTCTTAATAGTGACTACTCATCCTGCATCTGCACTTTTTTACCATATATTATTATGCTCATCTTGCATAAGATAAGTGCACATGAGCCAGAATTATAGCTAATTTACAAGAAAAATAAATCAAATCCAATACTTTTCACCTCCCAGGTTTGGTACATGTTTATAACTTTCCTCGAATCAGAACTGCAGGCTGCTGAGAAATAGCACTGTGCTTTAAAAAGAACCATAATGTTTCACCCTAGAGTTACAACATATGTTTGACACTGGCTTTTACACAAGAGGAATGTGGATGTGTTCTGTTTCTAGAACCCTGCAGAAGGTTTGGGGATCTGCCTGGATGAAATGCACTGTACAAATATGCACATATTACCAGTATGGTGCTGTCTTAGACAAATTTCTGGGAAACTGGAACCTATAACTATTATTTAACTTTCTGTAATTAAAACATTAGAATAATCATGTTTCACCATGACAAAAGATTACTGGAGACAAAGGAAGACACTAACAGTTGCTTGCAATAGGCTTTCAAATTAAAAAGCTGTCTGTACTTCTGAAAGCGGTATTTTTTTTTTAACTTCTGTTATAAATTTCCTTTCATGGAGGTATGTTGCAAAATAAAATGCTATTCTTCATTTTGCTCTAAAAATGTCTGCTTGGAACTATTTAAACTATTTTAATTACTCACTGTTTTATCAGCATAAATAAATTTTGCTCACTGACCCATATATTTCTTATCTAAGTGAACCAAGCTACTTCTCCCTGACCACTTAGCGCAGGTTAGCCAGGCTTTGTGAGCAGCATATAATGACATGCAAACTAAAACCATAACTATGTCAATTTAAGGTCAAAAAGGCCTATTTGTGGTTATTATGGAAATCAGTTTAAATGCGAGGTGCCTAAACAATGCGTCTTTGCGTACTGGCTCAGCAAAAAACCACAAACAACCTGCCAACATCTGCTTTTTGAAGTGTCAGATAACATTATTTCCAGGATGACATCAAGGGCCTTCATTGGCTATGCATAAGGTCAGTGAATATTAACTTCATTTACACTTGGCTGAGAATTGGCTGGTGCCAACAATAGCGGTTTAGATCCTCTGCTGAGCAGGGTTAAAAACTGACAGAAAGCTGCCATTGAGGAAGATGGATGATCGTACCGGCTGACCCTATTCCTCCCCAAGTGTCACAGCTTCGGCCTCTTTTCTATCTCCGCAACAAAAGACCCTCTCTGAGCTTCCCAGTGGCCTTCAGCTTTATTGGTGCTAACAGGCCCAGACATTTTCATCAATTGGATTCTCTACCTCTTAAACACAAGAGCTTGCCCTCCCTGGCTAGCCAAACCTTGGCACAGATGTCTTTTTTTGTAATTGCTTCTCTGCTGTCTGTTGGGAAGGATGCAATCGGACAGGCGAACATCATGTCAACACAGAAAATGCTTCACCATTTATCTCGGTTTCCCAATGGCATTTTAAGGAAAGTGATACCCTGCTTGCCTGGGGGGGGTGGGGGTTAACCCTTCAACGGCTCAAAGTGTCTATAAGTACAGAAAAACAAATTGCTGTAATGTTCCCGTAACAAAATTCTACTGCATTTGTCCTACACATCATTTAAATATTATGAATTAATTGTCCCAATCAAACTGTAAATAATCTACATCTCTAAATGCACAGAAATCAATTTAGTGTTGTTAGTGTGTATGCTTCTACATCAGATCCTTAAGGGCCTTTTCAGTCAAGTTCAACGTATGAATTTAAAGCTTATGAATTTAAAGCTTATGAATAGTTAATAATGCAAACATCTGTAGAATTTCCAGTCTATTTAAATCTGAGGGCACAAACTTAAGAAAAATCACAAAAATACACCGAGAGCTCATATGGAACATATCTACTACACATAAGGAAAAAAATTCTAACATTTGAATGACAAAATGACTAGAGAAAGAATATAAAGGAGACATAACAGAGCTGTAGAGAATGCTTTTGGGTTGAAGAAAAGCAAAACTGATGTTCCTTCATATATATATATATATTTTTTTCCCAACATCTGCTACTGGACATTTGTTGGCAAAAGAGTAATGGATTTGACAAGCCACTTGTTTGATCCAATACAGCAATTCCTGTCTTTCTGCATACACCATGGAAACACGCAGCCTCCTATCATAATTTATATGTTTTCCCAGATTCTGGGCTGTGCTGCATGTGCTCTGTGCCAGACCGATTGTTCAAAGCCACCCTTAAAGGCACTGCAGCCTGCCAGGGGACTGGCCTGCCACTGAGGTGCAATCAACAGGATTATAGCAACCCGTGTTCTGCCTAACAGATTTATAGCCAGAAGTGAAGGAGCACGGATTAAATGCTCCTATTAACACTTATGGCTCAAGTTACTTTGCAGGGACTGGCACAACTCTAAGAACTAGTGATGAGCTGATGGAAAAACAAATGGGAAGAAGATATCAAGCTGATCCTTTATGGAGATATGGGGTTTGTAATAAATAGTATGGAATGATTCTCTCAAATATGAAGGTAGAAATACAAAATAGGGGGGAGGTCCCAAAGTTGGGGGG
This sequence comes from Cyanoderma ruficeps, assembly GCA_008694505.1. NCBI lineage: Eukaryota > Metazoa > Chordata > Aves > Passeriformes > Timaliidae > Cyanoderma > Cyanoderma ruficeps. Next base: position 5,531,029 of record VZDJ01000141.1, read on the forward strand.
AATAAATGCAATCCAACCTAGCAGTTCATCCTACAGGTGAACGGAAGAAAGAGTCACCAAAACTACCTCTCTGCCATGGCATGGCAAGAGGATCAAATTATTTTAGCTCTCCAATAACACCTGTAGTTATAATTGAGGGAGGGGACTGGAGAGTGTGTGTCTGAGGCAAGGGAATCATCAAGTAAAACGTCAAACATTTTCTGCTGAAGAAAAGGAAAAAATGGCACCATTTTCAAACTAGCTCCTATAAAAAATAAAATAATAATAATAAAAAAAGGTTTACCTCAGTCATAAAAACAGTAGAAAAGAAAACCCAGTCATAATTCAGCCATAAAATAAAAAGATGTACTATGAAAAAAATATGCGTGAAAGTAGCTGAAGTGATTTTTGAAAATACTGCAATACATATATTTCTTGGAATGAGATGTTTATTGCATACAGCCTACCGCAATATAAAATAATGCAATTGTGTGACTGTACACCAAGATTCATGATGACTTTTTTTCTTCACTACTGGAAGGGAATATTGTCACAGTAATGAGGAAAACACACATTTTTCATATTTGTAGTAATTCCTATTAAACAAACTGCTTTTAGCAAGGACTGCAAGACTGGGCCCTTGCTCTTTGCGTTAATAACAGATGGTTATGACATGGGGCCAATTCCTGTTTTTCTTACTTTCACAAGCAGTCCCAAGGGACTCTTTTTTCTTTTTCTTTATGAATAAAGCAAGCAAGATTTTACCCAAGGGAAAATAAGCACTTGTGCAGCAGAAACATTTGTGGTGCCCTTTTCCACTGGGTAAAAGCAGGGAGCTCTGCCTCATTGCAGGAACACCCTGCCAGCCCCAAAGAAGCATTAAGGAACCCCAGTAGCAGGTACTTGGAAGAAACAAGGAAAGAGAAATCTGGCACACAAGTAAGAAATTATAACAGCTCTCAACAGATTTCCCCAATATGCTTCAGAAACTGTTATCAGGGACAGAGATTGGCAAGGGATTCCCAGCAGCACGCTTCTCCCATCTGGAGTGGGTGGAACTGCAATGTCTCCCAAAGCTGAAAGTTATGGGGATTTTAAGGAAGACAAGACAGACTGATTTTTAACCTACAGAGTCACGTAATAGAGCACAGGAGTTTTGCCCCCATGGTTAATCACAGGAAAAGGGCTCCAGTCATATGCTCTCCTTTTCAATCACCTTAATGAGCAGCCTTCTGTCTTAGTTAATAAATCCAAGTTAACCATTATATATTCGGAAGCATATTCAAAAAATTAAAATTGAGAAACATCATGAGAAATAAATATCTGTGAAGCAGGTGTTTTTCCTATGTTGATGACCAGACTGTTCACTTACACAGGAAACTGTCACCTCTTTGAAAGCCTCTACAGCCCATAAACCTCCATACTCTGTTTATTTAGCTAAGTACTGCCACCGTTGTACGAGCAGCTGCCCACCACAAGAAGCAGGATGAGTTCAGACACTCTTCCCACAGCATACAGGCTACTCAGCCTGGGGTAAGTGGAACTGGTATGTGACACACTAAGAGCTTGCTTACATCCTTCTTTAAAAGGAGGTGTGAGGGTGCCACGAGGGTGTCTTCATTTCACTGAATCTAAATACATTACTGATTCCAGGAGATGCACGCAAGTGGTATCACTGCAGATGTTTAAAACTCACTTCTGAAGAGACCATAGAGATGGCAAGACTGAAAGACCTGTTCCATCTCTGTATTTCAAAGTAATATAAATTAGGGGTTTGGGGATTTTCTTCTGCCGAAAGAAAAAATTTCATTAGTATATATCCATTAGTTAAGTACATATAGCACTCCAAAAAGCAACATAAAAAAATATTGCTTCAAGCTGAATGCTTAAGCACCTCAATCACAAACACCTAGAAACAAAACAGTGACATGTTATCCATGTTTACCACACTAAGTTGAACTTTTCTTAACTGGTAACCACAGGGCAGGAAAGAGAAGGCTTAACTTACAAATCAAGGGAGTCTAGGATACCAGGAAGGATATCCTCCCTTCGGAAAGGACAGCCCGAGCTTTTTGTGTATGGGGAGCTGATCTGTAATGTTTCTATGTATTCAGATGACCTGAGCAGGTTGTTTGTGCATAGTCCCAGAACATGTCCATCAATCAATGTCAACATTCTTCCAAGCTCCACTCTGACTGGCAACTGACAGTCAGTTATCTCCTGAATGTTAATTAACAATGAGCACCTTTGTCACTGCTTAAACACACAAAATATCTTTAAATGGTGGAATTATAAAAGTGGGGTTTGTTTTGTGAGAACAGGTATTGCATTTTCATTTAGTCCTTGTATTAAGGAGAGAAATAAAATCCCTTACTCAGATATTGCACACCATTTGTGCTATCAGCCTGTGCTTTATTTTCTAGAAATCATTCATCTCTACTTGTCGTGGAATTTTGAATCTTATCTTCTTGGATACATGATTTTTTACAATAATACACAACACAATGACTGTAGCTCTAAATATGACAGAAAATCTTTAAGATAAAAGATCAAAAGTAGGTATGTCATTGTCTCCTCCTATGTCACATTTGCCCAGGGAAAAGAAAAACTGTTTCAAAAAGACGTTATTTCTCTCCCTTGTTTACCAGTATTATTCACTAGCAATTCCACTGACAAGACTTCTTCAATAATAGGACAAGTAGAGATTTATTTTAACTGACAAACAAAGCAGACAAAGATATACATCATAAAGACAAAAAAAAATGTGCCTTTTAATCAGAAAATTAAGTGATATGTAACTAATTATAAATGATAAGTAAAGAGAAGAGACAGAGATCACAGTCTGAAAATTCTATTCCAGCTGCACAGGGGGACACAATTTTCAACCCTGCTTATGATTTTAAGCACATGATACTTTCACACCTCCCAGCATCAGACTGCAGATGAAATCCAGCTGAGATGTCCATAGGTGAGATAATAAGGTGACAATGTGGAGCCTTGGGATTTGCTAACAGTTAAAACAATGTCTATTTCCTTTAGTTATCATTTGGAAGGACTTTATCACTACTCTTTTTCTCTAGTTAGTGCCAACAAAACTGACTACACTTTGAAAGCTGTCCATTTGTCTCTATAACAGACAAATGTTTCTTTGCACAATCAGCAGAGAACAATGACACAATTATAATACACTCAATCAGTAATATAATGAATGCTATTTTTTCCTGAAGAGCTACTGATATGGAATAAACCTTTTCAATAAACTGAACAAAAAAATAAAATGGAGAGTTACTCAATTTCTTTACTGTGCAAATAAATTGATCAAAAAAAAAAAAGTTGACATTCTGAAACATGAGAAATCAAATATCCAAGATTTAATGCTTGATTTTCAGGCTGTATCATGGGCCTGATCCAAGACAATAAAATCAAGTAAGAATACCCCCTCTTTGCAAGTATTCCAGTCACATCTCAAAACTATCTCTATGTAGCAATTAAAAACAAAATACCAAATATTATCTTTTTAAGAAAATCTGTTCCATACAATCTTTTTATTTCTAGTTAAATTTTCTTATTTGATGTTTTAAGACTTCAAACAAAACTATACATTCTAACAGAAACAATGGAAAAGATCAATACATCTCCATTTGCTTTGACACACAAACACATCACTCTTATAAGCAAGAAAAATCAGCAGAATTTCTTCTCCAGTTCTACCATTCACCTAATAAATACATGCATATATACACAATGCAAATAATTAATCAAAACAAAATTATGTCAACATGTGGAAACACTAGAACTCAGTCAAAACTAAATGGTTTATATTTTATATGCAGGTCTGTGTGTTTTATATATTATATATATTCATACGAATAAATATATTTGTGTAGAAAAGAAAGCTCATAACCTGAGGGATTGGAATCTGTCGCTCCATATGAATGGTTCTAACTGCTACACGATGGAAAGAACAGGTTTCAGCAGTAGCTAATAAAACCTTCTAGCAGTGACGGCATGTTGGTTAAGAGACATGCCCTATTTGAAGCAAGAGATCCAAGTTAAAATTCTCCTCAGCAAGAAAAACAGTTGACCTAAGCCTGGATAATGAGTTGAGTGAGATCATGTAAATATGGCCAGTCATCACAGCGACATGTTGCCCACTCAGACCATGTCCCACAGACAAATTTTTGAACCTCCAATTTGTTCCAGCATTATCAGAGCTGAGCTATTTGGCACAAAAACTGCCCAACTTTTAGGAACACAATAAACTTTACTTGTAATGCCTCAATTGCCAACATTCTTTAAGAATTTTCATGGTAGCTAAACAAGGGTTCCGATATTAGAGATTTAATGAGTTGCTCAACACCAACTATATCCCTCTGTGGACACAAATTGATTGATTCAAATAGGCATCACACACATTTTCATTAAATGTATCATTTCTCCTCAAAATCTACCCATATAATAGTTTAATGTAAAAAAAAAGGTACACTCAGGAAGTAAAAGAACCTCTATGTTTACTACCCAAAAATTAACATTAGCTTATAAACTGAGAAACTGAGGGGTATAGAGGGTTGAAGGCCCCATGCCATTCTAACTTTTCCGGTCAAGTGGATCAGATCATTAATACAAGCTCCATACAACTGCTGAGTTTTGTTTTGATGGTCCATCACAAGTGGATGAAGGATGTCCTGCCCTCTCCTACAACAGAGTTTTAGACTTCCATAGGAAAATATGCAAACATACACTATATTAAAAGACTGGAAATAAAGCATATACATGGTCATTTGAGAAAAATTACCTCTAGCAACTGTCACGGGACACTTGGAATTTAGACACATCATAAGGACACACCCATGATGTATCTAAAGACACACCCAAGACAAAGAAAGGCAAAGTACAGCAGGTCACATGCATATGGCTTCATGAGGCCACCACATTAGTCACCTGCCAGAAGACCTCCAAATAGCACTTGACCCCCCACACCAGTTTAATCCATTGTGGTCCATCCACTGTAAAATGAACACCAGTCATCTACCCTGTATGATATATCATATTCACTACACGCAAGGAAAGAATAATAACATGTTATAGCCACTTATTGTGCTCGAGATTATACATCTCACCAGTGGGAGATGTACCATCAGTGGAATTTTATAAACATTAATTAATGTTTATATTCACTTCTCTGTATACATTTACAACAGTACAATATTACAATTCTGAAAATTCTAATAAAGCGTGCATTTAAATATGTTTCATCAACATAGAAGTTTCAAGTTTATGTATATGCTTACACTTACCTAAACTTTAGCACTTTCCTCAGTAGGAAAACATAAACACATGATGTTACTGCCATTAAGTTAAAGGGATTCTTACCATTAAGTTTGGAGATGGTCCCTCAGCCTGCAGTTCTGCAGATAGTTTCCTGCATTAGGCATTACTTCCTTAAAATACTTATAACTTGTTCAGTGAAAAGTAAAAACCCCATTTTTTTACACTTTCTCAGCATGTTCATTTATGGTAATAAATAGTATCAGGTGGTTTTTGTTTTTTTTTCTTAAAGAAAATAAAATCAGCAGCCAGCCTTCTGTAGACTTACTCCAGCCTCTCTAAAGCCTTAGTGTATTTCACAATCACAAGAAATAACTTTTGCATTTATGTATACTAAATACATTGCAAAATATTAGAAGTAATTATTTTTCTCAGTCATGTACTTCCTTTTTTTCCCCATCAACCACACACATTTGAGGCATGCACTGATATCAGATGATATTAACAACTGAAATTAGATTATTATTGCAAAAATGCTTGATACTATTATTGCAGGAGAGCCATGTCTTGCAAAGAGACACATGTAACTAATCCAAATCATAAAAATTAAGAGGTTAAAGTATCAAATTACCCTGGGTAAAAAACCCTGATGTTTGTTACAGATGTGAGAAACTTTATCCTCCTTAAGACAATCAGCAGGGCCACCCAGACAAATAAAAATGTACAGGTACATGTACTAACAGGATCTTAACTCAAGAAATACAATATTTGAGCCCAATTCTTATTGCACTTAAGTTTTATACTTGGTTGCCTTTCCTACTCTGAATTAGACTTTTAAATTAGCTTGATATTAGGAAAAAATTTCCAAGGAGCACATACATTCAAAGAGATAATTTTTCCTAAATGGAAAAATTCTTCTTAATGAAAAAAAGGTAGAAGGAAAAAAAGTGTTAAATACTTAAAAGACTCTCCATTTTGCTGGTGTGTTGTATTTATTAGGAAGACTGTGAAGTCAGAAACAGTCATTAATGGAAAAGTATACAAAAATACTTCCACCAGAGCCAGCAGGCACACACTGCTGATGTCTGAGAGCAAGAAATGAAACACGAGATTCCCACAGTTTCTACCGTGAACTATTATGGATACTACTCACTTTCACATATAACATCTATTTTTCATTAATATTAGGGACAAGAGAACTCACTGTGACAGACAGCAACAGCACAAAGATTAGGAAGTGCACAGGGATAAAAGCTTCTCTAAGAAAGGAGAAGTGTGTTCATAAAAATGTCTTAAATACATTTGTTACTGCTTCTGTTTTCACAATAATGCAACACTATAAAAGAAATTAGACACACCATTCTGTAAAGAGGGGTTTCTTTTTATGAAATTAAAGACAGTTAATGCTGACTTAAATAGTGAACCTGCACTTTTTTTGGTTCTCTTTGACGTCACAACACTCTGTGAAGGATTACCGTAGAAGCCATTTACATATTTCTCTTGGCTTTTAATAAGCTCCCTAAATATACTTTTCTAATTCTTTGAAAGAAACTCCTACAAACTGTTTTACTCTCAATTTGATTCCAGCCTTAAGTTTTTATAGAAATAGTATTTATAGTACCTCTAGGAGAGGCAAAACCCAACACAATTAAGTTAAAGGTATATAGTTTATATAAATTATTATAAAACTTCAAAAGATTCATTTTGACGTTACATATATTAATTTGAACATGTTTTATTTGTTTTCAAGCTAAAAACTGTTAATCCACAATAAACTATGTATGGCTTATTGTTTTTAATAATTGAATTAACATTGCAGACAGAGCTTGCATAGTATAGGGCAAGCCAGCTGAGAAGTCAAGAAGCAAGAATTAATTTTTACTCTATAGTTCAAGTAATAATAAGCACGATATTAACTGAAAACCTGCCCTAAAACTATCTCCACAATTTCCCAAGTGAGAACAGAAAGATATTCTTAACGATTTAATACTGCTTAATATATTGGAACTGTTCTTGAGGAGCAAATATTTTCACAATAACACAGGAAATTTGGGATGCATCAAAATTCAAAAGCTAATCTAGTTAACCAAACATTTTGCCCACATAATTTCCTTTTTTTTTTTCAGCTTCAGTACCAAACATAAATCTTGCCATATGGTTGTCTCACTTCTTAAATAAAAACCTCAAATTGAGTCTTTTACTTAAGGTTCCTTATTTTCAGAGAATAATTTATCCTTTGAGCTGCAGCTTTCTTGAACAACTTTCAACAGCTTTTCACCATAGAGATAATAGATGTTTTACAGATACATGAAGTAGATTAGGTAAATAGTTATTAACACATTCTTCCCTTTTCTGTGATCAGTTCTTCCATTAATTCATCCTTACTTTCTGTTTCTCTGTAACCTACTAATTCTCTTTTTTCAGTTCCTGAAACCTTGTTTTCTGGATGGGTTTTGTTTCCCCTTTACTTAAAAAGCTAATAGTCATATTTAACAGAATGAATGTACACTTATGATACTCCTAATGAGGATCATATGTGACTTCTCCCATTTGTAATCAGAAATGAAAGAATACTTAAATTTATTTTTAGTGGCCTAATTCTGAAAGGTTAACCCTGGACAGAAACAAAAACCCAAACCAAAACAAACAAACCAAAAAAACCTCTTAGAATTTCCGAGTAAACAGCTTCTTTTTCATGTTTTCAAAGGAAAACTTTTTTATACTTAGAAACATAGCAAACTTAGAAAATTATAGCAAAGCCATGAGACGCCTGTTGCACCTTTCACAAAAGATTTCTGGGCAGGAAAGTTTGCTTCAGAGGCAAAATGTGTGCTTTTGAGCAACAGACTTGACAGGATGAGATTCCATTTCTAAATACCAACTAAAGCTTCATTTAGAACAAACAGCAGATAGACTTTATAGCTAAGGAGTTAATGGCCCAGCTGTTGAGCAACCGTAGCTAATTCAGTAGTGGCATCCCAGACCCGTAAAACAGACATTTTTAGTGCTTCCCCTGTAACTAAAGGAGATATTACTAAAATTCTCTTAGATCTCATTGCTGGTTTTGTTTTCATTTCAAAATCTGTGCACAGCAGTAGATCTGACCAAAAAAACCTCAAAACCAAACAACAACCATGCAGCAAATTTAGTTTAAGAAATTTGTATTCATCAAACCTCAAGTAAAATGCAAAACGAAAATTAATTCCTGGAGACAGCAGAAGCTGCGAAGAGGGGCAGGCAGGAGGGCAGAGGCAAGAGAGGCTGAAGAGAGAAAGAGCTCTACATTAAACTACATTATCCAACAACCCCACTTCAGGATCTGGGCACCCGATTGTCTATTTGCATGTGCAATTTCACCTCTTTCAGCTTCTTCTGGAACAAAACTACAAGTTTATTGGGAACTAAATCTGTCAGTAGCTCTGCAGTTAATTCATTTTAGGGATCATTCTGATGAAATTATCAATGAAAACTAGATGATTTTGACTGCCTTTGTTACTTATCACTTTCGCTTCTCATTTTACTTCCCTCATATCTTTATGTCACATTTGGGAGAGCATGCTGTATCACCAAAACAGTGACAGCCTATAATCATACTTACCAAACTAATTCGGATACTTCAGGCAAAGCAACACTACAAAAAATCAATTGTATCTTAGAGCCAAAAGACAACACAGAAGAGACCTGAAACAGATTTTATGAAGCATGAAGGCATCAGTTTGTTTCAGGGAATGGCTAGCCCCAACCTCTGAGAACACCAGCCATCTCGTGTTATTTCATTTGGAAACCACTTTCAAAGAGGTCATGTTTAACAGTGGACATAGCTCCTTTCCCTTTCTATTTTCTCTGTTTTCACATCCAGAAAGCTGAAGACCAAGAACAAAACAGGTCAAAGAAATCCAAATTACTTAGAGAGACTAAAAAAATTTGTAAAAATCATCCTCTTTATGAACACTAGATGGTTTCAAAAGGAAGATATAGCAAGAAAATATATCTTTCTATGACACCTCCCTGACAAGAAGGGAAGACAGAAGGCTACAGGGTGAATGGCAGCCAAAGCATTCAACTTTCTACAAATTCCAAGGGGGGCTTGAAGCAGAAATCAAAGCTCTCCATTTCATGGTAGAGAGACTTTCAGTAATTCTTGTCCATCCAGCTAGAAGGTCCTACTTTCACTTTAAAGTATCTAGCTTATTTTCCTGAACCCTGCTAGGATCCTTTGCAAAGATACTTACCTTTTAAACTTTTCCTTTTTTTTTTTTTAAATCAAATAGTTCATATTCAGCTGTATGTGGTGCCTGATATCAGATTCCACTGACCTTTTTTTAAAAAGGAACAGCAAAGTTATTTAATATGTTAGGGAATAAAAAGAGAAGGAGATAGATGCTCTGCTGTTGAACTTCTATGGGCTTCTGAGAAAATGACAAGATTCAGTGACACAGAGATACCCTCATTCTCTGCTCAGGTTCAATTAGCTGAAACTAATTACATTCTCTTCCCTAGAGTAATTTTGGAAGCAAAAGGAAGAAAGGTAACTCTTCTTCAAAAAAGGAAGCATTTAAAGTCTTGATGATATAAATGCCATTGAAAAGTTTTCTAACATTTTCCCCTCTCCACAAAGCAAAAAATTTTCAAGTTGAAAATGCAGGAATGTCAGCATAGGTTACTCAAGCTGCAGGTCATCCAGAGCTTCTGTGACACACTCCCTGAGCTGAACTCTACACCCAATTCACAATATGTGCAACCTGGCCTTTTGGGAAGCATAGTAATACTTGTTTTAATGACAACTTTTTCACATTCCCAACTTAATTCTTTGTCCAGTATTAATAAACGTGTGGCACATCAGCTCCTAAATGGAGTAACATTAAGAAACAAAACACACAAGAAAGAAAAAAAAAAAAAAAAANAAAAAAAACAACCAAACTAAAAAACCACAACCACACATACTCTACCACAAATATGCTGCACAGAGGGCAAATTCAGTTTCTGGATCTGTTATCAAGTAATAGCTCACAAAGAGAAGAGAGAAAATGTTTGTCCCAAGAAGAAAAAAGAAAAGGAGCAGATGCAGCTTGCTCTTTGGCGCAGTGTATAGCACTAGACAAAGTCTGGAAAGAAAAGCGTGTAGCTCCCTTTTTACCTCACCAAGACAAAATGTGCAAATAGCTATAATCCCCCCTCATCTGGACACCAATAAAACAACTGTTAATGCACACAGTATTATAATATGTTTAACAGTAAAATGCACCCATTTGGCTTTCCCTAGGAATTTGAATTTTTGGACTTGGTGCCCAGTGATCTATGTAATTTCTCAGTTCAGTAACATTAAAAGAAGCTTCCTCCCTTCTGAAATACCACTCTACTGCTCTGATTGAATAAATTTCTCTCCCTCTCCACCCCCAACTAACATGAAACAGATGGAAAATACATTATACTAGAAGCTCTCATAGAATTATTTTTCACCTTCAAATATCAATCACTGATCACAGTGTACTCCTTTACATGCATTACATATCAAATGAACTCCACTGTGAGAAAAAACCAAGTTAGACCTACTGGGAGTCCACTACAGTTACTGAGAAGTCCATTGGGTTTTGTGGTTGAGGATTTTTTGGTTGGTTGGATGGGTTTTTTTTCCAGAAGAGATGCAATACATAGTGTTAAAAGAACTGAATTTGTCTAAGTACTTTTCTGGTACTGCTGCTAGGTACCCTTCAAGATAATCCTTTAAAGGGTATGATTTCCACACCTAAGCCTAGTGCCACACACCAGCACACTTAAGATCAACACTGAGAAAATAGCTTCCTTGTACATAAGCAAAACAATCTGCAACTGAAAGTCCAGAGGCTCACCTAGTTTTCTTCACATAGCTTTAAGATTTTACTTTAAATTCCATTTGTGAGCTCTCTGAAATTTGGCTGTCCCATGTACATGTTAGACCACTGAGGTCACAAGGATGCTTTGGCACTCATATTGTTATAAGCAATCAGGGTACATTTAAAAGGAAAAAAAGGATATTAACTCAGTTTGAAGGATCAAGCAATGAAGAGGGAGCAAAGAGGACCTTATTTTCCAGGTTATGCATTTCACCACTCATGATTATTTTCTTCCTTATCCTTCCCAGCACTACAAGTTACTTACAATCATTAAAAAAAAAAAATGCATCCAGCACAGAGTTGTGTATAAATCAAAATTCAATTGTTTTAGTATCTGAACTCAATAAATTTCACAAACAGGAGAGGAGCTGGATGCAAAAGGAACACATTATTCAATCACAGACAGCCAATCAAGCTAGCATAACACAAATGAAAATCCCCACTGAGTTACAAGCTGAAGAGATATTTGGAACTACAATGTGGCCATCTACTCCTACCTTTGCTACAACACAGCCAGATAAGGTATTATCCTGTATCTTTAAAAGACTATCCTATTGTGTTAAGTTAATTCAGCAGAGCTTTAGCAAGTGCAAGAGAAGAATCACAGACTTCTGCCCATCCTGATGGAGCACAATACTTTCTGCCCTGAGTAGTCCCAAAGAAGTCACACAGCATGCCAGGTACAAAGAATTTGCAGAAGTGAGCCCTCAGACAGGGCTATAAAAGCTCTGGGTTAAGGAAGCACACACCACCTTGCTTCCACTTGATCTGTTACACAGCTTGACAGTAACAGATAGCCAGTTGCATTAGTGTCAATGTTCAGATAAGTTTCTCTCAATACCTGTCACAAAAAACAGACGCAGTATCAGTGTGCCAGCTGTATTATCGGTCACTACGTAGCTGATCATACTTAATAACATCTCTGAGCCCAGACGGGACACGCAGACAGCAATTACAAGCGTGTGCCACAGTCACCCAGATCGTTCTGACTCGGAGCCGCCGACTCGGCGCGCACTCGACAAGTGCCTGCCTACCACCTTTTCCCTCTCAACCACATTAGCTTGCCTCAATATGGGGCCAGAGTTTGTTTTGAAATTCTTAACAGGATCACTGAAAGAAAAGAGGAAAAATACCATAAATGATCCTCTGGACTGCTTCCAGAGTAGCGTGTTCTCCCAACGATTGCTTTGGAAGCAAGCCAAAAATAGGAAGTGTTCTTGCAAATGAGCACGCCACCAGGCTCAAGTACAAATTATCATTTAATTCTTTTGTCAACATCAGCACGGTTAGAAATTAAGAAGCCTGTTTAATAAACAGGTTACTTGAATTCCAGTCACCAAACATCAATTTCTTCTCTATCCATCCCTGCCATGCTTGCTTAGCTCACGTCCCCCACCCCTTCCTAACATACACTGGGGGGTTTTTTTGGATATTTTCTCTCCTTTATTGAAAGTCAAATAAAATTAGTATATTAATTACATCAATGATAACTAGGTCTGTAATCAAGAGCAAGTTAACTAAAAAAAGGAAAAAATCAGTCACTGAGAAAAAAAAAAATCTAAAACCTCAACACAGACTTCTATGGGACACAGCAGTTAATATTTTTAACAGACCTCTAATACAGTCTACTGAACAGTTTTGTCGGGGTAGTTTTTCACATTACAATTACTCCTAATGAGATCACCTTCTGCAGTGTTTAAGACTTCATCCCTTCCCAGCAGAACAATGGAAGACTTGTGTGGAGCTACAAAGATCAACTCCACTCACTTCATCTTCTACTGAATTTCCTCATAAAAACTCGTCAAAAGCAGAACTGTGTTTTTTCATGAGGACAAACTATTAATAATGAGACTCATTTGCTTTGTTTTGGGATGTCCCAAATCCTCTACAGTTTCTGAAGTCCTCATCAGACCGAGGCACCTCAGACTCAGTGAGTGCTGCCAGCTTTGTTTTTGAAATTATGTACATTTCTCCTCTTCAAAGACTTGTGGGGGTTTTTCCACTTTTTCACTTTCAATATTTCTCACCAACAAATGTCTGCCTATCTTGCAATAAGCATATGGTGATATATAACACCTTGTGCTATCTTTTGATAAAAATGAGAGACATTGTATTAAATGTACATGAAAATACCTGTTTTCAAACAAACCGCAGATTCTCTTGTTCTTACTGGAAGCAAAGACAATAAAACATTCTTTCTCATGCTAAGCAGAAATGTCTTATGCCTTAGCCCCAATGGCAACAATGCTAAGGGTAAGTATAATTCTAAGAACATGGTTAACTGAATAAGTCTTGAATCCAGAAGCACAACTCAGTAGTCTCTGATCTGCTAGTATTTTAAAACAATCACAATGATCAATGCAAGCCAAAAGCTTAGTTTTTTTGCAAACAGAAGCATTATAGAAAGGATATCATACTTTATGCTGAAAATTTAATACTCTTTGAAATATCTGTCTCGCAATTAGAATTTTTACACATTTGACACAGATCTCTAGCTCGGTTTTGATTTTGTGTGTATTCTTCTCATTACTAACCACACCCCATTCTGTTCACTACATCCATTTTAGTTTCCTTATAGTTCTGTCAGAGATCATATGAAAGAACAAACTGTTTACCTACTCATACCTGACATTATTGATACAATGTTCTGTGATAGGTATGACTGACTCAGCCTCACCAAAAGGTACAAGAAACACATTAATCAGTTCATAATGTTAGTCCTGAACCTATCTTTATACTTCTTTCAACTTCAACTTTTTTTATTTAAATTTAAAAGTGCATTGTGCAACCACTGATTTTCATAACCAGACAGACTGACTGATTTAGATTAACCAGTGTGAACTTCACAGATTCAGGATCTGAAATTTTTAAAAGCAGACTGTTGATGCATTTCTCTTTAAAAAAAAAAAAAAGGCAAGAAAAAAGAAAAATCTGGTAGAACATGACCTTCAGTTTACAGCAAGTTGTGTGTTTACTTACGTTCACACGTGTCTCCTTTCTGCTGGTATCCTGCTTTGCAGATACATTTTCCAATAGGCACTAACCATTCCCCCTCGGCGCTACAGTGCATCTTCGGCGAGTTCTCCGCCTCCTCCTCCGCACTGCTGACACAAGTTCCTCGCACTTCAACTAAAGAGGAAAACTCTGAGCCAGTCACTGTGTCAGGAAAAATAGCTAAGTTCTCAATGATGGACCAGCACTTCTTGTAGTAGACTTTGACAGAGACCAATGCAATGCAGGCCCCTACGTCCTGAAACGCAAGATAGAATCCTTTTTTGGACAAAGGTCCAATTTCTCTCACCTCTGTGTTAAGTTTCATTTTTCTCTCCCCAAGATCACCCTGGGTAAAACTTTCATCTGCTGCAATAGTGTCTATTTTTACATACTGGTTTTCTCGGATATTCCTGCCAGTGTCGTAGTCTGTTTCATAATAATACAAGTTAAAAGTTTCTTTACAAGTCCCCAGAACTCCAGGAAGACTGTTACAATCCCTCAGAGTGAATTTCAGTTCTACAAAAATCCTTTGTGCATTGCTTTTTGCAATCCAGTTAGTCCGAAGCCAGTTGTTTTGGTTTGATTCCATCACCTGGCATACCTGGTATGTTCGTATAGGAGTGTAGTTTTCATCCAGTCCACTAATTTCTTCCCACTAAAAGGATAACAAACAGTTAGTAATAAACAAGAAGTATATCACCACATGTAACTACTGAGTATTTTAAAAAGCTTCACACAACTCATGTATCCCTTCTTTTTACCAGTAAGTTATTGTTAAAAACTGTTAAACACCTAAATGAAGAAAATACATATGAATGCAGGCTCTCTCTCCCTTCATGGCCTTCCCATATACAACTTCTAAAAATCTTTGTCATATCGTGGGCACAGTGGCAAAGGGACTTCAGAAAAGGCTGTTTAGCATACCAGGATCCTATTTCACCCCCAGCTCACGCACATTTCTTTAAGTTCACAATGGTTTGGAGTGAGTGAAGACCAAAAGGAGGGAGGCAGCTTCTCTTCCAAAGAAACCTAACATCAGTGAAGTCTTAGAAACTGGAATTGCTTAGCACTAGAGTACTTAAAACTTGTGCATGTAAAGCTTCCAATGAAACTTGCAGTTGTATAGGAAGCATAGGATCAGGTCCTGAAACTCACGAGTCAGATGATTCCCACCCACCTCTATGTGATCGAAGTGGCATTGAGAGAGGGCAAGAGAAAATGCACAGAACTAAAAATCTAAAAGCAAGAAAACATTTTAGTTGTCTCCCTTTCTTTCAGGCTACCTTCTGTTTTATTTACAAACTGGAATGTCAAAGAGCAGCTCCTTCTCACCTCACCTTTTGTCCAGTGGCTGCACCCACATTAGAAGGGGCAAACTTCATTTAGCTGGGAGTTCAAATGAACCATGAGACTATATACAGAATTAAAAACAACCCATATGACTGAAAGCTTGCTGGTTCAAAGCCTGAGTTTCGTTGATGCTCTCTCTTTAGGTTACCAACTGTGTAATGAGCTGGTAAGCCCTTAACAATCCCAGAGTCTTTAACAGCCTTTGGTAGCGTGGGAATTTGCACCTCCAGCAATGGCAGACCTTCCACTGAAATCAACCAGGCAGATCAGTCCAGGTGTAACCAAAACAATCCTTGTCTCTCACCTTTCTTCACATTTCTTGTAACATTTCAGTGCCTGCAGAAACTGCAGCTGAAATAAATTAGAGGAGGGGGGTGAGCTATCGTCACCCCAGGATACAGGGGTAGCCATGACTTCTCTGGATGGCACTTAGCCCTCTGGCCCTGTGTCAATAATGCACTTAAGCTCACGCTTAAGAGCGGTGACTGTACTTATGAGCTTAATGGGAAGCACATGCTTAAGTGCTTCGTGGGACTCGTATAGTCGGCACCTCTGCAGGATAGAGCGTCCATTGACATTCCTCACACCGGCAACCAAGCATGGAAGGCATTGGTTTCCCAGATCAGGGGCCACACAGTGTACATTACTCTGCAGGCCTGTTTGACAGCAAATGAGACCATTTTAATATTGTTGTCTGTTTCAGGAAAAAACAGATGTGGCTAAATTGATGCTGAAAGTTATCACCACAAAATATATCACAGCTGCAGATGCTAAAATGCACAGAAGTTGTAAATATCAAAGCACATTTCAAGGACCTACAGTTAATATAGATGAGATATATATAGTAGTATATACTACATGCATATGGTATTAAATTATTGAAATAGATTATTAAATGCTCATGGAGTTAACTGAAGTGATTGCATATGGAACTGTATTAACATCTGAACAAAAGAAAGTCTATCTTCATAACAGATTTATTGAAGCTGAATGAGTAACTTTTTTTTTTACCTCTATAAGAGCTAGGAAAAAAACAGAAAAAGAAAAAAAGGGGCCCTGGACTGAGAGAGTTTTGACTACACCACAATAACAAAAAACATCTCCCCATTAAAAAAAAAATCCCATCAAGATGACAAAAAAGGCATAAAGCCTAAAATTTTGCCAGGTAATGCTATGTCCTTTGGGGTTTCTTTGAGATGCTTTGGGGGGGCTTTTTGTTTTGTCTTTCGTAAGCATTCTTCCCTTAAGACATCAAGCCAGAAGATATTCCATAAGACAATGCATTGCATCTTTGACACGAAAGTAACTCTCATGCACCACACAACAGAATCTCTTGAGTTTTGATGTGGATTGCTCCACCAAAACAAATCACCATTCCTCCTCAAAAAAACTAACAAACTGAAACAAAAAAAAAAAACCCAACAAACAAAACACATTTTACAAAATCAACCTACAGTTCACAATACAACACAAATGNCTCAAAAAAACTAACAAACTGAAACAAAAAAAAAAAACCCAACAAACAAAACACATTTTACAAAATCAACCTACAGTTCACAATACAACACAAATGAGTTTTGTCAGAGACAAAATCTTACTACATGAGACTAGTTAGCATCAAAGAGATTCTTATGTTACAGTCAAGGAAAATAATACAAAAAATTAAATTCACACAAGAAGCACTACTTTTTGAGATCCCCAGCATTAAGTACTGGAGCTATTTTTCCATATTTTGCCAAAGCCAAAAAATTAAGGAAATGTGATTTATGATGCAATTACATAATCATAGTGTCTGCAAGGAAAACAAAAAAATATCAGTACTTCAAGATGCTTTCACCTATGGCAGCTGAGGTCACCATTCACTGAAGTCTCCTTATAGTGATCTATTTCACAGAAAGAAAACTCCACTTTCCTTTGTCCTACTGCAAAATACGGTGCCATACATACAAATCTGTTTGAATATGCTCTGTTCTATTGGTTTCAATTTATAGTATTTTAACTTCTTAGTTATCTTAACGGCGTTAAATGTAGCATTTGCAGTTGAATGAGGAATTTAACGAGTGTCTGACTGGTATATTCTGTACTGTGATGATGCAGTCGTTTCTCTCAAAATTTTCTGTGTTCATTCCCATGAAGTCTTTATTGCACAGTAAATAATTCAGTAATTAAAATTAGAAAAACATTTATTTTCAAAATTACATTATTAAAATGGCACTTCTATGTTAATTTACAGATAACTTTTTCTGAACACTTTCACACATACAAATCTAGCCATTAGTTTTAATTTATTTTTAATTTGTGATTGAAATTTGCTTCTAACTCTGAAACTCGCTTTCACTACTTGTTGAATTTGACTCTGCTTTCACCTTTCGGTATGCTAATGTGCAACACGTGTTGACATGTCTTTCATTATCTATAGGTTAGCTTAATAGAAGTGCCAGCAAGCTAATCTTTCAAACACCTCTGGTAAAGGCTTCAATCAGCACAAAACGCTAATGCTGAGGTTATTTGCCATCATACACCCTGAGCCTGCACTGCATTCCCTCTGAAGTCCTTAGATTAGTTTCCAGTTTATGCTTGTATTGATACTACAATCTTGCTTTTAAAGAAAGACACTTCCACATTTTCATTCTTCTTATTTAAAGGATTTGTTACACTTTTATATCCCTACTCACACTTCACGCTCTTCTGGCTCCAGATTTCTTAATGAACTGAAGATTAAGGGACTGATCCCCCAAGTTCTTGTTCATGCCAGGCATCACAATAGCTTCAGCAAGACTGTTTCCATGAGCAAGAACTGTCCATATAATTTATGATTTGTCAGACTAAGTTCATGTAGGACTGAATTAAGGTAGGACAATATATCCATTATATCTTTCTGAAAACATTCTTCCTCAAGGCTTGAGGAAGAAGAGGTTTTATAACACTTTTAATTCAGACTGAAAGCAGCATTTCTCAACTTTACATATATAATAAATAAGACAATAACACTGATGTTTCTAAATATCTCATTTTTTATAATGACGTATTTTACAATGGTACATTTCATAAAATGCCATGAGGTTAATTGGTATGCAAGCTGGAGGTGGCCTTAACCACGAAATTCATGCCCAGTTCCACATATCAGGCTCCTCAAGGCTTGGGGATGTTTCAAGTTTGGAATGTCATTTCAAACACATCTACAATATAAATGTTTTTATTTTAGAGCAGTTCAATCTGTGCTATTCAATTACAAAGAAAACATCGTAAACAAATTTATGATCACCCATTATACAGAAAATGAAAAACATATTTTTAGAAAGTTTCCACACAGAAGCAGATCTGTTGTTTCTAAAGGAAGAAAATAAAAGGGATTTAAAATACTGTGTTATAAATATACAGTGTGCTTTGTACAGCACAAAGAAATACACTACAAAACATAAAGGTACCAAAAGTTTCCAAAGAGCCACTTGCTCTTCATTAGCTTGTACATCTGTACACTGCAACCTGAGGTTTCATTCGAAAAATCAAGAAGCCATAAACACTTAGTATGACTACTGAGAGAAATATGAGGGAGAACTAGTTTAAAGCAGGTCTTTCAACTGCTTTGGTAAAATAACTACTCATCTTTAGGAACTCAAGTTTTGCCTGCAATACTTACCCCATTGGGAGGAGAGGAAATCCATTCCAACTCTGTCTGTTGTGCTTTAGAGTCCAGCAATATTACTAAAAAATAGGAAAAAAAATCCACAGCTCGTTAAACATAAGAAGAGGGAAAATTAAAACTAAAATACAAAAAATGAATTTTAAAAAGTGATGTAATTAATATATTTTTGTCCAGATTAATTTTTCTTCTTCATATTATTTTAAAAATTATCTGCAACCACAACTAGGTACATATTTTTAAACAGAAAGATTATTATGTACCATTCACATATAAGCAGATATACATAAATATTTACAATTTCATTGCTTAAAACAAAGTGAGGGGTTTTTTTAGTCCTCTGAAGTGCTATTAATCAGTCATTAAGATGCATGCTCCCTCCCTCTCCTTTTTCATAAGGACATTTTCCATATGCTAGTTATTACAATCAGCTAAAGCACACAGACACACAGACATTTCAACACATTTCCAAACTGATTTATACAGGACTGGTCTATATTGCATTGAAAAAGCAATGATCTTTTTTGAGTGTCAAAGTGAAAAATACTTCCCTTTGGTGATAAAGCCATAATTCTGCAAATAAATGACAACCAGGAATACAGAAAATAAAAGACTCTGCAATTACCTCACACATCTCGCATACACGAAATCAGACTAATTCACTTTATGGTAATAGCTTCCTAAAATCTTCACGTCATGGTGACATTTATATACAGAAAGACATCAGTTCTAGCAGCACCACAATTATTTTCAGCTAAATGTAACCCTACCTTCAAAAGTGGGTAATCACTGCCTAATAAACCAACTCTTTAGTAGCATTCCTAATTTGAACCTATTCCATATATCTTTAGCTATGAAGCTATTTATAACTTCATACACAGCATTTCTGTACTCTCTAAGATATTTAGATGTGTGACTTAAGGCTATAACTTGAAGCAACTTTTGTCAGGTCTATCAAAACAGTTTTAATTCTAGCTTTGGCGCTTTCTCCAAGGAGAATTTAACACAAAATCTCAGTGAATTACTAAAAAGATGCCTAAGAAATTAATTCATACAGTAATATATGGAATGTAAGCTGAACACAAAACGGTAGCTTCCAGGCCTGTATTTCAGTAATGAAGTGGAACTACTCATTAAGGAAGTTTGATAGTCTCCCTCTAGAAAGATTACCTGCTTATGTCATTAAGGTTGGATTCAAGGGGCTTTACTTTGTAACACTTTCTATAGAAAAGCAGGTGGTGTATCCGTCGGCTTGTTAAACAAGAACATTTATAATGGTCCTGGAAAAAAAAGGTACCACCAAAAATTTAACCGTTTCAGCACCAGCACAACACACTACGGCTGCAATTCATTATACTTTTTATTTGGCAGTAAGTCTCCACCACGTAGCAACGGGTGAGCACATCAGAGAAAGAAAAGATAATAAGCAAACAAAACAAACAAAGAGAAACCCAACAAAGAAACAAACATAAAGCAAACCCCAACACAGAAACCCCTGCTCTGCAAACACCCTTGCAAAGACATCGTGGCGTTCCTTCTGGCAGCCAAAGTTACCGGGGAAGAGCTCTCCAAGCCAGCGGCTGCTGCCCTGCTCACAGCGCGGGGACACCCGTGGCCGTCACGGCTCGTTCAGCGACGCGGGGAAGTGATGCCGGGGGCCGGCGCCGCTCTCCGCGCACCCCGCCGGCAGCCGCAGGGGGTCCGCACCTACCGGAGCGCACCGGGGCTCCAGCGCGGCCCCTCCGCGGGGGAGCCGCGGACCGCGCTGCGGGCGCTGCGCGAGGGACAGCGAAAGGAAGGGGAGAGGCGGCGGGCGAAGCGCGGGGGCGCGGCCGCGGGAAATGGGCTCTGCGGGGCTCCGCGCAGGCGGGGAGCAGCGGCCTCTCGCCTCCCCGGGGAGCCGCAGTCGCGCCCCGGACGCTGCGCGGAGCTGCGCGCAGGCGGCCGCGCCCCCGCGCCGAGGAGCGGAGCTTGGCGGCCGCGCCGCGGCGGAGCCCCGGTCCCGCGGCCGCCCCCGCCACACCCCCGACAGCCGCGGTTTTGGGAGGAAGCCGAGGTTTTGGGCCCGGGACAGCGGGCACAGAACGGAGCCCCGAGCTCTCGCAGCCACGGTGCGAAGGGATAGCCCCTCCCTGTGTCTGCGCTGGACCCGAGGGTCCTGGCCGCTGGCAGAGGACTCCGCAGGTAACGCGGTCACTTCCTCGCTTAGAGAGACAGGCGGACCTTGCCCCGTTCCACTCCAGCATCTCACTGCGGCTTGTACTGAGCTACAGAAAAGAAACTCGGAAAACTTTTCAGCCTTTTACCCCTCCCATGCCTCTTCCATACCCAGCGGGGAGGGGTAGGAAACCAAGAGGGGCTACTGCCACCACCGGCCCTTCGGCGGGGCCGGCGGCGAAGCTGCAAAGTACTTTTTTTTTTTTTTTTTTTNTTTACTCGCTCTTTCTTCCGTGAGAGTTTTCTGCGCTTGCAGCAGGTAGCCGCTATCAATCCCTGTCTGCCGCTCGCCCCCTCCTGACCCTCTTTTGGCTAGGTGATTTTCTCCGAATATACAGACATTATACCCGTACACTCATAGGCATAGATGCATATATAACCACCCACACACGTAAAAGGCAGAAAAAACCGGGATAGGCTACCATTGGGAAGCACGGGCGTAGCTCCGATCACGGAGCAATCGGTAGGGCAGAGCGGGGCAGGCAGTCCGCACCCTCCCCACCTACCTCCCTGTCCGACTGCCCGGCCCTTCTCCTCTCCCCACCCCACGGCTACGTGTTCGTGCTCCCCGCGTGAGGGTTTCTGTGCTTTACAGCCCCTCCAAATAAACTTTAGAAATGCTGCTACAGAAAGGCTCCTTCTTTTTTCCCTCTCTAATCACGCCATAGACGTCGTCTTTTAAGGGCAGAGTACATTTTAATTGAGGCATTTTCTAAAGCGCAGAGTGATTTTTTATTGTATGCCAGAGGTTTGATGAAAAATACTGACGCATCCAGCTGAGGCGGGCGGGAAAACCCCAAAAGCATACATATGCAGAGGCACCGAAAATGCCCTGACTCCCCCTTCCCTGTCATGTCTTGTGTGTCGTCGTCCCCCCCTCCCCGAAGATGGAGACGGACCTTCGTCTTTGGCTGTCAAGCGCGAGCGGGGCGCTCCTTTAAATCATTTCGGATTTTCTCAGCGTGAAAAAAGAGATTCCCAGATGGGCTTTATAAATTGATTTTAAACACCTCCATCAGTCTCTGATGCAAAACTGCCTGGTTTGTCTCCGTGCGCGGGGGAAACGAATGTGCGGGGTGCGCCTTACACAGATACTAATATTGGGATGATGAGAACGGGGAAGCTCCGTTGCGATACGCAGATGGTGTAAAAACCCTAAACCTCTCTCCAGCGATGCCGGAGGAGAGCATACACGTTGCAGGCACACGACGCCAGGCCCTATGTACCCTCTAAATACATGTCCAGCCTGCACGACTAGGACGTGCAAAACTGCACCCCGATGCTCCCTTCCCGCGGTCTGTGCCCGGCCCCACTGGGCCGGAGCGCTGCAGGCCCCCGCTGGGGAGCGGCGGGGAGCGCACCGCAGCCCAAGCCCCGCACTGTGCCTTGCCTCCCACCAAGAGTCCCGAGCCCTAAAACTCGGCCCTCAACCCTTGCACAGGGAGCAGCGAGGTAATCCGCCCTCTCTGCAGCTTCCCAGGAAGATCAGGGCTGACACGGGAGAGCGACGCTCCCCTGCACGGATAGCCGAGCCGGGGGCTCTCCCAGCCCCATTCCTCCTCATCACGTGCGAATGCCTTGCAAACCTCATTCCTGGGAGCAAAGGCAGTTGTCCCGGTCCCTCATACTTATACACGCACAACCTCCAGTGAATGCCGTGCTTTTTCCTCCCTCCCACCTCAACTAAAAAGTCTTTATTTTCTTTCTGAGAGGGGGGCTGACAAGCAGCTGGCAGGGGCAGGAAGGTCCCCTACTAAGGCACCGAACAGACTTCACAGGCAAAAGCAATAAATAAGCTCAAACTTTTGTTTTCCGCATCACCTTACCTTCTTTTGCAGCCTGTGCCTCCCCCGTGTGTGCAAAGCGGAACAGCCAGACGGAGCACAAAATAATCCAAGAAGGGAGCCTACTTTGCAAAGCCATGGTGCAGGAGCGGGGCGATTTTATATTTCTAGCTCTCTATTCCTAGACACTGCCACTGCCGCCGCTTGGTGGGTGCTAGAGGACGGTGGAGAATTTGCTGTGCTAGTCTGTGGCTCGGCGCTCCCTCCCTCTAGGCTGCCCTTCTCTTTCGCCTCCTTCTCCTCCGCCTCCGCGCCGCTTCCCGGCTCCCGCACCGGGCCGGCCGCCCGCCAGCCCCGACTGCAACCCGGCCGCCCGCGCCGCGCGCCGATAATATCAATGAGGGCGGGGGGGCGGGGCCTCGGCGGCGGAGCGGCCGGTCCCTCAACGTGACTGACAGCGGCTTCCGACCAATCGACAGCAGCTATCGGCAGCCGCCGGCCGAACCGCCCCCTGAATCGCCGCGGCCGAGGGGGCGGGGCCGGCGGCGCTGGCCAATGAACGCGCGGCGGTGTCGGGTGTCTGTCGGTGCCGGGGAGCCACGGGCTGCACGCGGGGCGCAGCACTGGGACGGAGGGGCTGAGCCGCGAGCGGGGCGCCGAGCCCGGGCGGCTCCCGGCGTTTTCCCGCACGCCTGGGGGTGACCGCCCGGATCGTCCTGCGAGTGAGAGGACATCCGTGCATCCCTCCCCCTGGGCTCGTTGTGGTCCCCCCGTGTCGCAGCCGCCGGGGTAGCGATAGAGAGGGGTCCCGGCCAGGGTCCGGCCTCAGCCCGAAGCCGAGCCGCCGCCGGCGGGTCTCGGCGCTGCCCCCGCGCGGTGCCCGCCCGTGGCCGGGCTGAGCGCGCACCTGGGTTGCTGCCACCGAAAAGGAAACTTCGGCAGAAGCTCCGGGATGGTTCCCCGAGACAGCCTTGCCACAACAGTCAAGTTCCTCGGGGCTGACATCACTTGGGATACCTTCCCTCTGTTGCGTTCGTGTTTTCCGCCCCGCGTCTCCGATTTGCCCCAAATATAAAGAACAGGTTAATGGCAATATAGGTATTATGTGGGGAGGGGAAGCAGCGGCTGCTTCCCCCCAGCCCTCTCCGTGTGTAACCTGAAGCGCGTGTAATCCTCTAACAATGAGACAATTTAAGTAGGAGGGGGCGAAGGGGAAAAAGTGAAACCCGAGGGAGAGAGGAACTTGCCAAGTATCTCTTGTCAGTGCTCGCCCCGCGGACGAGGAGAGCTTATCCATCACGCCCCCACCCCTCCGCTTTCCTTTCTCCAAACCCACCCCGGGCTCTTTCAATGAGTGAAACAGCTGCGGGACGGACACAAAAACTCTACCGCTCCCCGAGTGAGGCCGCGGAGCGGAGCGTGCTGCGCGGGGCACAGTGGCTCGGTGGGAGCGCTCCTCTCCCGGGCCGCGCCGGAGCCGCGCAGCCCCCGCGGCGACAGACAGCGGCCCCGCTCCGCGCCCCCTGCGCACCCCCTGCCCGGCCCCTGCCTCCTCCACCTCTGTCCCGCGCAACCTTCCCGGGGCCGATGCCGAGCGGCATGGATCGGGTTTTGTACTGCTCCGCTAAAAGTGCATCGTCGTGTCCTTTCGAAGGACGGATACTGTGATGTAAACAGAATAAGTGACTATCGTCTCGGAAGCAAGCGAAGGCTGTGAAGAGCGAGGGGTGTAATTGCAATTCGGTGGCAAGATTGTGCGAGAATCTGAAAGACGCCTTGCGCAGATGCGGGTCCTGATATAGAAAATGTTATGCCATAAATGGGAATTTAAACTGGGGTGGGGGAGGTTTGTTTATGGAACCTTTAGGTAGATACGACAAAATTAGAATTACTACCAGTAATAATAACCGTAATACCATGCTCAGCATTGACGGATAAACAGCTGCCATACTCCAGGCTTTGAGCACTTTCCCTGTGGGTTCCTTGTTACTTCCGAGAAAGGTGTAGAGAGAGGCTCAAAAATACGCTGTATTTCTTGCACTTGCTGAGTAATTAATATGGCTTAGAATATGACAGTTCTTGTGTTTCATTCAGAATGCTCTGTTGATACTTTGGATACCATGATAAGTGTAGGCATAGTGCAGTCTCTTGA
Source organism: Cyanoderma ruficeps (assembly GCA_008694505.1). Taxonomy (NCBI): domain Eukaryota; kingdom Metazoa; phylum Chordata; class Aves; order Passeriformes; family Timaliidae; genus Cyanoderma; species Cyanoderma ruficeps. The sequence goes on from VZDJ01000141.1 coordinate 5,556,289, forward strand.
TTTTCTCATTCTCTGTCGTCTGTCATTCCCATCCTCATGCATGTGTACTTAGAAAGGGGAGCTGTGTAGAACAGTGAGTAGGCTTATCTTCTTTTTAAAAGGCTGTTCTAAATACACGCAGGGATTTTGTGACTTCTTGGCAAATTTTCATGAGTGAAGTTGGTTTTCATGTTGCATATATTGTAATAGTGATTAACGAAGATGTAGGAAGTCTTCAACCTAGTTAGTCTTCCACAATTTCCTAGCATTTTACTGTCTCACTAAGCCAAGAGACAATTTTTACCCTAAAGAATGTACTAAAAAAATTGTATTGAGGTTTTGAATGACTATGTTTATAAAAATGTAGGAACTTGCTAAATGGAAATATTTACAGGAGAAAGGCTTAAATGGTAACAAGGTGTATTCCTATCCTGCATATAGTGTTAGGCCAGACACTTATTTGTATCATCACCTGCATTTATACAGATTATACTGTACTATTTCATACAATTTAATATTGTATGTGTATGATGTATGTATCGGACCATACACATATACAAAGATTCTCAACGTTATGTAAATGTATTAACCACACAAAGGATATGTGTGTACATGAGTGAGTGTATAAAGAAATTAGAGATTAAAAAAAAAGGAAGTGTATATTCTTCTTCTTCCTGATCAGCTGATTTTAAATGCCCTGTCTTCCTGATAATTGTAAATTAAGGTAAAGATGTACATATATACTGCTTTGTTAAAACAGTCGTGCATGTACTCGCACCAAAATGTTCTATATACATTGAGAGTATCTGTTAGTCTTGGGAGTGGTCTTTTGTGCTTCTCACACATTAAATCTTTGTGAAATCGATGAAGAATTTGAAGTATTTTTTAGTGAATTTGATTTTTCCATTTCCTCTGTTTATTTGTAATGTTTTCTAATACTTCATTGTATTCCGTAGGACACCATCCTATATTGCATCTAGTCCAGCTGTGTTAGTTCTTCTGCAAAGAAAACCACAAAAGAGATATAATACAACTGAACACAAATACTCAAGCTAAATGAACTACAATCCTCAGATTTGGTAACAAAACCTTTGAGAGAAGTGAAAGAAAAAAAGTGGAGAAAAAAAAAGGAACCGGGAATTTCATTCAATTCAATGTGTTATTATTCAGGCACCACCAAAAGAAATGGTTAATGGGAAGAGAATAGTGTATTCCAAGATTGTCTCTTCTGTTTTGTCCTTTTTCTCCTAACTCAAAGTCTGTAGGCCAGATTCTGTCTTTTATTTTTACTTGTAGTTAGAATGATTTTCTTGACATTACCAAGCTTCCCTATGTTGGTACTAACTTCATACTAGCTAAGCTTCTCTATACTGAATTGCAAAATTCTAACCAGGCTTTGGAGAAATACTTAAATAATTTCCTCCTCCTTAAAATTGACTGACTCTATCTTCACCACAACTCGATCTGAAATTATGGCACAAGAAATAGAAGGTGAATTCTAGGTCTCTGCAAGCATATGTAAAGAAATTGAGCATAATTTGAAAGTTATTACAAAGTTCTGTTTTTGCAAATTTTGTTCTTGCAGGATTCTTTCTTTCTGACTTTGTGCAGGGCTGAAGTGTAATTTCAATAGTTTCAAAAAGCTGTTGAAGGTTAGTCTCAGACACAGTTTCTGTAACTGATGTTGAGTCTTGGTTCTGTCCACAAAAGAATGATCCTTAAAACTGGTTTTGAGAAAGTTCAGGGTAGCAAAAGAAGACATTAGGTTTAACTAATAAAAGAATATCTTCTAATCCCTGAATTTTCCATCTTTATCTAAGCAGTCCCTAAGCAGTTTCTATCCATGCACAAGATTTTCTATGAAATACAAAGTACACATTTTGTGCAATTTTTGTCAATTTTTTGTATACTTTTTAATATAAAATTCAGTGCCTTTGTGAAGCCATTTCACTTGTAAGTTGTGTCTGTATAATAAAGCATTTTATCAGACTTTGCATTTAGTTTTACAGATGTAATGGCACATTCCAAATCTGGACCAGAGATGAATTTTTCATACACTGTCAATTTCAGTTAGTCTAGTGGATTTATAAGTCAGAGTAGCTCTATTATAGTAAAGAAGTCAATGTATTAAATAAATATTATTGGTTCATTAAAAAATTGTAGAGAATAGGGACTGGTTTGTTTGAAAAGCATGCTCATATAAGAAGTTCTTTTTCTAGTTAAAATGCCAGCTTGGTTTGGGTTTTTTTTAAACTATTTTAGTTAACACAAATCAAAAATAGTGTCATAAAGCTTCACACTTTAAAGTTTTTACTTATATCAGAATGGTAATAAAAATTCACTGTCAAGTTTTCTCTTGGGGGATTTAAAGTTGTACTGTGCTAAATAGATACATAGATCATGTTTTCCAAATCTATGAATTTTCAATACACTTTGAGAAACACTGTACAGAAATAGAGGTAGGATGGTGTATGATCTTGCCATTTAATGGAAATGAAATACGTTCTATAGAACAGCAAAAATTAAATTCACATTAAATATGCAGGCAACATAAAATGCCTTTGCCTTTCCCAAGGAACCACAGCGAGTTGTAGAGGGTCCAAAAGCATGCTGTATTTGGGTCCTGTGAGACTGTGTCCCTAATAAACCTGAACTGGGAAACTGCTTTCCTGAGGAACAAGAGCCTTTGGAGAACATACTGTCTCTGTTGATCATTTTTCAGAGTCTGTTAGTATATCACATTGTGCTGTGGACCTTCCCCTGGGAAGCTTGAGCAGGACAAACCAGTGCCATCATCCTGTAATAGCATCTGGAGATATTCTGAAAGGAGATAATTTGCCTTTCTCACCTGTGAATTAAAGGAGTGTCTTTGTGTCTGGGTGCAACAACAAGTATCCACACATTTAAGCTTCTTGTTGATTTCAATTCTCTGTAAGATTTAAAGCTTCAATTTTCCTAGGATGTTTGTCATAATAAAAATTGTGCGCAGAAGAGCCTGACCATAAGGGCGGCTAATTCGTATTTTAGTCAATTAGTTGTAAGTGACAGATAAACTGGAGCAATATGCTCCAGTGAGGTTAGTATCTTCCTGTTCTTATTCAGCACAAGTGACATCTGATCACTTCCATCTGTGACAGTCCTAGATTCTTCTTTCAGCCCAGCTGAGGTGAAAAATCAGACCCAGTAGATTTCCTGTTCCCATATATTACCTCCTCTTACAGTCAGTCTCAATCTCTCAATTTCCTTCTGTGAAAGAGCATGAAAGCATCTCTTCTCTCAATCTCCCTTCTGTGTTAGGAGGTAGGAGGGGAAAGGATAAAAGAACAGATGCAGTAACCCTTATTTAGTTCTGAAAGAGAAACTACAGATTGCAATGGCAGGAGTTCCAGTGCTTTCACCTCTAGATCCAGGAAATGTAGTGATGTGGAGCATCACTACTGACAGGGAAGCTGCCAAAGCATATGGGAGAAGGTGTTCCTTGAAGTAGAATAACTTCAGAATTGCATCTCTCAGGAGTACAACCCTCTGCAGATTTCCCTCTTTGTTGTTTTTCAGGTATTCTCATACTCTGTCAAGTTTCCATGCAGACATACTGCCACTTCTGTCCAGGCCTGTGGAGTTACTTCTCACCAAAACTGATCTCTCATTATCCACTTGCAAGTAAACCAGATTTCTGATAGGTAATACACTTACTAATTTGTGGAAGCTTGTTTTGTCCTCAGATACTTGATGCTTGCCAGATGCACTTAATCACAAGACCTTGCATATTTTATCTCCTTTAAATACGAAAGTGCATGTGATAGTGTTTTTCCTGGGTAAGTAATGGTTTATTCAGAATACATTTCCTTTTGGCTTGAATTTGCCAACTGCAGTTTCGGGATGTGATTTCTTTTAGTATTTACCATTGTGTGACAAAGGTTAATAGAAGTACCTAACAAACTGTCTTTATACAGTCAATTCTAGTTTGTCTAGAGTAATAATCTTCTAATACATATGCAGGGATGATGCAAATCCCCTATAAAATTAGGCTACATGGCTGTATAATGAAGTAAAAAGGCTTTTCTGTAGCAGACCTTAAAGGGCAAGTTAACCCCTGTCTGGATCAGTAAATACTACAAATATAAACCACAGTGTTGCAATATTACCTCTGGTCCCCTTCTGTCCTTTATGCAACCAGATTAGCTGTCTCTATCTCCATGGAAGTATGCACCATAAATGGATAATTTCACCCCATCCACCACTGAATAGTTGTTTGTTTGTTTTTTTTCTTTTAATTAATATAATTTCACATTCATTTGCCAAGAAAATTCTTAGTTGTTTCCCATGTAAGGCCTCAGTTCAGATAATGTTTTCCTCAGGTAAGTGGTTCCATTGATCTAGATGAGAGCTAGGTGATACTCCAACTGAATGAGAGTGACACTTTTAACTCAACACTAAGTATTATTCAGGCTCTTTCAGGTGAAAAGCACTTATTTTCAAGAAATACTCTATTTATTCTTTTGCCCATGTTTTTCTTGAGAAGGTGATTTGAACTGTAGTGATAATAAGAGCTAAATGGTGCAATGGGGTGTGGCTTCTTATACATCAATTTTTTGCATGTTCCTTTTTATTAACAGTATGGCAGCTGTCCTTGTGTTGCCCAGTTGCTTAGAGTTAAGGTTTCTAATCCAATGCATAACCTTTCTTAATTCTGGCTATCCTGATTAATCTTTTGCTACGTTGCTGTCTACAATTTATCTGATAGGTAACAAATATATTTTCTACTCATAGTACATATCTTGAAGCACTTCTTTGGGTTTACGATTAAATTAACCATTTATTTTCTAATACAATTTGTTTTCTATCTCATAGCCAAACTGCAATTTTATACAGGTGTCTGCCTTGCACTCTGTAATTATTTTGGTCTTAACAGTCTTCTTTGGGTAGACTAAAAAGACTATCGTGTATCAATTTATTTGAAAGTTTATTTTTTTCCCTGCTACTAGTACAATTCAAAACATTAAAATTATCTGTGATACATGAATTAACATCTTCTGTTGTGATATATGAATTAATATGTTCTATTTCCCTTAACTTTTAAATTTTGTTCTTTATTCCATTTCCAAATATAACCAAATATTCAAATAATGTTACTGGAAAGGAAATTAATTAATATATCTGGCAGACTGAACCTTAAAACAAAAGAATTCAGATTTATGCTATCTGTGAAATAATATGATTCTCTATTTCTTTCACTTATTTCATTTGTACACTACCAGAAAAATTTCTATAACTGCTGTATTACTGTAGTAAGCCCCACAGTAAGAAATCAACTTACCCAAATGAACTTCCAGTATTAGTATATTAAAAAAAAAAGAAAAAAAATTAAAAAGAAAAGGTCGTCTGCCAGACCCAGGGCATCTTCCAAGGATATTTTAGAAGAAATCTACCTTCTGAATTCCAGGAGAAAAGATCTACACTTCTTTCTCCTTCTTCATTGTTAACGTATATCTTCCTAATCATCCCATATGGGTAGTGGGAGTTTGGTTTTCCTCCAAATGGTCACAGGCTTGTCAATTAATGTTGCTACACAATAAACAAACAAACAAACATACCAAAACAAAACCACCCAAAATTTGCCACTGTGTGCCTCTTAAAATTTACAGTCAAAGGACATGGCAGGCTGAAAGATTATTAAGTCACCTTTGCATCCTTCTCCTGTGGTAAGCTGAAAATGCCCTTACTGTGTTCAGAAATGCTCTAAAGGTCCTGTAGAATTATGGCACACTTCTGAAGCTGGCTGGTGCCCTGCAGGACCAGTTTCAGCCTTTGCTGTCTAGAGCCCTGTCCCAAACAACTCTTCCTTCCCCCAGCCTGGCCATAGCTTTGCCCCTCGCTGTAATTTGCAAGTCAGTGCTCTGAAGGTTTCCTTGTGGCATGCCTGTGCAAAGGCTTTCCTCTCTCAGAGAAAAACAGGGAGGCTTTACTGCTATTCCACCCTCTTTGTCCTGCTGTATAATGTGTCTTACATATAACCAGCTGTAGCATAATTAAGCTAGATTTTAGGTGCTTAATCAGGCTCAGCAAAATGCCCTAGTTTGTCACATTCCTTCCTGCTGAAATCAGAACATAGCTTTAAGTCTGCACTGCCTCTGCTGTACCTGTTAGTAACTGCTGGCAGCTGGCAAGAGCTTCATCTGAATTTGGATTCACTAGATTATTTAAGATACTTTTCTTTCAAAACAAGTACTGTACCGTATCTGTTCATACTGAGACTTTTCAGTACATTTATTTGTCAAATATGCATATGTATGTGACTACATACATAATTTCCTCATAAATTCAGTAGTCTTAGATAAATGGAATGTAGAGATAATACAGCTTCATGCACGAAACACTGTTTACAGAGGGCCAGTCTCTTATCTCCTGTGAATTGACATAATTGCAACAACATTATGCTAGTTGGGGCTTTTTGGCAAGAATTCATGACAGTTACATAATTCATTACAGCCTATTCTAACCTACTGAAATCTATGCATATTTTTAGGCGTAGCTTGTACATTCTCACCGATTTCTGCTCTCAATTCCCTTTTGATGTGCCCTCAGGTTCCCCCTGGGTATGCTTCTGTCACTGTGTCACTTTGAGAGACGCTGTTGCAATTCTTCCAGCTATACAATTCTCATAGAAGTCAGTGCAGTGTTTAGATGCACATACGTAATGGGGCTGGATGTTGGTCAAAGCACAGTGGGTCCTGAGCTCTCTTAACAGTCCTCCACACACTCTTCCAATTACCAAGTATTGTGGGCCTGAGCCTTTCCTGATGTTTCCTAACATTCCTACTCCCGAGCCCCCGGAGTTAGTGTTTTTATGCACCTGCTAAGATTTCTACCTGCTAAGATATCTAACTTATGATGAGTTACAGCACTTAAAACTTTAAAAATTTGTTTGTCTGGATATTAAAAAAAAATAAATTCAAGTATCTGGATAATATTAGATTTTAAAAGGAGAAAAAATTGTGCATTCTTTTGTGAGGATGGAGAGGTCTTTCTCCATTAGCTTTCCCCCATTTCTTCCCCCATTAGCTTTCCACCTGATTTTTCTAGGAGGCTGGGAGTTGTTCCTGAGGAAGTTTGACTTGCAGTTGAGACAGTAACCTACATCAGACAGGAGGTGTTTGAACTGCTTTTTTCTGCACATCCTCACTGGGCTGTGCCTGTCCTTGGGAAGCATCCTTTCTCACCTGAGGGCAGGGCAGATCTACCTAACTGCTCTCTCACTGTTTTGGTTCTGTTTCAAGACTGCACTGGAGGAACGAGAGGAGTGAGGGAAGATGAAGCCTACAGCTTGCCTCCTCCTCTGCCCTGCTGAACTAGGGAGAGGGGCAGCTCGGGGAAGCAGAGTAGCAGGAGTAAAGACACAAAAAGGGGAGGCTGCTGTGCTGTGCAGGGGATGTTCTGGGTTATCACTGCGGGTACTGGCATTGTCACTTAACAGTTTTTTTGCTGTTTGGCGCAATTACTGATGGTACCATCGGGTACGGTGTATTATCTATGCCTTACCTTTTTTCTCACCTTCAGTTTTGCTCTTCATAGAGAATTACAAAATTCTCAGAAAGGTGTAGCTTTGATTTCAAAAGGTGACTGTCTGTATCCAAATGATGAAAAGCCAGAGGAGTTCATAAAGAGGCTAAAATAACAAGATTGTTTTAAAACTACGTTTGCTTATGTTTTTTGCTGTTACATCTCTCTAGCATGCAGATATGTGTGATAACCCCACTTCACTGATAGGTCACATTAATCAGGCTGCTTCTCTGCTTCTTTTTACCTGCAACTGCATATTGTTGTCCAAAGGAACTCCACATAATTCTACCAGTGAGGAGACAGCTTTGCTTGCCTACATTTTGTTTTGCTATATGGAAAGAATTTGGTTAGTTTACATCACAGTTGCACTAACTTCAGTGACAGGCAAGATTGGTGTGCAATAGCGTGAGCTGATATAAAACTCGGGAACCTGGCTTTCAATGGACATCTTAACACAGCTCAGGAAAGCAAATCCCAGCATAGTATAGCTCACAGAATTGCTACAAAGGAAATAAATGAATGAAAACTGCATGATTAAATGCTTTCATCTGGAAATTTTGGTGCAATATTCAGAAACTCTACAAATTCTTCTAATTCATCATACTCTTTGTTTATTACTAATAAATTATTGTGCTGATGGAAGGAATTCATTACCCTTTCTACACACTTCACTAGTTGCAGGTCATTTATTAATCTGTGTTATCTGGTAAGACTAAAACCAGCTGTAATTACATTGTTAAACATTGATTAATAAGCAGCCCACATCACTAATATACGCAAGAAGCAAGATAAAAAATCTTTTTAAAGATTTAGAGTAAAATTTGAACATTCCTTTGGGAATAAGGAAATCTGGATCTTCATAAATATTCATTTTTGTAAAATTCCATTTGCTTTCACAGCTGTATTTTTGAACACCTTTTGGAAACAGATTAACAAGCAAATTCAATTACACTAGAGTAAACGAACTGCATTCACAAAGTGGTATTAATGCACTAAGTGAAACATTTAGAATGAAACATTTTTTTTAAATAGTCTTCAGCTAACCATACTTTTTTTTCATTTTAATTTAATCATATCATTAGGCATACATTTGTTTTAAATCCATTTGTATTCCACAGATTTTAAAACAATATTGCAATTAGAAATACATTATTAAAAACACTGCAGATTCCTAGACCTTGCTTTTGTAGGTTTGCGATAAAATCAGTTTGATTGAAGTGACACAGATGAAATTATTACTTGTCAGAAGCTTGGATTATCATTAAGGGTAAATAAGCAGAATGTCCCTGGCACTCGACAAAATTGGGGAACTGATTTTTATGATATAGCTTTATGGGGAATGAATCCAATGGAAAGAAGATGCTTTTAGAAAAGATGTTTTAAGACTATCCTCAATTAATCATAAATGACAAATCTCATTATAGCAGCACTATTGTTAAGGGTCTGTCAGTATTTCCATTACAAACCTGTATTTCAAAGATTTATAAATGGGCTACAAAAATTAACTCTGGGATGAAATTTGCTGTTAACACTGTTCACTATAGGATTAAACTTTCCTCACAAAACTTTAAGAAAATCTGTTTTACCTTTATCAGTTGGTCAGCTTCAAAAGAAAGAGAAATGAGAAGTTCTGTTGATGACTTTTTTGTTTGTATAATTTTTAAAAAGGACATAATTTAATAGATCAGGAGAATGACTATTCTATAGCATAAAGGATTGAAATTGCCTTTTTTTCCTTTCTGTCCCTGAAAGGATGACCCATTTTGGTGTGAGTTGAGCTTGTAAGAGGGATGCAATAGAGCTACTGAAACTCTTTACTCAGTCTTCCAATCCTTTTAGGTTATGTCTGTCAATTTCATTACTAATCAGGGATTGAGGCCTGTTTTCCAGCTCATCCAAATTTGGCTGACCACTGGGATGTCGTGTAGGACTTTCAAGCAGAGCCTACTATTTCTGCCGAACTGATTCTCTAGGGTGTAAAAATAAGTATTGCTAGGAAGTGCCAGCAGTGTAAAGCTCAGTAGTGCTGTGGTTCTTCACTGTTATGACTCAGGAAGGTAGATGTCCTGTCAGGCTTTTGAAGCCTCTGAGAGAGATGGGGAGAATTCCTTAAAGGAATTTTGAAGAGAACCAGAACCATGTTTGGAGATCTCTAAGTATGTTCTCTGTACTCAAGGACGTTAGAGGCGATGCAGGCATTCTTTCGTACTGTTCCGTACTTGGGAGACAGGACTACCCACATACATATGTCCAGAAAGGTGGTAAGTGCCCCATTCCTAGAAACATTCAATTCCATGTTGGATAAGGCTCTGAGCAACCTGATTTAGTTAAAGATGTTTCTACTTATAGCAAAGGGTTTGACTAGATGACATTTAAATGTCCCCTCCAACCCGAACTCTAGTATGATTGTATGATATTAAGACAATGATAAAGAGATCCTGTTTTCTGGTATCTGACAGTGGTTTTTTTACCTACTTTGGCCAAATCTGTCTTGGTGAGCCATGTCTGTGTGTGTTGTCTCACACTGGCCTGGTGGAGGAGTTACTGTATCCCACTCCTCAGCTGTTTGAGCCACCAAATCAGGTACCTACTTCCAGGCTCCCCATAGGGAATTTCATCTGCCCATGCCCAGGAATCATTTAGGAAAGTACTAGCTGATGTGGCCGCTTTCTGCTCTAACAGCACAAATAGTTGATGTTTGGCAAGTTTCCACACTGTTCTTTTATTTAATAGTGCAGATAGAGATTTTGAGGTTATTCAAACTGACAAGACAGCTAGAGGTTGGTTTGGACAGAGCTGAAATATGTAATCAAGGTGAAGTTTGCCAGTTCTAAATGGGGGAATCCAGCTTGAGAGGGCCAGACCTTCAAGCTGACAAAGATCATATTACCTCTAGAGTTGGTAGCCTTGAATGGCCAGTGTATAGATGTACGCTGATACCCGCACATCATATATCTAAAAAATTCCTGGTTTATAATGGGGGTCTAAGCTATGTTCCCAAAGAAACATAGTATATGGCTGGCTGTCCTGGATGTGCTCTTTTGCAAGAGAAAAATAAGATACTCTTTTATCCTCTATTGCTGAAAAGTTATTTTCTTAATAGTAGCCTTGGAATAGGCACACACTAAAGACCGCAGCCTGGTACCTGGCAAGTCAACCTGCAAACAAACCCACTAATTACTACAAGTGAACCTTGCAGTGACTTAACAAGAGGCTGGCATGTGTTGTCTGTGTGTACACCCAGACAGTAAGTGTCTCCGTTAACTACATCCCTCACTTCATCTTAGATGGCAAACTTGACTGGCTGAGGAGAGATAGTAGCCTAGAGCCAAAACTCAAGCTGAATTACCAAGAAACTAGATTTGAATAAGTAGATTGAAAAAAGAAACCAGAGTTCGTGGAAGGAAGATATTCAATATACAATGGCAAGTTTATTGATGACATGGATATTGTGCTGAAAATGACAAACCTGTTGTTCATGTAGAAGACACGAACAGAATTTATGAAGAACAAAATGCATGATCTTGTGTTTTACTTTATTTAGAAAACACCATTTATGACAGTTAAAATCTAGGCTGATAGCTTGATTAATTTAGACAGTTATTGTGTAAGGAATTGTGAAGAAAAAAAAACTTTCTATTTTATTCAGAAATAAGTTGCCTAATAATTCAGGTGGAGAGTAATTATGTTGTGTCACTTTTTACCCATCTGCTGTTTGTCTTTATGCAATGTTGGCCATGCTGAGAACAGTAGAAGCTTTCTAAAATATGGTGTTATCTTTTAAGAATATAAAAATAAATTCAAAAAAGGGGCGGACCAAAGCAAGTGGTAATAAAGGGAAGTGGGTCAAGTGAACAGACAAATAAGTATTTAATTTTTCTTTAAAAAATATTCTCTTTTCCAGGTATTTAAAGAGTGGTATTTTATTTAAAAAAATAAACTTACTGAACATCTGTAAAAGTTAAAATGTGATACAGGCCTCTCTGCAGTATGCAGCGGGTCTTTTCTGCATTTTGACGTCGTATAACCAGAATTAATGAGGCCAAACAGTAAATTTTCATAGACATTCATAAGTAAGTGTGTGCTAAATTGTGATGTATGCTAACTTGAGTTTTGAGACTGTAAGATGTGATATGTAAAAAATGTGAAGATTATTTGTGCAGATAATTGCTACTTTAAAAAGTTCCATATCTTTTAACACCTATAAGTATTTCTAAAAAGAGGATTATTTCCCTTTGTTCCATCATATCTGTGTCTGTTATGGACTACAATCTCTATTGTACTTAAAAACTGAACTTAAGAAACCAGCCACTTACTGACAATAGAAATAATTCTGTAACAGGTGTGAGGATCATGCACATCACTTCTGGCCTAAAAATTATTGATCTATCCAAACTTTAACAAAAGCAGTCAGTGATTCATTGCTCAAAACATATCTAAATGTTTGTGGACTATTGTTAATCAATAGCCTAATCAACAAAAAATGAAGAGGAGTTACTGAGCAGTGTTCATTCTAAGCATTGCATCTGCTTAATGACTCACATGCAAATGTTATCAAAAAGGTCCTTTAGCTTGTTCTTTCACTGCAGAGTTCATTTGAATGTGCTGCATATGAATTATTCTTTTTTGATGAGCCTAGCTTGACTGAAGGTGTATATTACATAGTGGTAGCATGTGAGTGGTCAGGGCTGGACCAGTGCTCAGTGTATGCAATAAGAAGACTTTGGGCCCAGAAGCATAAGCACAAAGGAAATATTGATGGAGAAATTCCTTCTTTCATATAGACATACTGAAAAAAATTACAAGATGCTGGAGACCGAGCAGAGAACCACATCTGACTGTGTTGTCCCTAGCCTGCTTGTATGAGTAGCTGCTGAGTTGTGTTTGTTTAAATCTTTACCTGTATTATCTCTCATGCTCAGTGCCTAAAACTGAAAGCCTCCATGTATGCATGCTAAAGGATCTCTTGCTATGAATAGGACTGAAGTTAGGAGAAGAACTGGAATGGAAATAGCATGATATCAACTTGTTTTGCTGTAGGAAATCCCAAAAGAAAGCTGAAAATATTTTTCTGTTTGAAGGTTTGGGGTGGTGGTGAAATTTTATTTTCTTTCAAAGAGAAATTAGAAAAATTAAATCAGATTTTTCTTTTCAGAGAAATACCTTAGGTAGAAACTGTTTATCTGCTTATTCATTAATTTTAATAAAGAGGGTTTGTTTCCAAAAAATACCCCTAACCAACTGTAATTATATATTGAGCATTATTATGAGGAATGTAGTGCAAAAACCTGCTAAATAGCTATAAAGATTATTTAGAAAGTGAGAAAACATCACAAAGTATAAATGTAGCTTTGAAATGCAACAGAAAGCAAACAAAAGCTATATCCACACAAACAAACTAAAGAGGCCATGTTCTGGTCTTTACTCCTGTTTGCATCTCCTCCCTCCAAAAAGAGGTAATGCTCCCGCTGCCTTATCCCCCACCTGAGGAAGTGCTGGCCACTCCATGCAGTTCCACCTCTGAGCTTCTACTTGCAATTTCAAGTGTGGGTGGAATAGACTGTAGATGATCACAGGTCCCTGCTTAGTTTCTTAGTGAAAATGTAACAAAGAGAGTAGTTTTCTGCAAAAATTTTGGCAGCAGTTTAGTTTACCTGCTGAGCTTGATCCTCAGTGGCTACAGAGCTTTTTTCATGTGGGAGAGCCTCAACACAGATGAGCAGAGCACAAGGAAAAGCTTTTGGCCTGAAATTAGAGTGGCCTGTTTTAGATGATAATTTTTAATAGAGTGTGAATCACCACCATATCATCAAGAATATAGCAAAAAATGCATGAGAAAATTCTGTCAATAGAATGCTATTTCCATGGACTATTTTGTATGATTACAAATTGCATTTGCTGTAATAAGTTACAAATGTAATTTACTACAAGTTAAAATCAGGACTAAGACAAGTCATTAAAAATGTATAATGCACAAAATTTTGTTTCTGCTTATGAATGTGAAGCTTCTGAGTTCAACTCACCTCATTAGTATGTGACAGTGCCAGGAGATACTTTGATCCAGAAGGCTAGATATACATGCTCTATGCCATAAACACATTTTAGTTTTAATAACAATCCAAGAGGTTCAGCATATTGCTTAATAAAAGATCAATGCAGTAATATGATTAACCACTCCGTGTTGCATTCTTTCCATTTGTGAGAAAAGATAGTTCAGGAGCTGCAATGCAGTGAATAGCAACATGACTAATTGACAGGCAAGATGAAGGTTTTCCTAAGGGTTTTTTCTTTCCCCCCACCCTCAAGGCTTTCTTTGTTGTTAGAATGCTGTTAACTCTTTTGTTTAGGGTCTCTTACCTTTAAACAGGCTTGTGGAAGAGCTTTTCATATTTTTAGCAGTAGATTTACTTGCTGAGTAAATATAGCTGATGAAAGGAAAGCTGGTGATCCATAAAAGACCAGGCTGCAGGGATCCTCATTAATCTTCCAATAGTTTTTGCTGTCATTCCTCTTTAAAGTTCCTCCTTGCCTTGTAAGTGTTTGTGGAAAATATAGGAGCACTTCCACTGAGCAGTGATTTCCAGCCAGATCCCGACAAAAGCTCTCACTCCCTTTCAACTAAATTTAACTTCAACTGTGTTATTGGGCAGGGTTCTCAGCTGTGAAAGGGTTGTTTAACTGAGTTTCACAAAAGAAAGACAAAGAAAAAGCCAATTTTCTTGTTATCTGATGATGGTAATGTGACTACATCACTAAATGCATAAGATAAGTAGGGTACAATGATAAAATAAATTAAAAAAATAGGATATGTTCAAATTCAAAGAAGAGACTGTCCTTTGGAAATCTTGACTTCTCTTGCAGAGATAATGAAGCATATGGCATGAAATTGAGAAAGTTAATATAATTAGCTGTGATGGATTATGGTAAGATCAAGAGCATATTAGGATGGAGGCCTGCAGTTTAGAAGCTATTTCAAATTTGGGATTGCTGAGCTGATAGTCTCTCAGCAGGGCTCAAAGCATGGTCTGCTTCTCCCGGGGATTGATAAACTGACTCATGTTCAGATTACCTCTCCTATCCTCTCCAGTGTTTCAATGCATCCATCAGATATGCTAACAGTAAGTCTTTACCCTTTTTCACAGGGAGCCAGTGAATCATGGTCTGGGGTAGAAGGGACCTTAAAGACCATCTAGTTACAACCCTCTTCTTGAGGACAGGAGAACCTTCCATTGGACCATTTTGCTCAAAGTCCCTTCCAACATGGCCTGGAACACTTCCAGTGATGGGGCATTCACAACTTCCCTGAGAAACTTGTTCATGTGTCTCATCACCCTCACAGTAAAGAATTTCTTCTAGCTATCTAATCTAAATCTACCCTCTTTCAGTTTAAAACCATTCCCTCTTTGTCCCGTCACTATTTAAAAGACGTTATTTAAAAAGTGCCACTCCAGCTTGCTTGTAGGTCCCCTTTACTTACTGGAAGGTTGCTATAAGGTCTCTCTGGAGTCTTTTCTCCATGCTAAATAACCCCAAACCACCTCTTTCTCTTGGTCTTGATAGGAAAGAGAGGTGCTTCAGCCCTCTGATCATCTTTGTGGCCTTCCTCTGGACTCACCCCAGTAGGTCCATGTCCTGCTTGTATTGTAGATCCCAGAGCTGGTCACAGATCTCCAGGTGGATTCTCACAAGAGCAGAGTAGAAGGGCAGGATCCCCTCCCTCACCCTGCTGGCCATGCTGCTTTTGATGCAGCCCAAGACACAATTGGCTTTCTGGGCTGCAAAATGCAGATTGCTGGGTCATGTCCATCCTCTCATCCATCAGCACCCCTAGTCCTGCTCAGCAGGACTGTCATCAAGAGAAGTGATAGAATGATTCAAGCTCTTTCATAGACAAGAGAGAAGGGAATCAAATGGTTTGAAAGGTCCTTTGGTTCAAAAGATAAGAAAAAATACAAGCCACCAAAATTCTACTGGTTTGCATCAGACTAAGGAGGTTTTTTTTTTTTTGCTCAAGGTAGAGGAAGAGAGATACAATCTTAGATAGTATCTCCACGTTTTCAGTAGGACAGTGCAAAGGCTTTGAGACAGAACATATTTTTGGTCCTCTTTCAGTTGTATTTGCCACACTATTTTCAGAGCTGTGTAAAAGATATTTTAGTGGATCAATTTTTCTAACAAAATGTAAAGCCTTAGGGAAGTGTTGATCTTGAATTAAGTCAAATAAATATTTTTTGGTGAAGTGAAAAAAAAAAAAGAAAAAAGAAAAAAGATGGGGAGTAAGAAACACTCTAATATTCTCGTTCAGCATTCCCAACATCTTTTCTTTTGACGTAAGCATCACTGAGAAAATTAAGAAAGTCCCCTTACAGTGGAAGTGGGGATACTTGCTTCTGTTAACCCTACTCCTGAAACCTTCTCTGGAACCGTGGAGGCCAAATTTTTGACTTATTTTCTTTTTTAATTGAAGCAGAAACACAATTTTGTGAATATTGGCAGTCAATTTCTCTTTCTCCATTCTCCTATGTTACAGCTTTTCCAGTTTTTGTGTAGTGTTGAGATTATCATTGAGGCACAATCTAAAATTTCAATCTAAAATTTAAGAGTCAGTTTTATGTGGCTTAGATTTATACCGCTAAATGATAGTAATTTTGTTTAAACCATCTTCTAGAATCCATCTATAGTTAATGTCAGGTCAGCAAAACAGTTTTAAAACCTATGTAAGGATTAGTTTGAGCTCTGAATCTTTCTCTGCTCATGGTAAAGGGAATTAGGATTATTACCTAAAACTTTGTGTCCATATGGAAGTAGGCCAAGGTTGGGTGATATGAATCTCTGATGGGGCATCTGCTCTTCTAGCAAATCCCAGACTTTTTTTCATTTTTATTCTGTGATCTAGTGAATAGTTATTTATTTTTACAATTGGCAATAATTTAAAAAAAAAAAAACATAGAAAAACACAGCTCTACGTGAAGAACTTACATTCTTCTAGGAGAATGAAGATGTTAAGAGGAAAAGACTACCAAATGCCCTGAAGAAAATATTTGTTCTTCTAGAAAAAATGAAGCGTTAATTTGTCTCTGAAATTTGATTTTACTTTCATTGAATTACCTGTACAAGCTATCTATCATTATCCCCAATGCTATAAAATGAGGTCATATAATAAACACACCAAGAAAATAATGTGTTCAAGAGTTGCTTAATAGATGTATCTATCTTTGGTAACGTAAAATAATTATGGTCTTTTCTATTACTTGGCCTCAAAGTGATCTGGAAGCTAAAATTTCTCCTATAGAAAAGAAGTCAGAGCAATTAGATGCAGCAAATATTTGGGGTTTTACAAGCAAGCCCTCAACAGCTACAGAAATGACTCTGTGGCTTATTCAGTGTATAGGTCAGCCTTAGACAGATGGCTAGTCCCTGAGAAAGCCTTCTACAGTGAGTTACAGGACTGCCTGGGGCAAGCTCTCTTCATGGAAATGAGCTCACCTCTTCTTCCATTCCCAGATTCCTAATTTTTGGAAACACCTGTTCCTTAACCTGGGGCTTCTTAGCTCGAGAGAGTTACTTCAGCTCATTCCTTTGTAGCCTTGGCTTTGTATATGTATCTTTGCCTGCTGGGTAGAGATGGAGGGACCTTTCCATTAGGGAAGAAGGCATTCACTCTCTGTGGTGAGGTTTGGGGCCGTTTGTGAAGAACAAAACACACAGGCCCTGACTGTAATTGCAACTTGTTCCCACTGCCAGCAGAATAAACAAGACCAGATACATTAACTCTTATTTGCAACAATCATCTGTACTGTGGTGCAGGACCTCCATGGTGAGGCAATTATGATCATAAATGAAAATCGGTGCCTCAAAGACCTGGAATCTATAGATTAGAACCAAGGAATGGGAAATAATGCCCACTGGTATAACTTTAAAGGAATGGATGGGCTCAGAAGTTATTCTATTTTACTGCATGGAATTTGAACCAACAACTTGATATATTCAGGAATGCATGAGAGATGAAACAGCATTTTGATTTGTACAGGAGAAAATAGGTTTGGCCGAAGAAGAAGTATGATTTGTCATACCAGAGGAAGAATAAAATCAGTTTGCATCTGAAGATAAAATTACCTGTAGAGAATGAAAAAGAAGACAGTAATCTAGAACACAGTTTGTAGTTCCACCACACTGAGGTTTCTCCTTTGATGAATGCACTGGAAGGTCAGATGTTAGAAGCAAGAGATGATCCAGGAAAGTATCACAGAAACTAACTGAGACAAGAGTTAAGGAGAGGTCAGTGATATCAAACACAGCTGATAGATTAAGATGAAATAGTGTCTGGCAAAAAGAGTAATTAGAAACTGTAGTAAGAATAGTTTCATTGTGCATAGGAAGATATGCTGGAAAATAGTTAACATTAGAGAAAAAATAAGGAGGATTTTATAAACAATGATCAATTAGCTCTAAAATAGAAAGAAGTGAGATTTTTTTTTTAGTGGCAAGGTTAATGTCTTTGTCATTAAGAGAAAAGCAGCATGGCATTGAGAGCTTGTGGATAATCAAAAGAAATAAAAAATGAACAATAGGTATGGGATTAGAGGGTACCTAAGACTCAAAAGGGGGAAGAAAAAAGGGGTTTCTACTGGGACAGGATAGTAGAATAAAGGGTAGGGTAAAAAAGCATGATTTTATCAAATGATATTTTGTATAAGTACGGGTTCAAAATTATATATACATTTTCTTCAAACACAGATTACCTTAGAATACTCTAGTGGATTGTAACAATTTTCTTGAATGGTGCCATGAATTATTCTTGAGAAATTCTACAAAAGTTTAAAAGCCCAAACAAACCAGGTTTTACTTCCCACACGTTATATATAACACATAACCAGGCAATTCTTAAGAAAAAGATCTGTTAATGTCAAAGGGCTTAAATATGTCTCAGCATGCTATGATGGCATGGAGAATGTATGGTAGTGATGCAGAAGTAGTTAGAAATATTATAGTATATAACATTTCTTAAAATCATCTCTTTAATTTTCGACTGTAACGTCACTGAATTTAGATTTACATAATAGAAAACAGTCAGACACAGCAATGGTTCAAGGGATTCTTTACCAACCAGGCGTTCCCCATGACAAGCGATCTGCACACCTATATTTCTGGGCTGCATTCTCAATCACTTTTGGAGCAAGGAAGGTATAGCAAAGTGCTCCTCAGGACTGGGAATGAATCCTGCCTCACCATCTGTTACTAATTTTGGAGCTGAAGACCCCATACATTCTTAAATCCCTGAGTAAAAAAAAGTTGAACTTAACTGGTGTTAACCCACTACAGTTAGAAATGTTAATGTTGCCTAGATTTGGGGCAGGATATCACTGATGAACAGATTCCTAAGCATATGTATCACCTGGCCTGGATTTCTTTGGGGCAGAAGATGATATATTTTGTAGAGAATTGTTTCACACTGTGGTGACTGAGTACTGACATGGTCTTGAATAGTAATATATTGTAATCAGTCTTTGCTGTAATACCGTGAAGCAGCTAAACACTGAATTGCCAGTTAAGGGTATGTTCTCACCTGTGTCTGATATATGGTGCTATCTGATCTGTGTCCTCACGATGTGATGGCTTTAAAAGGCCATCCATTGCTTTACAAAGGTCAGCTGTTGTGGCCCTGCACTACTCTTTTCATCTTTTTGTAAGCAGCTCAACAGGACTGCAGAGACAACAGAGCAGGAGATGACAATTTCAACTTCATTTGGTATAGAATTCCATAGCATGGCAATAGTCCAGAGCATTGCTTGGGATAGAGTCCTTCATTCTAAAGCTCTCTAACTTAGTAAAAATGAAGGTATGTTTTCAGTCTGAGTAATTTGTAGGTTTACCTTCCTTTTCTTCAGGATTTCCCAGGAGAAATATATCCACAAAGCACTGGGCTTGCTGCACCTGAGCTGTACAGATGGTCTGCATGTGCACATAAAATCAGATGGATTGACCTGCCCATATGTAGCCTATATGCCTGTAGTCTCTGCTGCTCCTCCAACTGAGCTGCCAGGCATCTGGAATTCTCAAAAAAAACCCCCCAAAAATCCAAAATACTCAAATTCCACCTGGACACCATTTCTGGGAGGAAAAAAAGGACATATCAGGAAAAACCTGGACATATGGCATCCCTAGTACAATCAGAATTGTTAAATAAGAAAGCAGCCAAATAAAATGAATTGTGTATTCTGTGTTCTCTGTCTTGTGCAGAGAATGTAGCATACCTGTCCATGTGATTTAAGGGTGATTTTTATTTCTATCTTTTATCATGGAAATTAGGAAAACAAACAAAAAAAAAAGACAGGTCTTCTACAGTGCATTGAGTTTGCAGTCTTATTCAATGTCTGTATTTTCTATAACATGAAGTTATATTTTTCCTGTTCTTCCCAAGGGTCACTATCACATGTAGTATGAATGTGTATGCACAATAATTTAAAATAGCTACAGGGGATCTGCAGCTCCTACTGCAGTTACAAAGCAAACTCACTGAACACCTTTTCAGCATCTTTATGTTTTATATATGTAAAACACAGTCACTACTTTTGGTACTTTGCAGCATTAAGACAACGACTCCTTTAGACATGGAAACACTGTGTTGTAATAATAGTACAGATTGCATATTATGAACATGCAGCGCTGACTGCAAAGCAAATATCCCAATGGCAAGTAACTACTTAGTGTGTACAATAGTTGCTTTAAAACTACAACATATTGCCCAATTTAAATTACTTAAACTGATTATTCTACATTCCAGGCTAATTGCCTGCAAAATTTCATTATAAAAATCACAGCTGTTTCCTTGTGCATGTGTGCATAGGATTTGATTTGTTTGGTTGAGTTTATTCATTTGAGAAAAGAGAAATATGTGTTTGAAATAAATCTTTTTTTCCATATTCAGGGCAACATTTATTATAAAATGTTTAACAAAGAATCAGTTTAAGACTATTAAGCATTAGTGCCTAAGCTTCCATCCACACCATGTCTGAGTATAGATACTCACCAACATGTTGCTAAGGAGGATGCACTGGTGCATCGATGCCTAAAGACACATATGGCTTCAAAGCATACTGACTTAATCTGGGTGTAATTTATATTAAAAAATGGACAATGCCTATCCTTATTTGCATATAAGAAGCTGCAGACATCTTCAGATATGAATCAGAAAATCCATTTGGCATCAGTGGAAGTACATGATCTAAAACTAGCATATGGTCAGCAGTTTGTGGAAAACAAGTGTTCTGGTCACACTTTTCTTAAAGGACACACACACAAGCTCATGTGTTATACTTTCACTGAGTGCAAAATGGAATATATTACTTCCCAAATAATTTTCTATATTCTTTATTTTGGTCTGTATCTCTATCCAGAAAGATTAAGTTGTGTTAACTGAGCATTTAGCGAGACTATTTACTAATGTTTCACATAGTATAAACCACTGATAAAGAGCTACACTTACCAGATCAAAATATAGCTTATACCTGTAAGTCTACTTCTATTACCTGTATAGACAAGGGTAAAAGTTGCTGCCTTAGAAGAATACCATTAGCTGCAATAGTAGCGATAGTGATCGTGGTATGTGACCAAGATAAGACTGGGAGTTGTGCCTTATATAGTAATTAGATCCAATCAATTAATCACTTATTTCTGTGCCATCTCTCCAACTGCAGGCAGTGTCAGCTCCCTACATAAAAGGCTGAGAGTATTCACACTGTAACTACAAGTACTACTCACCCAATGACTGGAGAGGGTTTTCTGGCAGACACTATTTAGTGACTTTTCAAAAACACCTGCGTGACTCAGAAGTTTGAAAGTGGCTTAGACACTTAGGAAAGTCAATAGAAATTATGCACCTCAGGGCCAGATTTTTAAAGGCTACTATCTTCCATTGATTACAGGAATTAGGAACCTAAATACCTTTACAAATCTGGCACAAGAGGCTAAATCACATTTGAAAGTCAATAGGAATTAGACTTCTAAGTGCTTAAATCAAATGAAAAAAAGACGTGTTTTAGGAGTGAGACTCTTTATAATTGTATTCCCACTAGTGTAACTGCAAATTATGGGTTCAATTATTCCACTTAGGCACAGCTCAGAGGAAGAAAGTGGTATGAAGTTGCAATACCCCAGAGGAAAGCAACCATTCCTAAACTCTTTCAGGAGATGCAGAATACTGCTTCATGAATTTTAGGCTTGTGAGAGAAAGAAATCATGGTTTTGGTTTAGGCTGTTTTCCTTAAACAATCAAGATAAGGACTAATGATACGATTGGTATTTATTTCTATTTAAAATATGTTGTAATTTTTAAAAATTATAGTTTGTTATTTCCTACAGTTCTGAAAACTGATATAATACTTAAAATAAATAAACCAAAACTCAGTCAAGGTTTGTTTGAGCCTAAGAGCTTACAGTATAGGGACCAAATTACATCATTATTTGAATGTTCAAGTGGGTACTCCAATGAGGTAAATCAGTAGGATTAAGAAGTAACATTTTGCCAAAGTACACATTGTGAACAAATGTAGCAAAATATCACCATAAGTAAATAGAGACAAATAATATATAAAACAAGAGTACAGACAAGTAAACCAAAGAAAGGAAAATAGCCAAAGGAAGATAAAAATATTTTTGAATACCTTTAAAGACAAATAACAAATGGTGATACAGAATTATTTTGTTTGTAATTTTATCATAATTGCATAGGAGAGATAACCTACCACCACCAATAGGGCAGTGATTATATGCAAAGGTCATCTCTCTTCACATTAATCAAGGATTTAACAGTGATTGAGATGATTCAAGAAAATCCTAGAATGAGAAGGGGGTAATTATTCAGAGAAAGGAAGAAAATAAAAAGGAAATATCATGTATTGAAAAAATGAATGATGAGACTCCAAAATTAATAACACAATAATTTTCAACATTATCTCATTTAGGGAAAAAAAACCCTTCCATTTGTGCAATGAATGTCACATGTAATAATCAAAATATTTTTTAATTCCTCATTTAAAAGACTGATAGTGGGAACTAAGGATGGCATATAAAGAAAATTATGTAAAGGAGACCTATAAAATCACATACCATATAGCAAAAGCAAATTAGGAACTGTTATTCAACAAGTGTCACATACATCAGTTAGAGGCAACCAAATGAAATTAACAATTAACAAGCATAAAGCCAAGAAAAGGAAGATGAATCGTTTTTCACACAAATTATTGTTATATTCCATTAATTTTTGTTATATACAGTTGTAGAGCTTAAGTATAAGGTTGACCAAAATGAAGAAGAGGGCAACTGGCAATTTCAATCATTAGCACAGTGGTTAAGTCTGAAAATTTCTAATGTTGATGACTTCTAGAATCCACGTAGCAGGCAGAGGAGGAAGCTTTTAGAGAAAAGAGGAAAATCGGATCATCAGAAGAAAAAAATATGTGTATCCTATTATTACATTCATCCCTTAGCATACATTAGATGTTGGTGCTCATCTTGGTTCTTTTTCTTGTGGACAGATTCACGCTTGGGAAAAATGTCTTTCCCTGAAACCTGATCTAGGGAAGACAAACAGGGAGAGAAAACCCACTCTGGAGCAAGCAGAAGGATTGTGGGAGAAATAATAAACAGAAAAGGGAGGAGGGTAAGGGTCCCAAACATAGGAGCGGGGGAACAGCAGGAGACACTAAGCAGAGTGCCCCTAAAGGACTTATCATTTCTTGAAATTATCATCCAAGGACAGGTGGGCACTGCCTGCTACTGTGATGTATGGAAATGTGACAGGACAAGGCAACAGTTACAGTGTCCGCAGCTGTCCCCGTCTCCATGCAACTTCCTTTTCCTAATTCCAGGAATGATCAGGGCCAACAGGAAGGTAATGAGATGCTAGGGCATGGCAGGTCCTCAAGCATCATAAGTATAAAGGAAATGAAATGGGAAAACAAAATCAAAAAGGGGTTCTTGAGAAGGCAGAAGAGCAACTTCAGGTGGTGTTCATGACATTCATGTTCACCTGGAGCATGTATGTCATGTTCATACTTGCTGCAAGAATCATGGAACTAGGAACTGCTCCGTGTCCATGAACATACCCACATATGAACAGTTTTCCAATAATTCACAGTCAAATGTGGAGTGTGCTGCTCCACAGTCATATTTTACCAACTTGATAATCATAGAACCTATCAATTAGTCTCAATGGAGTGCAAATGCAAGGAAACAGAGTAATAGAACGACATGTGCGTGAGGAGTTGTTTTCACAGGGCAGTTAAGAGTCAGACATGAGGATATAGAGGCCCACACATATCCATGGATTATAGTCCAGTCAGTCTCCAACCTTGCTGACACCCTTCCTCCATAGACCAAGAGGATCTCTACCACCTAAACACCTGTAGTGAAGGGCTCAGCAAGATTCTCCTTTTTTGATGGCAACAGAGAGCATAGTTACTGCACAGAAACTATAGGTGCTATTGGCATATGCTGTTGGGAGCAATGATGTCAGTTAGACAAAGCTTTGCTCTAAGCCTGGCAGTCTTTATTTTTGCTTGAAGTCTTCACCCTTTTATACAGTAAGTCTAAGCTCCTTTTATAGCCAGTGTAGAGAGAGACACCTTCAAATAGTGATTTATTTAATTCTGGAAATGGGTTTCTCTCATGCCAGAGTGATTAACCTAGGTGTCTGGAAAAATATTGTGTAGGAGGAAGCAGTTCATATATATTGAATATTGAAGGAAAAAAAAAATCTTGTTGCCTGACTTGGTGCTGATCTGATATGAGGGTGGGTAGCTTTCATATGCCAGATCTAGCTGTCAGATTGTAATCATAAAAATATCTTTTCTTCAGCATTTGGTCTAAAGAAACATTTAGAACCCTTTCAGGCTCATTTTTTGTAGGGTATGGAACAATAAATGATTTAAACTTTATTTGTACTGCTATATTAATACAATAAAGCCACCCTCTGAGAATTTCCAGTATTGCAACTCTTCCACAGCAAGTGGTTCATTTCCCATACAAAATAAATCAGAAGCCATATAATGCTGCAACAGAGCCCTGTCAATACCAGTTAAGAATACAGGGGGATTTATGAGGTGACAGCCTTCTGATTCCTCAACACAAGGTAACTCAAATTGCTCCTAGGTTTGATTTAAAATCAGTGACCCTTGAAGTTTACTCTTTAAATATTATAAAAACTTGCTGCTAATTATCAGGGCCATTACTGTCAACAAATCATGACTTAGAAAACTGAACCTGAGACTGTCTACTATCCTATTCATACATAGAAGATTTATAGTTGCAATTCAGATCCTGTCAAATCCTTTCATCTGTAAAATGACAGGTGTGATTTATGCATGTCACTTATCTATTAAGTTCAGTGAAATTCTAGGGCTGAATTCTCTCCTATTTCTTTTAACAAGAAAAAGTAATTTCGAATAATTTTTTCCAGTGAAATGAGCTATCCACATTAATTGAAAAAACATTACTTGTGGATTCCACAGTTGTAAATAGAAAAGTAATTAGTGTTTGAAAAATCATATGGCTTCAGTTCTTATAATTTTGAATACTTAATTGAGTGTAGATCTAGCAAATATTTGTGCATGTGAGTACAATGATTAAGGTTAACAATGCATCTACAGCTTGGTAGATTGGATCTTCTTGTGATTTATCCTAGCATTTCCTCTTATAGACTATGGGATATATAAAATAAGAAAAAAAAGATAGTTTGTAAAATCAATTGCTTTCAGTTGCCGCTCATCAAATGATCTTAATGTATAATCAGTGATGGGAAGACTTTTTTTCTTTCATAAATCTCCAAGAGAAGATTTGTAAATTTTATTCCTTAATCTCATAAAGTATTTTCCTCTATTCAGATTGCTCATGAATGTTCTGTTAAACATCTGAACCTACCAGTTATTAAACATAGTTATGTTTCTGATTGATATTCAATCTCTAACTTTAAAAAAAGCAAACATAAAAAGTATAAGAATTATTTTTGTTTTGGGAATTTCAACATTTCCCTCCAACTAAATGATCACATATTACTGAAGAGCTAAACTGTTCCTTATAATTCATCTCTGATGCTGCTTACAATTGTATTTTTCTTTCCATTATTATTTTGCTTTTCTACACAGGGAAAACAAGATTTCAAATGGTGTGGTAGAACTAATTACTCCTAACTGTTAGTCTATGTTATGCAAGACTGCCATTGTATTCAGAATATGCTAATATTTCTGTCAGCTTGCTTTTGTCTCCTTCTCCCATATTATGACATTTAAGTACTATAAGCTGTGGATAGTTTCTGATTATAATAAACAAGAGTCATAAAAATTCTAATGGAGTACAAGGATTTTTCATGTGTATGTTTATTCACTTAGCAAATTGAGCTTTTTCATGGTTTTTTAAAATGGATCTAAAAAAATAATTCACCATTTTCTAAGAAATACGAAAATAAAACCTGTCTTTAAAGAAACAGAATCCCGTTCCTCCTTATAGGAGGATTAGAGATTATAATGAAGAGGTAAAATTTGTTAACATTAAAGGAAAACATCCCTTCCTTTTGTTCTTGGAATAGTTCATTTGTTCTAATAGAAGTTCAGTAACCTTCCTGGCTTGCACGAAGCAGACTTCCAAAATTATGTGGTATTTATACATGTAATTCCCTTTAGTACTAATTAAAACACATAATTATGTGTGCAGGATTTTCCCATGTGCCACCTGGTGAATTGTCTCTGATAGCAAGTTTCCTGTCTGGGGAGAATGCTGTATGCAGAGGACAGCATGGAAAAAAACTCCAAAACAACAGAGAAAATGTAATGAAGCTATTAGAAAAAAAAAGTGAATGGGCTTTTCTGGTTAAAGAGGAGAGAGTATGGTGGGGTATGTCATGCTTTTGGGAAGTATTCACTAAGCATCTAAAGAAAACAATAATGGCTTTTGCTTGGTGGTGTCATTAGTTTCTGCTGGGTAGCTATCAGTGAACCCTTGACAGCTTCACACTACTGACAGATACATACCCATTTCTTTTCACTTCTCACTCAGCAACTGCACCTATGGCATTCACCAGATTCCTCTAGAGCCAGATCTAGTACACAAAGTCTGCAGAAAATTATCCCAAATAAGAAATACAGAAAAGTAGAACAAAAGAAAGGAAACAAACAAACATACAAACAAAGAAACAAACAAAAAACAGAGAAAAGCAGTAAAGGGAGGAGGAAAAGAGAAAGAAAAAAGAGAATGAGAAAGGGAAGGGCCTCTGAGAATATAATTTCCTTTGCTGAATAGAGAGAGATCCAAACGATTAATAATAGGTAACTAATTGGTAGACAGCTAAAAAATATGAGAAAAATTTCAGTCTCAGTGGAATAGCATTCAAACCAGATGTAAGATAAAAGAAGTGAGCTTACATCAATTACTTTGCATTGCAATAGACCACATGACTATTTGTTCTGGAACTCCTTGTTCTGTATAGTGAGATAAAGAGATGCGTATTTGCAATGGGCCACATAGCCCTGTAGAAAGATAAGACAGCCACATTATTTGAATCCTTCCCCACATCCTGACTCAAAGTATCTTTGTCAGGTGACAACATTGCACTCAGCTTCCTTATGGAAAAATATTTTTCCATACCAGGCATTGTCTGTACTCCTCCCCTGCTACATTGTCTCTTCTGCTCCCTGTAGCCCCCACTCCCAAAACTCACCTCTGTGGGATTTCTCACAGGACTTGGTGTACTCAGGCACTTCTCTCAAACTGCTCTTCTTCTTCTTCTTCTTCTTCTTCTTCTTCTTCTTCTTCTTCTTCTTCTTCTTCTTCTTCTTCTTCTTCTTCTTTCTTCTNCTCAGGATTACTTTGCCTCTGTTACACCTTTTGACCCACTGATGTAAAGCTTTTTTTCACACGCTGTGACTTGAAAGCACTTACAGTTTAGCAGTTAATGCTCTTCCTCCAAGGACACTTCCAGTAGCAATGAGATTCATGGTTAGTTCTGTTTCTTGTCTTTCTGCCAGGAACGGCTGTGGCTTCTTCACAAAAGACAGATATCTGGCTTATGGTCCCAGGATTTCCAAACTCTGTAGTAAAGGAATAATCTTCCTACAAACATAACATAATGTGCCTATTCTCTTACACTGATTGGTGTTTCCTCGATTCCACTGGCAGCTGTTTTCATTGCCAACTTGAAGTCAAAGCCTTACAAAACATCCATGATCAGGCTTCTATTTTAATCCTCACATTTAATGCCATAACATTATGTTTATTTCTGGTTAATATGCAAGGATAGTTGAGTCATGTAATATTTACAGAATCAATTTCTTTAACATTTATTAAATCTGCATATTTTACTGTTTTTTAAACTCATCCACTTGAGAGTTTCTTGCAAATTTGATTAAATTGTTGCTTAGGAAAAATGTTTCAATTATTCTCCTTTTTTTCTGTACTTTTTTGAGGAGTAACTGGAACTGAAAATAGTACTCTAAAGTGCACTGATGTACTGCTAAGCAGTGCAGCATAATTGCCTAGCTTGTTTAACATGACACTCCTAATAATGCAACCCAGATAGCATTTATGGTATTTGAAATATGTCATGTTGTTGACTCATTTAATTCATCATCTCCTAAAGTACTTAGATCTTTTTCTCTAACTGCAAAATTACTGATTCTCGTATTTTATGTGTATGCATTTAGTTGTTTCTTCTTATCATGAACACTTTGCTAAATCTCATTGGATTCTGTATTGTTTTTCAGGAATTATATCCTATTTACCATTGTTACAGTTATTTTTTATTATTAGTAGGACAAACATATCCATAATCCCTGGTTATGGTTACCAGAGTTCTGCGATACTGTTTATTGATGAGGTGGACACAGGCTCAGCTATTTACATCTGTCTCGTACCACCGCGATATTTTGATTGCTTTCAGCCCTGTATTCATCTACAAATGCAATTAACATATTCCCAACATTAGTCTCTAAGTCATTATTGAAAATATTGAATGATACTGAAGCCAGAATGGATCCCTGAGAGACCCAACTTAATATCTGCCAAGCTGATGTTGAGTCATTAATAGTAGAGTGGAAGAATAATTCATCCTGACTAATTTACTGGATGAGCCTTATTTTTTGATGTTCTTCTCACTAGCAGAGAGTAAACATTCATTAAAATGAAAAATCTAGTTTTCATTAAAAACCTACTGTAGAAATCTCTGTTTATCACTTTTCTCTTGAAATACAAGCAATTGCATGGCAATGTGTGCTTTAAACTGTGTACAGTGATATCACTATTTAGGATCCCTATACACAGAAGTGTCACAGATGAAGAATCAAGCATGGAAATAATACTTGCTCTTCATTAGTTCCTACTATGGATGATTCCTCATGATGATTCCTCTGCTAGGGACCAGCTACTCCCTGTTCAAGATGGTGTAGCTACTACAGAAAACACTATTCAAAGTTCTCACTAATACTGTGTCTGTACTGGCAGACTATATGTGGATGAGAACACTTTTGGGTGCTGAGGCCAACTGGCATGATGCTGCTCATCTCTCTGGTAGCAAACTCTCCTAGTTCCACTTTAGGGTAGTATGCAAGATGTTTATTGGGAATGAGTTAGCCTGTACAAGATCTGTCTCCAGCCATGGTCTGGACCCTGCTAGTTGGCATGAACCAGGTTAGAGCCAAGGAACATTTAAGTGTTTATTCACGTAGAAAATTGTGTTCCAACATCTGGAAACATTCCCAGACATGACTGAATTTAATGTGATAGGTACAGTTTAAAAGTCTGTACTGAATGTTTGTGTGGCAGGCTGATCTGTTTTAAACTCATATCCCATTGTGCTGTCAATTTTTTCTCTTATTTTCTCTGTTTATGTGTAAATGCATGTAGTAACTACTTGGGACTGTTTCCCAGCACAGCTTTCAGCACTAGTTTTACCTTGGATCTTAATCCTTGAGGAAAATCAGGTCATTCAGCAGCCAATGACGCCCTGCTTTTCAGCCCATTTTGTTGCCTTTTCTGTTGAGGCCTTTTACTAGGACTGGAGGTGAAGGAGGTCACCTACTGTTAAAAGCATAAAAAAACCTAGTAAATAACCAATATTTTCTGCTGAATCTAGAAAGCAATTACATATCTCTTCCACTAAAGGGGTGGAGAGTGCTGTTAGTGATTCATGGGAGTA
Source organism: Cyanoderma ruficeps (assembly GCA_008694505.1). Classification (NCBI taxonomy): domain Eukaryota; kingdom Metazoa; phylum Chordata; class Aves; order Passeriformes; family Timaliidae; genus Cyanoderma; species Cyanoderma ruficeps. The sequence goes on from VZDJ01000141.1 coordinate 5,586,011, forward strand.
CCCAACCCTGTAACACCTTCAGTGTTTATCCTCACAATACTGAAAAGGCTGTGTCTTTCTCAATTTTCATGGCATTCATATTTTAACCTGATTTTTTCATCCAACAAACTATGACAGGTTCAAACATGTTAAAATCATTTTTAGCATCTCCATGAATGTCATCCTGAACCTCAGTCTAGTTTTCATCTCTAATACTGTGCAATTTAATGTTTTAAGAACTTTCCATAACTCATAGAAAAAATCACACACACACAATTATCTTGAACATCCTATTTGATGTTTGTTCTTTAGTAGCTTTTAAACACAAACTCCTCCTCCTTGAAAAAAAAAGAAAAAAAAAGAAACATGAATACAGGATTTAACAAAAATTAAAAGAGTTTTGAAGGAAAAGGATACTCAACAAATAGTAGAAACGATATAGCCTTATTTCATTTGAATTTTGTTCCATAAATTTCATCCTTTCTTCTTGTCACAGACATTATTTCCCTCCTCCTCAAAATAATGTGGATTTTTTTTAATACTTGCTCTAGGTAGTTTGACGCTTTGTTTGTGATAATTTCTTGCCAATATACAAATGCTGAATGACCAGATGTCTGATTCCTCTCAAAGAAGGTAAAGGGATAAGTTGTATTTGCATTTCCCCACAGGGGAGACAATAATTTTGGGGTCTTCTCTGTATCCTGATTCAAATTATCATATGAACGTTGAAAAATTAAATTCTTTATTAAATTGGTTGAAATTGGTGAGTGACTTCAGAAGTTATTTGTAAGACAGACAGCATAGTAGCATAAGCTTTACTGCAGCAAGAAAGTAGACTAAAATGATACATCTGGAATAGATATCAGAACTTCTGCTTATATATTCTTGTTATATTTTTATAGATTTCAGCAACATTCAGTTCATACAGTTCAGTAATTTCCAATTAATCAACCTTAAATTTCTCAGTTTTATGTGATGTCACATACAAATCTTGTTATATGATTCTTTTAATGTTTCTCAGGATGTTTTACATTATTAGATCTTGACCAAGAAATATTTATGTGAAATGGCTCTAAGCCAATAATATGCCTTTTGTTTAATAAAAATGCACTATGAATAGTTTAAAAAATGTCTGTGTTTAATGATGAATAAAACACTGGATGTTTCTTTCTATGGCAAAGTTGCTGTCTAGCTTGAGGTGCTAACAAAGACTAAACTTTATGCTCTCTGCTAAGCCTGGAACTGGAAACACCAGAGAAATTCCATGTGCAAGGGGTTTCAGAGCAGGACATAGAAAATGGCTCAGTGTGTAAACAAAGTAATAAGAGCAAAAGACCCAAAGAATATTCAGGATGACCAAGGATATTTACTTACAGGTTGATTAAATTGAGGTTATTGTGTTTGTCTTGGTGCTTTGTGCCTTACCCTTTTTCCTGGGGGTGCATTCCCCATGGACAGGACAGCTGGCTCCATGTGAGGCAGCTCCTGGATGGCATCATTTTAGAGCTGGCTTTTTGCTTTACTATGGCAGTGCTAAGCTGTTCAAGAAACAGCCTTCAAGTTGGTCCAGTCTTCCCAGTTGCAAGTGTCAGCAAGGAGCAAGGTGAATAATAGCAGGAAATAGCTGCTTCAGCCAAACAAGTTCAATCTACTTGTGCTCATATGTCAGCGCCAAGGTGGAGTGAGGTGAGAGTCAAGGTAAAATTTAAGGTGAAATGTTGAGCAGCTTTCACTCTAGCTTTTACCTCATTTGAATTTTGGGAGTGCAGGCCACTTAATCACAAAAAATTCTTTTTTGAATCTCCCCTGCTTAACTTTTCCGGTTAAAAAATTACAAAGTGCTAGGTCCTGCTAGCCTTAGGGACAAACTTCTTCACATCTCAGAGCTCTTCTATCACAAAAGTAATTTCTGAGTCAGTGGGACTTCTTCAGCAAGCAATGAATACTCATTTACACAATTCTTGCTGAGATAAGATGTTTATATATGTTTGTCTAGCAGCATTAGTGGTTTGCTTGGCAAAGTTTTGGTGGTGGAGGTCTACAGTAGTGGTTTCTCTGAGAAGATGACAGAAGCTTTCCTTATGTGTGAAAGAGCCAATGACATCTGGCTCCAAGATGGACAAGCTGTCAGCTAAGCCTGAGCCCGCAGAGATGCTGGTAGCCCCACTGGAATAACCTATTTAAGAAGGGGGAAAAGTGACTGTGGAAGAGCAAATCTCAGCCTAAGAGAGGAGTGAGACTGTGAGAGAAAAAGCTCTGCAGACGCCAAGTGAAGAGGGAGGAGGAGGAGATGCTCAAGAAATCTCAGTTATGGATTTCAGGCTACTATTAAACTCTTAAAGCTGCATGATTCCAAACAGAAGGGGAAGAAGATTCTAGCTTGATTTCTACTTGATTCCTACACATGTGTTGTGTACATTTTCTATGTATAAAACATGATAGATCATGAACCCAAGATCCAATCAGATCCATAGGTTAAATTTTTAAAATCTGGAACTCTACAGATTTGGGTTAAACACACACACACACACACATATATGCACATAAAAGCATCAGTTAAACAACTGACCAATGTTTTCTCAGCTGGGAACTGTCCAGGGCATGTGGGACAGATATACAGCCAGAAAGAGAAGGCAGGGGGTAAGAAGAATAAAACACACATCATTCCTTCTTGTCTTGAAGCGTGGTTCCTCCCCAAAGTCTGCTTCGGATGAGGGCCAGGGCAAAAAGCTGGGTGGTAGTTGAGGGTGTAGCTGGGAAAACTATCTCTGTATTTCTATTAGGTGAGAGGGAAAAGAAAAATCTTTTGGAGTGGGACAAAACAAGATATTTGAAAGGATAAGGTTGATAGGAGAGAAAGAAACAACAGAAGAGTACCTGAGCTTAACAAGTTGGCCAGTGACATCAGTCGTTCCAGCAGAGAGTCATAGTCTTCACTGCCTACTTTATTTTCCTGTTGGGATCTTTTCAAAACAGGGTCCATATCTCCTTGGAGTTTTCTTTTCTCATCAGATTTCTCTGTAACTATTTGTAACTAAGGTGTTCTGACAAGAGTTGTTTCTGAAGGACTTGTAGCTTGGCCAGCTGTCCCCTGTTTCATGCCAGAGGAGAACTGGTTGCCTCAAATCTTTCCAGACCTCATTTCCGAAGCTCTAGTTGCAATGTCTGAAAAGAAACTAGAGTGAGGCTTGGTGCTCCTGGATACCTTTTCATATTATACGTAAACCTGAAAAGCTGTTTCCTGTCAAAAACTCAGATAAAGATAATTCCATCATCTGCATCCTACTAAACCCTCCAGTGTTATCTTTCGGAACACTTATTTATCACAGGAACAGTAGGGAGCTCTGGCTCAGTGTAAGATTTTATAGCACTTGAAAGGACACTTAATCAGAGGCTCATTTGTAATTTAATTTTATTATACTTAAAGATACTATAAATACAAATTTAGGGACTGAGGCTGCAAGTCTTTATTCATGCAAATAGCCCTATTGCACTCAGAAAGACTATTTCAGTGATTACAGAATAAGCTCTTAGGTTATTGGGAAGCTACACAGCTGTTAATCAGACAATATAATTTTCATAATAGTTATTCAGAAAAAGGATCTATAGCCATAGCAAGAGGAAAGGAAAGAATATTGAAAGGGAAGGTATGTATGAGAAAAATTGCAATCACATAATAAAAGCATTTATTATATTACAGCCTATAAATAAACTCTGGTGTATGTTAATTGTCCTTCACATGCAAATCTACCTTAGAATTTATTTTTATTTTTGAAAAAAGAATACCTATTCAGATTCAAGAAGTCTACTTCTGTTTAATCATCTATAAGAGGAACTCTCTTAATTTTGTTCAGGATATAGAAATTTATTTTTAGTTCTTGCCTGTCAGTAAAACTCTGTCTGTGTTAAAAAGTTACTGTGGCACCAGTGACAATCTTTGTATCTGGCATGATTACAGCGCCAGATTTGATAACTGGCACAATTACAGTAGCAGAGGCTGTTCTGATATAGAAAGTACTCAGATATGTAGCTTTTGGATAAATGTTCTGTAAGTTGTGTCTTTAGCACAGTGGGTGAATTGGTTAGTGATGTTTCAATAATTCCTTTCTTAACACATTAAAAATAAAATTGTTTCCTTTACCATAATTTGGTCTTTTTAATATAAAATACATTCAAGACTAGAATGTATATTAATTTGATTTATTTTTAGGTGTACAGAAGCTAGATACATGTACATAACCACTTATACTGGGAAACTACAGGAGATGGAAGGTGGGTCTTACCACCGGCATGCACTCGCAGGACCACAGGAGGGTCTGAGTTGGAAGGAACCCACAAGAATCATTGAGTCCAGCTCTTAATGAATGGCCCATACAGGGATCAAACTCACAACCTTGGTGTTATTAGAACCATGCTTCAACCAGCTGAGCTAATCCCAGGCTCATATGTCCAGCTCCCAGGCAACATTCGTGCACTGCTGGGGGCCAGACTAAGCCAGATATCATTCCAAAAGAAGTTTAGGTGCAGCTCTCCTTCTTTGGCCAACAGGCTGTTGTACGTTATTGAATGGAGGACTTAAAACCATGCCCTGCTGATTTGGCTCAGGCCACAAAACAGTGCGTTTCTTTTTTTTATATTAATATGCATGTAGTCTTAGCCTCCTCACCCAGTGCCTCTCTCATCTCAATAGAAAACATAGGCATTGCCAGTAGGTTCAAACTAACTTAATATCTTAATTAGAATGATTACATGACCTGTGGACTTCAGAAGGATCTGTATTGATTAAGTTAGAGCTGGTGTTACCTTAGTCAAAGTTCAGTGAGTTAAATTTTAGGCTGGATCTGTCATGGAGGCAACTGTGAAGGAAGAACATTTTCCAGCTGAAATCTCAGTAGCAGCAACCCAGAAACTGAAGAATGAATGTGAGAAAAGGGCCAAAGACATTCATGCTCCAGTGTGCCGCACAGGGACTGCAAGGTTTCATGGGAAGCTGTGAGGTATTTGAAATCTGAGAGGTAATAAATAGGCTTGGAGGAAATCAAAATAAGTAACTAAATATGTGTAGATAATTGTATATTATCGGGGCATTCTCTTACAGAGTAAGTAGTCTATTTAAAATATTATTTGGATATATTTTTATGAGGTTTTACCAGCAACTCACTTGCAATATTTTTAAACATGAATGATATTATGTGTTAGGTGAGGTATAGCTTTTGAAAAAGTAAAATGTGATATATCATTTCAGACTCTTGCCATTTTGCAGTGTTTGAAGTGGACTGTTGTGTGACTGTAAAAGGTAGAAAATGTTCATTTTTCCAATGGGATATTGAACTTGCTTCTTACTTTTAAATGCCCCAAATATCACACTACTGAGGCACTGAACGCAACAAATCACATTTCATCTGCACTACATTATCTTTAATATATCCATGCATGGCTCCAACACCACATCTAGAGGACTCCCATCACATGTGATTCCTGTTCTTTGTGCACTCTCTCTAGGGCTATTCCTTTCTGAATCCATATTTCATATGTCAGACTTAAAGGACAGACTTCTCAAATCACCTGACAACAGTGAATGACTGCTATGTAAGCATATAGCTTGTAATTCATGCAAAACTGTCTTTGTGGTGACAGCAAATCTTTATGTGTCCTTCCTGAAGGAGCGTTGTTGACATGGAACCATCAAGATTTGTGGACAAGCCTGTGTGCAGTGATTGACAAAGTGCTTGTGCTGCTATTAGTAAATGTAGCTCCTCAATGGCTGCACAGGTACTATCAGAAATGCATTAATTCCCTGACATATTGCTGCCCGCTCTTAAAGCTGTGACGTGCCTGACAGTTGTAGGACGGCAACTGAGCTCTTTCCTCCCCAAATAATATAGTTAAGAGTTGTTCCTCATAAACATCACTCACCCCCAAGCTAAGGGCAGCAAGAGGACATCTTGCACAATGTGGAAAGTGATCACAATGTTTTGGGTTCACCACAGAACTTGTGCTCCTTGGATAGGAGTCCAAAGGAGACAGTACAATACAATCCTTGATATCCACGTGCTTAACTGAGCAATGGAGCCTTCTGCTCTTATGGCTGTGAACCCACAGTGCACACTGTTAATCCAAGAGGCGACTTCTTCCATAAGATACTTATCTGAAGGCGTCTGTAGCAGTCACAATTCTGTGTTTTCATAGAAGCTGAAAAGAATCCGGGGTCCTTTAAAAATGCTTTATAGGAAGAAAAATTAATAAGTGTAAGAGTTCTACACCTGCTACCCATGTACTCAGCAGAAATGAAGATGGCAGATACTCTGTTGGAACACCTGAATTAACTCCTTTGAGATATAAGGACTTGTTCATAGCTGATTCCTACATTTAACATAATTATGAATTACTAGGGCTTTTAACCAATGGTTGGAAGTTTAAATCATATGCATTGAAACTAGAAAGCAGACAAAGTTTTTAACAGGGAAAGTGGCTGAATAATAAATCAATAGAGTACCTGACTGCTGCACGAACTTCTCAATTTTCTAGTAGATGCTGCATATCTGAATTTTCAAAGCAAGGCTTTTTTTTTTTTTAAACCGTGATTCAGAAGTTACTGAGCTTTTGTAGTCAAATAACAGGTTTCTCATATTTTGCAATAGGTTGCTATATATAGATTTATGTTTCTGCAAATACTATATATGGTCTGAAAATCATCTTTAAACAGCCTGATTTAGCCTTGCTGACTACTAGCACTTTTTAGACTGCAGTTACCACCTGCTGTCCTAGCTCTAAAATTAATTCATAGAAGATGCCTATCTTATGGCCAGTTTGGATAATCTAAATTATTCTTTATGATATCGTTATCTGGGAATATTAGTGTTGAGAACAGAAAGACTAGAATAACATTCAAGATATAATCAAAAAGTAGTTGTCAAATAGCCTTCTTTCCAAGAAAACTCGGTGCTAATTAAGGATACCTTTGTGTAAATGTTAACAATTTTCTTTATCCCTGAGCTAATGGATTTGATCCTCTTGAAAGATAGATGAACAACTATGAAAAGGACATCTGAATATACAGAATATGAAAAGCTCTATAGAGACTTGGAAAATGGATCAGTTGGAAAGGAAATTGATTTGGACAAGTGAACAAGGGTTCCTGATGGTTACGAGGTACTGAAAAATAAACAGACATTCTTTAGGGTGAACGAGCTGCTTTCATTCTTGAAGAGTTCCCATGCAGAATCAGCGCAAAGCAGAAACCGTGCTGTAAACAGGAATAAAAATTGTCACTGTTCTTTCAGTTTGCAGCTCAAACTCTGTTTACTTCCTGAGGAATATTTTAAATGTAATTACTTTTTTTCTCAGAAATCTTGTGGGGTTTTTTAAGAATGCTGTTGTAGGAATAATTTCATATAAATATTCTCCAAAAAATAGAGAGACAAATAAATCTTTAGGATAGGTAATGAAATTTAAAAACAATTTTTAGTTTCATATTATTCTTGGCTTCAGGTCAGGGCTATAAGTGAAGGTGTGAATTACATCGTTGACAGATGAGAACCTAAAAGACAAATGTGGGTGGTTACAAGACCAAGCTCATGATCGTAAAAATAGTTTCATGACTAGTATCTTGAGTGCCTGTACAACAGTGGGTGGACAGACACACACCATTCCAGATCCACCATTACATCATGCAGATCAGTTAACTATGTTTTCCATTTGTTTGGGTTTGAGATCTAAGCATTTCTTCTGAAATATGAAGCCTCCTTCTAAAAATCTGTACATATGTTTATCAGTTTTGAGCTGAAGAGTCTAAATTATGCCATCATTTGATGTTTTGAACACCCACTATAATTTATATTTTAAAAAGGTTATTATACTTTATATGTGGTTTTCTATGTATTTTGTGCTAGAAGCATAAGAAAATATCCCCATACACAAATAAAAGAAACTTCATTGATATAACAACACATAGGACAAGCCTATGAATCTTTCTATAAATCATAGTACCTCAAAGCACTTTACAAATGCCAATACAGCTTTGTAGAGCATATCAGAAATTTGCAATTTACCATCTCATTTTACAGATAGGAAGATGGGGCAGTTGTGACTCATGAGCTGTAGTGCATTTAAATGCAGCAGCTCTGGATACTCACCAGTGATCTGTCCTGATACACAATGAGAAGTGAATACAAACAGGGAGTGCTGGTGACCATGGGATCGATGCCTCTGCTTCTGCCTGGTGCCTGCACAAAGTGGCAGCAACAGAAACCATGCACATGAGTGAGGGCTGAGACAAGATAGAGGAAGCTCGAGTAGATCACCTCCTATGGATAATTGAAGAATTGGGAATGTTTTTTTAGAAACACACTCCACTAAACTGTGCCCCAGGCTGTCAACACAAATAATTCTACCTCTTTCTCCTAACTGAGTGTGAAGTCCAGATTATATGAAGATCATTTTCCTATTCCTTGATCACACCATCTTCCTGAGGACAATACAAATTTCAGTTGCATTGATCTGAAACAGACAAAGGTAACATATTTTAATAATTAACTTAGATTCTAAGACAACTATGACCTCTACAGCTAGGTCTTCATATCAGGAGTTTCATCATAACACTCAGCAGCAAGTATGTTGTCCTACACTTTGGCACCACTGATTTTGTACTCTGAAACACATTTCAGTTTATCAGTTTAGGGAACTGTGTGTCATCTTTCTTTACTAGTGAAGTAAAGAAATGGTGGGAGCAGACATATAGTCTTTTAATTTTATGTTTTTGTGGTTGTTTTGGTTTTTTTTTTCTGAAAAGGAAAACAATGTTTGAAGCATGAAAGTTCTCTAAAGATTATTCCAGTATGACAAATATTTTTGCTGGTGGTATAACTTGTATGTACTGAGAAAACAGGTTCACCAAAGCAGTTAATTTCTGTTCACCAAAGCAGTTAATTTCTAACTACTTTATTAGTGATATGGGGTAAATAACTAAGAAAATTCAGACGTTAAAGCAAAAACGCTTTTAAAGAATCATACCACGTGATTGTACCATGCTGGAACTGCCTAACTGAAGAAGCAACAGGAAAACAAAATCCCAGAAGTTTTGTGTTAGAAATCACAGATTACATTCTTTAGAACAAAGTGGTTCAAGTTTAAATCAAAATTATGTTTTTTTTCAGGCCTTTCTCATTTTATTTATGGTCATTCTCTGACCATTTCTCCTAATTCTGTATTCTGTTTACATATTTAGTTAGGTGAAAAATATTTCTTGTCCTAAACTGCTGTGCAGCACTGTTTTATGGCAGAGAACAGATGGGTTCTCCAGTCTTCACTTCCTTCTTTCACTGAGTTATTATGACCTAAGTTAACTAATATTTTTAAGGCAGTATAAGATAATTTCAGGAGAGTTACATAGCTAGCACAGAAATAAAACACTGGATGGATCCATCACATTTGCAGGAGTTCAGAACATTGTTGTGGGTGTGATGAGCACAGTTTGTGACTAGCAACAGTGATGAGCATTTCCAAAGGACAATTTATCCTCCATATCTCAGAGACCAAATTTAGGACAGGATGTGTCATAAGATTACCTCCTCATTTCAACCTACATCTTATCATTTATTGTAGGAATAACATATGAAAATATCTTAGAGTAGCCTGAATTTCTCAATAGCTAATGTTAGATGAAAGAATATGATGCTATGATCTAAATCTCCATCTTTTGAGTGATTTCAATGGAGCATCACAGAACTGTAGAATCTGAAGTTTTTATCTAGGAGGAGAAAAAGTTTAAACTAAAAATGGAAATTCACTTGGAAATGGCAAGTTACAGTTTAACAGAAATCTAAAGGAGGATAAAAATACTTTGAATCAGTACATTAGCATAAGAGGAATTGATCAGTTAGCCATCAGGTGGTAAGATGAAAGGTATATACTGAATTTCGGGCTTTGGAATAAAAATCAAACACTCTATTTGTAAGCATTTAGAAGGTAATAAAACAGTAATTAACAGCCAACACAGATTTGTTAAGAACAATCATGTTGAAACAATACAACTTCCAGCTATTCCTTGGGGAAGAGACATAAGTGAAATATGTACTTTTTCTTGGTTGTTAAACAGTTTTTGATGATGTCATAGTCATAATTAAACGAGCTTAAATATGGTATAGATAAAACTATTTAAATTGGGTGGACAGAAAAGAAAGTATGGTTTGGGCAGTTTGCTACCAAAGAATTCAAGAAAATAGGTCAGGTAGATATCTGTTCTGAGTCTCATACCACTCTTTTTTAGCAATAATTGGGAGTACATCTATTTAATGATAACAGACTGAAAGATACAAGTACTTTGGAGAGCAGGGATATAATTCAAAATGACCAAGTCAAGCTTTATAAATGTTTGAAAAATAGAAAAAAACTTATTAAGAAAGAGAACAAGGTACTACATTTAGTAAGAATTATCTGCACCTGCAACATGTGGAATGATTGTCCAGATAGTTCTGCAGAATACACTCTGGGAGAAAATCTAATTCTTTAACTGCTCATCAGTCGTGTCACATGTTTTTAAACCCCAATATTTTTCTGTGATACAGAAATAAATAACTCAGTTATATAAAATAAAATAAAATANAAATAAAATAAAATAAAATAAAATAAAATAAAATAAAATAAAATAAAATAAAATAATCCTTTCCATGCCCCAAATGGCCTTAGGCATGATTCAAAGAACTGTGGGAGCTATCAGAAGCTTAGAAAAGACATGATACAAAAAGGAATGGGTCGTAAGTCTTGCAATAGACAAATAAGAATAAAATTGACTAGGGAAATCTGTTGTCTGTACCCACAGGGATTGAAAGGTGAAAAATGTATTTGAGTAGCAGGAGGATTTTAGATTATGTGTCTACAAGGAAGGAAAGTCCGAAACCTCATCTCTGGATAGGCTGTTCTGGTGTTTGGTCACCTGCAGAATAGCAATTTTTTTCTTTTTCTTTTAAGTGGCATTTCCTGCATTTTGGTTTGTGCGGTTTGACCTTCTCCTAGATGCTTAATGTCTTTTCACTAAATATTTAAGTCTATATTTTTGTCCATCAATTATACTATTTTTGAAGTAAAGTCAGTATCTCTAGTCCTGGGACAAGAGGTGAGCAACCAAGGAGAGACAGTAGACAGAAATGTATGATTTTATAATAACTATCCATCAAAAATTCTATTCCACATAGTAAAATTAAAATTGTTTTATGACATTTTAGTCCCATCTTTCCATTTAAAGCCACTGAAAACCCAATAAGCTTTCATTTTTACCAAATTTATACTTTAATATTTATTTTATTTGTGTGTATGAAAACTTTGTAATAACTCAAACTGAAAGTATAGTTATATTTTTTATATTTTTTACATGAAGAAATAATCACTATCTTGTTGTCAAATAAAGACTCTTGAAATGTGCATTTACCCATTGATAATAAAGTTTATATTTATATTTTCTTCTTCTTAAATAATGTTCAACCAAAAAATCCATTAAGATCTTCTTTTTAGACTGAAGTAAAAGGTGAGCATATACAAAAATGTTAATTCCTGTTATCATTCCCATTCTTCATTTAAAATGAATCAAAACTTTAAAACTGTAAAACTTCATATGTTCAATACTTTGATTAAAAATTGAATAAATATTGAAGCTTGTTTATAATCAATGAATAAATGGTCTTTAAAATTTATACATTTTAGAATATATTTTATGATTACCTTAATTGTTTTAAATACTGAATATTTTATGATGCAGTTTTATTATGGGACCAGTAGAATAAAAAAACATTCAATGTATTCATTTTTACTGCCAAAGAGTGTCTGATTTGAATCAAACTGAAACTGAAATATTAAATATCTGAATTTGTAAGACATTCCCAAGCTAAGTGATAAATTAACGTAATTTCAATTTAAGGCAAGACCACATGACTGAATTATCTTAATAGTAAATTGAAAGCAATTCAGACATCCTTCTTTACACCTCTTTTATTATCTGTTTCTCAAGCCCTTAAGAAATCCCTTTTTTCATTGAAAAGTAGATTCTTCCTTTCTGTTTTTAAAAACCTGTTTAGAAAACAGAAGGATTTGATTCTTAGAGGGAACTTGGCAACAAATTCCTTGTTAGGTTGCTTACAGTTTACTTCTCTGATTAAACCTCCTTGAACAAACTGCAAGCATACTCTTAACATGGGCTGTTAATTGAGAATGCAAATCATTTCCACATTCCTTATCTTTGCCTCATAATTCCACCCCCTTTCCATTAATTTCTGTAAGGGGGATTTTTTTACAATTATTAAGCCACATGATGGTTTCTGTCACAGCTAGTTGTAACACCTTGCCTATTTGAACACATTTTTTTTAATCTGATGAAGGGGGGCTGATTAGGCAAGATTTGGTGCCTCAGAGCTTTGCTGGATCTAATCCCATGTGAATGTTAATGATTTATGAAATAATATACTGTCTTGCATACAGAAGGCCTGCAGAATGCTTAAACTGTTCAAAGATTTAGACAGGTTTAAGTGGTTTATGTACTGCTTTTTAAAAGTACAGGAGTCCTTTGCCTCACTTGGATGTATAGTCATGTACTTTAAGTCGTGATGTTCAAGATGTGAGTCATAGATTTACTCTCACCTTTGAAGTACAGAGTTATTAGACTGTGAGCTTCCCAAAAGGAGGAAAAGAATAAAAATTATAGAACACTTGTACCTGAAATTAGATCTGTTCATCTAATGCATCCTTGAATAATTTATTTCGCAAAAAATGGTGAAATTCATCAGATAATCTGATCTGCAATGAATAACTCAATTACCTTGACATGGCATTGCATGCTGCTCCAGTTCTTATAGTGAGGCTACAGGAGAAAAAAAGCATAACTACCCACTTGCCTGACCTGCAGGAAGGAATGAATTTTGAATTTTTCCTTCAGGAAAGGTGGTTACATATCTGGAACAATTGCTCTGTATATCAGAGTAATAAAGTTTTCAGATGACTTCATCCCATTTGACTTCTGCATACTACTACAGTAAAGACAACTTCTCTGATGAGAAAGCTGACACCTCTTATCACTAGTGGGCGTCTAACTCAGCAGCAGAAGCAGATGGAGTCAGGGAAATCACAGCATCTGTCACATAGACAGCTATGAAATGCATAAACACTTACTGTGAAGGTGAAAACTGGCAGATTAGCCTTCTGGTTGTAGTATAAAACCGTGAGGTCTGGGCTCCAAAACTAGCTCCTGGATGGATCACGCTCACAGGTAAGTCACCAGTTTTCACACCTACATCTGCATTCATCCTGCTCTAGGCTGGGCTGAGCACAAGACAGCCAATTAGCTGTGGTGAGAGTAGAGAGCTGTTGGGAAGGTGGGCAGATAATGCTGACAAGTCTAAAGAGCAGCAGGAGGGATGCTCTGGTGTGCTGGAAGATGGAGACTTTCTAGAAAGCACTTTTTGGAAATTACCAACACTAACGGCTTTTGGTCATGTTACTGTTAATGTAATTTCTAAGCTTTTCCAGAAGCAAGAGATGTTGAGAAGGGAACAGACACTGTAGGAATCATATCACAGTGGACCACATGGCAGGAAAAAATGATGTCTACATCTGGCTCGAAGTGCCTAAATATTCTGCCAAGATCTGTGAATGAGATATCTGTCAAACAAGATATGAGTTTGTTTTTAAAATGCTCCTGATGCATACTATTTCATGACCTGACAGAACTCATGAATTTCAGTGTTTTGATGCACTGGGATAGAATGCTTTCTACTGAACATGGGCAGGTAATAGTGGAAAAAAAAACCAATTAAAAGAGGACAGAATCAATATAACTGCCCAAATTAGGTACGAGAAATTGTGAGATGAGAAAGGATAAAAAAAAATTTAAAAACCTCAAACCACACTAAAACCAACAAACCTACAATAACAGCAAAACAAAACAAAAACCCCAACAACCCAACTGCCCTTTCCCCCCCAAAAAAGAAATATATCAGAAGGACGTTTGAAATCACAACCACTTCAGGGCCTTGTCTGCAAATAAGCCAAGCTCTATAGGAAAAAGTCACTCAGTTTGGCTGAGGTGGGACAATTAGCTTCCAGGTGTCCACACTAATAAGCCAGATTTAAAAACTGGAGAATGACTAGGTATTCAGCTGAATCATTTCATTTTTTCACTTAGGTAACGGGTAAGCTATTTGCTTGAGAAGTCAAAGGAAACTGGGAACTTGACAAACAAAATGTTAACTATCAAGTGCTGTATGTAATTAAACTTACTTTATAGATTTATACACTTGCATATAATTCACTGTTGTTGAAAAAAAGTGTCTTTCTCATAAAGAGCTAGAGTACTGAAACCAGTGTGGTTTATGTCATGGCAGAACCTACAATGTCCACTTCTATAGCCAACAGTCCTGTTGTGAGACAATGAGTGTGGTATGATAAAAACAACTGTGAGTATTTAATAGTCCTTTGTCATTCCATCCCACAATTCAAAAATGGCTTTCAGCTGTGTGTACAGCAGCATAAACCTTGGACGCAGCCAGTTTTCTGCCTATTTGACGCATTGCTAAAAAAAAAANAAAAAAAAAAAAGAAAACAAAATATTTTAAAAGGAAAAATCAGAAAGAGCTTGATGAGTTTTCTCTGCTTTAAACCCTTGGAATAATTGAAACTGTAGTATTTATAGAAAATTCAGGGTAATGGAGTGAGGAATCAAATATCTGACAGTCGCTACCATGCTCTCCAGTTATTTTTCATGGAATTATCTGAGGTATTACCTCCATGCAAAATGGGAACTGGGAATCACTGGCTTTCTCGTAAGATTCCATAATGTCAGATCTGTGAAATAATTGAGTTTACAGCTTGTTGGCATCCAATCTTGCACTCTATCAGTTGCTATTTAGTCTCTTCTTTAAGTAATACTTCTCATTTTTTTATTTCTCTAAGCTGTGATTGAGGGTAGGTATACACCAGTGAAGTAACCCAAAATAGGGAATCTCAAGGCAGAAGATTGGAGAGGAAGCCTCAGGGCAGCAATGTACAAATGAAGGACTGTTCTGCAAAGAGATTACCTTGCCTCAGAACTGAATTCCCTTGCACAGAAATGAAGTAAAGTTTCTTGTTTTAAGGCAGATTTATCTCAGCTCTGAAGTCTTCATTATGTAACTGGAACTGCTTTTTTAAATTAGCTGGGATTTCTCCATACCTTCCTATTTATATGCTTAGCCCTTATTTTACCAATTATATTTCTCTTTTCAAAGATATCCTGTTAGTTAATTAATAATTTTGTATCCACTTCTAAAAGGTCAGTCTGAAGTTACATAAAAAGTACTTCATAGTTGTATTTAACTGTGCTTAAACAAAATATGTTATCAATATTCCTTGTAAATGTTATTTCTGCATTAATGACAGGGTGAAAATCATCACTTTTTGCTTCTAGCAAATTAGATTTTTATTCAAAATACATATATTCTGGTCATTCATTCTTCACTCACAAATATAATGGGATACAGAGGTAAAACCTACATTACATAAAATCAGAAATATTTTTTTGTTTGGATGATCTTTCTAGACTGAAAGGTCATTACATTTAGGTATTGCTTATCGTCCTTTACAGCATTTTGATAATTAACTGTTGATGAAAAATTGTGTGAAACCTGAACCATCTGAATTATTGACTGCTGAAAGAGCTGATACGGTTTTCTTGGAACAAGTACCCTCTGCTTGTAAGTCTGCCAGAACCTGAAATAATTAAGTAGAAATATAGTGTCTTCACTAAAAGATGAACTATAATTGAGTAAAGATCTGTTAGGAGATGCTAAAAATATTGATATAGCTTTACATTTAAACCTGACAGTTTCTTTCCTGATATCTAAAATTATGAAAGCTGCATAAGACTACTAAGAGCACTTGTCACATATAAGAACTGTTACTGAGCATCGTGGTTGCCTTATAGCAATCCTTACCCAATGAATTTTGCTTTTTACTTGGTAGAATTACTTAGCACACCTTGCAATGCACTCAGTGGGAATATGGCAAGTTAAATCCAGTGGAAGGGCAGTTTGTTAATGAACTGTATAATCCTCCTTCTGATCCATCATGTCTTCTGATTTGGCACTTGAGTGCTAAAAGCATTTGGTTTTGGCTAAAATAGAATTATTCTTCTTCTAATAGCTCTGCCATGTTTGGAATTTAATATGACGATAAGGTTGATAATACTCTGATACTGTAGTTGTTGCTAAGTAGTGCTTAAATCTTATTTAAATCAAGGACTTTCCAGTGTCTCATGCTTTGCCATTGAGGAGCTGCACAAGAAGCTGGAGGGAGCATGGCCAGGACTGCTGATCCAAACTGGCCAAAGGGATATTCTGCACCACAGAAGGTTATGCCTAGTGTATAAACTGGGTAGAGTTGGCTGGGAGGGACCAATTGTTGCTCAGGGAAGGAGTAGACATTGGTCAGTCGGTGATGAACAATTGTGTCACCATCATTTTCCTGACTTAGGTTAGTACATCACCATGATCATCATTGTCATCATCATTGTCATCATCATTGTCATCATTATCATCATGATGTTATAATTTGTGGTTTATATTTGACTTTATTTTTCAATATTTCTACTCTTCGTATCTAAACCCACAAGTTTAACTTTTCTTCTGATTCTCCTCTCCACTAGGTGAGGAAAGGGGCAAGTGTAAGTGGTTGCATGGGATGTAGCTGCTGGCTGGTGCTAAACCACAAAAGTCATTATCTGAAGACTCTGGTGTTTTCACATTCTTCTTTAGAACTTATGTGTTAGTTTTTAAGTCCAGTTCTCTTTTTGTAACATCACAGCATACTCAAGTGTGGCAGAACGTGGAAAAGTTCCCCAAGCTAGGAAAGCAAAAGATGTGTAGCCAGGTATCTGAAACAAAATTTGATTCTATGAGTCATTTGGCACACTGAAAACAACTTAAACTTCTGAAATACCCCCAAGTCCCTAATTGCTGCCCACAGTCCCTTCCTTAGGGGGAACCACAGAATGGTTGAGGCGGTAAAGGACATTTGGAGGATGCTGGAGATCATCTTCTTTCCTGGGCAAAAGAATCCTTTCCTAACCATTCAATTCTCTCTCTAAACTCATGGTGCCTCCTCATGTGATCTGAGATTTCTGACATTTGTTTTTTTGAATATCGTGGATGCTTCATTCCTGTAAATGTGTACTCATTGTTGTCTATGCCTCATTGAGACCAGAGACTAAAAAGAGTGGTGAAGATGTGCTATCAGAGCCCATTTGAAAAGACCAGGTATTTTGGAACAATTTCTGTTTTTATGGGTGTGATTGGCATCTTCTGTATAATATGCTGGAAAGGGAAGTAGAATATTTAAGATGTATGCCTTTTTTTTCACTGACAAATTTGTTACAGTAGTTAAAATACCCAAATTATCAGAAACAAAATTAAAATTATTATCAATTTTCTCATGTTTTCATCTGACTGGTAAGATTTTATATTTACATTAGAAATATCACCTCTCCCTCTTTCCCTGTTCTAGCGCAATTTGAGATTTTTCTCTGAGGTGGAGAACTTTGCTAGGTTGCATACATTTTCCCAGTTAAATGACAGTAAGCGGAGCACAGTGAATAACACTCTTCCATTTCATTGTCAATATGTCTGTTTGTGCCACAATGATTTGAAAATGAAACATAATTTCAAAAGGTGAAAATTTCCACCTCCACTGAGAGAGAGTAAATGTAAAACTTTTATAATTAGTTAATTTTATATTCTGATAATATGCTTTATTAAAAAAAAAAACAAAAAAAACCAAAACAAAGAAAAACAAAACAAAAGCAAACCCTAAAAAGGAAAATATTTCCCTATTATTGTTTTTAATTAGGACTTCTAATTTTGTAGTTGAACAAACAAAGTAGACTATAATTTTGTCTAGGTAGAAGCTAAAATGCTATATCAGGAAATGACCACTCTCAGCCTGCCTAATTCTCCTGCTCTTTCCCAGAACACTGATTACTGGACATTACTTGAAACAGCTTTCTGAGTTATATACCCTTTTCATTTGACCAGCTTAGCAATTATTGATTCCTATTTATTTTCTGTTAATATGAGATTTTTGCACATACCTAGAATGCAATGCAGCCTTCATACTATTTGCTGAAGGAAATTATACTATTGCAAATGCATTTAGGATGACAATAAAGGTATTTTAAGCTGATGATACTTTGCACATATAACTCTTGCTAACAGAGCAGAAATTAACGGAGAGAAGATAAGCCAATTTGTAAACCTCACCCTCATGCATGTGAGCCATTACTCACATGAACGATCACTGAGTTTTCACTCTCACTGCATCAGAGAATTGCTTGTGGAAACTCATTATTTTGTAATCAGAAGACAGGGGCAGAGGGTAAACTTGTGCTATAAGCATACCCTTGGTGTGAGATTCATCATGTGCCAATATATGGAAATCCTCATACAATCTTACCTCAGTACAGAATTATTTTCAGATGGCATTTAGCCACAATGAACAGAGTCTGTTTGACTTACTTGAGGCATTAAAGATCATATTGTAATTCCTGCTGAGTATTTCTGTGAATCTCTAAGCATATGGCTTTGTGGTTGTGTTGGAAATTTTCGAGAAATGTGGAGGTGTGTATTTGAAGTTGGAAGATGACCCACAACACAGTGTCGTACAGTAACAGGGCGCTATGTGTTTTTCTGTAATGTGCATGAAAATTAATAGTTTTATCTTTTTGTACTGGCTAACTGATTAGAAAAATGTGTGTCAGAAAAATTTTCTCAGCCAGATATCTGTTAACCCCTCTCTCTTGAAACCCTCTTTTAATGACATTTACAAGGATATTTGTGGAACAAAATGTAGCACGTGTATTTTCATGTTGGGTTTTGGGGGTGGGAAATACAGCTCATTGCTACAAATATTTTTTTTTCTCCTCTAAATCTCAGGCAGTGTGATCTTAAATGGCTCCAAAACAGACATTTTGTGCTGGGGTGAAGGTCAAGAGAAGAATGCAAGTGAGCAGGGGAAATAAGAAGGGACAGGATATTTCTGGATAAGCTGAGGGAGCAGTGCCTGCTAAATGTAAAAGATCTATGGGAAATCAAGTCCTGATTGTGGGATATCTGTGAAAGGATTAGTTCCCATCCTTCCTTTACTCCTGGCAGGTGAAACTCAAGAGCTTTCCTGCTAATGGCTTCTCTGGCATTTAACTTAAGTGACTGTCCCTAGGCTCACTCCTTCTTCAAGCTGACAGCCTCTCAACCTGCTTAGTACCAGCCATGCTGCATTCATGAGGAGACACTCCTGGGGCCTTGTAACCTGCTATGTAAGCTCTGTTCCTATTCCTGCTGTTCTCAGGGCCTCACTGCTTCCCTCTCTGTTTCTACATTTCCCTCCAAGCAATGCAGCAGAAAGAGCTTTTGACTAATTTCATTAAAGCTATTGAAATAACATAGAGAAATTCAAATAAAAGTAGGCAAATCACAGCAAAAAAGGTTCTCCTCCCTTAAAGACAGTATTCTATTTTTATTAATAGACTTAGCATATTTTGTCTAGAAACATTGATGATATTCAAATAGAAAAAGGATGGGCTTACCTAGGTGCAAAGAAAATAGCATACCTTTATTAATAAGCAACCATTGGGTGCTTTAAACTAGTGCTGTCTCAGAGGAGGTCAGCTTACAGTCACAACAGCTACTTTAGTCTCTGTCCTGGAAACAGCTTTGTACCCCTCATATTGCATTGTAATGCCAGAACTTCTTTTCTTCCAGTATGCTAAAAAAGGACTTTTTAACTTCATGAATCATTCACGTTACAGAGCAATTATTAATGTAAGTCAGTTCATAATAGTCTGTGCTTACACTAAGTCAGAAAGGTATATTTAATTCTTCCTGTGACCTGTTCAGTGCTGTCCTTGCAGCGTTCAGTCTTACAGGACACCCTGCTCATTTGGACCTTCTTTCTGCATCTTGGTCTTTAGTGTTCAGATAGTTTTCCCCTGAGCTTTCCCCTTTTAGGGCACCCTAGGAATACCCTGCATTTTGGTTGTAACCTCACTTAACAATTCTTATTATAGCAGTTGTCTTAACTTTTTTTTTTTTTTGCCAAATTGATTTGGACTACTTCCAAACCAGTTCCTGTCATTTTCATGCACTGATGCTGCTGTCTCAAATGCCTCTAACAGCATCTTGCAACTCATACTCCTTCTTTCTGCTTGTCCTCCCTGCTGGTTTTCAACATTCTTGCTGTCTTTTTTTAAACTGGATGTCCTTTCCATATTTTTAACTCATTTGTCTTTTGGCTGAACGTCTATAAGCATTTCTTTATTGTTTGTTTTTGTGGACTACTTTCTTCATTATGCATTACATTCTCCAAACAACCTACACATTACCAGGTTTTTTGGGGGGTTTTTTGTGGGTGGGGGGCAGGGTGATCTCAAGTTATGATAACGTTAAGAAAATATTTCCCATTTTTATCCCAAATATTTGTAGTTCACATTTTTGGCTTCTTGTGTCTCATCTGCTGTTCAAGATTGCATGAATTTAAGTGTATGGATTTAATTTCTAAATCTATGTTCTCCTGCTTTAGCAGTTTCCTGTTCTCATTGATGTCAACACTGTCACTCTGCAGCTGCTACCTACAACAGCAGGACTGTTTGGTCACCTGTCTCTCTCTTAACCATGATCCATGCTTGCAACTTTTGCCAGTAAAACTTTCACAATTAAAATATGTGGGAAAAATTTGCACACTTTCCAAAACTGTACAGTTCATACATTCATAAGATGAGTAAAATAGCCAAAGTGACTATGAAGTGAAGCAAATTTCTGGTCTTTGTTGGCTGGTTGTGCTTGCCAGAATAGCGCTACTGCTATCTATTTACTAGACAATTTGGTACCGGCATGCATTTTATTTTAATATTTCTAAGTCTGATATTTTGTTTCATGTTCCCCCCCGTCCAAAAGTTCTTGTTCAGGCTATCATCTCCCATGCAGAGCTCTCTTACTGATTCCTGCAAAATTATAATTTTCAATGATGGTTCTGTTTTCAACGTTGTTCTTCAGATTTTGCTTCTGTTGAACCAAATTCAATGATGTCATAGAAAGTGTTTATATAACAATAAATATAAAAATAAAAATAATTAAAACCCATTTATTTGGTAGTTTATTAAATTAAGTGTTTATTTAAGTGTACTGAAAATTGTGACTGATGAAAAAGTCAATTCAACACAAAGCAGTAACACAAAATGGCATTGCTGTTGCTCTATCCTTCCATGCTTTATGTGGTCTCTATCTTGTCTCCCTTGCCAACCAACATGTATAAAATTAGTCAAAGAAAAAAATACAAACTCAACAACATGCACAAGGAAAGGGTGTGGCAAGACACGAGAATCACAGAGAAAAGATTAATGGGGCAAATGCTGTGAAGGAGATCAAGCTTTTTTTACAGGCTCTTCAACCAACCTCAAGTTCAAAGGTCACTGCTTCTGTATCCTATCCTCACAGGGATATTGGCCATCAAAAAGACACTCCAGTAAGGTCACCTCAGTGTAAATAGCAGTGGGCAACCTGAGGATGAACATTCCCTCTGCTAGGTAAGTGGCACATTCTTCTTTCTGAGAAATTTTCTTGAAGAATTAAGTTGTCTTAAAGGATGCTAGAAAATGTGCTTCATAATCTGATTTTGGGGATTTTTTTCACGATTTCTGCAATTTAACTAGCACTGAAATAAAAATCTAACTTCATAATTGTTATTATGAACCAGATTTACTACATATTCAAAAAAATCTACACAAAGTTGTGTTTTTATTTGCTAATTACTTTTATCAGAAGTAATACAAAACATTCCTTCTGTGAAAACAAACAAATGACCCTGCCACCGTTTCTAGTTCTTTTGATTTGTGGGAATAGAATGCATATGTCACATAAGAAACATCCAGTGAAAAAGTTTCAGTGAAAAGATTTCCATCTCTTTCATTATGTCCAAAATAAAAGTCAGGTTGAGAGAAACTTTCTCAAGATGGAGAAATATCTAAATTCAGGTAATACTTCTATAACTAAATTCTATTAACAGAGCCAGGTGCTTCAGGGCTATCCTGGGAACATCATTTCTGCTTTAAAATATGCCATGCTCCTTGGATCACTTTCTGCTACACACAGACAAACCCTGGCAATGCTTGACCACTTCCCAGGAAATAGCGTGATCCATGGATATTCCCAAACAGGCCATAGAGACTGGGTGATAAGACATCTTAGCTGTGGGGATGTGCTCTGTTCCATGGCACTCCTGCTTGGAGACAGAAAAGAAACCTTGGACATTTTATTAACCAACATATTTGCAACTGAATTTTTAACTTTGCTACTTTAGTTTTGGCTCTTAGGTGACTTTGAATGGAAAAATTCACTTGTTTAACCCTCCTTTTGGTTCCCTAAGGCTCATAAGTAATATTGGCACATCAAGTTCTGCTAATTACAATCACAGGGGAAAAAAAAAAGTAAAAAGTGGATTCATTTTAACATGATTTATGAAATTAGAAAACTTTTTGCTTTATAGCACCAAAGAAATTTTTTTGTACTCTACTTGTTTTCACTTTAAAATTTCAAAATACTGTTTAAAATTGTCTCTTCTTCCATGTTATTTTATTTATTTTAATGCATGAGAGATGACAGCTCTGGCTTTTGGTTTGAAATGGGAAAGAGGAGTAAATAGCAGTGAAGGCAGGAGATCAGCGTCTGGTTTCCATTATCCATTTCTGAAGTTTTTGTTGTCAGCATTTCCGTGACTAAAGAAAAGCATTTCATAATAGTGAAAAAAATATTAGTGACAATGCTCCCACTGCCATTTACATGTTGTAAATTTTACAGCTTCATTTGCTGGTGGTATTTGGGAGAAGAACGTTTCAATTCAAATAAACGGCAAAATGCTTTGCTTCTGGAGTGAGATCATCTCCTTAAGATCTACACAGCCACTGGGAATTCAAAAGCGTCACAGATGTAGCATTTAGGTGATGTAAAAAAGTCCCTAATTAGAGAAACAAAAGTTAGATGCATGCACCCAACAACCTTCCCTTTGCCTTCCTCTGGAGAAGACACATAAAAGAAAATGCCTAATGTCTACTAACTCACGTGAATCCATCCATGAAAAAAATGCAAACCCATGCTAAGCCTCATTGCATGACTGAGACACCAGACTACAGAAGGAAGAATAATATCTTCTTAATCAGTGCAAAGAATTGCCTGAAAAACAACGTGGTATGCACAAACATCTTTTACTGAAAAGGTTCATTAAACTCGATATATACAAAAGCTGATGTATTTCATACTCATCCTTTAAATAAATATAAATAATTGCATTCTAATTTTGTGACTGTCTGAATTTCTTGCTATTAACTATTTTATGTCAGAAGATAATATAGGTGGGACATAAAAATTTCTTCAACTGAAATCTTGAGAGGCCAGGTATGTTTTTAGCTGGGCTTAGCAATGGAAGGACCCTTCAGGAACATGCTCCATTGTGCATACCTTTGTGTCTCATTCCAGCAACTTTTTAATGAAAAGTCTAGCTGTCGGTTGACGATCATAATATCAGTTGAAATGTCAACTGAATTTGAGACAGGAGTAGAGTCTCAGGAACATTAAATTTACTGCTAAAAGTAAGAAGCAGAAGTGAGAAAAAAAATGCTGGGATGAAGCAAAATGTGGAAAAATTCAAGTTTTGAGGAAAAAGAAAAAAATTGCCTGATTTTATGGACTGCTGAAGCATCAGATAACAACCAGAATTCTGAAACTTTCCAACTTGAAGTATCTAAGCTTTAAACCTACATAATCATACTTGTAGAAGAGTAATAACCTTGCACTCTCTTTTTCTCACTCTGTTTTTTGTAGTGTGCATACTGATTAAAAAATTGTTAATTTACCTTTATAATTTGTATTGAGGCATATTTTAAGGCTCAAAACTTAACTTTAGATTAGATTAATCTAATTCTATTTTTTACACAGAAATTATTTTTTCCTGAACTTATTAATTTTTCTATTCCAAATAATTTTTAATTTTTTTTTGATGGAGAGATGTACAGGAAAATATATTTTGTTAGGTCTGTTTTGTTAATTTTCAGATAACAGCAAGCCATTCATTTTTCATTTTTTAAATGAAAATTTAATCCTAATAAGTGATTAATATTGCTACAGAAATAAAATTGCATAGGAATAGCCACACATCTGGTAGCAATAGAAAAATAGAGGGCACATCTTAACTCCAGGTGTAAGGAGGTTTCTATGCTCAATAGAAGTGGGAGCCTTAAGAAATTCTATTTAATTTCCTCCCCAAGACTTAAATGATTAAGCCTATGTCAATCTGGCATACATTTGCCCTACTGTTTTTTGGTTTTTTTAATGGTCCATAATGGAGACTTAATAATATCACCAGACAGTCTATTTTGTTATTAACAGCATGAAAATTTTTTACTTTACTTATTATTTGATTTTTTTCCTGCTGCATGACTTTCGGTCCTTTGGGCTGTGAAGGCAGAAAACAAATTTTTACTTTCTCTTTGTAGTGTCCTGCATCTGCACACATATACACAAGTATTCTCATATATAAGTAAATATAAGTGTATATAAATATGCATATATGCTTCCCTCCTCCCTCCTTCATCCACTTCATAAGCCTTTCTCCTGGCTTAAGATAAGACAGGTCATTCAATATTTCCTTTCAAAGTAGTCCTGATTTTTAGATTTATTATTTTTTTTTGTTTGCCTCCTCTGTCCAATATTTTGCTTGACATAAATACCCAATACTCTGCTCAGCATTCCATCTGGAGCCTTCCCAACTCCAAACAGGATTGTTTTGTACTTTTACTTGCTCGTCACATTCTCAAATGATGTCTGCATTTTTTTGCCACAGACTAATACTTTTGGCACAGGTTCTAGTCTAGGATCCCCTATAGCCTTCAATTATTTTCTAATATCTATTCTATTTCTTTTACTAACTGTTATTAACTGTTCTGTTTCTAATAATTTTGTTTTATTCTTTATTTCCACAGATGGTTACCAATGCCCTATTTGCTGTCTTTTGCACCTGTTCATACAGGTCCTCCCTAATGCTCCTTATTTTTTCCTCTACTTGTCATGAACATTTTGAAATCTAATCTTTCCCTCCAAAGCACTATCATGTTAACGTCACCTGAAAATATGATCAAATGTTAAGGAAACCACTGATAGGCATTAGGCCAAGGATAAAATATTCACAGCCTCACTCAATATATTTTTCTAATTCAAAGTGAATTTATAGCTGTTCCTCAAACAGGATAACCTGGAAATTTTAGAATAAATTTTAATTTAATTCCATACAGTGCATGTGCCTCTCTTTTGCTAATGAGAAGGTAACAGGGAGAGCATAAAATCAAAATGTTTCTCTCTTGCTATCAAAGAGCTCCAGGCAGTTTTTCAATTTCTTCTAGTGCCTTGTGCCAGTGGTCTCACACACGGGCAGCTATCTCACTTTTCTCAGTAGACCGTAATCTCTCTTTTTTGTATCCTAGGATATGACCCTTCCTCCCAGCTACTCATATTAACTGTCCCAACTGCCAGCTCATTGTTGACCTTTTCTCATTAAACACCTCAGCCCATTGAGAGTTGTGTCTTGACCACTGCCAGGATATGGGTGGGCCAGCGGCAGGAATCACATGAAGTCATGGAACAACAGGGAATTTTATGTGGTGAGGCTGAAAATGCTTAATTCCTCATCCTTCAATTTAGGAAAAGATTAAAGATCTTGAAAATGTGTGTTTTCACAGACTAGGTAACAATTAATGTAGCTGGAGTGTCATTTTTAAATAGTGGTGGATACAGAAGTATTTGCCTGACTGTTCATGCATCCTGAAGTAATTAATGAGACGTGAACTTCCCTGTTTCTATTTAGCTGATTGGAATATCAGCTTTGAAGCCCAGCGATGGCATGTTGCTGTTGGCATTTACTATTTAGACACTGCTCATGGAATGAAGGCCAAAAATGGGATTTAAACCTCTTTGGGTTGGAAAGGATTTGAAGTGTGAAAAAGAGCAAAGGGAATTGTAAAAAAAAAGGTTAGAGGCAAAAAAAGAAGCAAAGATTTAAAACAGCAGTGGGCAGAGGACGTTCAATCTTATTCTTTTCAGACAGTAGCAAATGTGACAAGAAAACATTTGGACAATTAAATAAAAGTCTGTCTGGGATCACTGTGCCAGCTCCCTACTGACGTCAGTGGGTGTTGTGGCCCCTGCACTGCAGACAGTATACAGCCCTGAATTTATACCTCCTGCTACAAATAATCATATTTTGATTCTTCCAAAGCCAGTAAGTGTTAAACTTGTAAACCAATTGTGTAACGGAACCAAGGAAACTGACTTTTAAGTTAAGATGATCAAAACCAAGTGGCCATTCTCCTCACCTGCGGCTTTTAAGCCTGTAAGGTCAACCTGGGTCGTGCTCTAAGGCTGTGCTCTGAGTGGTTTTTGATTGAAGCTGAAATTCCCGCATGGACGCTTGACTCCAGAAGGGGGAGCTTCAGCAGGTACAATTACAGTAAAGTCAATTTGCAATGAAATATTTAAATAGTTGCTTTCTTACAAATAGATTTGAGGGTTTTGTTCATGGCAACAGCAGAATTTATTCTGATCAGAGCAAGGGTAAATGCTTTAAATGTTTTCTGTCACCAAGCTCTATTCATAACAATTATTATAATTTTTCTTTAAATAAAAAAGGCAAATAAATAAAATACTAAATCTTATTGAAAACAAATACTTTTAAAAGTAGTGGTATGATTATGTAAATTATATCCAAAACTGTAATTTCTTACATTCTAATAGCTTTCAGTGTGAGTGTCTGCAAATAAACAAACTGGCTGCTTTCCATTCACACCAGGCAAGGAAAAAAATACACACTTTTTCATTTATTGCTAGCTTAAATAATGAATAGGGACTAGAAGTTGAGAAAGCTGCTAGGTTGTTTTATTAATTTGAATTTTTTGGAAGGCCAGTGTAAATGCACAGTTGTTATGAATAAACGAACAATACACCTGCAGGGGTATTTACGTGTTTTTATGTGCAGAACTGCACTAAATCTGAAAGAAAAGAGTCTGAAGAGAGAAGAGAGAAAAGTTACACTTATAATTAAGCCCTTGGTGAAATCAAGTAACAGGTTTCTGAGGGCAGAGTGCTGATTAAGAATACAGGCATCAAGAAAATAAATAACAAATCACTTGTGCCAAGACCAAAACATTTTGAGTTACTACAGGTTTGCCTGTGTGTGGATTGTCCAATAGCTTTCAGAGTAACAAGACAACTCAAATGTACAGAACTCTGTCCTTAGATATCTGGAACTCCGGTC
This sequence comes from Cyanoderma ruficeps, assembly GCA_008694505.1. Classification (NCBI taxonomy): domain Eukaryota; kingdom Metazoa; phylum Chordata; class Aves; order Passeriformes; family Timaliidae; genus Cyanoderma; species Cyanoderma ruficeps. The sequence continues at coordinate 5,613,350 of VZDJ01000141.1, forward strand.
TTAGATCCTCTAACTTCCTTGGACAGCTCGAGACCTGGCAATGGGTACCTGCACACCTATCTTCCTCTGAAGCCATAGCAAAGGCATAGTGTATTCTGGATGTGTCCCTCTCTGTTTAGATGGTTTAAATATTTACTATGTCAGTTAAAAGAATTTTGAAAATTATATCCTAGAAAGCCTTAAAAGCCAGGAAGTCCAGATATTTATCTTAAGTTTCATCTGTCCTGGCCAATAGTTCATAACAGTTTAATAGGTTGTACTTCAGTTATCAGGTATAGTTGAGTATTTTCTAGGGCTGACCAGACAGGCTGCAGCTTTTTTTCTCACGCCAAGTAAATAAAGCAAAAAAGAATATACAAATTATTGATAGAGAATATTTAGAAGAAGGTTTTAGTATCATACACACAGGCATCTTTTTCAAGGTTTTCAGTCTTTTAAACTTGTGATGGACTGTAATACCTGGAAAGTATTCACTTACAAACTTAGGCACAAATACAATTTCCCCTACATAATATGGTTCAATTTAAAATTATTTTAATTCCATTTTTGTAGGTATTGAAAATTGGTAATAAGTAAAAAAGTGTCAGTTTCCAAGATATTACTTCAGTTCATTTTGGGCTATACTATGAAAAATTAGAAAATTATAACTCCATAAAATAGAATTTAATAAAGAAATCACAGCTTGAGGGACCAAAAACCTCCTTTATAAACTAGATAGGGTACAGTTGCAACTCTGGAAAAGATAATTCTTGTCAAAAGGAAGCATGAAATTGTTTTGGTTTTAGATCACTTTCTATCCTCATTGTACCTATGCATTATGTATCCAGCATAAAGGCCATCAAAGTCGGAGTTATTTTTTTCTGTTGGTTTAAATTGACTTTAGAACACATTTTTCTGTCCATTTCCAACATATAACTACATCTGTATTTTATTTGCTGTTATGATATAAAATACATCCTTAACTTTCTGCTTCAGTTTCCACATTTTTCACACTTTTTGCATAATGAATTTAAGCCTCTGGGAAATAAACTTTTTTTTTTCCTTGGTTTTTTTTTCATGGACTGTTTCAATATATTTGTTGTCGTTTAGGGATCCCTTTTATATTCACCTGCATATCAAGAGGCCATTAATATTATCTGTTTGGTTCAAGTGAAATGAGTAGCTCATGTTTGGCTTTCAGTAAGTGATCCATTCAATGGCATCAGAGAACAGTGAAGTTGTGACTTTCCCTTCTCGTTTGTCCTGTTAGTGAAGCAGAGACACTGTAAAAATGTGCCTACCTTCCATGCCTCCAACTGTAATTTCATAAAACATCTAAACAGGTACTCTCCAGCTTTTAGGAAAAAAAAAATATTCTGGGAATAGAAGATTGGGAATTGAGTGAGTAATCCAAAGATTGACTGAGAATCATGGCTCAGACATGCATCACGATTTCAGAGTTCTTCAGATTCTCTGTAGTATATCCCCAGGTTTCACACACTAACAATGCCAATGCTTTAAAAAATGTAACAATATAAAGATTTTCTCAATTATCCCCTATTAAAGGTATAATTTTTGGCAGAGTTTTTCCCCTTTTTAAATGTGTGATAATTTTAAAAATCCAAGTTAGGCATTTAACTTATTGGAGGAAGTTCATGGAAATACAGATTCTAAGTGAAAAAAAGGATCACACGGATTTAAGCACCTAAACCACATCACTTTAGTGTGATTCAGAACCTCAACTTGCACACAACTGTGTGTTCTTTTCCTAGTATTCGTATTATTGCAAAATATCACATTTGTTGTCAATGTGAAACAAATCTACTTATTTTTTTAGGACATTTCAATTGATTAATTTGGAAAATCGTCTATAAAAATGACCAAAAATATAAACACCAACTTTTGATAACACTGTTTTCCCATCACTGATGCATTCAGCCAACTACTTCAAGTTGTCAAATTGAAAATAAAGTTAAAAAGAAAGGATGGTATTTGGAAGAGAGAGGGCAGAAGTGTTTATCAGGCTTAGAATATAAATTTGATTGCCTGTTATGCCAAAGACTGCAAAACTATTCTGCGATACACGCATCAGAAGCATGTGACAAATATACTTTCATTGATCTTAAAATCATATCAAAAATCAGTAATCATCAAGTATTCTTCCAAACTCATTTTCCAGAATCAAAAAGCTGATATTTTAAGCACATCTCACACAGGCGCAATGTGCAGGCTCACACACACTGCCTCTCTCCCCTCCTTTTGACTTATGAGTTATTTGGTTTTCAAATTACTTTTTGTCTACTTTATTTTTTGCACAGTGGTGAAGTTAAATTAGGTGCTTCAGAAGCATGTATGAAATACACCTTTTCCCAGAATATATATTTCTGGAAACCCAACAAGGATTGCAAACTTCGTTCCCATTTCTATCTTTGTCCACACTCTGGCCTGTCAAACATTCACAGTTTGTGGTGACAAGACCCTGCTCAGCACCTAAGAAACTTAAAATGCAGCATTGTTGCACTCAATCAACCCATGTGAGGTCAGAAATCCGGGAATAATCCTGTGTTAGGTTTGTTTGCCTGATTTGGTCATATGACATTGCTACAGGGAAACAAGATTTTAAACATAGTCAAATTTTCCCACCTATACTACTAGGAAAAATCTTTTACCTGTGTTAAGGGATAGCCTTTTTTCAAAGGGTGTGTAGACTGAGAATACATCCAAAATCTTGAATATGCTGGCAGTTTTGTCCCAGGAAAAGGTCTGATCCCTCGCCCTAATACTGGGAATTCAATGAAGCAGTGAAAAAAATGAGGCCTGGGTGGTTTAAGGTTTTTGATGATCGACTGGCAAGGAATGAATGCGTGTGAAATCCTACTCCCTATATTAATCTGAAAAAGCTATCCTAAAATCACCTTAATATCCTGAAAAGCATAGTGTCCTGTATCATGAGTGTTTGTGCAAGGAATCTATTAAAAGATCTTATAAAAATCTGCTGAGATCATGCAGAGCTATGCATTATCACAAGTTTGCTAATGAACAGCTCCCAGTACTGCTCTAGTCCTTTGCATCGAGTCTACTCAGGATAATTCAGGCAACTCTCACTCAAAACTTTTTAGACAACCTGTTTTACAGAAAATAGGTTGAAATAAAAGCAACAGAAACTTTTCAGTATATAATTTTCCCTTCCAACATATCCTTCATCTCAAAATCTTGCACCAATTGCCTTAAATTGAACAATATTTCTGCTGCCTGAAAACTGTTCATAAAGCCTTTGGAATGGAAATTAAGTTTTCTGGAAGGACAGTTTAAGCTAAAAGGCACAAAACTGGCTAATAAATAACAGAAAGCAGAAAGCTAGATAAAGATGGAACACCAAGGATCTTAGACTTACTTGAAGACAGTAGAAAGTGAGCATAAAAGGCATGAAAATGTCAGCCTTTTAAAGCCACTTTACATTTTCTGAAAATGTCAGCATTTTAGAGCCACTTTATTTTTTTTTTTGTAGTGTTGCAAAATAACTGATTTATTACAGGACAACAGTAAATTGAACTTATAAAACAATAAGGAAAGAAACCCTGAAAATTGGTTGGACCCAATTCACTTTTCCTAATTCTGATTTGTTTTACATTTGCTGAAGCAGTTAAAAATCCTTTGGAGAAGGACTTAATTTTCAGCAGTTTAGAAACTTTTATACAACATACACTTCAATATTTCTGGAGCAGAACGTTTTTGATTTTTTTATTGAGAAATAAAATGTTAAGCTTACTTGATGTAAAAAAGACATATATTGCAACTAAAGACTGATTTTATGAAAATGAAACTTACCATGAATCTGTAATTAATTCAAATAATATGATAAAAATGTTATGCAGATTCATAGCTGAACAAGAGACAGCAATTTTCTTATCATTTTATTCTCACTAGAAAATTCGGACTGATGAGACACTATATATATTAACAAACACACAAACATGCACAGAGTTGGATTTACTCTTTCTTTGATTCACACTTCTTGATTTTGTCAAGGACCGTGTATGGAGTGTGACTGATAGGTGTGAAATTGCACTCCCAAAAGTTACTGTGATGATGTTTAATGGGAGGTAATGGGAGGGGAGGTAATGGGAGGGGAGNTTCTGCTGGATGACAGGAAATGGTCTTGAACACCCTTGCTTTGTTATTGCTGAGCTCCACTGGAAGTACAACAGTTCCAGCAATGTTACTCAATCCCACAAGAGCCAAGTGTATCAATTTACTGTTTCCACAGCTGCAGGGTATTAAGTGCTGACTGCAGCCAGTCCTGTGGTCATCGCACTGTGTTTAGCCATACACCAAGTCAGGTGTCAGATCTACCATTGACAAAGGGCTTCTTTTTCATCTAGGCTCTTGGAGGCAGATGGGTACACATCCTCTTGCTCTGGTATCTGCCCATCAACCCTAAGTTCGTCTTATTGACCATCACTAGCCCCTCTTAGGCTTCTTTTTCTCATTCACACCTAAACACAGTCACACACGCATGAAAGGTAATTTCCTATTGAGAGACCTTGCTAAGCTTTCCTTTTATAGTTTTTTTCCTAAAGGCTCTTTCCTCTGAAACCTTGCAAATTTTGATCAGCAGCGTGGACAAAGGAAAATGTTGAGGTAGAAATGCTGAGCTCTAAATAGGCATTAATGAATAACGGAGGAAGGGATTGATATACATTCTTAACCATTCTATCTGACTGAGAAATTCCTGAAAAGTTATTCTGAGTTTTAGGTTTCTTCTTCCTTCATTACAAACTCCTGGAAGGGCCAAAAGCCATCCTTTCAGTTATTGGCAACAATTAAGGTTGTTCATTTGATACCCAATTACTTTGGTACTCAGGAAACCCTATTCATTGTGGGCAGTTTAGTGTGAAAACCTGACAAAAATAAAAAGAAAAGTTGAGATTGTTGTTATCCAGCAGTTTTTCAGACTTTGTAACACCACGTGAATGCATCTTCAGGACTAGGATTAGGACTCAATATCCACAGTTTGGTTTCTTCTGTGTTCCTTAATGTATTAATAAGGAAGCATGCGGTCAGCATACAATATGTAGCTCACTTTTTCCAGTTAATGGTTTGCCTTACATGATTGCATCAATCCCCACGATCCTTCCCATCAAGAATTTCTAGGAAATAGCACGGAGGATCTTGGGGCACTTTTGTGTCTTGCTGTTAGCAGGACACCAGACTAGTAGAACTACAGAGTAAATTGACCATACTGAAATTATTACACAAGACAGACTTGTTACACAATTTCAGTTCCTCTTTAAAAACCTAAGTCCATGGACAAGCAACATTTGTTTTCAACTTAATTTTCCATTTCATTATCAACCATGTATTTTAATCTATAAAAACAAAAAGGCAGCCTTTAGTACAAAGACACAGCAAGAGTTATCCACAAAGGAAATTCCTGTCCATCTTTTTATTTAGGAGATCTCATTCACATTTTATGGTCCTGATGGAAGGTATTTGTTCAAATGAAGAAATATATTCTAGCATGAGAAAAGAACTGAAATCAGGGGCATCTGTATCTGCCAGTTTGGTGCAGGTACATAAAGTTCCTAAGTTTTTTGGGGAGTACTTATATCACAAAATAGTGCATATTGAAGCTGATGCAACTGTCAGCATTGTGACACCTGCATCACAGATGAAGGATGGTAAAGGAGTGGTTAATCATAGCCATCATCCAACTGTGTGAGCAATATTTACACTAGGAAAAATGACCATTTTGAACAAATTTGTTGGCAGAAAAGAAATTTTCTTGGGATAAGATGGGCATAGAAGAATGTAGCTAAGTGAAATAATGACAAGTTTTGACAGAAGTGAAGATGATAGGATCATACTGTGCTTTCAGAACAGCCTGACTTGACTGCAAGACAAGCCAAATAAAATATATTTGTCTTGTAAGCTGCATAGCGGTGTCAATGGCATGTTGTGAAGATGAGTCAACGTGTGTAAAAATGGAAATAATAAGTTATAACTACCTGACTCCCTGCATTAAACAAAGAAGCCTTTGAATTTAAGGAAAGATTTGGAGAAAAAGTTGTATGTAAATTAGTATTTTACCTATACATTATTTTTTGGTTTAGGTAAAATCACATTGATTGAAACTTTGGTGTGGTGCGTGTTTTTGAGGAATTTTGGCTGTCATATGCCCTTGGGTATTTAGATGGGATACTCATAAGGGTGCAGTTCTGGGAAAGTTTTCTTTAGCTTATTTGGAGGCCTGGGTAAAGCAGAAAATACTGTGCTGGGCAGGGGTGTCTCAGATGGTAAGGTTACAGCTCCTTTTCTATGCAAGCCTCATAGACAAGCTGTCCACAGAATGGGTGTTGTAGAAAACAGGTCTCAGGTGAGACACAGTAAAGGGACAGCCATATATATGGTCTTGATGGACACAGATTTTATCCTGGCTGTCCCCTGAAAACTGTGTCTTACTTATAACTCCTTAGGAAAAGAAAGGCGTAGAAATTACATGGAAAGGAATAGAAAGTGGTCAAAGAGACAAGTAAAATTTTGATGGCTCTTGAGGGGACTGGGGTGATAAGATATGGCATCAGACATAGAGATTTAAATGGCATGGAAGGTTTAGAAAAATTCCTCTATTCAACTCACACAATGGCTGCCAGGGCCTTTTTGGGATTGCTTTCTTCTGGATCTCTGGATACTGCATAACAGGCTCACTAAGCTGATATCCTATGTATCAAATGTTCCAGTATACCCAGTTTCATCAATCAGGACCTCATAATCTGGATGACTAGTCAGGCAAGGCAACAAGCTTTTCCTCAAGCAGAATTTAAGAAATAAATCCTCACAATGCCTTTTGAATAACTGGAAATGATGTCTGCTCTTCCAGGATGAGGAAGAACTCATGGGGAGACCTTTGCAGCTTTGTAGGAGTCTCTGTTAAGTGAGTTCGATTCATCTGCCTGTGGTATTGGATTTCCACTCATTTGAAACCCATTGAAGGGCCAGGGTCAATTCTCAAGAGTGTTGGCTCAGATTTCCCTAGGAAAAGGCAAGAAAGGACCATTTGAATCAATAGCTATGTCTGCATACTTGTTAATGGAAGAACCAGTTATTGCTTTGTGCCAGGAAGCCACCTCTGCCACTCAATTTTGATCACTTACAGAGGTAGATAGCCAGAATTGTCCCCAGGAACCCTTTGGCCCATGTCATGCACCGCTTCTCCAGCCAGTGTTTGGGCACAGTACAGGAGTTAAGACAGCCCACTAGCTGCTCCTACTAGGGAAGCCGCTGAAGTATTCCAGAAGACAGGAAAATTTAAAAGTATGTGCATGGGGCACTTCATGTCAGCTAACATCCGTTCCTGGGCTTGTTAGATTTCTTCTTACCCTGTTACATTCTTTCTCTAAATTCACTCTTTTTTTTTTTTTTTATTGATAAGACCCCCGAACAAAATGCCTTCAACCAATGAAACAAAGCCTGATTGAATGATGCAGGATTTTTCAAATTAGCATTGTTTAGTAACTTTTGCTTCAGGTGTCTTTTCACAGCTATCCCAAGAGAAAAGTAAATAAAACTGGCCTTTGCCACACTTGTGAAATTGTTATTCTGTATAGAGGGATGATCAGAAGAGAGCTGATCAAACCAGCACTTCTGGTTTCTCTCAGAATGTTACTACAGTGATGCTTATTTTAAAATGGGCTTCTTATCCACTTCCTCTTACAAAATTCAGAGCAGCCGAGCCCTGCAATGAGATGAATTTTACATCAGATACACTATCTAAACAGTATCTGGAGCAGAGAGAGATCTCATCACTTCCAGTCCTAATTAACCTGTGTGTTTTCTCTTGTGGCATGACTCCAGTCTATTAAATCTTGCATTTCTTGCTGCAAAGTAGCACAAGTTCAATGGGAAACACAGAAAGGGTCTTTCTCTTCCAGAATACTGCATGTCAGCATCTACGGAAAGCTTCTGGGAGGTGGATGCAGTAGATCTGAATTCCCTCCATCTGAAGTAAGATCTGAATCCAGTTCATTTCGCAAACCCTTAAAGACAAAAGGATTGTAACACAACTACATCCTTTGGTGATTTATTAGAAAAATGTAGATTTCTAGAAACCTCTATCTTGCTAATATTCGTGCAGATGGCTTTCATAAAAAAAATCCCTAATTCCTGGTTTCCAGTGGATGGAAGCAGGAGAGATGGACGTTATTTTATATGCATACAGTGTGAAATTCCAGAGATTTAACAACTTAAATGTCAGACATGAACATATGGCAACTTTAGATGGCAACAGTTACAGGAATGTTTGAGAAGAAGGAAATGGGGAACAGGAGAACATTTGTGAGATAAGATTGAAGATTGATAACTCAAATCCACTTTTGCCCAGTTATTAAATGCCTGTGAGCCTTTTATTTATGCTGGTAGATTCATGTCAGAATACAGGCAGAGACATTGAAAAAATGATCATTCATATTCTTAAAATGGTACTACAGTCTCTACAACATCACTCTCTTCCAACTAGCCTGCTTGAAAATAATTCTCAGGCATGCATTGGAAATTAACACAGAGTGGGAATCATTCCCAACAGGCAGTTTGAATGTTGTTAGCTTGTTTTTGATGGCAAAGAGCTTAATAGTAAGGATGTGCCAGTTGGCTTCAGTGTCAAAGAAAGCCCTAGGCTCTGTTTAGATTGCTAGTGTAGATATAATCCTATTGTTTCTAACATCTAAATCTAACCTGAATCTTTTTTTTTATTTTGCAGAGAAGGTGGAGACTATGTTGGGATGCTGCCCCTTGTGATTTGGAATTGATCTTGCAAACATCTATTCATATAAATTATTGTAACTCAAACAGTTCCACTGATCTTAAAAAGCTTCCTATAAAATCAGAACAAACATTTGAGACTGAGGTTTTGCAGAATCAGCATGTTGTGGGACAGGTGCAGAATAGAAACTTAGAATCTGATTCCTGTGCGGTAGTACATTCTGCTTCCAGAGAAACTGAAATCATAAACAACACAGCAATGTGTCTCACCTTTGAGTTGTTTGTCCTTGCATAAATTGATTCTGTGGCCAAATCAGTAGTGATAAGAACATAATTTTATTTGTATCCCCTTGTACCAAACGTGGTGAAAAACAACTCCCCTAAAAAAATCTACCTTTGTAAGAATAAATGCATTATTTTTTTTCACTGTGCAGTAGTTATATGCTCAGCAGGGTTTCTTCTTTTCATCCTTTCATCCTCAGTGAGGAAATTTAATGAAATCTCATATTGTTGTATTGTTGTGTATTTCCCCATCAAGGAGTTTCTTCCTTGGAGAAAAAGAAACATTATGTACTATCTGCACTCATCTTTAATATTAAAAACTAAGAAACAAAGTGTTATTAATTATTTAGAAATTACTGGCTGTGATCATTATGCTAAATGGCAATTATGGTTATTGTTTACGTCAAGAAGTTCCAGTGAGGAAATAGAAGATCAAATTCCCCAAGTAGTTTGAGCTGCACAAGCATAAAGGAAAAAGATAGACTCTGTACCTCATTTTGGAAAGAAAGAAGTAATAATGGCCAGTTTTATGAACTAAAGGGCTCAGAATAAAATCAACTGGATAGTTTTCTCTCTTCTACATCCATACCCAGGGACATCTATCACAACTCTCCATGCATCCCATGCTTTTCTCACATTCCACTGCCTCTATCCCTTACATAGCTGTATGACCTGTTTTACACCTCTCTTCACCTTCTTTTGTCATTTCTGGTACAATCCTAAGAGAGAGTGCAGCCATTGCCACAAATAATTTTCTACAGCTAGCTCCCACAGAGTCTTGAGGATGCATCTGCCATCCATCTCAGCAGACTAAAGTGGGTTGTCAAGCCCAGAGTTTCTACTTTAGGTGGGACTATACCACTACTGGGTCGTGTGTTTTGGCTATTTTTGATTTATTTGGTTTGTTTTGGTTAAGTCCTTGGAAAAAAATCCAAGGACAGAAGGTTCCCCCTTATGCCTTGCTGGGTAACCTGTGACAGTGATGAACAACCTTTCTGGAGAAGTTTTTCTCCTCTCTAATGGTAATGTCCCTAGCCATAGTTTATGTTGTTATTTCTTCTGCCACTAGCACAAAGACATTGGCTTGGTCATCTTAAAAACTGACTCTCAAGCTACTGTAAGCTGCTGTTCAATTGGTCCTGATCTGTTTCCTCACCAGAATAACGAATCACAGAACTACAGACTCACAGTATCATTGAGATTGGAAAAGACCTTTAAGATCAATTCCAACCATTAACCCAGGACCACCATGTTCAACACTACTTGTATTACAAAGGGCTACAACCACATGCCCTTTAAATACTTTCAGGGGTGAGGATTCCACCACTTCAGTGGGCAACCCATTCCAATGTTTGACAACCCTTTCAGTGGAGAACATTTTCTTAATATCTAATCTAAATCTCCCCTGGGTCAATTTGATACCATTTCCCCTTATCCTGTCACTCGATACCTGGGAGCGGGCACTAACTTCAACTGGCTACAATATCTTCTCAGGTAATTGTAGAGAGTGATAAGGTCTTGCCTGAGGCTCCTTTTCTTCAGGCTAAACAAACCCATCTCCTTCAGCTGCTCCTCTTAAGACTTGTGTTCCAAATCCCTCATCAGCTTTGCTGCCCTTCTCTAGACATTGTCCAGTACCTTGGTGTCTGTCTTGCAATGAGGGACCCAGAACTGAACACAGGATTTTAGGTGTAGCTTCACCAGTGTCAAGTACAGAGGGACAATCACTTCCCTGGTCTTGCTGACCACATTATTTTTCATACAAACCAGGGTACTTTTTGCCTATCTGGGCACACTTCTGGCTCATGTCGAGATGACTGTTGACCAGATCTTTTTTCACCAAGCAGTTTTATAGACACTCTTCCCCCAGCCTGTATCACCACATGGGGTTGTTTTGAACCAACAACAGAATCCAGTCCTTTACCTTGTTGAACCTCATACAATTGGGTTGAACCCATTGATCTAGCCTGTCCAGATCCCTCTGTAGAGCTTTCCTAACCTCCAGCAGATCAACACTCTTTCCCAGATCAGTGTCATCTGAAAACTTACTGAGGGTACACTCAATCAATCACCTGGTCCAGACCATCAATAAAGATATTAAACAGGACTGGTACCACTACTGAGTCCTGAGGAACCTCACTAGTGACTGGCCACGAATTGGATGTAACTCCATGCACCATCACTTTCTGGACTCAGCCATTCTGACAGTTTTCTATGCAGTGACCAGTGCACCCTTCCAAACCATGAGCAGCCATCTGATGTCCCTCAGTCCACCCTTAGAGGTGATGTGTGAACAGCTTAGCAGTCTCTGCTTGGCAGCCCCCATATGTGATCTGGGAGACCCCAAACCAATGTTTTCAACCCTTATATCCTCTCGCTTTGTTCTTTTTCTTCTCCTTCACTTTTTTTTTTTAATTTTTTTTATTGTTTGTTTACAGTGAACCACTGTTTCACTTTGCCCCTTTTACAAGTAATTCCTAAGGTTGTTCCCTTCACTCCTAGTAATAACAACAGTTTAAATTTCTTGTTAATGATATCTGATGAGGTGATATCTCCTCTGATATCTACTCTGCTTGCAAGTTAAGTTTCTCACTTCATATCCAGAAAAGGACATCAGCTTTGGGACATCTGTTATTCTGGTCTTGCTGATACCCTCTTGTATGACCATCACCTGGCTTCACTTCCAGGATCTGTTGCAGTGCTCTGTAGCTGGACTCTTTAGTTACTTCCAGTTGGTGAGTGATGTCTTCTTGTTTGTTGTGGGGCTGGATGAATTCTTCTCCTCCCAGGCTCTCTTGCCTCAACAAAGTTGTTCCATGTGTCACTTCCATCTGTACCAACTCTTTGCCTTTCTTTCCCACTCTTCAATGTAATGCATGGCATAACTCTGATTTGTTTGCTCAAAGGATCTCTGCAGCATATTGGGTTTTGCTAAAAGCTTGTTTTGTTTTGTTAAAAGCTTGTGACTATGCAAAAAGGTCTGCTGTTTTGCTTACCCTGTGTGCTGGTTTTGCCTGAGATAGAGTTAATTTTTTTCTGAGTAGCTGCTTCAGTGCTCTGTTTTGGGATTTAGTATGAGACTAATGTTGATAACACATTGATGTTTTGCTCAGTAGTACTTACCCTAAGTCAAGGACTTTTCAGTTTCCCATGCTCAGCCAACAAGAGGCTGTACAAGAAGCTGGGAGGGAGCACGGCCAGGACAGCTGACCTGAACTGGCCAAAAAAGATATTCCATACCGTATGACATCACACTCAGGATAGGGGAAGAAGAACGAAGAGGGGGACACTAAGAGTGATAGCATTTGTCTCCCCTGGTAATCATTAGACACGATGGAGCTCTGTTTTCCCAGGAATAGCTGAACACCTGCCTTCCCATTCACGCATGGGAAGTGGTGGACAAATTTCTTTTTCTGCTTTGCTTGTACACGCATACACGCAGCTTTTGCTTTATCTGTTAAACCATCTTTATCTTAACCCATGAATTTTCCCAGTTTTGCTCTTCTGATCTGCTTTCCCATCCCAACAGGGAGGGGAAGATGGGGGGGGAAGTGAATGAACTGCAGCTAAGCAGCTGATATCTGGGTTTAAACAATGACACCCTGGTTACTGCACTCTGAGATGAAATTGGATCCAGCAGGGAGGGAGGTGATTTCCTCCTGGAGAAGATGCCTATGCTCAGTTCAAAGAGGTTCTAGAGCATAAAGTAAAAAGAAAAAAGTAAAAGGTTTTAAAAACCTGACAAATAGAGAAAAAACTGCATGAAAAAGGACCAACTGACTTCTAATATAACTGAATATTTAAAAAAAAAAATCCAACAAATAAATTAACAAAGCCCAGAACCATACAACAGTCTTTTTTATATTAACAGACCATTAGATGGCTTTGGTGTATTCATTTGTGAAGAGCATGCAGACAGATGGACTAAAATTTTTTGATGGCCCATCATCCTGCTCAAATGTTTTATGGAACATTCACCCAGCAAAACCATCAGAATCTAGTTTCTCTACTGATGGAATGAAAATTGCTGGAGGAAATTCTTGATAGAGGCTTGCTTCCTTACACCTTTGTTACATTCTTCAGCCAGTACTAACATTTTCTTTGTAAAAGAAATCAGCTTCTCCAAATTAATTGATTTCCATATCTAAAATCACAGCTTCTATTTTCTTCAACTCATTTGTCACAACCTCCTTCTGCCCCTATTTTTCCTCTTTTCAGAGGACATTGCCAATTTCTAGTGAGAGAAAGGAGATAAAGTGTGAGACTGTTCTCTTTTTTTTTTTTTTCACCCTGTCTTGTTTGTCCAACGTTGAGGATGAGGAAGCTTCTGTTCTCATCTCCTCCACAAAGCGGCTCAAAGCGTCTCATACCATCTCCTTACCTCACACTGTGACACTTTTGAGCATTTTAACCTCTGCCTCTTGTCTCACATTACAAACAAGGTCCATATTTTTTCCATTCTTGTAAAGAGAAAAAAATATGTTCAAACACACACTTGAATTTTCACTAGTCTTCTTACCCATTTCCTTTGAGGTTTTTTTTAGTGCAAAGCTAATTTAATTCTCATTTCAATCAAAAACCTGTTCATGTGTGGCTGCTGTGAGCTGCAGTGTATAAAAGCCCTATTACCTTTTTCATTTCCAATGGCAAATACCAGAACCAATCTCATTGCCTGCTCTGACTGCCACCAACAGCCATCCATCTTCAACATTGCCATGCTTGTTTTCTTAAAAGTGTCCTCTTTTTCTAGAGTGACTCTGTCCTCTTCTAAGCCTCAGTTGCCATGTCCTTCAGAGAATGCCCCTTTGTGCCTTTTCCTCCTCTCTGTGTTTCCTGTATCTGCCAGTGGTCCTTTCTTCTTTGTCATCCAAACATGGTTAATCTTATCCATACTAATTCAACCAGAATACACCAATCTGCCACTTCACAGCAGAGCAATTTCTTTCTGTCTACAGCAAAATTCTGATGTGTTTCTCCAGTATTACCTGGTGATTATCTAGTCATCTCATCTAAACAAATATTTTAAGGAAAATTGAAAGTGCTTTTGTTCTTCATTTCTCGATGTCTGTATCAGGGAAAGTGTCTGTGTGTGTCATTCAATACACCTTACTCAGATATCCTCTCTAGGTTCCCAGATACAGGTTATATTTAAATAGTGTGTCTTCCCTTTGTACACCACCTTTAATTCACAGGTTTTCCATTAATCTCTACTACCTGTAACATAATCCTTTTGGATCGTATTTGACTGATTTCAATCACGTATATGCACTTGAGACATTTGCATCTGTGCTTTTTTTTATTTTTTTTTTTTTTTTTTTCTCNTAGCTGTTATAGAGTGGAAATTTTGCTAAAATAGTCATCCAATCATTTTTTTTTACATTTTTTTTCCCAAAAGTTCCTGTATCTTGGAGGACTATCTCCTATGTAAATATTCATGCTGCAGAAGTCTAAAATTAGCTGAAATCAATCTTGTCTCCTTTTTCCTTTTTCTCTTCAGCTTTGTAATTTCTTTCCTTTAGATCCTACCAAAGGCAAACTATCCCCACATAGAGTCCATACGAAAATAGCATTCCAGGTTCATTTCCCCAGGCTGTAACTGACTACATAATTCATAATTATTCATCCATTCAATAACTACACCTTTCACATGAAATCAAGTTTATGCTACTTATCTTCCTCACTGTTTTCTATCTCTCATTTACTGTTCAGGCTGACAGCCACATATGGCTATTGCTGAAACTTCATATTGTTTACTTAAAGACATTTTGGAACAAACATATGTACAGTTCCTCTCGGGCTGTCCTGAGTGTTTAAGGAAGTATTCCCATATAAATCTGCCATACTGTAGAAATTAGATTTCTACAAAACCCCACCGAGTATCTTCTTTGCTGTGACACTTACAAGAAGCTTGTCAAGTTCTTGGCTTCTGAATCACTGAGGCCCCTGATCTGGGTGTTCAATCACAATTCCGTTCTTTTTCCCTTAGTCTCACTGCCATGAAAATAATATTTTTGAGCAAGGACTGTTTACTACTTATATTTACACAGTACTTAGCATAAAGATATGTCAGACTGTGAATAAATATTCTAAATGCTAAAAAATTTAAACAAATAATAATAACAAGAGCGATATGAGATATTTTTGTAACAAAACATTTGATATTTAAATTATCTCTAAGGCTCAGAAGAACAAGATGTACCCTTTCTTTGTTACTTCAAAAATTCACTATGACTATAATCTTTATGGAGCTTCAGAGGAAGGAAATACTATTATTGTTCAGTAAGTATAGCCATATATGATACTCTATTCTTGTAGGATAAGAAGAACAAGCCTGCATTTTAGACTGAATTTTGCACCTATCTCTATTGGAAATGGCAAGCTATTTACAGTATTTCAGGAGCATTCCTACCAGATAGCTTGGCAGTGACAGAACTGGATTATGTGTTATATTGTAGGTCACAAAGACGCAAGAAAATTCACCCCAATAAATTTTTTTTCCAGTCAGCTCTAGTGTTCCCAGTTTGTGTATCCTGGCTTTCATATATTTGCTTTGTTTATATAGCTTTTAATATTTTAAACATAGATAGCAGTATTCATTTGTATCTGTTTCATACTTACATTGGTTCTGAATTGAGTTAATTAAGTTAAAGCTGAATTTTAAGAAAAAATCAGATTAATGGTTATGTGCAATTTCAGGTTAACTAAGGAAGATATTCTGCTGATTATATTTTTAATGCAATTTATATTTACAAGGATCTATTTTTTTCTTTCATGTGTGTCATGAATAAGTTCATGTCTGGTAATACAAATGAACAAATAGAAATGTATATAGTGTTATTACTTATATAATCGATGGTCAGGAGGACATTTATCTTAACCTGTTATTTGCCTTTTCAGTTTATTTCTATAATCTCCAGACATATACAGAAATAAACTTTCCCATCAAGTTTGTACAACCTAGAATGCAAAAAACTGTGATTTTATTTCATTAAGTTCAGATCCACCTCATAGAGTTGAGACATGAATTTTCAGTGACTGAGTGCCGCAGAAAGAACATCTCAAATTAGCCTAGCAAGCCAGTGCACATTTTTAATATGTATTTATTTCCATAAATGTAAGTGCTGAGCAGCTGATTTCATTAAAATTATGGCATATTACATTTAGGATCTCTATTTGCATATTTTCTGCAAGCTGAAGTATTAGTTTTTGAAGTACCATTTTAGCAATTTTTGCAGAGTGACAGATACAGATTTTCATTAGGATCACAGCAAGCTGTTGGCTAAGATTTGAACTCTAGAGAACAAACCCCACTAGAACTACATAAAAATATGTTAAATTACTATCAGGGTTGTGGAAGCATGAATTCCACAAGAAAAAGAAAATTAATATAGATATTCAAGGTTATGACCCCCTGAGATATAGTTCTTGGAGAAAATAAATAAACCCCAAAACCCTCAAATGTTCAAAGTTGAAAACTATTTAGTTTAAAAGGCAAAAAAGATCTGGAAACATTTTATCTTGCTTTGATTTGATTGCATGTTTATAGAAAAAAAAACCCTGAGTCGGATGAAAAAACCAGAAAACAATCACCTGAAATACTTGTGAGATTATGCTATGCTCTACTTTCTAAACTCATGAACTCCTGCTTTTCACTCAATGATATGACTTTTTATGCTTTGTTACATTCATATATTCTCATTAAGTCTCATAATCCAGGTGCACAGTTCCATCCCAAGGGAGACCTCCACTCATGTTTTCTCTGCCCTCTGTTTTCAAATGGGGAAACAAGCATAATTGATAGCTGTGCTCAGTTTCCTTTGAAGCTCTTGAGTACAGAACCAAGTGGAAAAAAAAGAGCAACAACAAAAAAGGTGTTTTGTACGTTTATGGGGGAAAGGATACTGCAGAAGGACAAAGGAAGACAGAAAGCTGGAAGATGAAGGAAAATGGAAGAAAATCATGAGGGAACTGCAGCTGAAGATAAAATGCAATATAGTATCAGATTGCAAGAACAGAGGGACAGAAGTATGAGTGAGTTCCAAAAGTCACTTCCTCTAGAGATCTTGTGTCACAGATGCTGCTGCTGCTGCTGAAGAATAGGATTTAGACATCCATCAAAGGCCTGCTGTTGTCCTGGTGGGAAAATAAATAGTTCAACATATTGCTCATCTAAACCAAAGTTACCCTGTAAAGACTTAGAAGGTTGGGAAACTTGGGACCCATTAAAGATTCTCTCCATTCTCTCACTCAGTTCTCTCCCTCTCTCTTTTCTTTTCTCTCTCTCTTTATATCTATAAATATTGAATATTAAAAAAAAATATATATACACACCACATATAGCATATGAATAGGTTTATGTAGGTTTAAGGGGTGGAGGGTGGGTGTGGGGGTGTGTGTGTGTGTGTATTTACACACATATGTATCTATTACATTTATGTGTAAAATGTATGTGCAAAATTCTTCTTAAACTTGAATGAAGTAAATATAAATCTTGTTTAAGAGCTGGCTGAACTCCAAAGTGACATTGCATATAATAACTTCATGCACATGTGTGCCTATAAACGCATTGTACATTCGCAGTTTTAACGTTCAGATGCAAAGTATAGGTCAATATTATAATTATTGATGATGTCTATCAGAACATTTCCAGAAGGTAAAAAAAACCCCTCATCAAGCAACCCTGAAAGGTTTGGAATTCCTGTTGGATCCACAACCAATGTAATTAACCAGTATAACTATTCAACAGCTATTTTTTAAGTGGGCTTGGATGTGAGTTTTTTCCTCTTTTTTCTTTCTAGCATGAAACAGAAGGATTAGACAGGCTTTGGAAAGAATTGCTAGAAAACACAACAGATATGAGGTTTGTTCTTCCATCTTTGTCTCAGAAAATCTGTAGCCTAGACACAACTGAGAATTATAAAGAAAATAGTCCTTGTATATGAATCTGTTGAGCATGGCATGAAAAAACAGGAATCGAAGCCCAATACTCACTTTAACATTACTGTTGCTGGATTCTCTTGGAAGAAATTAAGATCACTAGATTTAAAGCCAAGGTTTTATGCCTGCCCTGACTGACACTCTAATTCTAAACTGAATGTAGCTCATAAAGGAAATTCTTTCTTATAGCGTTTAGTTGTGCAATTAAAGCGTTGAATTTTCTTAACTTAGTTTCTGGATTTGTACAGCTGCTAAAACAGTTGACATTTACCTCATTCTTCTTCTCTTCTCTTTTATGATGTCATAAAAAAATTTATGAGTTATTAATGAGGATCTAAACTTTTGACCTTTAATACGTGGCTAAGGATAAATTTATCAAAGCAGAGCTATGATAGAGCCAATTGCAGTCCGTTGAGGTGTAAGAATCTATATTATGTGTCATTGCATAAAAACAATAAAAAGTGTGCTGTTCGTCCCTTTTTTCTTAAAAGTATGTTGGAAAGTTGTCTGTGCTGGCCTGACAAAAACCCAGTAACTGGAAAAGCTGGCACCATTGCTCCCATTTAGTTCAAAGAAGGTTCTGTGACCTAACACAGAAGGAGGCAGAGGAGAGACTGCTTCACTCTTAATAATATCTTTCATTTATTCCCACAAAACCTGTGAGGGGTACTTATCTTACACCCACAACTTTCTGCAGACCCATAAACTAGGTTCTGCTATATGAGAAGACTGCTGACTAGAACCTCATGAACTTTAACAAGGGGAAGTGTAAAGTCCTGCCACTGGGGAGGATCAACCCCATGCGGCAACCGTATGCTAGGGGTTGACTGGCTACAAAACAACTTTGCGGAATATGACCTGGCTACTGGTGGCCAGAAAGCTCAACATGAGCTGTAAAAACATTATTGCACCTGAGCAGGCCAGCAGCATCCCAGGATGCATGAGAAGGAGCAGATCAAGGGATGTGATCCTTTCCCCCTCACTTTTTGCTGGTGAGGCATAGCTGGAGTGCCCAGTTTATTGCTGGGTTCCACAGAACAAGAGACACAGGCATATTGGAGCAAGTCCAGTTATGGTTATTAGGAGGTATACAAGGAAGGACTGATAGATCTAGAGCTGTTTAACCTGTAGATGAGGAGGCTCAGCAGTGGTCTTAGCCATGCTTATAAATATTCTTGCAGAGGGATGTACACAGTCTTGGGTAACCTGGCTCATCCTGCTTTGGATGAGAGTTTGGAGGGGAGTTTGGACTAGGCAATCTCCAAAGCTCCTTTCCCATAAGAAGTTTTCTGTGATTGTGTGATACTATGAAGTAGATTATAATCTGTCCAGGAAGGCCTGATGGAAGCCCTCCTTGCATCCCTCTTGTGGGGTGACTGTGGCATGCTGGCCATATGGAAAATAGTACAGAAGAATGTTCTGACTTGGAAGGGACTCACAAGCAACACTGATTCTACCTCTTGAAATGGACGGTACAGGGATTGAACCCACAATCTTGGAACTATTACCATTGTGCTCCAGCCAACTGAGCTACTCTCAGGCTTACCTTTCCCTTGTTTCTCTTGCCCTCCCAGCTGCAGACACTGCAGGGATTAGTGTCTTTACCAGTGGTTTCCAGAGGCTAACAAAAAGTTTATCATCAGAGCAAGAGGATCATAGCCTCTTATTTATGTCTCCGCAGTGTCAGAAGCCACCTGGCTGGAGGGATAAACAGGCCATGCTCATTAGAGTACTCACAATAAGGTTAAGAGTAACCCTCCCATCAAGCAGGTAGCCCCATCAGTCCCAAAAGAGTGCAACCCTGATAACTTTCTGTATTGCTAGGGAGGTAGAAGCATAGACAAGGTACAGATATATTCCTTTACAGATATGCTAAAGTGAATAATACACTGTACAGTAATCTATATGTCAAGAATATTAAGCCCTTTTCCATCTTTGAATAAGGCAGAGTAATTTCAAGAGACTGTCACAACACTTTGAGGTGAGGTGCCTTCTAACATTCCACTAGTACAATTTGGTGAGGAAATTGCCCAAGGGTTTGGAACTGGGATACTAGAAGTGACTTTCCTCTTGTCCTTATTAGGTAGCTGGAAAGAGATTACAGTATATGGTGTAAATTTAATGTCACCCTGGCAGGAGGTGGTGGGTTAGGAATCCTGTCAGTCACTGATTTACTGCTTAACAGTAGGGAAAGGCTTTGGAACAAACCCTGTAGGAGCATTATAAGCACCTTTTTTATTGTCAAGATGTCAGAACACAACACAGAGTAGCCACTAAGCTTAAAAGTGATTTATCAAAAAAAGACCACCTGGAGATTACCTTATTTTTGTCATTTTAAAAGGACATGGAAAGATCATTTTTGTCATATCTCTTTCCTGGTCAGTAAACAAATCCACAGAGGGCCAATTATCTCATAAAATGGGCATTGATGTTATGAAACTCTTCTAATTTCTAATGTTCCATGTTATTTGTTGCTGTTGCTCTAATTGTTACTTAAAATGTTTTGTGATACATTTTGCTAAGTTACTGTTTCTCTCCTCTCAACAAATTTTTAATTTCCATGTTGAAAAACCTGAATTTCCTCCAAGCTACAGGAAATATTCAGAATCTGCTAAATATTTTAATGCTGAGAGATGGAGACTTGTAAAGGAGAACGTTGTTAACACTCTGAGATTTTATTCTGATTTTCCATCAGTAGTTATGGTTCCAAAAAACTGCAATTTAAGACATTTTAAAATCCTAATACTAATCAAATGAAATAATAGAACATTTTATATAGAACCAACAATAAAAATAACCTTTGTCAAGATTAAAAAGCTAGTAGTAGAAGTTTTAAATTGACACTTTCAGTGCAACCAGATTAATAGAAAAAGTTCCTCAAGATCCAAACAAAACCTGTGTCGGATGTCAAGGTCAGGACTCAAACATAAAAGCAATATAAAACAAAGCAGGGTATTATTTTTAGTAATAATAGTACCTTGTCCAGAGTTGCGGTTAAAGCTGGTGTAACTACAATACAGATTGCTTGCCTGTTTCCCCTCTTATGGTTGGTTTGGGGTATTTTATGTTTTGGGGGTTTTTTATTATTAGCTGAAAATTTGTCTCGGTTTTGAAGCTACATGGAAGTGGCTCCAATTAACTGAGAAAACATTTTGCAAATCTCTACCATGGACAACTATTTCCAGAATCTAAAATATATGGGATGAAACTAACACCATATAAATTTATGATTTCCATGGAAAAATGTCCTTGGGTTGCACGTGGTATAAAACAAGGTCTGGCTCAAGCTCCCCAGCAGTACATGTTAAACAGAGTTTTCCAAAGCTGGAGAGAAGAAGGAAAGGGAGAGAGGCTGCTCAGGACTGTTCACATTTGGCTAAACAAAGCATAAGGGTGGGAGCCAGATCACAGAGCCCTGGTTTGGAAGGACCCTGCAGGACATGGTTTGCTTTCATTCTGCACCTGAGAGGCTGGAAGAGATTGGGATCCTGCGCTGCATCTCAAGTGGGGCAGCATTCCTACTACTTCCCAAGTGGTACTGACAGCAGTCACCAAAGCTGAGTTTTCTAGGGCTAAAGCACAAAGAAAGTAGCAGGCATGACAGTCAGCTGTAGCTTTCAGGATAGTGGAAAAAGGCAATTTTCTTTTATTTGAGGAAATATACCAACTTTTTCTTTGGAACTTGGGCAGAATGATTGCTATCTTGGCTTTTGTACTTCCAGAAGAAATGCTTTTTTTCTTCTGATACTAGATGGAGGGACTAGAATATTCATCACCAATGCATGTGAGCAAAACCTCATCAAAATACCAGAAATAAGTGGATAGTTTGTTCCCAGGGTAATTTCTTCTCAGAAATGCAGATGCAGAAAACTTGGATATTACAGGAGCGTGCTCAGATTTTTATATGTATTCCTGATTTGAAGTCTAAATACAGAATTTTTCAGTTTTGTCTGTTCAAAGGCCACAATTTGCATTAGGAAATCAGGAAATTAGGGAAAAAAATTGCATTAGGAAATCAGCATTACTCTGTGGGGAAGTCATGGGGAGCATGGGGTGCAGGGAAGCACTGCGTCAGCTGTTGCCTGCCCTGCTCGACTCAGGGAGATGCTGCTGTGGGAAACCAGCCAGGCAAGAAACGGTGGGTGGGACTGCTCTTGTGGTCTGTGCCAAAGAACCTTGTAAAAGTCTGTTATATTTCAGTCTTAGGCATTACTTTTAATCTCGATCTGGCACTAAAAGTAACAGAAGTTAAAAAGTTTTTCTTGATTACTATTAATTTTTGTCACTTTGTCTACTATTAGAAGACTTTCTAATTTTTTGTTCCTTAGTATAACAAATATGCCAATTTTAAATATTTATAGAAGCAGGAAACTATTTTTTTTAGCAGAAGAAATAAGCCTAAACCAGTCTGCCTGATCTGCAACTCTGTTGCTGTTGCAGGCTGAGGAAACACTGGGCAGAGAATTATCTCCTTTGTACCAAAAGCATCATATTTTGGTGATCTTTCAGGACTCATTTTCTGGAACAGATTTTGAGACAGAGTGGAGAAATGTTCTGTCCACCTAATTTGCTTTGCAATTGAAACTCTAAATTTTCTGAGTACCTTCTCTCAGTTTCTCAGTTTAGTATTAGCCCTTTTTAGCTTAATCTTTCTTTTCAGAAACAGCATCTCTTTCCGCCATCCCTCCCTCTCTCTTCCATGTTTCCAGTGAAGTGCAATCATACAGCCAGTACAGAGAAATATTTAAAGGTGAAAAGCTACTAACAGGTGAGGTTTTGTTGGTGCTATAGCTGTTCTCATTTAATTAATATTATATTCAAGTTATTAATTTGTCTAAATTATTCAAACTCCTAAGGAACATTTTTGACATCCAGTTATGTATTAAAGCAAAGCCTAGAAGAGAAGTAATCATGTACCTTTAGAAGTGTTGAGAAAAAGAGGTTGCCTACTGGTTATGGCTATATGTCTGAAGTGGTATACAGTGTATTTTTTTTCCTTTTTCTATTTTTTTACCCCCAGTGGCAGCCATATTTCATTTCCATTACTACACAGGACCATGGCTGGTGACTATAACAGTATTTGTCTCTGAAAGGCAATGCACCACAGTCATCAAGCAAATTTATCACAATTCAAGCACACATCAAGGTGTTCAGAATTGACTTTTAAAGGTTGAGCACCTCTCCTATGAAGACAATGTGAGGGAGTTGGGTTTGTTCAGGCTGGAGAAGAAAAGGCTCTTGGGAGGCCTTAGAGCAGCTACCTAAAGGTACAAGAAAGCGGAAATGGACTGTGTAAAACAGCCTGTAGTGATAGAACAAGGCCTTTAAACTGAGAGAATGTTCTATTTCATCTAAGGAAGATATCCTTCACTGAGAGGAGTAACACATTGGAACAGGTTGCCGAGAGAGGTTTTGGATGCCCCATCCCTCTGGGTGTTCAATGCCTGATTGGATGAGACTGTTGAGCAGCCTGGTCTAGTGAAAGGTGTCCCTGCCCAGGGCAGGGAGGCTGGAACTCAGTGATCTTTAAGGTCCCTTCCAACCCAAACCCTCCTGGGATTCTATGAATTCTTAAATCTCCTGAAAAAGAAGGCTTATTTCTATACTTTACACATTATGGAAACAAACTTGTATAGTTAGACTTTTGTGGCATGTGTGATTACTTAGCATTCACCTGTTGTATAATTCTAAACACAAAATTCCCTCTAGCTATCTGATGTTCCCAGTGAACTTGTATAAAGAGGGTTTTTTTCATTACGGTATGAAGATTTGATCTCTAGAACTTTTGATATCTAGTCTTTTCTTGCCATTCAGCTACTGATTCACTATGATCAAATTATCCCCTTATTACTTTTCACCTTAGGTTTTTTGAAAACAAAAGCTCTGGAACTCTGAGTATACCAGAGTAGATCGTTTTACTGTCCTCAAATAGTATTTGTTGATTTTATACATATCATGTGTGGGTATTTTAGTAAGAATTCTTTGTAGAACTCATGTAAATGTCTTGCAGAAGAATATATACAATTATTCCAGAAACCATGACTATTTTTTTTGTAGCATACCAGTTATTATATAGTCTGACTAAACTGAACACTTGAAAACATACATTTGACTCCTACACCATGCTGACATTTTTATCCTTCTAGTGAAGATTGAATTTTTTCATTACTCTTATTGCAGTCTGCTTTCAACCCAAGAAGTAGGAAAGTATTTTTTAGAAACTGTAATTAAGAAAGTATAAGGAGATTATGTATGAAGTATTTGTTGCACATCAGTTCTCTAAATATACAGTCTAAATATACTGCAAGCTATTCGCAAAATATTGATGACACGTTACTTATTTTTCTGTGCATAAATATATCCTCTTCTTTATCATAGAACTCTCTTTTTTATATAGTTTTGTTGTAAGAGCAGTTTAGTGGCTGTTAAGATAACTATAAAAAATCATAACAAGTATTAAATTAAAATAACATTAAATTCTTCAGCTGTCTTACATTTCTCTGAAAAAAAATGCAAGAAAATCAACAGCATAACTGAAAACTAATCTGTCCAACAAGTCATGTTAATCATTAAGTTTATTATTTAAACTGATAGACATTTATGAACACTACTTTCAAATTTTTAATAAGCAAAATGATTTTGGAGAACAAGGGAAAAGAAGAGAAAAAGATGAACTATAATGTAAAGCAGTAAAAAGAGGAAATAGCTCTCTGTCACAATTGTTAAAGAGGTTGCAAAATGGTACTGGAGATTGCACTGAGACGCTCTGTCCAGGCTTAGTGTATCCTTAAGACTTATTTTGTCAGAGTGTTGTGTGGGAGCTACAACTGTTCTGTTATATATATATATTTCCTATATCAGAATATACTTTATTTCACTGAATCACATAGCATTTCCTTAGAGTTCTTTCAATTTTGAATTAGATCCAATTCATATAAAAGAAGAATCAATCAATATGGTTAGAACTCTATGTAGAAAGAAGATAAAGTAAGACACACAGAGACTTCAGGGATCAGAAAACTCAAATACAAAACTACTCACCTCACCATTCCTTTCCATCAGTTCTCTCAAACCAAGTTTTCCTGTGATTATCCTTTCTCCTCTGTCTACTGGCAGCTGACCAGCATATCTTCAATGACTTTACCATTAAAGCTTTTTTTGGCACTAAGTTTTTTTCTCACCATTTTCTATTCTTTAAAATGCAATGAGTTGTCATGTTAAATTATGCAATAAGCACATGCATTGAACAGGCATAATACACATTTGTGCTCATGGAATTTGTCAAATTTATTTCAATTGATTGGGAAAGGATTGTGTGATTTTTGCACTGTAGCTCTACAGCCAACTAGCCGGCAATCCAGAAAAATTTTTTTTTTTTTTTTTTGGTCTGAGCCAAAAGCATTTATACAGGGGAGGCAAGAATAAAGCATCAGCAATAGTTCAAATGCTGTTGCTGTTCCTTGCAGTGTGCTTAATTCTTCACATGTGCTGTTGATTCTAGCTGAGAATTTTCAAGTTTAAGTAAAAGAGCAAGGAGAAGAGACATAGGGCAGCTCTAGGGAAGGCAGAAAAGGCTTTGAATCAGGAAAGGGGAGCAGGACTGACAGTGAGAGCAAGACTGAAGACTTCATTTGACTTAATACAACAAAAAGCTTGTGATTGTTAGCAATGAGGTGAGGTAATTCCTTCCTCTTCCTTCTCTCAGCTACAGAAAATCAGCCTAGTCTGGTCAGGGCACTATGTATATGAGCTTAAAGTGAAATATATCTTATTCCAAATATGTTTATCATTATTTCTCATTAATAGTTGGGATCCACTAAGTTTCAGGATCATCTTGTAGATATTTAGACAATGGAAAAAAAATCCAAAACTAACTGTCTTGTAGAGACTGTTAAGTCTGATTAATAGCTGATTTCAGCTATTCAGAGCCTCCAACAGTCTTTACCAGAGTTTCTATTTATTTAAATAAAGGTGTCATTGTAGAACACTGTCCTAGACAGTCCAGACATAGGTTTTTTTGGACAGTTAAATAATTCCAGGTGGGTTTCATTTTTTGATGACAGTGGTTTGAAATCACAGGTTAGCAAATACCAGGAAGTCTTTATTAATCTATGGAAAAGCATGACACTGAGGAAAATGGTTCTTCCTAAAATATACAGTAAATCTTTTATACAATTAACCTTGAAGGTATTTCTGGAGTAGTGCTTTGTAGTTCTCTGTTTTTCCTTGCCTGAAAATCTGACTTATAAGTTTCTTGCTGTATTGCAGTTACTTTCCCAAATTTAGGTACCTAGGAAAGGTCAAGACTATTGCAACATATTCTGGATAAAAGAAAAGAGGGAAGGGAAGGGAAGGGAAGGGAAGGGAAGGGAAGGGAAGGGAAGGGAAGGGAAGGGAAGGGAAGGGAGAAAAGGAGGTCTTGTGTTCTAGAATTGTGACAATAAACAGATGCCAGGAGAGAGGGACAACTCTGTCCTTTGGGGGCATGAGGAGCATGAGGAAATTGTAAATTAAAAAAGTGTTGTGTGGTGACAGGTAATCTCAGTTAACAACTTTTGTAGCTATTCCTGCCGTTGTAATCCTTGAGGTAATTACTGTATTACATATTTCATTGTGTAGTTCTGAATCTTAGAGAAAACAGCTCGCAATATTTTGCATTTTCAACATGTTTTCCTGAAGACGTTTAGCTGGGAGAGGTAGATCATTTCAAAACATGTTGTTCTAGGCTCATTAAGTCTTTTAAAGCCAGACAGGAAGGAAACAAAACCTCAGAGACTATTAATGCTTTGGGGCCTACTTAACAGCACATTTCATAATGATATGCTAAACAAGATAACTTTTTTTAATCTGCCTTGCTTTGTAGGCTTTTTCCCCCCTCTCTTGAATTATCTTCATCATGCCTATAACTTAGTTGTTTTTAATGAAAACTAACAAAAAGGAATTGACAGATTGATGTGAAAGCCCAACTAAGAGTGAATGACTTGGGAGCCAGATCTTATTTATAGATATGCTTTATCCAAGTGCTTCAAATTCAGAATAAAGTAGCACTTTAAATATTTGAGATGGGGTTTGAGTGGTATGTAGGAAATATGAACACCCACTTGTACAAAAAGGGATTGCTGGTGATTATACTCTTAGCATGCAAATCTCTTATGCAGATCTGAAAATACCATTTTGACGCTTCGCAATATTGTAATCATCTTTTGATATTTTTAAAGCTGAAACCAAACATATTATTTTTGGGAAAAAAAAGTTAAAACAATTTGATGGTAATTACTTGCATCAGTCAAACAGTTCTTTGAGCCCCTGAAGGGCCATCTTTGGTAATATCTTTCTGTTTTCACTTTGTTTCTAATAAAGATTATCTGATTATGAAAAGATGGGGTCAATTAAATGTCAGTAAGGGACAATGACAGTCATGAAAAGGGAATCAAATGAAATGTTCAGAAATTGTTAGTGATCTCTGATCTCCTACATCACATCAGCAATGCTCTTCTGGAGTAATGCTGTTGACAAACTGTCTGGAAAGATCTTTTGTTATAATAAGATGGTGTGATCCAGGTATTTTCCAAATTTGTTCTTTCTCTTTATCATAGTAATTCTTAAAAATATTTTCTCCCACTTAATCTTTCTTTCACCTCCTTTCTGATTTTGGTGGTGCCTCTGACCACGCATTCTGTGCCTCTCTTTCTGCTGATGACAATGGTCTTCAGGCTGCTGTAGGCTCTGTCACCACACCTACCCAGCCCTGCCCCTGCTCCCCCACCCCACAAATTCATGATGAGGTGGTGTGGCTCTCTCTTGGCAGACTCCCAGCTTCAGTGCAAGGCAGAAGTTGTCGGATCCTGCTGAGTTCAGGATTCAGAGAAACAGCTCATTATTGCAAGAGGCAGCTCTTGCCTGTTGCTGCTGAGCTCAGGGGAGGGGGAACTGTGCCATTCACTCTCTCAGGGAGAACTGTTGCTTCCCTCCATATAATTTTCCGGCAGCATTGACTGATTTCAGATCTCAGTGGGAGCTTTAAGGCAGGAGTCACTGCATTTCAGTGTGCTGAGGTACTTCTCTAGTCCTCCTCAGATAAAGTCTTGTAGGCGGATTTTTCCTCCCTTGCCTCTATTTACAGTATCCACAAAAAGATATGGTTAATTTTAGAGGAAAAAAAAATGGACATAGGTAGCATGTTTGTACCTACCTCTGAGAACTAAGCAGTGGTCCAAGATATGGCATGTAAGCAGCAACCTGCAAGATAAGTAAGAATTATACATGAAGACTGATAATTTCAGGAAAAAAAACTGCAATTACCCTGCTACCACCCCTTCTGTTGCATAAAGTGTGTATCAGGAGTAAGTTTAACTGATAAGAATCAGTTAAACACAGTGACTATACGATGACTGTCAAGATTAAACCAAGGCATATGTTGGATTTCATCAGTCATGTCTCACATTAATTTTGTTTTGTAAATAAGATATACTTAGAGTATATCTTGTAAATAAGATATGTTTAGAGTAAGAAATATGAAAAACCATAGTTATCAAGGTAAATTCAAAATAGTCAGAATACTTTCAGTGCAGTAAATAGAATTTTCAATGGAGTTATAAAAGCACAAGATGCCTCAAATGCCAGGACATTAAGACCAGCTTTAGCAAATACAAATGGAAATACAAAAGCTACACAACACCCTGTAGGTAAGAATATACTTGTAAGACTCCTTACTTTAACTATCAGATTTATAAAGTTCTCTAGGTAGTTAAAGCCCAAGAGAGGAAGCTTGAATGTGGAAAACTTAACAGCATTCAGCTGGTAGAAGGTTGCTTGCTGGATAAACATTCCTGTTTATTCTCAAATGAGAATTTACACAGTGAATCTTCATAGTATGAGGAAAACGATTTCTTCTCAGGATTTCAAATATCAAATATATTATGTCAGTATATGTCTCAATTATGCTATTAAGGGCATTACATAAAATAGAAAATGACACTGTAGCATTTAAATGACTAAATTTATTTTTCTCATTCTTTTTAATTTTTACAAGTAGTTTTCATCCCAAATCATTTTCTCATACAGCAACTAGCAATTTTTATTCTCTCATCCCTAAACCTCAAGAGGGTAACAGCAAGGCTGATGCCAGCATTTCTCTTAGCTTTGTAGTACTCAGACTCTCTAACTTCTGATATTGAGAATTCCATGAACACCTGCTTCTGACCAATGATTGGACTCTCCCTTGGGGCAGATTAGAGTGAAAAACCCACTGAATTATTTTTGTACCTTAAAACTATGTAAACTGATAACCGGCTAACTGCTTAAAAAGACCAGGTTTTTAACAATAAAGAGCACTCCTTTGCACCTGCCTGAGGTCCCTACACTGCTCATTATCACAAGAAATGTTATATATGTAATAATAATAATAATAATAATAATAATAATAATAATAATAATAATAATAATAATAATAATAATAATAATAAGTGTAGGGTTTATTTTGCCACAATTTGGTTGCAACAGAAAGGAGATGTAGCCATTTTATTATTATCTGTAGAAATATATCAATATAAAAGCATAAAAATAACATATCAGAAAATTTATAAGGAATAGAAAGAGAAAGAAATGTTAAGGGTAGAGGGATAGAAGACAGGAAAGGTATCACCACTCATGGAATAAGCAGTGAGACTTGCTTGTTGCAATTTTGATGTCCATTTGTTAAAGTGATGGTCACAGTCTTGATCTGTTGGGTATGTGGACCCAAACGACGAAGTTCAATGGGTTAATATAGCTTAGGTTTGCTTAGAAACACCCAGGTACCTTCCCTGTGGGGGGAGGTTTTACACTGTCATCTGCAACACTGTGTGTCATGCCCAATCCTCTTGTGGAAAGGCCCAGAAATGAGTCTGGGGGTGTTTCTGGTGGTTTTGATGGTTTATGACACTTTCTAAGACATGACAACCCCTTCTCATGTCAGTGTAGCTGAGTCTCCCATCAGAAGGGATGATGACTTTCAGGCCTATGGGTGAATGTCCTGGTACAAGGGGAGTTTTCACACCTGAGCCACTTGTGTAAGGGAGGATATTGTCATGACAAAAAGCATTATCCCACCTTGCAGAATCTTCTTATTGGTCTTTTCCAGATGTGGCCCAAACCCCAGCCTGTACCCCACAGTGATGGATGGTTTGTGTCACCCCCTGTCCCTGGGCTATAACCCCGCACATCCTCAGCAAAGCACTGCTGCTTTTGCAAATGGGCAATTGTTTGAGTCATTAACCATTAACATTTGTCTCTCCCTGGAGAGGATACAGCCAGGATAGCTGGCACCAACTGACCAAAGGGATATTCTATTGCATGTGGCATCATGCTCAACATACAAAACTGAGGGGAGAAGCAGGAATGGGTGGGAAGTTTGAAGTAGATGGCGTTTGTCTTTGTGAGTATCTTTTACATGTGAAGAAGCCCTGCTTTCCTGGGGATGGCTGAACATCTACCTGCCCTTGAGAAGCAAGGAATTATTCCCTCATTTTGATTTGCTTGTGTATGCAGTTTTGCTTTACCTGTTAAACTATCTTTGTCTCAACACACAAGTTTCCTCACTTTTCCTATTTCCTCCTCTATCCCACTGTTGGTCAGTAAGTAATGGCTGTGGGGTGTTTAGCTGTTGGATGAATTTAAACCATGACCACCACCTTCAGGTGTTGCTTTTGCAATTGGAAAATAGTTCTGTTGATTCAAGAAAGAAAAAGAATTTTTTCTGAGAAAAGAAAAAGGAAAATACCATTAGGTCCATCAAATTCTCTCTTTTTTTCATCTCTGCTTGGTGTGGATGTTTATTAATAAGCCTAATTCTAAAGCAAACCTTTGCAATATGTGATTGTGTGATCTAGATCATGAAATAAGCTTCATTTGTCAAAAAGCGCTATCAGTTAATGCTATTGCATCTGGTTGTTTCCTGTGTGTGTTTGTGCGTATTGTATATAAAATATTATGAATTGCTTCTTCTTACTGAAATGTTGAAATGTGGTTTCTCCTTTACAAAGTACAGGATATGAGACTTTTGCACCTTCTCTGGCCCCATTATAATGTATAAGTGGATCAGGCTACTACAGACCTCAGGTTTTCTGTTTGAGGGACAGTTAACTTAATGAAAGCATAGTGGTGACCGGCTTAGGGCTGCTTTCAATGGGCCTTTTAGTGACAGGAGAAAGAACTCATTAAAACAAGATAAGAGACATAAAGGTGCATGTATATCTAAATCAGCCAGACTTTCATGGCGGACTAAGCTGCTTGCCTATCAATCTCCTGGAGCAGTCTGTAAAACAGAGGTACTGAAATAGTGCCCTCACCTCTCCCACAAGGAAATGCAGATGTTCATCAGGACCTTTGATCTGAACATTTTAAAGGATTGTACCTTGTTTGTTTTAGGAAGCACCTCTCTTTTAGGTAGCAATAATCTCCCACTCCCCTGTGTTTTGTTGTAAGGTGGAAAAGGCAGGCCTGTGCATCAAGTGAGTTGAATATACTCATGTTTATGGCAGAAGGATTTTCTGATTAGCATTAAAAAGTATATGTGTTATATTTGTTTCTACCTTCTATTACGAGTGTTGGAGTTCTTAAGTATACATTGTGTAATGTAAATGTAAACATACATAAAAATATGTGTTAGATGTATATTTAATCTTCCACACATACACAGTTTACACTGACATAGAAAAGGTGTATGTGGACATTTTTCAGAAAATGAGATGCATGTATTGCTTCTAGAGCTTTTCTGTAGAGACCAAACATCTTTACATGGAATTTCTAAACTGAATCCAACTACTGAAAATATAGAGTGACTGTCAACATAAAGCCACTGTAACTGTTTGGTGCACACCTGTACATATTCAGACTTTCATGTTCATGTTTGTGAGTGAATAAATATACGTGTTTATAATATCTATGCACCTATATATTAATACATCTCTATATCTAAGCCATTCTAGATTAGTGTAAAGGTGATGTGGCACCTGCTACTTTTAAATACATTTTTGATATAAATCTGTATATTAATATATGTGTGGATTTTATTTTATGTATAAACATATATAAACATACATACATATTAAATCTTGTTTAGCTGTCTATGTGTGACTCCTTGGAAATATATTACTTAAAGAATAAATCAATTTTTTCTGTTATTTTATTTTCTTCCTCCTTTCCATCCCCTTTTTTTTCAAAAAGAGAAAAGATTGTTGCGTACTTTTTCTTTTTTTCCCTTTAGAAAATGCAATAAACCAAGATGGTTCTGGTTTGATTTCTTCGGAGTTTTTTGGTTGTCTCTTTTTAATTTTTTTTATATTGAATGGACACAGTATCCTTACATGGCTGAAAAATATGCTTTAGTGTGCTTTTGTAAAGCTCAGCTTTCTCTCTTCTAATGTTTCTTTTAATCTTTCTTCTTTTGTCAACATATCTCATGCTTAAACCTCAAGACATATTTACTGAAGTGATCCTAAAATAATTGTATTCAAAATGAGATCAGAATGAACAGATTATTCTGAAAATTACTTTTCACTTTCAGCTGATCTGATTTCCACCACATTTCAAAAACTGTAAAAGTTTCTTGCAGGTCAGATGATGCAACTCAGAGTTCACACTTTCAATCCAGTTTTACTCTATGTAAGACAAATACTTTATAGTCAAATATATTATTCTCATAAATAGTCAAATGTATTTTTCTCATAAAAATCATTGTAAATATATGAGGCCACATCATTCCAAATATCAATAATTTGCCAAAGTAGACCAGGCTTCACTTTTGCTTTTTCACAGTTTGTGTGTTTTGTTTTTTGTTTTTTTTCTGAAGCTCTTCATATTTTATTCTCTGTATTTGTTCATATATTTGATATAATATAGAGTTGTTTGTTATCTTCTGTGGGAAGTTATTTAATCTTGAAACATTTCTAGTTAATTTTTTGCTACACACTGAGTTTAGCAAAAAAGGGGAATTTGTGAGTTTTTTACAAAATCTCCTTATCTAGCACATGATGTGCAACATGAAACTTTCTTGCAAAGCTTTTAGTTAAGACATTTTGAGATTCATAGACATCAGACAAAAATTGCATTCTTCATTTAGGTCTTCTTTCTTAAAAGTAGTTCCTAGAGTTACATTTATTAATCTGCTTATTAAGATGTTTTTGTTTGTTTGTCTGTTCATCTTAATTGTGCTTTGTTTTCAGTAATAGTGCTGGAGATTCCATAGCAAAGAATGGTTTTTAACTTGTGTTCCTGTGTTGTAACAACTTACAGGGAGAGAAATATTCAAAATTGTGCCACTGGGGCTACATCCCTACTTCTCAGGGGCCTTGTTATGAGATAACTTAAGCTCTACAGTAACTTTTGTGCAATAATATTCCATCGTTTCGAGGTCTTCTACAAGAGGTTCAAACTCACTGAAACATTTTGCCTCTTACAAGGAAAATACCAGCTGAGCTCAGTATCTGTGAGGGCCAAAGGGAATTGTGATGCAGGTAACAGTGCATGTGGGGTTTGTCCACTTCTCACATGTTCACATGTCCCCACCACGCTTCAAAGTCCTACCCCTAAACTGAGTAAATCTAAGATGCTGAAAATGTGAATGTTCACTTCTTGAGAGGCAACAGTAAAATGATTTGGTTTATTGTTAGTATTTTTTATTATACATAATATTTCCAAATGGTGTTATTTCATACTGCTGGTGTAATCAGCATGACTTAGATTTGGGGCAAAAGTTTGTCTGTGTCACAAAGTGTCTTCTTAGGACCTGGTATGTAAAAATTATTTTTTTTTTAAATTGAGACAGGAAGGTACAGATCTGCAAGTGATTTAGGACATAACTATTTTTTACATCAATTTTCTCACTCTACATTCACAAAGAATTCATGGAGGAATAATTTGCTATATGTCAAAGTTACAGAAAATCTTTGGCATTTTTTGGATCACTGACCATGCAAAGAACTTTGTGACAGTTCATTTCTCATGTTTCTTGTATTGTCAGCTTGAAGACAATGGATTGCTACTGATGGGGGTCCAAAATATGTATTTTCCACATGAGAAAAAGGCTCAGCAAAGCCTGGCTTCAGAATAAAAGCAAACATAGAAGTAACAACCTGTGGTATAAGGATCTGTACCAGCTTGAAGAGCTAGTAATCACAATTAATGGATTACAATGGGAGAATAATTTACCAGGCAGGTTGCCATCTACAATCTTCAGTGATAATTGAGAGGTCCTTGTGGCCTGAATGCCTCTGTGATACCTGTCTTGTGGCTTCAGGATGTCTGCAAGACAGAGGAAAGATGATGGAAGAATCTGTAATCAGATGTATCATGAGCTGCTGTTATACTAAGTCTTATTAGCAAGCTGAGCTCTCCTGCTGAAAATTCAGTGATAATTCCAAAGTATTCTTGGTGGAAACCCCATGTTTTTCTCCTCCTCTGTTTAAGTTATGTTCAGCATCTGCTCTTTTTCCTCAAGTCTCACACTGCTTACCAGAGCCCAGTTGACACAGGCTGTGCTTGGGGAAGGTCAGTGAGGGTTTCTTGTCCAGAAGTGAACTCTGTGCTCTTGGTGCATACTCAGGGTGACATGGCTCTGAAGGATTTGATCACAAACCATTTCTCCAGATTACCTCTTCTGATTCAGTGGGAAGAATGGGCAACAGTCCTTACAGATGGGTTTATCATGGTTTTGAGCATGTTTGCTTTTCTTTCCAGACCTAAGTAAATACTAGAATATTTATATACTATATATATATTAATCAACCACTGTGAGGAAAGAGAATTACTAGCAATTTTATTGGCTTTTTCTATGCCACTGATCATAGGTACTTGATGTTTTTTATAAACAGTAAAAAACTTTTATCTAGCAGTCTCATTTAAACAATATTTAGATGATCTTCAAGATAAACCCAAAACATTATATATATTTTAAAACAAAACAAAAAAACCCTTACTTGTAAATTAGAGATAATTCAGGCATGACTTTTCATTGCACTTAACTATACTGAATATTTGTATGTTAAAATAAATTACTCTAAATGCCTTAGTCATTAGTAGCTTTTATAATTTCTGAAAATCAGGCCTTGCATTGTAAAACAATCTAGAAAATGAGGAAAGCAGGATGTATATGCAACTGTGAAAGCTAAGAGTTACCTGTCTTCTCTGGAAACAGGTCACCATGGAAAAATCAAAGACGGAGTCACAATCAGGCATAGAAATCAATTTAATTTTATTTTCTTCTCATGACAGTACCTGTTCTTTGCCTGAAATTCCCTATAATATTCTATAAAATACCTTTTGCAATAAGTAAAGAAAAAATCCTACAAAAAATAAAGTCCAATTAAAAAAAGGATTCATTAAATTTTCCAATTCACATGTCACAGGTCCCTGAAGTTCATCCATCTGTAATTAAATTAAATCCTAGAAGTACTATCCGACTACAGCATAACCTATCATATTGAGCCATGAATTCATGAAGGGCATTTTACATTGGGCTGTTTTGCTTGTTCTGTATAAACATTGGCATCAGTATCTCTAATATTAAAACATTTATTAAAATGTCATTTATCATTCAGCTGCACTTTTTTTTAAGGCACTTGGATATTTTCTCTAGTGCATTTGATTTAAAGATGTTTATTCCTATGAGCCATTAGCATAAGTCTTGGTTACTAATGGGCTGGAAACTCTACTTCATCATCTTATGCTTTACAAGAATATCAGCCAGAATCTCTTTAAGTACATACTAGGAACATCTATTAGAATCTTCTCATCTCTGCATAATTTTCAAGTTTTAAAAAAATATTATTTAATTTTGTAAGTCTATCCTGAAGTTGATGACTTGTGGCAGTTTTTATTCTTAATAGTCTTCAAAAACCTGTAGGTTTTTTTTAATTTTCTTTGAGCAACCATAAATAATTTGGTTGAGGATTTACCTTAACTGTATCTATTATCTATTCAAAATACCAATTTTGAATGCATTCATTAATTCAATTTATCTTTAGTAATAATGTGAAATCCAAAGCATAAATACTAATTTTTGGGTACAAATTGTACAACAACAACTTTTATGTCAAAAAAATCATTATCGAAAATTTTTAGCTACTTCAATGTTTTAATACTGCCCTGTGTAGCACTTTCCGAGTATCTGCAACGCCATTTCCCCCCATAACACCTTATTTTGTCTTCTGCTTCAGAGACTGCTTCTCCAGATACAAACTAGGAATTCTCACTTTTGTTTCTTTGATTTATAGCAAGCATTGACTAAATGACTTCCTCAATCTTCTGTCCCTTTTGCCCTTTTGATCATCACGTCATTCTTAAAAATTCTATAGAAGATTGCAATCTTCTAACAATATAAAACATTCCACCAATTTTCAGTTAGAGCTGTGATAGCAATTTTCTCATAATTAATTGAGATTTCTGCTGCTTGCACCTTTCCTTGGCTCTAAGCACAAATGAAAATTTCGACTAGGGTTAATTTTGTATCTTCCTGCCTCCCTTTGTCTTATTTATTACTGCAGCTAAACTCCAGCTATGGACATTTTCTCTTGCAACTCAAGCCATTTCTTTTATATAGTCCTCTCAGGAACCTAGACCCACTTTCAACAAAATCAAAATCTTAAGCTTCACAGCAATAACACAATAGGGTGAAAGGACAGGCAGGCTCTTTAGAGTGCCATTCATCCCATCACAGATGTGATGCATAGGATAAGGAGATAAATCACACTTAAGAAATGTCTGTATTTCTATTAGATGTAGAGATATTACAAGCCATGAAGCATACACTTATCTTCTTTCTAAATTATTAAATTTTGGCATCTTGAATCTCATATTTGAAGATGTGCTCAGCTCTTTCTTTCATTTTACTCCTGTGAATTTTTCTCAGACAGCAGGGTTATCGAAAGTTACAAACTTTTGTGACATTGCAAGCTGGGATTTATGTTTTTAGAATATAACCATATTTTGACTTATATTTTTAAGGATGATTTTTGTTTGTTTCAAATGAACATAAATTTCCAGGACAACAGACTAGTTTTCCTCAGAGCCTAATCTCAAATGAGAAAAATAATTAGATTATCTACTCTTTATAATTTTTAATAATTGCATTCTTTAATAGTCAACAGTATTCATAACAAAACAACAGATATGATGAAAATCTATTTCTCTCTTCTGTAATTCTTAAAATAAATATTTTCATATTTTTTATGTTGCAAATATAGTTCTAATTTAAATAAGGAAAGAAACACAGAAAACACTGAAATTATGCTATTAAAACACGTTTAACAATTCTCTGAAGAATAGGACTGAAAAGTTAAGTTCAAAGGTCAAATAAATACCTCCTGAAAACTGCATCCCAGCAGGGGCTTAATTTTAACAGCTTTTCCCTACAATTTTCAGTTTTCAACATGGGATATGTGTATGCTCCTGAACTCAGCATCATAGTCTGATAAGAAGCAGTATGTTCAATTTTAGATTATTGGTTGTATAATTAAATACATATTAACTTATATGAACTTATAATATTACATCTGGAAGCTTTACCCAATTCATTTTCTCTAATATGAGCTTGTAGAACTGAAAACTCTATCTAGCCTAAAACATGTATTGAGACTAAAAGGTTAAAAGTGTAGTGTCAAATCTAAGGGAGTTATCAAGAAATCCTGCTGGGAATTTGACTCAAAGTGTTAATGAATCTTGCAGCAATTGTCACAGTATCTTGCAGTTGAAAGTTAGGTGTATTGTATTTCTATACCATTTCCATATATTCTTTCAGGTATCAACTAACCTGGCTTCACAAAGGCACTTTTATATATTCAAGACCATTTGAGATGCATATTTTCAATCAGCAGTTCTAGGTCCAGCAATAGCCAAAATTCCAGGCTCTGTTGCTGTTTATTGTTTATGCCTTTATCTATTCTTTATATTCCCCAGAACAACTTGTGTGGGTGTGTACTACAATGGGGAACCAATCCTACTGGAAAAAAGGTGGTTTTAATTTTGCTGGACTGCTTTTTTAATGCATCAGTTACACATTTTGATCACCATAAGTCCTCACAAATAAAAGCCTAGTAGTTAGACAGAAAGGATTGTTAGTATGGGATAGGAAATGCATTATGAATTGCTGAAATAATTTTCAACAGTGTTATTATGGAATACCTAATATCACCAGAGCAGTTTATCAGGCCTATTGAAAAGAAAACAGGATTTTGTAATAGAATATGGAGCAAAAAGGAGTGAAAGAGAGACGCTGGAAGAACAACTGGGGAAAGAAAAAGAAGAGGAAAAAAAAAAAAGGCACACAAATAGTTGAATCGAAAAACAGAACACGATCCAGCAAAGTGCACTTACAGCCCAAAAAGCCAACCATATCCTGGGAGGCAGCATAAGGAGGTTGCCAGTAGGTCAAGGGAGGTGAATCTATGCTTCTGCTCTGGTGAGGACCCACCTGGAACATCATGTCCAAGTCTGGAGTCCTGAGCACAGGAAAATTATGGATCCATTAGAGTGGGTCCACAGGAGGGCTAGAGTACCTGCTCCATGAGGAAAGGCTAAGAGAGTCAGGGTTGTTCATCCTGGAGAAAAGTAGGGTCTGAGGGGACCTTTTATATGGACATTTCAGTACATAAAGGGGGAACTGCAAGATAGAAAATAATTCTTAGCAGGACATGTTGCGATAAGACAACTATTAAAAATTTTAAACAAAAGGAGAGAAGATTCAGACTAGATAGACAGAAGAAATTTTTTAGACTCTGAATGCAGGCTTTTACCTGGCTAGACTATGGCTGCAAGTTCCAACAACAGGCTCAAGCTGCAGACCCAGACCAACCACCAGCAGCAATTCTCTCTCTTCCCAGGATTCTTCCTCACCACCTAACCCACTCCCTTTTATCACACTTATCTTTACTTTATACAGCTGTGACTCATTAGGAGTGAGGTTATATTGGGTAATTAACACAGGTGTTAATTGGCCCCTTATTGGGCCAAGGTCCACCTGTATTCCCTTCTCCTACAACGAGGCCTTATAGAGCTGAGGAGTGATAGCCCTGTTGCTTGTTTTCCCAACCAGATTTTAAAATAAATTAAAACTTAAAAAACCAAATCCTTTTCCTTGTGAGTCACTACAAGATATATGATCTGTGGTTTTAGGAGGAATTTGTGCCAAAAGCCTATAAATGAAAAAGGAAAATGGATTTTGAAGGTAGAAATGTTTGATACTTGCTTCATTGCTGGAGTGTTTTTTTGAACAGGCAACATTGTGTGCCTTTGTATGTATGCATTTGTGTGTAGGAGACAAACTTTTCCCCGTGTACTAGCAAGTACTGCTAAAGCTTTGTGTGCCTCACAACTCAGTGTTCAGAGTACACAATTTATACACGAGACACTCATTTCATCCTTGCTCTTTGCATTTCATTTCCTGAGGCTCCAACGAATGTAAAAACAAGAAAGCTGCTGAACAGCCAGGGGCTGTAATCATGTCAGTTTTTATAAGCAAAGTAGGGCTGGGACTCTTCAGTGGTGGCTGGAGGAACTAGAGGGAGAAAAAAAGGCAGGAGAGCATATTCATTATTGTACCTAAAGCTGCCAACACTATATAATTTTCTAGATATTTCTGACATATCTCACATTTATAACCTTAGAATTATAATTTTTATAAAATTAAAGGCCAGCAATATCCAGGCAAGAATAACTTTTGGGATTTATTCACGTAAAGTCCATTGCCAGATAAACATTGCTTGCTTTCTTTCACATGACTCATGTAATACTTTACTTAATGGTTAGATTATATATGAAGCAGTATGAAACCTACGTGTGTTTGAGATACAACTTAAAGTCTTAGTGGAAGTTTCAATTTATTACTAATTTATGTACAGCTATTATTTATTACCTGTTTATTGACTATTTTTGGTTGGCTATATTAGGATATATTATCCATTTCACATAAAGAAAAATCAAATTTGAGAGACATAATTTCAAATGGTCATTTTTCTAGTGCTAGACAGAGGTAGTAGGTAGGCACTAAGTGCCCTGGAAACCCTCTTTCAGGATCAAAAGAAGTATAATCCTGCAGCCCCATGACCTTTCAGATGCATGCATGGCAGAGGCTTGTGAAGGCAAGTGCAAAATTGTATGTGCATTTGTATGCTCACTGACAGACTCATTAGTATGTCCTGGACACTGCTCAAGATATATCCAAGGCAGCCCAAAAACCTGCAGAAGGCTCCCTTTTTTTTTTTCTTTTTTTTTCTTTTTTTTTTTTTTTNATTTTCCAGGGACTGCAGTATTTTAAAAATAACATCACAGCACTAATTAGGACTGGGAAGTCGTGGACGATGTTAATGCCTGTATGTATGGTTACCAGCTGTCTCTGATACCCATCATGGACAGATGTTTTAGTAGGGCCTGTTGCAGTAGGACAAGATATAATGATCTTAAACTAAAAAAAAAGGGTAGATTCACACTAGATAGAATGAAGAATCTTTTTACTAGTGAGGGTGTTGAAACACTGGAACAGGTTGCAGATTACTCTCTTGCCAGAAAAAAAAACAAATCCCTGGAAAAAATTGAACTTCTGAGCCACCTGATGTAGCTGAAGGTGTCCTTGCTCATTCCAGAAGTATTGAAGTAGATGATTCTTTATGTGTCCCCTCCAACCCAAACTATTCCATTAATTCATCAGGGAGCTAAATTGTTTCATCTTTTAGCAGTTACTGATCTTTGTTTGGATGCATTAAAATGAGGTCTCACCAGGGTGTGCCAGGACTGTTTTTGTGGTCAGACACCTGGACCCACTGGACAGCACATCCCCCAGCCCTTCTGAGGTAAGCATGCAGGAATTCATGAGAAAAGGTAGAAAGTATGCAGAATGCACAATGGTGCTGTATTCATAAAGCAACACCATTCTGTGCCATTGTGTGCCCTTGTTTTACTTGCTAAGTAGAACTGCATGTTAGACAGATTTGCATGATGTAATGATAGGGCCTTTGATTCTGAACTTATGCAAAATAGGAAGCTGCGGCTTAGCTCCACATGATTTGAATTTCACAACCCAAATGCGTGTTACTTTCATACACTTTGTGCATTCAATTCGTAAAAGAATGCATTTAGACAATATGGCACCTTTTCCATATTGGCAGTTATCATTTTATCAAGTTAATGACTGATTTCTCTTTGAAATTAATTGAGTCTGGTTGTTTTAATGTGTCTTGTTTTAAAGTGTCTTCTCTTGGTGTCTCCTGGAGTTGTGCAATGTGTTGATTAGCATAGAAAGTTTGAGGAAACCAGTATAATTTGTCCAGAAAATAAAAATTTTAGATGAAGTGATTAATTTTGCTAAGTAACTGCCCAGATGGACTAATCTGAAACTGCCGGAACACTAAAGAGGAAATAGCAAATTTAATTTAAACTACAGTTCACTGAAGTGATGCTAATGCTAATATCTATTGTTGATGAAAATCACAGTGGCAGGGTGCATATAAACTCAGTGGCAAAGCAGGCCATAGATACCTCAGTCCCTCTGTGGAGGCCTTCTTTGCTCAGTGTTTGGGAGAACTGTGTGTATCCGTCTCACTTGACGCACTTGCAAGAAAACAGCTGCAGGTCAGACCTGGGGCAGACTTGGCAGAACCTCGGCCTAACAAGTTTGGTGACATTTCTGTGCTTGAACATACCAAAATACATACCAAAATACGCAGTCCAGAAGGTCATACCTGCAAGGGAGGTGAGTCAAACCCCCTATCAAAACTGACCCAGTATACATGGGTACTAGGAGAACAAGCAGGGCCTGAGTCTGTAGCCCAGGAAATACTCAAATGAAAATAGCCTTGTTCCTTTCTAGATCTTGCTCCAGAGTCCAACTTGTTCTTCTTTTGGCATCTGATGTGAAGCACTTGCATCATGCTTTGTATATGCTCTTTTCAGCTCACAAACTGCTAGAATACATTTTAAAATAAAAGGCAAAATTGAATTCTTCAAGATTTCAAAAGAACTTGAAAGATACCATTTCACAGCATGCACAGGAAAACTTCTTGGTTTATATGGGGAATTTTTGGGCTTGCGGTTGGGTTTTTTGCTTTTTGGGAGTTTGTTGGTTTCGGGCCTGATGGAGTTTTTTTCCTCCTTCAGAACCGTAAGAGCATTTTTACATTTTCTCTTTGATTTTGTTTGCCAGGTCTTGTGCTACTCACCCACGCAGAATGGTACAAGGGTTTATTGAAAAATAAAACTTGCAGAAAGTGAGAGCACCACATTCCATTGCTCTAGTCCCTTAATATGCTATCCAGTTAAACCTTCTCTGTGGAGATCAACCAAAGTAGCCAAAATCAACAACTGGCATGGTTACAGTATGTCTCAGATTGCATGGGATCTTCTATTTTTTCGGCTATGTGGAGAGAATGAATGTGTGAAATGCAACCCAGTTGGTATCAGAATATCTCTGCCTGCAACAAATCATTTACAAAGGAGCTCCTTTATGCTTCAATTTGAGACAGAAATCTTTGTTTTAACTTGTAGCAGTTACCACTCTTTGTTTGGATACATTAAAAAAAAATCACAGCCTAAAAATAGCCCACAAGAAAAAGCAGTAAGGAAACCCTTTATTAGAAAGTGTCTTCACTGATCATTAAATACAGTGTGCTAAATTTTAGTTTTGAAATAATTCCATTGAATTCAGTTAATATACCAGGGCCTAAGTCTAGAATTATTATGGCTTCTGCTTAAGAATTCATTCACTTAGTTTTTACATATAGCTTTTTTATTGAAAGAAAATCAAAATTTTAAACTTCTATCAAGAAAATGTTTAACCTGGAAACACAGTATAAAAAGAAACAATTTACTTTATCTTTACCAGGTAGGCAGATATGCACCACTATTCCC
Source organism: Cyanoderma ruficeps (assembly GCA_008694505.1). Classification (NCBI taxonomy): domain Eukaryota; kingdom Metazoa; phylum Chordata; class Aves; order Passeriformes; family Timaliidae; genus Cyanoderma; species Cyanoderma ruficeps. Next base: position 5,656,178 of record VZDJ01000141.1, read on the forward strand.
ATTTAGTAGACGAAAAAATATGGTCTGAGAAACTAACATCAGGTCACACAACATCTCGGTGCAATTTGGGTTTAAACTCTGAATCTCAAATGCAAACCTTTGCTCATAAATCACAGATCACACTTGCAGTTTGGGTTTTTGGTGCTTTAGTATTTTTCTTATTTATAAATGCTTCTGTATTTCAAGGGTCTGTGACTGCATGATTTAAACATATGTAAAATATAGTTTGGAATGTGTAATACAAACTTATATTTCTTAGCACATGTTGGTGACTGAAAACTGAGTGATTTATATTCCTACTGCTTCAAGAATACTGTGATAACAGATTGGCATATAATGTTGAACTTAGATGAAATTAAAACTTATATCTATACTCATAAATCAAATGTTCCCAGGAATTTTCAGAGGCATCAGGATGAGATTGTCTGTTAGAAATCCCTTGCACATGCCACTTAGCAAACTCTTGGACAATTCCCAATCACAGTTCAAGATGTAAAATGTGTTAGAAACTGTTACTGCTATGTAGTTTTCACGATTTTATAATGTTCATGGGCACCTTTTAATCTCTTCTATAGAACAGATTCTTTTCTTGACCCAAAATTGTGATCCAGAATACGCACACCATTTACACTCCAGAGTTTGGGTTTTCTAAAATTTCTATCATTGAGGACATTCCAGATTTCAGGATATCTGCTTCTACTTCAAAATCACTTTGTGCATGGTGTGAAGATGTCTCATAGGGTTCTGAGGAGAGAAATACTCTACAATTTTTTTTTGTTTGTTTTTCTTTTCTCTCAAGTAATTTTAAAAGTCGAGATAATGGATAATAAGTATGTTTTCCTTTTTTTTTTTCTTCCATAAATATAATTTTTTGGTGTTGTCTTACTTGGAATTGTACTTACTTGAATTCTGCCCAAAAAGCACATTTGGAAACGAAAATATTGAGTATTTATTTGCATAAGCACTCCCATGACACGTCAAAGAAATCTACCTAAGTTGGTTAGTCAAGTGCTGCATGCTAAGTGACTACAAGGAGACTTCAGTATATGATTAAATGTTTCTTTAAGAAGCCTAATTTTGTTAAGGGAATGAGAGTAATATCTTAATGTATTAAGGAATGGGATCTAGTAGTTAATCTACCAGATAAATTAAAAAATTAGTTAGCATTTACCTTTCTTCTATAAAGAAAATATACCAGAAATTATCTTTTCTGAAATAGTTGTTAAAGTCACATATTGGGAAAGCCTGTGGGGGCTGGCTTTAAGTGCAATTCTAATCAAATTTTCACCATGTGTATTGTTGTCAGGTACTTTTAGTAGCTAATGAAGTTTTGTTTGTGCTAACCTTCCTGGTAGTCACCATGTGTTAAGTACCACGTGAAATGCTTGTGCACTTCTTCAATCCTGTTTTCTTCAGAGAAGCACAAGAAAAGGCAGAATTTTTGACTGTTGAAGAAAACTGACCATTTATGTGTAAGCGAAATGAGAACTGACTTTAATTTCTGACACCAAGATGTTATCTGGTAATGCCGAGGAATCAAATTGAAAAGATTGAAAAATCAAAGTGAAAAGAGACACGATTTTTGCATAGTAAGTTGTCAGGTTGTGTAGGTCTGCACTGAAAACAAATTGTCTGATGCAACATTCAAAAGCGTACTAGTGACTTTGAACAATATGAGGCTAACAGAATATTTGTTGATAGATTTCGTTTTTTAAGCGTCAATACTTATGTTGGCACACAGGTTATGGAGATTATGGACCGTTCATCACTAAACATTTTTTTCTCTGATCCTGATTCCACCTAGAGAGAAGCACAACATGACTTCTTCAAGTCCCTCAAAATATTAAAATTCCTTTAACTCTGTTTCGCTGATTTAAACATTTTAACTTTATTTTGGTATTGGGTTCTGTTAATAGGTTGACTATTCTAAAAGGAATCACATAAATGTGCATCGATATCTATAAGCTAGCTAAAAGAAATTTAGGAGTAGTAAAAAGCATTTTTAAAGGGTAGTAAAGGTCTTAACACTGCTTCAGCATTACAGAAACCAGGTTTGAAAGTGACAGTTTTCTCTTTCCTCCTATTATGCATGAAGGTGTCAGTTTTGCTCAGCAGAATCGTGACGTGGCACTGTGTGAAAATACATATTTCTTATTTTGTGGCACCAGCATTGAAGTAAATTTAGCTTTTATTTTTTTACATGTAAAGCTCTTCACACAGATCTATAGGAAGCTATGCAGTGTCATAATAAGAAATGATCCATGACACTTTAGGGAAATAAGAAATATAATCAGAGTTAATAAACAAAACTGTTCCACATCCTAATCTTTTACAGTGGCTACCCCGTGATATTTTATGATATATTCACTTGTTATCCTACCTAAGTTTTGATTAGAGACAGGCAGGCTAGTCAAGAAAACAACGGCATTTCATTTTGGTACTTACAGCCACTGACGTTTAAGGGTTTACAGTATGTATTTTTCTGAAGTAAAGGAATGTTTTTAAATTCTACAATTTTTTGCCTTATATGCAGAAAGACAGCATTCTTTTAAACTTAAATTAAAAAAAGCGTACTGATACCTTTTTTTGGTCAGTCCATTCTTTTTTTAAAATTACATTTCATACCTTGGCCAGAAAAAAAGACCTAAAAGCAATGCCTTTAACAGACCAAGGCCAGCAATTTCCCACCTCTTGGAAAGGCAGTTATGCCTTGCACGGGGCCTGTTTTCCTCCAGCAGTGATATTTCAACTCACATCATCACAAGTAACTGTAGATTTATGTTCCAACATTACTGTTCTTCCTTTTGTTTGGCTTCATTTTGGTTTGTCCTGAGGACTCAGGCTCAAACTTCAGTGACAACTACAGGACCCAAAATGTTTATCTCAGCTTCTTTCTCCTAAAAGAACAATGAAATCCTCAATGTTGAGCACCATTTAAAACATGTCCTTAGAAAGAGAAAGGACACAATGCCTTGGGATAAAGGATGACATCATAGGTCTAGACCTGAAATGTCACTCCTCTTCCAGTGTTTTATGTAGTACAATAGAGAAATGCTGACAACTGCACTGACTGAACTCCATCAAAATGGCCACTCTTCATATAGGTATAACTCAGGTTTATGTCTTTTAGAGCTGTTTTTGAAAAAGTCTCTTTTTTGAACATTGAAAAAGCCATAAGTATTATAAACTAAACCTAAAAGGTTTATGTTGTGCCGTTCAGGTCACTCCTTGTCTTTGCCCACACAAATAAATTTCTCGGTCTGTGTATGCATCTGTGTAATACGTAATAGGAGTAATATTTTCTCCTAGGATGTGAGATTTAAGCAGGAATAGCAGCTATGCCTTCTCTGAAAATTAATCTACAGCAGGAGATACAGAATCTGTAATACTGTGTAATAATAGCTAATAATTCCCCTAGCTCAAGCTACTGAGGTGAGTCTTCTTGGATAACATGGTCATGCCATCTGTTCTCAATGGTATCAGTAGCAGTTTAGAGAAATAAGTCTGTGTATTTTAGAATTGGCCCCAATGTATTCTAAACTGTTGGTGGTCTATTTTGACTCCTACACAATCCCTAGTGGCATGATGTTGGTAATATATAGCGTTGTATTCTCAAGAACTGAACTGTAACTGCAGAAACGGAAGAGAAGAATTCAGTCAGAAGAGCCCTAATGAAAATTGATTGGAGAGAGTGGGGGATAGAGACACAGTATATCTGTTCAGCAGGAAACCTAGCTGTAGTCATTTTTTTTCCCCTTTTTCATATAACTTATAGGCCAGAAACAAAGATCTCTGGATCCAGAGGAAAACTAATACTCTATTTAGTGTGCCAAATTTTCTGCTGGTATATCTTGATATATCTCAATTGACTGTAATAGAGCTCAGCCATTTTTCACCAGCCAGGAATTTGGTCTAGTGTATCAGGAAATGTTCTCACTGAACTTGTTGTATGCTTTCATTTTTATTGTTTTCTATTATTGGAATTGATTTATGAAAATCTAGGGAAAGTTTTGAGGTAAAAGGATGTCAGTTTTCTCATTAGTCTCAAGAAGGAGATAAATTTCCTTTAAATTAAAGTTGTTTGGATATTTTAAATACCTGTTAAAAGAAAATTGCATCTGGGACTGTGTTTTTAAAGTGTTTTAAGTGGTGTAGTTCTGAATGCTCTTAAATTCTGTTTTTTGAAATCAATGATAAAGTTTATATACCCATCTCAATGGAAGTGTGGCAATGTCTTTATTCATTGCTTGTGATTATCTTGGTGATTCTGCACTTTTTTCTTCTGTAATAAAGCCACACAATAGCTAACCCCTGACCAGATAAAAAGCAAAGTACAAGTACACTGTATCACTGTTTAGATTACAGAACCATCCTTTGAAAATAGACTCCTTAGTACGTATAAATTTTGCGCAATGTGTGAAAATCCAGCAATGAGGTTGAATTGATTCAAATTGTTATAAAGTTATGCTCTTCTTTATACCTACATGAAATTGATTACATTTTTGTCTTTTATAAATTTTAAAGAGAAGAAATACTTGAATATGCTGGTAGGTAGAAGAACATATTCATAAGTAGGTGGGCAGTACATGTATAAGAAAGACCTCTAGCAGTGGAGTGCTGATAAGAAGCCAAATATACTCCTGTAGGTGGGGTGGGCTGATTCAAAAGAACAAGAGAAAACAATAGGAGTGAGGGCATCCAGAGTTCTGAAAATACAAAAAAAGCAATTTTGCATTGTATTTGCAGAAGGAGAAAAAAATGGAATGATTATGTACTTATCACTGAATTTTGTGTATTTATTTGTGGGAAATAGATTGTCACTAGCTTTTGATTTAGCTGACAAAACACTCAATAGATGAACTTTTCTTTCTATGTTCAGCGCTGAGTTTTCACTTAAGGTAGGAGTATTTACAGAGCTTCTGACTCTTATCAAGTCTGGATTGCATTTTCTGCTTAAGAATAGTGTGGAACATCCAAAGACTTTTGAAGTAAACAGTCAAATGAAAAAACAGCTCATTAGTGTACCTACACAGTTTAGGCAATTCTCAGTCAGCAGTTGAAAGTGAGGTTTCAGGATCATTGTTTTTGACACAAATGCTCTTCAATTATAATTTGTTTGTTTTCACTGAATGAAGACCTTTTCCAGGTTTTCAGCTGGAAATAGTGGGGAAATTGTTGCATAACTAGAAAGGAAGGCCGCCTTGGATGACTATCTTTCCTCAGATGTTGAAAGACCTCTCTCAAATGAAAAAAAAAAAAAAAAGTATTTTCATTTCATTTGTAGTTGGGCATCCAAATCTTTAATCTTAAAGTATGAATGTTTTCAAGATTTAAAATTAAGAAAGTCAAAGCACATAAATAACTCTCAAACCCTGCCACTTTGAGAAAAGGGAGGTAAAAGTTGTTGAAATTGGAGGGAACAGGAGTACAGATACTTTGTTATTCAGAAACTAGAAAAGGGTGATTACCTTTTACTTGAGTCAAATTTGTTGTGGAGGATGATAAAGGAAGTAGAAAAGGCTCTGAGAAGTCTAAAGCAGAAGTCCAGAAGGACAATTTGTGCTGACATGACCAAAGCTAAAATAATGACAACTCTGTAGCATAAAATTGTGTGGTGGAAAAGTGATTGAGCAGTAGATTTTTTTCCTGCCAGGAAATAATTATTAATGGGAGGGAAGAGATTAGAAGTTGTTTACTGTCAGATTGTCTGGCATTTTTGTCATGTAAACAGAGTCAACCCTAGCATCTGAATCAAATTTAAAAAAGAACCTTGTTTTACAGAGTTAAATTTAATGAAAATATTGATTAAATTCAGGGTTGTTTGGGAAATGTATACAAGCTAAGTATGGTTTTCTGTAGACATGTTGTAATACTTAATGGCAGCTAAGCATCATGGTGAGTGGCATGTTAGAAATGTTGGAGATAAATGGATTGCTGCAGGGCTGCACAAACTATTAGTTGAGCACAGGAATATTGACAGAGTGCATCTAGATTAATGTTCGAGTAGACATCTTTCTTCTATCCCTTTTTCCTCAAGGTTTGGCATCTAGTATCCCCTCTTCACAGAATCAATTTAGGCTGCAAAAGACTTCTGAGATCATGGAGCCCACATTATGACTGAACACCATTGTGTCAACTAGATTATGGCACTTAAACACTCCTAGGGACAGTGACCCCACCACCTCCCTCAGCACCTCATTCCGATATCTGATTGCCCTTTCTGTGAAGAATTTTTTTCTAATGCCCAACCCAAACCTCCCCTGGTGCAGTTTAAGACTATGTCTACTTGTCCTATTGCTAGTTGCCTCCTCACATGACATACTCCAGACCCTTCACCAGCTTCTTTGCCCTTCTCTGGATATGCTCTAGAACCTCAGTGTCCTTCCTGAGCTGAGGGGCCCAGAACTGGACACAGAACCCAAAGCACAGCCTCACCAATGCTGAGTAGAGGGGAAGAATTAGAGAAGTGATGGCCACACTCTTTCTGGTACAAGCCAGAGTGTCATTGCCCTCCTCAGCCACCTGGGCACATGGCTGGCTCATGTTCAGCTGGCTGCCAACCAGTAGTCCCAGGTCCCTTTCCACTGGGACACTTTTCATCCTCTTTCCCCAGCCTGTAGGTCTGCATGATGTTATTGTGACCAAAGTGCAGGACCTGGCATTTGGTCTTGTTGGACCTCATGCTGTTGGTCTCAGTCCATCCATCCAGCCTGCCCAGATCCCACTGCAGGGCCTTCCTACTCTCCAGCAGATGGACACTCCAGCCCAACTTGGTGTTGTACTCAAATTGACTAATGTTAATCTCCTCACTAATGTTAACTCAATCTCCTCATCCATCTCATCAATACAGGTCTTGGGCAATTCCTTCTCCCTTGACTCGTACTGTGGAAGGGTCTCAGAGCTCATGAACAAAATTGCTTTTGTAGGTACTTAAATCAGATGATGTACTCCAGGACCACATGCAGTGTCATCCAATTGTTAATCGAGAGCCCACACCCCAGCTCAGACTAAAGTTATGCCAAAGTAACTCCCCCTCATTTTCAGCTGTTTCACTCTGAATATTCACTCCTGTTTGGCTGCACTACTTGTTAATGTAGACCACACTCAACCATCAGCTTAGTAATGTGCCATATGCTTCTCTTTCACCACCCAGAAATGGATGAAACATGATTTATACAGATCAGATGGAGAAGAGAGTAAATCAGGATGAAGCCATTCAGTTGAATGTTTCATGCTAAGAAAAATATTTATGCCAAGTGAATCCTTGTATTAATATTAATATCAAAACAATTTTAAAGATGGTCTTATAACTGAGGATCTTTTCTTCATGCAGCAGTAGATATTTTACACATCCTAGCAAGCATCTATAGATCTAAAAATACATGTTTATATAAAAACAAGGAAATATTCAAGATTCTGTAATATGGTACAAATGCCAAATTATAACAAAATTTAAAGTTAATTAGATAGTTAGTATAGTGCACTAAAGGATTTTTTTTTCTTTTCAGCACAGTAGCAATACCGGCTGTGCAGTGCTGTGTATGATTTATTTATAGGCTGCTAATGAAGACATATCTAATCATCATAATTAATTGGTATTTTAGTGCTTTGGGGCCTAATCACAGAAAATTTCATATGTTGGCTCAAACAGATCTTAGCTGTGAGGCAAAAATTCAGAAGGAAACTTGATTTTTCTTTGTTCAAATTTGCTTTTCCATTGAGCTTAACTACTGTGTGGTGATTATAATTTAACCCTCTAAACACAACATATGTTGAAATGCTGTGAAAATAAGCTAGGAGATGATGATTTGCAGGCATAGTGTTACATGACAACTATTTCCTATTTTTTTTGGGAATTTGCTTTAGTTAGGTCTGATATTAACTTCTTTTTATCAGCATTTCATCAGTAAAACAGTCCACTATTTTTTGTAACTATCCACACAATTTCCTGTTATTTCTTATTATTTTGTATTCTAAACTCACACAGGTAAAAAAACTCCATAAGACTCCATATAGTTCTGTAAATTTGCTGTTCACTTGTATATTTGTGCCTACATTCCCCATCACTCTACCAATGGTCAATAGATATGCTTTAATAGCCTGGGTTAATTTCAACTGCAGAAAATAATGTACTTTTTATTTCATTATGAGAACGATTTTTCACAGGTATTACAGAAATAATTTATGTTCTTGGTTTTAAATAAATGTGTACATATAAATATAGTGCAATATATATTTACGTACGCACTCTTTGGATCCATGAATACAACTCCTTGCTCAGTTTTTCAGATATGACTGATGAATATACCATTTCATACTCATGAAATGAATACTCCCACCTTCCTGTGTTGTCAATGATGTGGGTATGATAGGCTTTCATTATAGCAGCAATAGCACTTTCATTTTTGGCTAAAATAGCTGTTTCAAAAAGTAACTGCAATAACTGCAATAATCATCTTCCATCTTGCCAGATATTGACTACTGGGCTAGAGGAACTGTATGCTCTTTGTGAATGTACATTATAATATAGAAAGTAATAGATTGTATTCCTTTTTTTCTTCTTCTTTTTCATTAATTTTTAAAATAATTTTTACTCCTATGTCTTCTGCTAAATATATTAACACCTACCGGTACTACAAATGGCATGTAATAAAATAATTCTACTAGATTCTTTCTTTGGTGTTTACACCTCAACCTTTGTCAGTTTTTATTTTCTCCACATTCCAGAAAGAGCAACTTATTTAACAGTTTTTCAGTGTATGTCTCATGTCTCTATTACATTTCATGAATCTGAATTTTCAAGGATGACATTTTCCCAAGTATTTGTGATTGGCATAGGTTGTCTCTTTTCAAATGTTGGGAAGCAATCTTGATAGCTGTAAAACACTTAGTCCTGTTTTGAATGTTCATGAATATACTATCAGAAGTGGCACACAGTGTAAGGAGTCTGGCAGAAACCCCTGTGTAAGGAATGCTGGGACCTGAAATCAAGACCCTCTCCTCCCTAAACACCCACGTTACGAATTGTATGCAAGAAGAATGTCCATTAGTTGTTAACTTTACTAGCAGCAATTCTTATGAACCATTTCTAGGCTTCCAGATGAGGCAAAGGTCATTAAATACTCCCCTTACTTCCAGTAAAGTGCTTGAACTCAAACAAACCAATACAAACCTGTTCCAGTGCAGTGCTTAAATGGCATGCATGCCATTCCAGCTACTGCACTTTGAGGGTATCATATGAAACTAATTACGTGCCCCCATGAGTAATCTATCTCTTCTTGAACTCAAACAATTGGTTTCCTATTACAAAAGAAATAACTTTATTTCACCTGCTGAAGGAGAAACACTTTTAGCTATTTTTAAGCGTCCCATCTAAGTTCCAAGATAAAATTATTTAAATGATAAATAGCAGTGCTGCTCCATTCTTCAAGAGGAAGAATGGGAAAAGATTGTATGATTTAGTTGACCCTACTAGGAGAACCAAAAAAACCCACACCAAAACAAAAAAATAAAACAAACAGAAAAAATGAAGCAAAACCCAAACCACGAAAAAAAAAAAAAACCCCACAAAAACAAACACACCATAACCACAGAGACACAGTTAAAAGTAGCAGCACTTATATCATTCTTTCAGGTTCCAGACATGAGCTGGTAAGGCCATTAATACTACAGTTTATAACAGATGGCCATTCTTGCTTCGACATACACATACATCATCAAATTTCCCTTTGAGTTTCACCCTCTTTAATTCCCACTGAAGTCAATAGGAGTTTCATCAGTGTAAAGAAGAAAAGAAATGAACCAGTGTGGGGTTGCAGGATTTGTTTAAAAGTTTTATTGTAAGTTTAGTTTAGTTCTATGTACTTAAGATGGGCCCCCTGTCTTTTTAAAATTTTTTCTTATCAGAAGCTGGGGTGTGTTTTGTTCTGTTTCTATTCCCTTTGCCCAGAGACAGTTCCCAATTGGTCCTTTCCCCGTGATTTTTCCTGTCTGTTAGTAAAGGTCTAATCTCTCAAGGCCAGAAACTTTGAAGAAATCTGCCTGATGGTTGGCAGGGGCCCTTGAGATCCCACCTTAATATCTCTGATTTGTTATGAGTTGTGTAACTCAGTTGGCATTTATTCTTTTGTTTTATTCTATTGGTTTAGAGTTTGTGTCCACCCCTTCAGTTAGCCCTGAACAAAACCCCCCCCGAGCCTAAGGACGGAGTCTCTCCTGAGGTTCCGAACCTAGGGTGGGGGGGCTCCCCCTGTCTCCCAATAAACCTTTGTTCATCCTACCTCTGAGAATCCCCTCTTTCATCTACTCCACGACCATAGCAGCAAGGGTCAGAGGTTCTGCAGAGCCAAGAGCCCACACATCGGCACAGTTGGAGCGTGTCGGGGCTGACCGGGCAGTCCAGCTGAACGGGCAGAACAGCGAGACATACACCCCAACAGACCTGTAGGGAGATTTTTCCTTTGTCTCAAGTGATATATTGTTAAATGTTTGGATTAACATAGAAAGGAAAAATGTCATTGGGACCAACTCACAAAGAATTTTGTTTAAATCCTTGTGAAATAAAAGTTCATTGATATTTGACTTACTGAAGGTTTAAACCTTAACGAAGTTCTGTAATGAAACCAGGAGTAAGAAAATTGTCAATACATATTCTACATCTACATCCCTTTGTCTGATGTTATATTCTTTGAGGATCCACAACCAACCACAGTCTGTTATCTATTTTCCTGCCCCTCAGCATGCAAGGACACTCAAATTAAGTTTATCTGTCCATGACTCTGAGGAAATAATAAATTTTGAGAATAAGTCTTCAGATCATCTCTTTTGTTCTTTAAACCAAATCACCACCAACCAAAAAACATGAACAAAACCTCACAAGACCGTGAGAGAACTGAAAGTCTTTTCAGGAGGACATAACTTCGTCTTTAGCTGACCCCATAGAATGCTTTTGATTTTTAACTAGCTTAGAGACACAGGAAGAAATCTATTATTTCATGCATAGTTTACTTACCAACGTCATAAAAGCAGAAATATTCCCCTGTGGAATTTGATGTACAATGATCAGGGTTGTAAACCTATTCTGAGTAATCATGTTTATTCTGATTGATTGAGCTAATTGAAAAAAGGAACAGATATTCCCTCTAGGTGCATTTTTCTCTTATTATATTTGTATGATAATAAAAAAAACTATGTTCTCAATCCTCAAAAAAATAATGATTTTGGTTCTTCTTAGCATACCAGAACAGATTGCATGTTTGAATATTATTAGTCTAAGAGGTAAGCAATCTGTTTTGAGAGTTTGATTGTACTAAATTTAACCATTAAAGGCCTAAATATATATTTGGAATTACATGTTCAGCACATCATTCTTAATGCTAATAGATGATTCTTTTCCCCCTGACTAATGCTATCTGTATCTACTTTGACAATATTGCCTGACCACAAAAATTGTTCTCAGCCTTCTCATCGGGACCACCCCTCCCCTCTACATTCAATGATGTTACCTACTCTATTTCCTTGACTCTCAGAGTATGCTGAAAGGCATCTGTTACAGTGACCATCATGCTTAATGGCAGCTATGCATCTATGCCAGAGAAATGAGGAAAAAGCTTGAAATAATAATTTGTGATTCGTGAAGACTCAAAAATTGCAGGCTGAAACATTAGGCTTAACTCCAAAACTCGTGCAATGACTTCCTCAGAAACAGCACAGCATTACCTGCTTATTTTTAAGATACCGCGATACTAAGAGTATAAGAATACTCTATTTATATACAGAAAAAAGAAAAAAAAAAGGAAAAAAATTAACTGGAGATTAGTTTTTCTTAGGTTCCCTTAGGTGTACAGTGCAGAGGTGAATGAACTTAGATTTTTTTAAAGGCCAGGGAAAATGAGTATTAGAACTTTGGTACGATTATCTAGCATGTACCGAACTGCAGTTTAGATTTCAGTTTTAAGATGTATTATAAGTAGTTTGCCTCATAGAATTTTAAATACTGGGTCTACTTATTTTGATAAAATGTAGGGTATAGAAAGACGTTTAAAATGTTTAAATAAAAATACTCAAGGTGTAAAATCTAATGTTCAGAAACTACAATAACTTAAAGGGAAGATAACTGACTCATATCACTAAGGCCAGTAAACTAGTTAATGGAAAGTAAATGTATTTTTCTCCAAGGAGAAATGAAGATGATTAATATCTATTGTAAAACTCCTATATAATAATTGAAAGGAAGGAGTCTATATCTCCACATTGATAAACTTTCCATGAAGGTAGAACTTTCAGTGCATTAAAGTTTTGTCATGCTCAGTGGCTTAGTTTATAAAGATATCAGGGGAAGCCAAAAGAACAACCACAATATATATGAAAACTTTCTGAGATCAACATTTACATTACAGCCTTGCAGAATTCTTTATTCAGCAACTCTTGCTATAATTTTAGTTGAGCTGAACCCCTGAATTGCCTTTTAAATTTTGGTTCCAGTCAAATACACTAAAAGTGGAACCATGCACTGGAGATTTAATTTGGCTTTGAATTTCTTTCACATAATTGGCCACAACAAATATTCTTAAGACACATAAGAACAAATGTGGATATTTGTACTAACTAAGGAGGACAAACATATACACACAAACATAATTCTGAATTGTAACAAAAGATAAAAATATTATTTCTTAAAATTATGTCCTAGAATATAATGTCATATCTGAAGCTTTGCAAGATTTTCTTGCAAAAGAATCCCATAAATCTGTCTGTGTACAAGAACTCACATCAGCAGTGTCCATACAGCTATCTTGAAAATTTTTGGGAACTTTTGGAATCGTTTAGACATGGACTAAGGAAAAAAATTGTGTCACCTAAGTGATCAGAAGAAGAACATTAAGTGTAGCAAATAGCTGAGCTTTTCTTAACAGGTCACAAGTTGTCCCATTTCACAAAAACAATAGAATCATAGGTCATAGAATCACCAGGATGAAACAATATTCTAGCCAAAGCTTTGGTACTCTTCAGCATCAAAAAATATCATGATTGACAGAACCCTACTGTTTTGCAATCCCTAAAAATATTTTTATTTATCTGTGAGTATCACAAGGAGATTTGAACCAAATAGTGGGATATTTAGAACACTGAGAAGAAAACCATTTCTATTGTTTGATGAAAAGTGCAATTTTACAAGGATACTCAGTGGCTACCTCACTGCACTGTGTGCACACCTAAATCACAATTGATTCTGACACATCCTTTACCTACAATGTGTAAGAAACTTATAAATAAAAATCAGAAACAATTTGGTGGTAGTCATATCACGGTACTTCACAAAGCAATGTGGTTTTCATCCACTAAATAGTTTATTGACTTATTTCCTGATGATTATGATATAATGAGCAAGTGTTGCCTCATCATAAACCATATTATTTTTTACTGCTTGTTAAGCAGAACTGTATTTGATCATGACCACCATTAGCTGGCATTTCGTATTAGTTATAACAGGGAGCAGCAGAAAACTATGTTGCACACATCTATAGAATTTTTTCTGACTGAAAGGATACACAGTGCAATAAAAGTTAGGCTGTTATTTTCTTTTTATCTGTTGATGTGCTGTTGATGATTTGCTCTAAAACGTGTAGACTGCATTGTTTTTCTCATCTAAAATGTAGCTATAAGGGCAAAGCTAGTCACATCATAGATAGAGGATTTATCTGTCTTTCACCATTCTTTATGTACTTCCTGCATCTTCTCTCATGTGCACTCTTTCCAAAGATTAAAGAGCTGGCTAAGCAAACTCCATCTATTTTCTATTTTCCCTACATTACCACAGTTTCATGGTGTTGGGATTTTTTTTTGTGGTTTTGTTTAGTTTTTTTCTTTTCCTCCTGAAAGAAACCACTCTGGGGAAGATATTTTAAATGATTTGACTAAACCACAAAAGGAGTAGAAAAAGGTAAGGAAAAAGCATGTCTGCGTAACTGATTATCTGACTATCAAAACAGACTGAAAGGTCTCCAGTTCTGGGCCCCTCACTACAGAAAAGACATTGAGGCACTGGAGGGTGTCCAAAGAGAAACAAACCCGGTAAAGATCCTATGAGTGGCTGAGACAGTTGGGGCAAGGTGGGGAGCAGTCTCTTCTCCCAAAGAACAAATTATAGCATGAGAGGAAATGGCCACAAGTTGTGCCAGGAAATGTTTGGATTGGATATGAGGGTTGTGAAGCACTGGAACAGGTTGATCAGGGAAGTGGTGGAATCACCATCCTTGGAGGTATTTAAAAGATGCGTAGATCTGGAACTTAAGGAAGTGATTTAGTGATTGACTTGGCTATGTTAAAGGTTGTACTCAATGACCTTAATGTTCTTTTCTAACCTAAAAGGTTCTGTGATAATATACACTTGAAGAGATAAACAAAAATGTAGAATCATCAGCTGTGCAAATTGTTAATTTGTTTGACATTTCCTTGTCCATATTTATTTAGCGGCTCAAATTCAACTTGCTTAACTATAAATGTCCTTCATTTTCTTCCTCAAAGTGTTCTTCATTGCACCATTTCTTGATCATGATGGAAAAAGCCATTTTTCTGCTACAACCTTTGTTTAAATTCAATTCAAGTGCCTTTATAGGTCTTCATATTTACATTCTGTTTAACTGTGATGAGAATTACAATTCTTTATCCATTTGTAAAATAAAATAATTTCTCTTGATCTATAAAGCTAAACCATTTGTTCATGTTTCTTCTCAAATATCAATTACTTCAATATCTACTATATCAAAAGCAACACCATCCAACACCTGCTACTTCAGAATGCTGCAAAATCACTTTTTTATATATCTCTTTACATTCACTGGATCTGTCTACTAATTTGGGTCAAGAATGATGCCTCTCTCTACTTTTCACAACATTCTTGACCTCTTCCTTGTTGGCTGAAACATGAGTCCTTGATTCAAAGTTTGATTTAAACCTTTGTCACTGAAATTTAAATTTTTGGTACATTTTTGAACAGTATGATCCATAATTTCTTCTGCCATATCCTCCATGCTTGAGAGAATCTTCTCATGTATAGTTTCCAAACAACAACATTTTCTTCCTTCTGCTGCATGAATGATGTCACACTAACTTGATTGCTTCTATCATACTTTCTCTTTCTGTGGAACTCCCTCATTTAGCTGAACACATCTACTTTCTCTCGTCCTGCACTCTGGTTCGCAGTTAGTTGAAATAAGAAATGCCTTTTTGTTGTCTCAATATATTCTCATAATGCCTAATACAATGGTGTTCAAGATCTGAGAACAGGCTTGAAACTGCTGGACAGATGAATACTGGATGGTGGAAACTCTGTCACACTTGCCTAGAGAAAACGGCTGAAGGATTATTCACCTTAAACACTTGATATTTTGCACTGAAATCAGGCAGAAGCCCAGGGAAGCTCACCAGAGAGCTAAGATGCACTATGCATTAACAGAAGTTTTTGTTCCTTTGGCAAGGGATATAAAGTTATGATAATAAGGACTGTCATTTTAACAGATGAGTGTTTTTGGTTTTTTGGGGTTTTTTACTCCTCCATAGATGGAGCAAATTCATTTAATTATGACAAAGCTAAACATTCAGATATGCTTTCTGTGACCTTCAAAGGGGGCATGTCTCTCCTCTTGCACATGATCCACTAAGATCAATTTTCAAAATCCGCTGAAAGTTAAAAATATTTCAGGTTCTTTTTCCAGGCAAAGAGGCTGTGACAGAAGGTAAAAAGGAGCACCCTAGGAAGGTAATTCAGTTATGTGCAAAGAACCACTTTATCTTTCTGAAAAGCAGATAAGGTTCCTAGCAGGAGAGGACCACATACTCTACAAGCCTTATGGGCATATGCAAGATCTCATGCCACCAGAAAACGTCTTGATGAAGTGGGATGTGCTGTTCTGTTAATTAAACCAACATCTTAATTAAAATACATTCCTTCAAATATAAAACAGTTTACGTGACTACCCCCTAGGATGTGTCTGTTATTTTTTTTTCAATCGATTTAGTTTTTAGCATTTTGAATTGAATATATAATTAATTATAGGTGGAATTTAAAAATGCAGGTCTAGTGAGTTGGTTCTGATTGCATTAGCTATCACAGAGAATCCTGCAGGATCCTCCCTCAGAACTTCATGAGTTTTTCCACAGCATGAAGCCTGAGAAGTTCTCTTTTCTTTGTGTGATAGTTTCTAGAGCATGGAGCCCTTGTGTCACCTCTTTTGCTTTGGTAAGCTTTTTTCTGATTTCTTTTTTTTCCCCACAAAGTCACATTGGCTTCTAATCCATCATCAACTTCCTGAGATATATTTCTTCTGCCTCCATAAGTTTAGGTAATACATACCTTACCTTACGGACACAAGTAAGGTATCCAGAGATACTTACTGTATCTCTGGCTGTAAGAGAGAACTTCACAAACAACGCAGCAGTTCTCCTATGGGAAACTTCTAAAGACAAGCAAATGTGTTTCCATACCCTGGACATTCAAAGGGGTGATTCAATGTTATATCCTTATGTTGACATACATAACTTTTTTCGTAGTCTGGTAATGCTTTAGGGAAATGGAATGGGGGGAATTTGAAGGAGCCAGTACACTCATCCAAGGCATTGAAAAAACGGCTTTTATTTAGACTATACAAATCAAAGTAGATAAATAATGCTTAAAAGTACACATTCAATTTCTTTAGGAGGAACACTAGTATAGAAATCCCTTCTCCCTAATGCATTAATATCCTTTCATGATTCATTGACATTGTTAGTGCATATTTATGACCATAGGAATGAATGTATTCTGTATTCTCTACTGCACCAATTTCTTCTTTCCTACAAATAAGGGGCAAAAAAAACCCCAAAATGGCCCGTACTGCCCAAAAACCAATCACACAAAAAACCCTGCAAAAAACCAAAACCCAACAACCCTCTCCCCAAAAAACCAAGCAGCCAACTAAAAATCCCAAAAGCCACCAAAAACCCAACCAACCAAAGAAAAAAAACAAACAAAACAAACCATCCCACAAAAGCAAAGACAAAAAAATTGCTCTACGATAATTTCCATGGCTTCCAAAGTCTTCCTTTCCCATCTAGCTTCTTCTAAGTCAAACAACGAGGATTTAAAAACTTTTCCATGTCAAAAATCTTTTTTCTTCTAGGCAGTTAGCTATTTTCACAAAGCTTGTAGAATGTTGTGGTGTTTGAGATGTCTATGTCTCAGAATCACTTGACACTGACCAATAATTCCAGAAGTTCCTGTTGAAATATTTCCCGGTATATACTTCCACACATGCACCTGAATATGGACTCAATACTTGGTTACAGCTAGAAGATCTATTTAGGAAAACAGACAAAAAAAGTTTCCTGCAATAAAAATAAATAATTAGCAGTAATAAGGATTATAAACATTTAAATTTTATAAGGTAATATTTAAAATATTTACATCATATATGTATATAAATATATATTAAAGATATAGACATCCTATAGATGCATAATGTATTTTTATAGTTTTAAACATACCTATAGATATATAACATTTTATAAGATTTTTACGTTGGTTATATTTGGTTATTAGAAGATTTGTCATATAAAGAAGTAGGTAGAGTAACACAGAGGGGTAAGCAAATCAGCTGTCAATACACATCTTAATTAAAAAAAAAAGGAAACAAAAATAGATTCAATTAAACACCTCAGTGGCAATAGAATTCTTGCCTCTCAGGCAAAAGCATAATTAAGTGTAGAGACAATATCTCTGGTTCCATAAATAACTATAATAATCATACACAATTGGCATGTCATTATTCATATTACAGAAAGAACAAACAAGAATAGAAAGCAATAGTAGTGTTATAGAACTGAGTTCCAAATAAGTGAACTTTCCAATCTCTTCTTCCTCTCACATTTCTCAAGTATGTTCATTAAAACTATCTGACAATATCATGTGAAAAACATTTTTCTTCTGCCTGTTCTCCATAAGAACAACACGAAACAGAGGAAGGAATGGAATGACCACAGTGTATCAGACCCTAGTTAAAAAAATCAGCTGAATAACATGGGCATTATCAAGAAAAATAATGTCTTTTTTTTTGTTGCTGTTAAAAAGAGTTGTTCATTTTTCTACATCAGAAGTAAATCAGTCGTTGTTTTGCATTGAACTGAAATATGTGAAGCTGAGAGTGATAACATGAGCATTTGCAAACAGTGGACAGATCTGGTATATTCTTGATGGATGTAACAATAAAAGGGAGACCAAGAAAGGTCCCTGTCTTGCTAAAAATCGATTGATATTTTACTGGAGAAAATGGGAGTTTTCATCACTGATGCTTTTTACTTTATTATTCAATATTATAATTTTTAAATTTTCTTTTAGGTGCAAAATTACACTACATAATCAATTACACTACAATCTCAATGCCATTTAATTTTATGTTTACCCACATCTTCCAAACTTGTTTAAATTAGCTAGATTAGAGTTTGTAAATGTAGAGATAAGGATGAATGGGAAATCTTTCAGGGTGTGTGTTTGCTTGGAAAGCCCCTCAAATCAGAACTGTATGTTGTTGCAGTATGTTTCCTTGTTTACTCAGATGCCTACAAATGCATATACTGAGGATGCAGTATAGGCATCAGTGTTTGGTGACTTAATCTCTGTTCATTTTAGAAGCTGGATTACGGGATCTTTTATCTCAGTGTTTTGAGATCGAATTCAGATCAGGTATTTTCTTGACCCACTCCATGCAGATGATGTCACCATCTAACAGGGAATTGTTTCTCTCACTTAGCACAAATACCCAGAATCTTGGGGAAGATATTAAGTCATGGTACTTGGTAACACCATACTCTCTAAGCCCTCAAATATCTGATAAAAGCAGTTCAGAAGTTTACAAAAAATGTGGAGTTGGCAGCACTGGGTTGGTTAATGGTTGGACTTGATGGTCTCAGAGGTCTTTTCCAACCTAAGCTATTCTATGATTCTATGATATAGGTTAAGGCAAACAGACAGGGCTAGATTAGGAATATCAAATGGATTTATGCATGTTTGGGTACATGTTCTTCTATGAACACAGGAGTTTGGTTTCCAGCTCTGTCAGTCCTTTCTTCTCACATATTTAAAACCTTCACTAGAATAAGTCTCAGGGTTAAGGGATGAGTAATGTCTTCTGTATTTTAAAACATACGAGGTGTTCAAAAGTATTGTGTCTGTCATGCGAGGGTGTATTATGGAGAAACAGAAAAGTAGCCTGGTGCCAGGAAAAAGAGCAGTGACCAGTGGATGATGCATCATTGCCATCTACTTTAACATGGGATGTTGGATGCAGCCATCAAGGTGGCTGAACAGACGACTAGGAAACCTGTGAAAGCTCTGTGAAACTGTGAATTTGACTCTCTTAATGGTCTAAGTAAGAGAGTGTTTGTGCCCAGTCTAAGTGCCCAGTGTTTGGCCTCCTCAGCCAACAAGTGGAGTTTTATAACATATTTCAACACAGTGCTAATTAACAGCAAAGAGAACCTATCTGTGAATTCAGTGTCTTGCAAACTGAGGCAATTCAATGTAATGGGAAATTGTTTTATAAAGTTTGTGTTTTGGGTTCATCCTCATGCTCTCTTGTTCCCCTCCACAGTTGCACAAGGGAGACAAAATACAATGAAAAGTTTAGGGGTTGAAATAAGGACAGGGGAGAGATCACTCAGCAACTACCATCACAGAGAAAACAGCCAACTTAGGGAAATAAATTTAAATTTGTGCTAATCAAGACAGAGTACTATAATGAAAAATAAACCTTAAACCTTAAAAACACTTTCCCCCACTCCTCCTTTCTCCCTGGGCTCAACTTTACTTCCCCCTTCTCCACCAGTAGAGAAGAGGGATGGGGAATGGGGATTATGGACTGTGCATCACATATTGTCTCTGCTTCTCCTTTCTCCTCAGACAGACAACTCCTCACACTCTTCCCCTGCTCCAGCATGGGGTCCCTCACTTGGTGTGCAGTTCTTCAAGAAAAAACTCTTACAGTGAGGGTCCCTCACAGGGTCACAAGCCCTGTCAGTAAGTCTGCTCCACATGAGTTCCTTTTTCCATGGATCCATGAGTCCTGCCAGGAACCTGCTCCAGCATGGGCTTCCCACAAGGTCACAGCCTCCTTCGTGCACATCCACCTGCTTTGGTGTTGGGGTCTCCACAAACTGCAGGGGGATATCTGCTTCATCATGGGGCTCCTTGTGCTACAGGGGCACAGCTGCCTCACCATGGTCTGCACCAGGGGCTGCAGGGGAATCTTTGCTCTGGCACCTGGATCAACTTCCCCTCACTTCTTCCCTGACTCCATGTCTGCAGAGCTGTTTTTATCACATATTCTCACTCCTCTCTCTGGCTGCTACCACCACCATTGATGGATTCAACCTTGGCCAATGAAGGTCCATCTTGAAGTTGGCTGGCACTGTCTCTGTCAGACACAGAGACATCTCCTAGCACCTTCTCCCAAAAGCCACCCCTATAAACCCTTTATCACCAAAACCTGGCCATGCAAAACAATTTATTTCGAAGAAACTAGGAAAGAAAAAATGAAATAACTCCTAATGTTAATTAATATGTGTGTTTTTAAATAATGAAATACATTTATTTGTTGTCAGGAAAACACAAATTTACTACATGTTCAGTCTGTAAGTAATTTTTCCCTAGTCCATAATTTTCCTAGCTATTTATAGAGTATAAGCAAATGCTTACAGTCATGTTCTTTCTATCCTTTAAATCAAAGGAATAGCAAATTGAAATTATGCATTCTGGGCATGTATTAATTTGTATACTTTTTTTTCTTTTTAAGATGAATGATGAAGACACCACCCTCTCCTTTCATTAACATAAAATACTGCAAAATTAAATAGGAGTTGTTTGTTTGATGTTTGTTTTATGGTGGTTGGGGTTTTTTTTTTNNNNTTTTTTTTTTTTTTCTATTTCTGGAAGTAGTGTACTGAAAACAAAAGAAGAATATATTTACTTTCACATTTCCTGATACCAAGGGACATGACGCATTGCTTCAGAGATGCATCTGTCATATTGAGCCACATAAAGTGACATGATACAATGTGACATGTTGATGAACAGTGTGACACAAGGTACATATTTCAATGTATCATTCAAGGCAGAATTATAACAAGGCAAGTTCCAGATTTAAAAAGAACAGAGCTCTCTACATCCTAGATTCATTTTTTTTTCTTTCTAGAAACTATAGAGATTGCCTGAAAAATATGTCCCTTATAGATAGAATCCTAGGATCATTAAATCATAGACAATCTTAAATTGGAAGGGACCCATCAGGATCAAGTCCAGCTCCTGACCCTGCACAGGGCACCCCAAGAGTCACACCATGTGCCTGAGAGCATTGTTCAAATGCTTCTTGAACTCTGCCAAGCTGGTGCTGTGACCACGGCCCTGGGCCTGTTCCAGTGCCCAACTACTCTCTAGGTTTCCAACATCCAACATAAACTTCCTTGGACCAGTAGTACTCTATTTGCTAATGTTAATCACATGGAAAACAAGTTTCTTAGCACGAATTTATAATCTAACTAAAAAAAATATCCACTTTACTGTTTAAATAGGAAAGTTGTTTTAAAGAGTTATTGAATCTTGTTCTGGTTCTGTGTGATATCAAGTTGTGAATAATGTAGGCAGAAAGAAAAGGTAAATTTATTTCAGGAGAAAATCGTGAAGAATTTTTTGCTGACAGCTGTTGTTTATGAGAATGCATTTCTGTACAGCAGTTATTGTACTGCTATTACTGGACTGTGTTAGACTTATGATATATGTAGGAGTTTGTATACAGCAGGAGCACAATATTGGTTACTTAAACAGAAAGATTTATTCACTTCTAAATTGCTTGAATTGTGCTTATGTGCTGTAAACAGGGCCATACTAGGAGCTTAAAGATGTATAATGCAACTTGAAGGAGAAAAGTCTTTCTCATGTTTTATTTTAATTTATTTGCCAGATTTTATAGCTAAACAGTTGCAAGATAGAAATTATGAAGCAGAGGACTGCTGAATGGGATTCAGAGAGAATATGAAAAAAAATAAAATACAAATAAAGAAAAACAAAGGAATCATGTCATGAAAGTTGCAGGAGCTGCAAAAGAAAATGCTCATGCTCAGTGCTCATAGAATCCTCAGAGAAGAAAAAGAGCAGAGGACACATTAGGATAGCTCCCTATGTTCCTGTTGTTTGTTTGGCCCCTCATCTGAACCTGTAAGCCATCTCTTTATTCACATATAGCTCCCCAGGATTCTCAAAGGAGCCAGTTTTCTTGGATATATTCAGGCCTCTCCCAAATATACTATCTGATAATGAGGGGGGAAGAAAATCAGGTCACTGACAACTCAGAGATGCTGAAATTTGCCTGTGTATCATTACTAAGGCCTAGTACTAAGACCAAATACAAGTTTTGGTGTAGTACCAGGGGAGTCTCACCATTTACCTCCATTGGTTTCAAACAGAATTCTCTTCTATAACTGGTTCAGATTAGTAATGCAGCCTTTCTAGAAAACAAATGAGTCCACATAGAAAGTTTTAAGATGGTTTTGAACGAGCACAAATACTGATATTTGTGAAAGGAAATAACTTTTTTTTATTTTCTCCATTCTCCATCATCTTTAATATTAGTTCTGTAGCCTCAGGTGCAGGAAGGATGCTTTGGAACCTATTCTCAAAGCCAGCAACACAAAGGAAAAAACAAAACCAAAACAAACCCCACAAACCCCCTGTGATCCTCCTTATATACTCAAATTCAGTCCGTAAGAATGAAAACTCAGATCCATTTAAGTTAATGGGAAAACTTTTACTGACTATACTGAGGCAAAGACTTTATTTGCTGTATAAAGAAAAAAAATACTTCACATTTTCCTCTGTTTCTTTCCTTAACCTTATTAAACAAGGCATCATTATAAATGCTTAGGGTTAATTTATGCAGTCGCAAGTGATACAAAGCAATACAGAATTTGACTCATTCTATAAATAGGAATCAAAGTATGGAATTGCATGTGAAATGGTGCTAGCCTTGAAGAATAGTTGATTATCAATAATTACGATGCCTGTGCTGAGTACTTAGACTTTTACAGTTCCCTGCAATTTACGTGATTTAGATGTATAGAAGGGAGAAAAATGAAAAAAAGAGCTTCAGCCTATTTGGGGAAATAAAATTTTTTAAAAAAAGAGTAAAACTAAACCTTCATTTCTCAAAAGAGCAACTACAGAGACTGCATTTGAGAGCCATCAACACTATCAGCATTTAAAAGACAGCGAGACAGTGAGAGTAAAAATGTGATAAAACAATTCACAACTAATATCAGGAAAATTGAAATTTCAACATTGCTGTCATTGTGCTGACTGAGTTGAAGAGGTGAGCTGATGTAGGGCTTTTTTTAAAGCTGTGATTGGCCTGCCAGCATGGATTTGTGTTGTCATGCTGAGGGCCCCTCTAATAGCCCAGAGGTAGCAGGTGGCTGCTGACTTACAGAGGCTTGCATCTATTTTATTATTTGTTGGCTCTTTTATCCCTGACAGATTCAAACACAAATAAATTCAATCAAGGACCTCTACCTTTCTATGATTCCATTTGGTACCTGTAGCGAGCTGCAGCGCATTTCTGAAATAACATGACAACTGTCCCAGTGATGTGACTAGAGGTAAACAAGATGTTTTATATCCTTGGTGGTGATGGCTGGGCATCTGAAACAAGGAAGAAAAGAAATACGATTTTTTTCTGGAGTTCACAACAGGGAAGACCAGTGAACTTTAGGACAGAGGCCTTGGAAATTTTTCCACAGAAATCTAAAGGTGCAAAATAAAGCAAACTATTGTTTTGAGCGACAGTTTTGAACAACAGTATTTTCAGAACCGTACACAAAATCTTTCAGTACAATTGTCAAAAATAGAACCACTTGGTACAAAGTGGCTATACTGTAAGCATCCACCTGAGTTTCCACATTCTTCACCATATGGAAGCTGAAAGTAGCTTTCCATCACTTTAGGGTTAATAAGAGATCATCATCCCTATGGGTGGTGAAAAGTTGATGGCCATGTGGTCCAAAGGAGGTTACTGAGTCAGTGGGTGAATGTCCTTGCCTCAGGTCTTTTGGTGAATGTTGGACATCTCTGAGATTAGTCTGTCACAGGCTGTCCCAAAACCTGAGGTCTGCTGAAAAGTAATTCTCCTTTAGAAGGTGGGTGTACAGGTATTCTGCTTTTATTCTACTCTGATAACAGAGGCTCATTTTTATGAAGTATCTGCAGAATTGGTTGAATGTGAAGGTGAAATTCTCCCTGGATCTGGATAACATTTACATTGTAGAGGTAAATGCCCCTAAATAAAAAGAAAATATCAAATAGTAAATATTTGTAAATTCTATTTTACTTGTTCTCTTTGCAGAAATTTTTGAGAAATCTGACAGTAACTGTTGAATCAAGGTAAAGTCATCCTTCATCCCATTTACATTTCACTTGTATTATAGGATGATATATATAACATGAAAGTATAATTTTCAAGAATTTTCTACTCAGTCTAAGTGAGGCAATCATTCTTCCACCATGTGTCAGGGCTGAGAGATTTTAAGGCATTTCCATGCTCTGGTAAAAGGCATTTCTGATTAAATGAATCTGCTAACTTTTATCCCAGAATCAGTATTCCAAATTCCTATTCAGTCATTTCTCCATATTGCTGAATTGCTCCCTTTTTCCTTCAATTGAACGGAATAGATAGATGGTACAGCATTGATTCCACCTCACATGACCCTGACCCAGCTTTCCCTTTTCTCCTTTCATTCGTCTACAAAGAGCAGGAGTGATGTTAGGACATTCAGGTAATTTTCATTTACTCTCCTACTGCAATACAATGTCACGTTTCTCTCAAAAAACTCCTCCGAAGATCAGAAGAGATGGAAGCAGAGGAAACTAACAGAAATTTAAACATGTGTCAAATGGCAAAAACACTGAGTTTTCTCAGTGAGCCAAAGCACAAAACTTGGGAGTGTCCAGCTATGAGGATTCAAGTGCAAAACTCCAATGAGTTGCTTTTCTCTCTTTCTCAGGATTCTGCTCATACATATGCTTACTCTATCTCAGAATTAGGCAAAAAGTTCATTCTACTCCCTTGCTGTTTCCAAACACTTATTAGTGTTAGTGTTAGTCAAAAACTCTCTAAGACTTTGTTTCTTGAAACTTTTGTTATATTATTTTTCTGTTAATATTTTTCTTATCTTGTGGTGAAGGCTGCCAAGCTTGTCTGTCTGCAGAGTTTCACGTTGTGATGTCCTGCTAGTCTGTTCATGAGTCAGCACTTCTCTAGGCTATCAAACCTTGCTGCATCAAATAAAGTTTCACATAATTTTGAACTAAACAGTAGTGCCTTTTTTGTTTTTTGTGTTAGTGGTCTGACTTACCAGTTGCAGTCATTGAAAAGTTTCAGAAGACTCACCTGTGTCTCTATTGGATGGTAATTACAGGTAAATGTAAGCATAGGTTTTTCACAAATACTCAACTTTAGCCAATTTAAACTCAAATTAGGATCCAGGGACAGATTATAGAATAGACACTAAGCAGGTTTGTGTTTTCCTTTTCACAGATAATTTCACAAAGTCCCAGGAATAGCTGTGGACTATTTCCCATACTCTGAGATTTATCCTTTAAATCAAAATATGTCCCTGAACAGAGAGGAATAGCACAGGGTAGTAAAAGAGAAAATAAGTGGATTTTGTGCCAATTCTTCTACATGTAGAAGTTCCTTTTCCTATTTAGCCTTTTTTGACTCGTTTCTCAAAAAAACCCACAAAAAACAGCCCCACACAAAACAAAGCAAAACAACAAAAAACCCCAAACAAAACCCTCCCAAAACAACCAACAACCAAATCTGACATATAAATTTCATGAGTCAATGTAGCTGTACAGCCATATATGAACAAAAATGACAACTGAGGGCAACTTGTCTCAATGAGGAAAACAAGAATCACACACATAAATAGATATATATATGTATATATATATCTGNAGAAAAAAAAAAGAAAAAAAAGAAATAAAAAAATATTGATACAGGATGCCTTTAAAAGGTCTAGAGAACTTTAGGAATGAGTCAGACTAAATGTACCAGTCCAGAAAAGAATAAGCTAATTTGTAACAGTTGTGCTGTAATGTCCACCGTTCTATCTAGTCTTCTAACAGTTTGGTTCTTTCATATATACACATTTAGCTATAAAGTACTGCTGAAGAGGAAATTGGAAAAGAGGCTATTATTTCAGCTATACTTGATTCAAGGCACTTGGATTCAAGTTCCCAGACTTGGATAACTTTGGTTCATTGACTTTGGGCTTCAGACTTGCATCAGCACAAAGGAGGTGGTAAATCTGTAACTCACAGAAGCAGAATGCACATTAAATGTTCCCAGCATTTCACAAGCCTGCTAGATGCTAGCACAATAAATGTCATGGAAGGCCTAGAAATAAAGCATTTAATGAATGACTCATATCCTTGTCTTCTGTAGTATCCTCTCTCTTTATCCCAAGTAAGAAACCTAATCCAATTAATTTGTTTAGTGTTTCCAAACACATCTGGGAAAATCATATTTGCTCTCTTCACCCTCTTCTATAAAATAAATGCAGTTTGTGTACCAGTCACTTCCAATAGGATAAATTCAGACAGATGCCCTCCATATATATCCACAGAAAAGTGTACTTAGTGCCTTCGTGATGAGAGAAATTCTGAATTTTCACACTGTAACAAATTTGAATGCAGAGTTTTGCTGTTTGCTCGGGATTTTTTCTTTTTTTCTTTTTGCAACTAAATACTTAGAGTTCCAACAAAAAAATATTTTAACTGAAATGAACTAGAGACAGTTTTATAGGTAGACTGCACAATAAATGCCTCTAAGTATAATCAGGCCTTCAAAGAAGCAGTTTTTCTAGTTTCTTTGAAAGAGAAAAAGTAACCATACCAATGTATCAGGAACTTTGGCTATTTTATTAACATAAATTGCATGATGGGAGGCAATTTCCACCTTCCTGAGTAAAGAATACTGGGAAAATTTACTGGTGACCTGCTGCAGAACTTCCAGGTAGGTACACCCTTCAAACTGAGTCCAATGCTGCAGGTACAGTTCTAATTAGAAAAGTTGTGTAGTATATAGATCCTCCATATGATAACTTCATACATGCTGTGCTTTTTATACTGCTGTATCTATAAAGCTTTTCAAAATATGGTGTTTTCTGCACATATGCACAGGATGAATCATCACTGTTTGCACCTGAAAAGACTCCATTTAGCCTGTTTGCATACAAAATTTAGTGCTTGCCTAACCAAAGAGTATTTGTGGGCTTCCAATGGTTCTCTGCCTTTTGAGCTTCCCAAACAAGCTTGCCACATCTGATACTATTAAATATTTAGAACTGAGAAGGAAATTATACTTTAAAAATCACTTCTTGAGTTGAAAACACAAAGTTCAAGTTGTTCAGTAAAAAAGCCAGGCACTGTGAGTCAGGCAGTGTGTGCAATGCTTTAATTTCTCTAATAACACAGCATAATGGCCCATTATTGTTTTTACATGCCACCTTACTGTGCTATTTGGACAAATTTTCTGTCAAATTTTCTTTTAGCCTCCATATATTACATTTGTATTGACCCTGGGCCCTTTCAAAATATTACGTTAGAAAAATGTTGAAGTGTTTCACTAAAAGTGTTCAAAGCCACTTACAGCCTTCCAGTAAACATCGTGCTATTCATCTCTCCATTAGAGGCCTTATGTGGTGGTTTATGGATATGCATTTGTATATTTATACCTATATATACGCATGTATCTATAGTTGTACTTTTATATGTATGTACATAAATACATACACATATATACGAAAATATGCATACTTGTATATAGGAATGATAAAAACCTAAATACTTCTGATTAGAAACCTGCTGCTATGTATATACAAAAGCACTTTAAGAATTCACAGAAAATTTTATAGATCAACTAGAGCAAGATCAAGCTCTGCAGCTGGTAATTCTTATATATTTTAGAGTAGGCTTCTTGTTCAGTAGCTTCTTTTGATCTATTTTCATAAATGGATGCAACAAAGACAAATTCAGCTTGAGCAGCCCTACGAAATGGTTACATATAAATATAACTATTGCTTATGTACCCTGTGGATTACAGAAGACCCTAAATTAACCCCAGAACCATTTATGGTGTCAGTGGTGAGGCAGTGGAACAAGTTTCCCAGAGAAGCAGTAGATGCTGCATCCCTGGAAGCAAGACCAGGTGGGATGGGGCTCTGAGAAACCTGGTTTAGTGGAAGGTGTTCCTGCTCATGGCAGACGGGGCTAGAACTAAAAATCTTTGAGCTTCCTTCCAACCCCACCCAAGCCATTCTGTGATACATGATATGATATGTTATCATATACGATATTTTCTAGGGATGTGAATGTGACACTTCTAGTATGGGAGATGGTCCGAAATTAATTTGTAGGAAAACTAGGGTTTTGCTGTTTAAATATCCCCACCATGGTCATACGTGTGATAAAAATTATTTTATTAGCTCCATCTTGGAACTTCTGAGATCTGCTCCACTTCTCTCTGGTCAGTCTAAAAAGTTTTTTATTCTTCCAAGGTTAGAAAGCGTTTCCTGATTTTCATGCAAAATTTATGCATGAACTTTTAGTACTTGTTTATTCTTATTTACACATTAGCTTTTAGCTCAAATATCTCTTCACTTTTGTCTCTCTGCTTCTATCCTGATATGTTTGTTGACTGAAGTAATATTCCTTCTGAGTTTTAATTTTTCTCACTGAAGAAAACCAGAAGTTTGCAGTCCCTTCTAAAAAGGTGTCTTTCTTCTAGTCATAATACATTTCTGAAACTCTTGAATCTGATTTAAGTCCAACTTCAGTTTGAACATGCCTCTCTCCAGAAGACTTGTATACAGACAGACTTGTGTCCACTATTTTAAGAACCTCATGGTATGTCACACATTGATATAGACAATTCTGTATTTCTCTAGTGAAAATTATTTAATTGGGTAATTTCCTACTTCAATCATTCAATGCTGGTCTTTTCAAATACCAGAAAGGAGTGATATTTTACTTTTTATGTCAAAAATTAGCTTAACGCTTTAGTTGCTTATTGTGTTCTTGGTGATGGGAAGTAAAGAGAGGTTGTTGTGTATTTCCTACTGAATACACTAAATTATTTTAAAAGCGTTTTGGGACATTCACAACATTGTGAAGCAAAGGTGTGACATGTACTGCTAATTGTAAATACAAACAAAAATGGTATAGGATGATGACTCATTCAAATAATTGCAGTATGTACATAGCCAGCAACAAAATGGAGTGGAGACCTACAACAAGATTGTGCAGTAATATAAAATAACAGTTGCACAATTCGAAGATTTTAAACCCTTTCAAATCATCATAAATACAAATAAAAATGCACCAGGCAGGCCAATATTTTCTGTTTGAAAATGTTCATTCAGAAAAGAAAAAGTGCTGTTAATATTAATTTTGGAGGAAACTTTCTTCCTTAATTTTCTGTTTTGCAACAACAACAAAAAAAGAAAATTGTGAGGAGTTCTGATGGTATTTCAATTTCTGTTCACATTTTTCCTAGTGATACTTTCATTTCTCTTTGCACCTTTTTGAAAAAACATGAAGTAGAAAAGAGGAGAAAAAAATAAGTATGAAATATTTTGACGTTTTCCTCCAGTAGATATTTATTAGAAAAAGAGCTTGCATTAAATGAGAAATTTTAATCTCTGTTCATCTAAAAAACACAAGCACATAATGAAGCAATTTTTTCTCTTTTATTTCCTTGAACATCCATCTTCTATTTTCCGCATCTATAGATTTCTTTATTCCATGAAGTACAAAGTCTGGTACCATCTCCTGTTTCTCTATAAACTCAAACCAACTCAGGAAACAAATAAATAAACAAAAACATGAAATGTTTCAGGGCTTGAAATGAGACTTTTGACCTTCAGGTTAATCTTTGATTTGTGTCACAAACCCAGAATTCCTGTTTGAGTAAATCAACTATCTAACTCTGGTAAAAAAACCATGAGGTACCTGCAGGGTGGGAGGGAGATAGAGAGAGGGAAAGTGTACTAAAAGAAAAGAGAAAGTGAGATAATTCTGCTCAGTGTGCAAGAAGGGAGGTTTACAGCGGAGAAACTTTTTGTAGACAGCAAAAAGAATTAATGAGGATGAACTTGTAGAAGCACAGTCAAATGATGTTTAGGAAGCTCTAGGCAGCAAGTATTGTCACAGAACTGTGTACAAATGTATTTTCCAGAATACGTAGGAATATCAAGCAGAGATGGGATCTGACACTTCAATAGCAAACAAGAAAGGCTGAGCAGATTAGGGGCTCCAAAGAGCCTTGGATGTAAAAATAAGTAATCTCAATTTGGTGTGATAGAAGTAGAATGAATAGAAAGATGCATATAGAGGGCTGTCATTACCAAAGCAATGAGCTGTGAAAATGATATTTGGCTGAAACATTTTGAATATGGCAAAAACTTGAATGAAAACTTTATTAGGGTGTGTCTGTATGTGGAAAGGTACCTTGTGATGGAAATTAGGTGCACTGAAAGCTTCTTGTAGCTATAATCTGACAATACAAAAAGATGATGGAGTCATTTACATCATTCAGTTTTTAGACTCACATGGTTAGGTCTTTTAGTGATGAGGGACAGGGTGATGATGTTTAGAGAAAATTTTAAAAAAGGAAGAGTAATGAACAGGAAGAGAAAAAAATCCCACCAAAACAAACAACTAAAAATCCACCTTAATTTTTTTCGCCTTCATCTTGTGTGTTTAAAAATCAGACCAATAGTCAGGGAGACAGACCAAAATTTTAAGCAAGCAGGAAAGGCTGAATCTTTAGAGCAGAGATAGATCTACAAGTGTTGATCTGCCTGAAGGTGCAGAAATAGGGAATATAGTGTTTTTGAAATGGTGTTTGTGGATTGCTTTGTCCAGTGGTTTGGTATAGATCAAAAGGAGAAAATCAAACTATGATATCTGGGAAACAATCTGGAGAAAGGGCACTGGAGAAATAAAAATATATGTATATGAAATTCTGGATAAGTTTTTATGAAAGTTAACATAAAATCCCTATGAATGAAATCTGTAACTGCACAATTGCCATCCTGATAGCAAAAGCATAATTCTAAAATATCTGGATCATGCAGTCAAACAAGCCCATATATCTAGACCTCTATAAATATTTCTGTAAGAGAAATACCATTGTAGGAAAATGATTGTACATCACACACAGATAATTGCACATGTGCAAAAAAATTGGCTGATAAAAAAGAAAACACATATTGTAAATCAGTGTTCAGAAATAGTTTTTAAAGGCACAATGTAAATTAAATGCATGAAAGCTCTTTGAGTGGAGATGTGGCAAAAAGGAGTAATCACATTTTGTAATATGTGTAACACTAATGTGTACTACAGGTTGTTTTCAGTTTTGGCATCTCCACTTTTTAAAAAATGTTGAGAGAATGAAATTTACACAACATACTCCTCCCGACTCCTCTATGAAGAGAGAACAGGAAATGACATTACACAGTGCCTTTCCTTCTTAAAAAAAATTGATTTGTTATTGATTTTGTTCCTTCTGTGAGTTGAGGTTTGCATGAGATGACCTCCTGATTCCTTTCAAACCTAAATCAGTCTAAGAGCTATGATAATGGCATTTTCATAAAATAATAGGAGCAAAGGGCATAACAGCAGCTATTTGACGCATTCAAAAGAGAAATGACACATTTTCTCACATAAAGAGGACTAGTTATCATTAAAAAAAGATTGAAAGTGCTTGAAAGAAATTTATTGGATTCCTCTTCCCGTGATGCTTTGATTTCAAAGTTGCCTGAATTCCCAAAGATGTGCTTTAGCTAAGCAGAAGTTTTGCTGCAGTCCTACACACGTGGCTGGGCTTCATACAAGGTTAAGTAGATGAAATGCAATGTCCCGTGGCTTGACGAGGGTCAAAGTAGGTGAAGCAGTTGTCCCTTCTGGCCTTCCACTCGGGGAATCTATGATTCATATTAATCTTGTTCAGAGTCTATTTTTTGGTAAGCTTTTGCTTCTTTATAACAGTTTTGTTTTCTCCACCCTGATCTGAAACAATTTTCTAGGAAGTGACAGATTTCCCAAGGGAAATATCACAGCTTCATGATTTTACTTGATGGCACTAACTTGGCCTTTAATTTTGGGACTACAAGTGAGTTTAAAAGCAAGCATGACAAAGCCACTGGTATCTGAAAAAAACATTTGATACCTTTAAAATTATTTTAAAGTACTTACTGGAGGCTCATGCTAGCTAAATATTTTTTTTTTCCCACAGTCAAATGAAGATGCAAAGAAAAGACTACAGGGATGATTTTATTTAATTTTGATTTCCTTTGCAATTTTTTAAGACTAAAAAGAAGATTAAAGGTGTTCTCAGATGGTTAATATTAAATATTCAGGCTCAGATTTTCAAAGATGCCTATGGGGTTTGAACTCCTGTTTCCTATTAATTTTTAAGCAAATATTCAAGTAAACCAAAATTTTTAAGGGAAGTTGTGTCTTAATCAATGCATCAAAATATCACTTCTCCTGCATAGCTTTGTCAAAGATTTCTTTCTGACTGTATTTCTTGATTATTGTCTGTTGTTGTTGTGGTTACCACATAATGGCCTGCTAAGGCACTAAATACCTTCATCATTGCCTTAGCCTTCTTGAATCTAGATAATAATAAATAATAGATCTTAATTAACTGACTGATAATACTTTCTGATCTGTATTTGACTAATTTTCAAATTATGACGCTTAAAGGTTTGGTTGTTTTCTTTTTGTTGTTGTTGTTGGGTTTTTTTGGGGTTTTTTTTTTTTTTTGGGTGAAAAATAACCAAGACCAGCTCTAGGTGTTAGCAAGCTGATCTTTAGAACCAGACTATTAGGGGATTCTAAATATAAAACTATTAACTGGATGATCCCTGATCCCTGACAGGAGCTACCATCCACAGCCCAGTCCTTGCCTGCTCATGTCCCTGCGGGAACCACACTCTTAAGAAGATTGCATTACACAAATAACAATGAGCTTGGATAGAGGACAAACCAGGAGAGAGTCCATTAAACCTTTCACATCATTACAAGCCTCATTGTTTTGCAGATGAGCAACATAAAGTAGAACATATGCATGAGGCCTCTTAGTGACTCTCAGGGTACAGGGGATTTCAGCTATCTGAACCTTGTTGATTGCTGGTAAATGAATAAATAACCTTGAGATAATCCTTCCCTTTTGCTTAAATAGCAGATAATAAAAAAAATGTCCAGATTTCCTTTATCATCTTTTTCGTTCTCTCTTTTCTGTGTACTATCCTGTAATTGCTCTGGTCCCTGCTTTTTGCCATCTGCTCACATGAGAAGCTGAAACTGGTGTTTGGATTGAATCTTATTAAGCTGGTCCAGGGGAGGAAATCAAAAGAAAATTATAGGTAGTCTTCCCACAGTATCTGATTTAAGGCACAGGCCACCTCTGAAAAAGATATTTTTCATGGGGACCTGGAGTTCTGAAGTTATCAATGTCCATGGCTGTATGTCACAACAAGAGGATAAAAAGTGATTTATTCAAAGTTTTACTGGCTGGTTTGTCTTTGTAATGTGCTCCTACAAAAGCTATTTTTTATGTTCTGTGCTGGGTGACTGCTGATCAAATTTCATTTTTTCATACTTAATATTAATTTTCATATTATTTTTTCCAATATTATTTTTGTCTAATGTCAAAATGATGGCTTGTTTATTCGATTTTTGAGCTATTGCAATAATAGCAGAGAGGTCTAATTTTAGATCAGAACACCAGTACACAGGCCTTTTAGAGGTTTCATTTAATGATAATGTGCATACCTGCAAGTAACAGCTTGCTTAGCCAACTCTAGCTTAGTACTAGAATTCCTCCTTAAAGTGAAAGGGAGAGTGACAGAATAATAAATATTAATATTTTTGAACTCCCAGGAATAACCTTCAAGCTCAGATTCAGATCTATGGTGATATTTTAGCAAAGAACTACATAATATTTTTCCACTTTAGGATGAACTAAGTCCAGAGAACAGATTCTTATTGTGTTAAATATGAAAGACATTGATGCCTATTACTTTTCATTTGTCTCATCATACAGATTTGTTCCTTTGCTAGCTTATTTTTTATACCCTACATATTAATCTGCTATACTGGTAGTGATCCTTATTAGCAGTGCCCACTAATATCTTGCATTTATCCTTTATCCCTGAAGGATCCCAAAATGTTGGGTGGTTTGGAAGAATATGATCCCAATTCAAATTTGATCCTGACAAAGTTAGGTTCATATAATGCATCTCTCTGAGTCCAGTAGGGCTACAGGACTCTGAGAGCTCTACTAGTGACTCCTGATTCAGGATCACGCACTTCCTGTGGACTAAATGAGATGTGAACGTGTCTCATTGTTTGTGGATGTTTAACCAAAGGGGAAAGAAAAAGTCTCACAGCGAGTATGGGTGAGAATTTCTTAGCAGGTCGGGTAGGTTTGCACACCCAGTGATTATCGCACCTTACTTATTTAGTCTAAATGCAAAAAGGCAGTGGTGGGTGAAACTGAAAAGGTTGAGTGGTCGAGACAAGGTTTGTTAAGAATACAGTGATACTTAACCAAAGCAAACAGTCAAACCCCAGAACTTACAGACAGGGCTGATTTTCAGAAGAGAATATTTTAAAAAGGATTCTCATGTGACTTCTTTTAATTTTAAGTTCTGCCTGGCCATGACTGCCCAAATCTTTTTGGTAAAAAAAAAAAGAAGATAAAAAAAAAAAAAATTTGTGAACCTAGGTGCCTTTCAAAATTACTTCTATAACTGATTTTTCATCACAGATCACACACCTATAATACTGAGAGATCTTTTTTCATCTCTGAAGAAAGGAGGCCCTGTAAAGAAAAGAAGAAGCATCACTTACAGCATGAATTCATGTGCAGCTTCAATGTGTCCAGAGGAAAATACCCCAGGCAGATGAGTGGATGGGGGGAGGAAAGTGGTGGGGAAAGAGATAAAGCAGGGTGCAGGGGAGAAGGAGGAGGGAGAGTTTGACTTACTTTATTTCTCCTCCAACATTCCTCATAAATCCATTTAATTCCCTCTTCATACTCTGAAAGGAAGGCAACGTCTTTCCATGGTTCTAAGCACAAACCCTTCACTTTTTGTGGAACTATTTAATTATTTTCCATCAGACCTTGCAGAGCTATTCACCTTCTGCTGCTTTCCTCTTACACTATTCAGTGTGACTGGGCAAACTGCTTATAAAAAGCCTGGGATTAGAAATGAGTGGCTGTTGCAGTTTATTGGTCAAATCCAAGCAGAATTACTCTCTGAGGAGTTGGAGGAAACTTACTAGGAATCTGGCTGTATTTCACTTGAGTCCTTTGGGTCCCATTAGTCCCTCACTTTCATTATCCTAAGCACCAATTCATTTCACTTACTCTCACCTTTCCCCATAGCCACATTGCTTACAATACCATGATAAAATGATTTCATTGCTTTGTTTTTGTCTATGAAATTTTATGGACATAATAAATAAAAATACATTTTTTCTGATGTATTTGCAACAGTAACAATACCCTATTGCATACAGATATCAAAATCATGACCAGTGTACAAATATTTTATATGAAGACAAGTCCTAGAAATAAAAATAAATAGCTTTAGCATATCACTAATGATTTCATAATAAATACTTCTCCCATTATAAATCAACTGCACATTACTTTAGTTAGGATAATCACTCTTACAACTGCAAGTATTCATATCTTGTGAAACAGTTGATACTATTTCTATGTTAAATACAATGGTTATCATGCTGAATACTTTAGACAGTCTCCTGCACTTCCAGATATGAGTTTAAAGCAGTTATTTGGCTCAAGTAATTTTCATTATCTATTATTATGAGGTTTCTAAATATACTCAACATTTTGTGCTAGCTGTGTAAGAGGTTTACAGCTGACATCTCAAATTCTTGTTTTACATCCCGTATTTTTCATCAGTGTGGGATTGTATTAATTATCTAAATGTCCATTTTTAGTCCCATATCAGTTATGAAGTTTTAATGCATGCATATATTACAAATGCAAGTTAACCAGAGTTTTTTGAGGGAATTGGAAGGATTTAAAGGAGAAGAGTGGTTTGCTGCATGCTGATCAGTTTGCGAGAGACCAGAGTGGTTCACTTTGTTTATGGTGCATGCATATTTGCAAGTCTGCTTTTTATACACTTAAAATAAAAAAGTCTTATGAACTTTGTCTCATTTTCTGCATTTCTTATAGGTGGGGTAGGGGTTGTTATTTCTTACATGTTTATTGCAGCCTTTATTTAGGCCCAAGTTGAAATAATTGTTTTATTCTTACCAAAAGGAGTGTGCAGATAGCTGGGTTCAATTCCTCCAGCAGGGTAGCAGCAACAGCTGCCTTATTCACTAGACAGTCTCTGAATACCTTTATATGATTCAAAGCCCACTCCTGTTTAAACTAGGTCTTACAGGTATGTGTAGACTTTTCAGAGGTGAAAGATTTTTTTTGTTATATAATCAATTTTGTGGGTAAAAAAAAAAATTACTCAAATGTTCTTTTCTTGCTTTCTCAGAATCTTGAGTTTACCTTACTGGGTTTTTTATGTTAGTAGATTTGAGGTCTTTGTGTCTCATTTTTAAATTACATAAGGTGTTTATCTTCCCACATGGGATGCTACTGGAAAACCACTGAGCAAGTTTATGATGACAAGTTCTATCCAAAGACTTCATGCAAACCAGATTCACAGTGATTTTTGGAATAAAGAAACATAATGAAGCAAATGAAAAAAATGCAAAAACAGGTGAAGAATTATAGGGTGGGAGTACACTGGAGGGATTTCTCAACCAACCTACACAGTAGCCAAAAAATCTCTTTTTCTTTTTTGTTAGAGCATTTTCTATTGACTTCTCTGTGTTTTTAGAAGTTAAAAATTTCTCAAATGGCCTAAACTAGTACTACTCCAGACAGCAAAGTCATCTCTAGACTGAAGTACAACTGTGCACCATCAAAAATAGGTTGCCCTATGCTGAAACAGAAAAAGAAAACAGATGGCAAGCAAAACCAGAGCTGTGTGAATTTTCTGTCCTGTGACAGATTTTGAAGGTGAGTTTTTTCTGTATCAGTTTGGGATATAAACTAAGAATCTAGGAATATCTTTATCTCTCTTTCTTTAAAAAAACAAGAGGCAACATAGAGAATAAAAAAAGTGAGATAATGTTACTTTTTTATTCATTTCTTAGTATTGAAACACTGCATTTCAAAGGTTATACTTTATTTTTAAAGTTTTTATTCTGAGTTAAGCAGAGTATTTCAAAATGGGAATCCTTTGTGTAGCAATATATTGAAATATCTGTTTTTAAAGTATCAATACACATTCTTTAATGTTGTGCATCCTTTTTCAGATCTTAGGGTATTTTGTGTTTTGGGTTTTTTTTGTTTTGGAAGATTATTAAAACAGAATATGTTCCTGGCAGAGCTATGGTTTTGTCAAATACTTTCTATGAGATAAAAATTAAAAAATATATTCACAATAAAGTTTATTCAATGTATGAATGAAATATTTTGATAAAATAACCCATAATTTTATTCTATACGTCTGAACTTTTGATTTAACAAAAATCTCCGCTCATTTCCTCATGGAAGTTTAGAGGGTGCAACTCTTAATGTTCTCTTAGTCTTACATTTTCTTGTAGACCTAGTATGTACACTCAACCAAACACAAAAGGTTCACAACACCCATCTCAGTGATGCTCATTCATTGCTTCACTTTCTGTAGGATTTTTTTCTCTCTTTCTATGACATAATAAAACTTTAAATGTGTAATCTTCTCTGGTAAAAAGTGCTTACCTCCATAATTTTTTTTATACCAAATAGAAATTTCCTTTGTCTAGAAGAAACACTAGACAAATCAGATAAATGAAGTGTTTTGGCAAACCTGAATACTGGGAGGTTTCGTCCCTATTACCTCACCATAACTGGTTGTCAGTATTCTCTTCCATGCTCTATTTGTGGATACTGGAAAGATACTAATATGAATAAATTTTAAAGCTGGTTCCAGATATATCTTATGTATGTTCAGACACTATTTTGAATTATCTCCTAGACAAAGATATTAAAGCTTTTTTACCTTCTGACCTAACTGAACTAATAAGATATCCTAAAATTGAACTTTATTTCATTAATACATCCTTTTTTTTTTTGTCAAAATACAAAAAAATACTAAAATAAGGAAGTACAATATTGGCAAGTCCTCCTTCTCCTTCAAAGAAGTGAATAAATTAATTTGCTAAAAATTTACCTTGAAATGCCATGCTGCCTTGCCTCTGTAAAGTAAGAAAGAGCCAGACCTGAGTCCACATTTCCATAATTCACAGTCTTCCTTAAACCTGAAGTTTTAAAATATCCATGACAATATCGGTATTATGATTTAGTACTTGCAGTATTATTGACTTGTCTAATAGCAACAACAAAACACAGCAAATCATCCTAATGAGATTGTGGAGAAACCAATTAGTAAATTAGGACAGAATGTTAATCTACTCTAACGCTCAAGCAGGACACGCTTATCAATTGTTATCAGCTTGAGCTCTCTCTAACAACAAGAGCAAATATTTATCTAGATCACATTGGGTAGTAATTCCAAACAGGATATCAAGATATCTATCTGCTATTTTCATAACTGATTTAGAACAATCTGAGGTATTGTGTTTGAGTTGTTTTGCTTTTTTCAGTATCAATATAATCTTCTTCTCTTTCTGATAGCTGTCAATATAAAGTATATTAGAACAAACTGTGTTAAGGTACTCAAAAAACCCTGTTTGTAAAGTTAAAAACATCGCTTCCAAAAAAGATCCCAATGGGCAACGTATGCAAAGTTCTGCATACTGTGTTGATAATTAACATTGAAAAAATACAAGCAAACATAGTACTACTGAGTTTGGGATGAGAACTAAGAAATGACTGGTCAAAAAGAGCATAATGAAGGGTTCAAAAAAGCATGTCAAGACCAGGATCCAATGATTTTGTTATTAAATTTATGAAAGAAGGATCAAGTCCATTTGTATTAAAGATCAATTATTGAAGGGATATTGCTTCACCTGGTAAAAATTAGCTTTAAGGGCTAATATCACTTTTTTTTTTTGTTAAGTACAAGGAATCTATGATTTTGCTTAATTTACATAATATATAAAATGCTGTAGAATCGTCTTTAAAAATAGAAGAAGCTAGTATATAAAGAAATAAAATGACACCTGCAAATGAGCAGGTTTAAGCCAAAATATCTCAGCTAGTGCTCTTTGTGCTCCTTGCATCAATAACCAGATTCGATGAAAAGCCAAATCAAAGAAAAAAGGAAAAAAGAAATCCCAGAAGCATAAGAAGCAAATTGTCATATAAGAAAAACAGAGGTATCTATGTTATAAAAAGTCAGTCCATGAACACATAAATACAAACACTTTAAAAATTACAACTGTGATTCAATATAGCCATTATCCCGCATTTTGGCCTACACCAAATTGTCCTTCTGATTCCCAAAATAGTCAGAAGCCAGACCTTATTCATCTCACTGCCCTCTGACAGACTCCATGCAGTCACAGGCACCTATCTCCTTGTGAAACTGCATTTTGCTGAAGAAGTCTTAGCCTTTGTGAAGCAGATTTCCAAATCCTTTCCAAATTATTTGTGGATTCTTAGAGCAGTAGCTAAATTCTAACTAGGAGAAATAAAGCCTCTATCACACTGCTTGCATGCTTTTGTGAGCAGTGGCCAAACCCAAAACATTCTCAGACTGTGCGTCTCTTCTTTCCCCTTATTTTTCACACAATGGAATCTAGAGTTAAAGAAAAGAAGCGAGGAAATACATATAACACAAGTTTTCTGTAAAAAATAAATATTTTAGCCATAAACATTTGTTAGCACTCAGCTGTAGATGTGTCAGATTTTCCAGTAACTATAAGAGCAAGTGACAAGCAGAACAATTGTCCTCTTAGAACACTGATAAAAATGCAGTAAGACAGACAAAATATCATACCAGCAAGTTCATAAGAAATGCCATGACATCAGTAAAGAGAAATGAAAAATATCAAGCAGTTCTCCTAAACAGAGTTAAAAATATATGTGGTGATTACTTATCCAAAATGTAACATAAACCAATTTGTAGGTAAAATAATAACATAAATGACTCAAATATCCATTGATACATAAAGGTAGTTATAACTTTGTACTGGATATATTTAGATTATCTGAAGATACAATTGGGTATATATATTTTTTCTAAAGGTGGGCGGTGTAGTGTGTTTTACTACCAACTTCCTACAAGCCTTTTAAAAGTGTACTTGACATTTGTTATGGGGGCAGTGTTCTGAGTCAGAAGAGACTTTTATGTCCACACCTGATGCTAAAAGGAACAGTGACAAGGAGGCTGGTGTTAGTGGATGGCAGGAGAAAAAAGTTAACTGTGAATTAGCTGTGAAAATCTTGGTTACAGAAATTAATTTTAAGTGTACTTGAGGAGGACTATGACTATAACATTACATTCCAGGGGAATTTTTGGTAAGGCTGAGTTCAGATGACAAGGACGTGATGCTGAGAATGTTCTGGCAATAAATTTCTTACCGGGTCCTTCCTGAGATATTAGAATTTTTCTTGGCAAAGAAAAGCAGGAAAGGAAGTCACTAAAACAGCTGATGTCTAACCAGATGCTAATTATTAAACATATAAGAGATTTTGAACAGTCAGAAGACTGGGTAAAATATAAACATTGTCATAAGGACTCCTTATTTAGGAAAAAGAAAAACACTTTTTGTCCTATCTTGCACTGCTGGATGACATTTCAATGCAAGTTTTTTTAGCAATTGCAGAGGAATAGATTATATTGAGATTTTAATTTCAAATTAAACAAGACTGCCCTTCAGAAGCTTTTTGGATTGCAAAAGATGTTTTTGTTAGTATGTTGAGACTTCTCTGAAATAGCTTTGCTATTCCTGATTTTCTCACTCCTTGGATAAAGAAACAAACCCATATTGTGTATCTGTGTTCTCTCATGGCATCTTATAACAAATAAGAAACCAGCAAACTTCTGTCACACAAAAATGCCTGTTACTTAGAGTTGATTACATTCTTATATCCAGAAATAAACTTGTGTGCTGTGCCACTGTCCAACTGAGCAGCTTTCTTGTTTTTATTTAGGATCTCCAGGTTGCAGTCTTATGTATGATACATTCTCTACCCTTAAAGGATTCTTGTGGGGCTGTTTAACTTCCAGAATTTATTTAGAAGAGATCTACCTCCCACTATTCCACTAATACTCTCATCTGCTTCAAATAGGCTAAATAATTTTCTAAGGTGTTAAGAGGCATATTTTTAGTGACGGCTTATGTCTCCTTGGCACATTCCTAGTGAAGCAATGTTGGCAGACCTCATGTTACAGAATCTCCCGGTCTGTCATGTATTAAATCTGTTCTCTGGTTATCCAAGCACTTAAAATACTTGTGAGTGTCAGGTTTGCAAGTAGATGGATATTTCTTTAGTTTTGATTTAAATACCAAGAGAAGCTAAAACATCAGAAAAGGCAGAGCTCTAAAAGTTTCTCACCTGGTCAGATACCTGCAAGTACTTAAAGACATGTACTGGACAAACTAAACAGCTTGCTGATTCTGATTTCAGGTGGTGGCAAATCTCTGAAATGTATATCTAAATAAGTTATAAAACCTAATACATAGAAAGTTTTGATAACAATGTTAAATACCATGATATTTAAACAGATAACCAGATGAATCATCAAAAGTGAAGGCTCATCTAGCAATCATATTCAGCATATAAAAATCCAACCATTTTTTATTTAACTGTTTTTGAATTATCTGTTAGCCTTACCTACACTGCTTAAATTGTTATAAATAACCATAAAATCTGCTAGCAATAGACCAGATAAGATTCATTTAATGCAGCACACTTAGGGAAAGGAAAGGTGATAGGAGTGATAGGAGTGACAGTTTAGAGTGTGGAAGATGATTGGGATATCTTGGCATTGACAAAAGCTCCTTGTGCTGCAATGCTTTCTGAGGATAAATACACTGGAGTTGTTAAAAGCATCTGACCTCTACAGTAATGAGGCCAGTGCAGGTAACACAGACTAATAGGCATTGCACTCCACTGTTTGTTTTGTGGCATCCTAATGATTCTAACATAAAGGGAACAAACTCAAGGAGACCTGAGCTGCTGCTGGCCTGGTAGGCAGCTTGGACAAAACCACTCAATTTTCCTCATTTGTCCCTATATAACTATGAGAAATAATGCCACTTTCCTTTGTACAACATCCTGCAATTATTTTATGACATATGTTATCTAAGGCCATTGTTGCTGTTAACAAAATAATATTTATTTTTGAAAGAAAGGTGTACTGAAGGTGTAAAAAATTCTTATTGTGAGCCTATACATTTAAAAGAAGGAAATGCACTTTATTTAAGCCATTTATTCTAGGCTTTTTTTTTCCCCTCAAATCTTAATATATTCTTATGGAATTAAAGGAAAAATATGGGAGCCCTCCAGTGGCGAAAATAATGTATCTGGATTTCATAATGTAGCTATTTTGCTGTGACTGGTGCCTGTTTGCAAAATAATTGCTATAGTTTCCTGACACATATAGATATTAATATAATTTTACTTAATAGGAATTGATGCTATCCTTTATTTTCCTGGACTTGCAGATAAAAGTGTTCCCGGATGACATTTGTAAAACCAGGAAAGTCAGATTTGTCTCACATTACTTTCTTTTCTATATAGACAGGAAAACCCTCAGGGGCCCTTTGTTTGTTTGTTTACTTCCCACTAGGACTTGTATGGGTTAATGATGTTCTCCCCTTCCACAGGGTTCTCACCTTTAAAGGTGTGTGGATGAAAAGGGGTTTACAATTGCAGTAATAGAGATGTTTGGCCTGATCCACTCATTCTTTGGCTTCCTGGATTATCACATCAATCCAGTCACCATTGGCTTTAGGAACTGCACCTCCCCTATGTAAAGCTGTGGGACACCCTTCTGGAAAGGCCCTGGACAGCTGGTTGGTCACTGCCCTGAAACTGAAACCTCAGAGCATATTGTACTGCTTCAGCAAAAGAATGCACATTTTGGATTTCTGTGCTCAATTTGCCAAGAAAAAGAGGGGCTATTATTTCTGCAGAAAAAAAAAATGTCTATTGCACTCCAGGAAGAAAATGGAGATCATAATCTGCTTTTCAAGAAAATGTAACTATAGCTTGCTCCACTTATGCCTGCAGAGTCCACTGGGACTACAGTCTATCCCTAAACATGTTAATACTACTACTACTACTACACAAAACATCTTTAATATGGGGCTCTTGCACTTTTAATTCCAATTTGTAAGACTTTTGAGCATTTTAAAGCTAAACATGCCAGTATAACTGTCAATGGCTTCTCCTAGTGAAGTTGCAAATGTGGAGTTAAAAGCAGTTTCCTTGAGAGTGATGAACATATAAAATACAAATGCCTTGAAAATGAGCAGACTTTGGAGAGCCCTTCTGTAGCACTGGAAACAATAGGAAACAGGAAGAGCAAAGGATTAGACATTTGTCTTTTTTTAATGAGGATAGCTTTTGTTGGAAACACATATTGATAAAGTGTATGGCAATGCCAAGAATATTTCTTTGAAGCAGTTGGCATCAGAGGTATTCATGAGCAGTCCACAGCAAAAGATGTACAGCCACTGTAGTACTATTATCTGCACCACAATTGTCACAGGCACATTCAGAAAAGGCACAGGAAAGCTCATCTTAATGATACAGATGTGAGTGTGCACACACCCCCACTGTTTTGAATTGTGTTTAGCCAGAGGTAAATCTCTGACTACAGACGGAGGAGGAAGAATTGTGATTCCTTCTGATTTTGTTTTCTGTTTTATTTCATTTCAAGTCTAGTCAGGCCACTGAAGTATACAGAACAGCAGAAATAAGATTTTAAGAGGCTGAATCTATTTCACATCTTTAGCTTTCGGACTTCAATGTTTTTTCCATATCTTGTACAGCAGCTGCAGAGTCCAGGACTCCTATTGTCATGGAAAAATAAAGGCCTCATTTAACTGCTGCTGGAGCTGTAGTGTGTGATGTGTATTTGTTAGTCTAAGACATCTGCTCTTTGTGTCAACTACTAATTTCAGACACCACAGAGTGTTCCCTGTCCCTGTCAGTCTGTATACACAGGCAGTGGGTTAAAGCTATACACTGCCCTCCAACAAAAGAGTAAAGGGACAAAGAAAATATTTGTGTGCTGTGGGGACTAAGTGACAGGAAAAGACACACTTTCAGCTATGGCTGGGAAATCATGTGATTAGCATATGACAGGCTGCTGGTCCTTAACCACTGGCTGCATGAGGATGACTGACTGCCAGGGAGGCTCTGACCTATGTAATCTGGCAAAAACAGTTCTGAGAGGATGCTGATTTTAGTTACCAGGCTCACATTATGCACAGTGCACTTATCATCAGGAGATATTAAAAATATGCAGTGGATCAAGCAGCAGAAACCCTGGAGTGTGCATGGCACTCCCCATAACCATGTCTACTCAGCTCCCTGCATGGGTGAGGGG
The DNA here is from genome assembly GCA_008694505.1 of Cyanoderma ruficeps. Classification (NCBI taxonomy): domain Eukaryota; kingdom Metazoa; phylum Chordata; class Aves; order Passeriformes; family Timaliidae; genus Cyanoderma; species Cyanoderma ruficeps. The sequence goes on from VZDJ01000141.1 coordinate 5,700,878, forward strand.
CACCTCTGCTGCTCCCTGATTTTCCTCAGGATCCGACAGTCCCATGCCACTGCTCTTCACCACCCTCCAGACCCCTTGGAGGACCAACAACCCCAGCTGTAACTGTTGGAATGAGCCAGTGTGTAGAAGTGTCATTTAGAAGATGCAATTTAAATGTCCAATAGTTTTATTTTTTTTCACTTGGGGAGACGTATAGGGAGAATAATGAAAAAAAAAATCAGAATTTACAAAAGGTGAGTAGCTTCAGGACCTTATGTGTTAATTTTTTTGTAACTTTAAAAAAAAAAAGAATTCAGTTGTGTTTTTATTATAACCAAGAAATTTTCCAGTTTTGACATGCAGAGAGGTTTTGTTAAGTCTTTAGCTGTCTCTTAAGCAAAATAGAAATTGGACAGTTTTTGATGAGTGTTTACTAAAAATTTACAGACTGTTTCTTGCTTTTAGTGAGAAACTAAAATTTTCTTTGCTTTGGTTGAGTAGTGGACTTTTCACACAACTTTAATTATCTGGAAGTTACATTTCTCAGCTAGTTGTCTCATGAAACTTAATGACAGGATATGAGGAGTGAGTATCAGTATATGTCTTCAAGATCTGAATAAAGTGCCACCACGGGAGTGACTGTCCCCTTCCACTCATTGTTCATGGAGCCCAGACAACTAGGCTAAACTGTCACTGATGTTTAGATGGCAGAATTGGATAATTCATATCTAACTTTCAAGGTAATAAATCCTATATTTTTACTAAGATTTTTATTTCCATATTTCTTATTTACCTTAGATTAAAAATTCTGATTTGAACATGGCTTGGACATGATTTCGCCAAAAATGTGGTGCCTATTTCTTACTGCCATCTATTGTGTTTGCTTTTCAAACACCGATTTTTGCCTGTAATCATTCAGCAGCTTTATAGCACAATCATGTAACACCTTTAGACATTTTAACATGATGAATACTCTGGAAGGATTGATTGCTTTCATTGTACAACTGAAATTTTCCTGCCATCTGTCTAGGGACCAAGATTACCAGGACCCTGTTCTATAAGGAAAAATTGTCTAACTATTTTTACTGTTCTGCTAAGTCTTAACTCTTTCTATGATTTAGGTACGCTGAGTGAATTCGGTTTTCACTTAATTTATATTTCAATCATGTATATTGATTTTTCTTCCTCTTTACATAAGCATGTCTAAGTAGAGAATGTAGTTCAATATATTTTACTGCTCTGTAAGAAAACAAAGTCACATAGCAACCATAATGACCTCAAATATGTGAGAAAAGCCTGAAAACAGCAGCCTTCTCCAACGGCTCAATCCCAGCTTTAAGATAACTTGTTCCCCAGTGAACACACAGAAAATATATTTACTTGAAATTCTGAAAATAATAGGTTTAACACCATTACGATGCATTTTCACAAAGTACTGGGAAGTAAAGAGCAGGAAAAGACAATATATGACATTGGCTACAGTTCCAAAACCTAAAAGTAAGAAAAAAGAGATGGGAGAAGGAAAGTTTACTCTTTTATTCAAAAATCTTCAGAAGCTGCTGAGATTGGAAAAATCTCAGTATTGGACCCCATATACTTCCTTACTTTCTTTTTCAGGTAAGAAAACACAACAATTTTTGTCTCAATTGCCTTTTGGTCCATCTTTCCTCTGCAAACAGAAATATCACTTAAATTCAGTGCAAGTTTTAACATATTTTAAAAGTTGTGTGTGATGTTTTAATTGTTTGGGTTTTTTGACAAACAAACCAACAAAAACCTGTTTCAGACAAATTCTGACCTTTAAAAAAAGGTTCTGATTTCTCTCTGATTTAAAAGAAGTTTGTCTTAGACTATGATCAGGTTTAACTCAGAGAATGGTTACAATGCCTCTTTAGTTTTAACGTGTTTCACTGCAAGATACTCATTTGCCTATATTTTCACTTTTAGACAAAAGTCAATCTATACTCATTCTAATATAAGATACTTGGATGTTCGACATAATTGCACAATTTGCTAAGAAGTAAGTTTAAAGAACTGTGATGAGAAATTTAAATGCAGGTGATCTGAGGATTTTAGGTAATACGGCTTCATTTTTCCTCTCTAAATAAAGCTAATCTCTGTCCTCCAGTACTGAGAAGTAGGTTTTGATTCTTGAAAATGAGTAGCTCAATTTCATTGAAGTGTTTACATGGTGAATTATTTCTGCTTAGTTTAGGCTTATCATAAGAACAGAAAATAAATAAAAAGTCCACAACAAATCACTGTAGAGTGGTTTATTGTGCATCACAGCATAGCTGTAATTTAACATGGGTTAGTAAGCTTATTTGCATAATATAAATTTTACCCTGGTTTTATAATGAATTGGCTGTGTGAGTGCATTGACCCACAACAGGCTGCAACACTAAAGTTCAGTAAAAGTGGTGACATACTACATTTCCTTGTAGCAACTCAGTGGAATTACAAATGTAATAGCCAAGAGCATGTTTTTCTGAAAGCATCTGGGAACACCATCAATAGTGCAAATGATCCTTTAAGGACACTATTTTTTTGTTGATTCCTTATTGTTGACTTTAAAACTAATTCTTTTTCATCTATTTTCTATGTGGGTTTTTTTGGGTTTTGTTTAGGTTTTTTTTCCTAATTTTTTTTTGCAAAATTACTAGGACAAGTATTCAAATATTATTTGAGAGTGATGTGGCATTAATACTCTTCCTACAGATATTAGTGGGTACACTTCATCACTTCTTCCCTACATATGAACAAGTTAATGTGTGTTTGGACCTCTACAACATGACAGAAAACAAGATACAGTTACTGCAGCCCACACGAAACAAGCCTTTAACTCTCTGACAACATTTCCTGACATTTATAGCACAGCTCCTGAGGGCCTTAATGACCATCATGTCAAGCTGAATCTACTATTAATATACCTCACTGGTAAGAAGTAAGGATTATGGTTTTCATCCTGAGTGTGAAAGGTCCATATTTCACAAAGAGCTTGACTATAGCTGAGTTATTAAAAGGTTCCCCATAAGGAAAGAAACAGTAATTTCTTTTTTATTCCTGTTCTTTTTTTTTTTTAACAGTTTCTGTCTACTGAAACTTTCTTCTCTTAAAAGGAAGTGATCTGCATTTAAATTAAAATACAAATCAGATACTCTAGCAAAGCAAAGAGTGTATATTGTTTTACAGTATTGTATAGACTTCAGATTTGAGTGTCATCTTCAGGTGGGACTTCCAATACAGTTAGTGGGACTTCCATATTTACATGACGATATTAGGCAAGATTTTTTGGGGGTTTTTTGGGGTTTTTGGTTTTTTCTTTTTTTTGTTTGTTTGTTTGTTTGTTTGGTTGGTTGGTTTTTTTTCTGTTTTGTTTAGTTTTTGTTTATACAAGACCCACTCCTAAAGAGACCAAGACACAGAATATCACTGCTAAAACAAGCAAGAGTTGGAGAGAAAGGTTTCCTGAAGTGACAGATCAGTTTTGGACATTCAGTTTGGTGGATCCAGACCTGGAACATTTCACAGAGTAATTAAGTAATTTTCGTTGGAAGTGCTCACTGCTCCTTGTCTGCTCCAGCCCTTACTCAAAACGGTATCAAAGACTCAGGACCTTGTCCCCTCCAGCTTTGCAAATCTGTTTTCAAGAAGCTAAGAAATCAGGAAATGAGACCTCCTTACCCTTCATTCCTGATGCAGATCTTCTGACCAATCACCCAAAAGACCAATCACCCAAAATAGATGCATCCCAAAGCATGCATTACTTTTACAGGTTTTGTCCAGGCTGGGTTTCTCCTGTGTTTATATAAAGGCCAGGATTAATAATACCCACTCTTCTTCCAGGCACCCTTTACTATCTCTTTAATCAATGAACTGAAACTCAGTGTTTCTTGAGCATGATTCATCTGAGTGTATAGTAGGTTTCTAATGTAGGCCAGATGAATAGTGCCCCAGGGTGTCTTTTTTTGCTGAATCCATTGCCAATAAAAAGATCCTGGAGAGATTAGCTCAGGTGTAGACATGTACACATCTGAAATTATAAATCCTATTTATGGACTTTTCTTGAACTGATAGCGAAAGAATTGCCTGTCAAATTCAGGCTTATGGGTTATGTTGGATGGGCTGTGGATTACAGGTTATAGGTGAATTCAATGTCCTTTTGAAAGGGGTATTATAATTTTCCTGAATTGACATTACATCAGTAAATGCTTTTCTTCTTCCTTTTTTTTCCCATTTCTATGTAAAGCTTTTTAAGACACAAGTGCTTCTATTAATTCATTTTTTCTGTATGGATAATTGAAAAGACCTAGCATGTGATTGGAATTATTTTCACAATACTGAGTATGTAACATGTCAGTAATTCATGGTCTGTTGACAGAATAAATTTAAACAAATGAATTTGTCTCTTGTATCTTTGCCTGTTTTCATTGCAGACTGCACAAATGAGAACTGAAATAGATGAGGAAAGAATCTTTTGAGCAATGCATGATAGTCAGGGAATGTAAGCCTTTTGTGTACAGACTGACAAGAGTGATAGTGTGTTGCTCAGGCTGCAGTCCGCACACGTTTGGGGTCACCAAGTGTTGCTAGCCGAGGCTGGGCGTGTCCTACTTTAGGGACAGAAAGAGAGCAGGCCAGAAGCATTGCAGTGAGGGGGCAAACTCTTCTACTTTATTTATTATCTAACTTCTTTATACATTTGTACAGAGGTCCAGAGATTGGCTACAGAGGTCGCCACCTCTCAACCTGGATGGTGGACATCACCATCAATCATTTCTTCTCTCAGAGGAGAAGAATGTAAACATTCTAAGAATAAACATTGTTTACATGAAGCTGCGTGAGAGAACTTCTGCACAGAGACAGAAGGCAGAAAACTCAGGGCAACAATAGTGTTTTAAAGCAGACTAGTATTGGTTAGTCAATCTATAACTTTTTTTCCCCCCATGCAAAACCAGAGGTTTAAGTAAGTTAATGTCTGAATGAAGAATGCAGTACAAGCTCTCTTCAAATGCATAAATAACCAAGAAACTCAGCTAAATTAGAACAGCGGATTTAAAGATTTTGTATGTGCCTACTAACACTAAATGAAATAAAGGACATTATAAGAAACTCACAGAAAGGAAATGGAAAACCTGACTACTTCAAAGGAACAGATCACGAAATTTCTAGTGCAAAGTGGCAGATAGCACTACTTGATGTAGCACATGCATGTTCCCACTGGGCATCATGAAAAACTTGTACAGTTTACATCATCATGTGGCTACTACAGTTCCTGGGAAACACTTCTTCATTCTTAAAAAAAAATACTTCTCTTTATGATAGACTGCACCATTAGCTCTTTTGGCATGTATTCCAAGTTTACTGGATGGGAGTTAACATTTATCTGAAAAGCTGTATGAATCACATAAGGCTTTTAACATTTTAGTCCTATAACTGTGTGATTGCCACACTAGTTACCATACTGCCATTTACCCAGGAGGAAAAATATTACATTTACAGTACATTTTTCATTATATAAATCACATTTTTGTCCAAGTTTAGATATCATGAGAGTTAAGGACCCACTTTTCCCATGAAATACATTTAGAATCATAAATCTGTCAATCACCCTTCCTAATTTTAACAGATTTCTGCTCAAAAATTACTTCTGGTGGTCTGATGGACTACTAGGAACATGCTCAACCACATCTTTAGTTTGAATTACATTGAAGTGTTGGGGGTCTTTTTGCTTTTGTTTTGTTTCAAAGTATTCAGTATCTTGTTCACTCTTCTGATACACAGAGCAACTCTTACACCAACCTCAGAAAGCAGAACTTTAGGTGGTTTAAATTGTTGTTAGCATTTGGCAGTTTAAGTGCTATGACATGTCAAAACCTGATTCATTCTGTGGGTACAAGAAGAACTGAAGTAAGCAGTGAATCTCTCAGGATCTTCACATCTCTATTTCCTTCATAGTTAAGGCCAATGATTGGTGACAGCTCATCATGTAATGTCATTGGAGAGTCTGTGTAGCGGGCCGACTGTGAATTTTCCCTTTCACTTGTTAGAAGGTACAAGCCAGCAGAAGCCTAAAGAGAGATAATTTTCTCATATAAATTGGTACTGAAAAACGTGTAAACGAAACAGCCTCGATTTTATATATATATATATATTTTAATACCTTAAACGATTTATAAACTGTTGACTACCTAGCAATACTAAAACTTAATTCTGGAACTAGGATCTAAACATAGAAGTGCAACTACTCCATGAACACAGAGTTCCTATTGCAGTGCTTTTAAAGCTTCACAGACAGAGGTGAAATTATTTCATTTTAACTTCCACACTGTCTCATGCTGTGATGTTTTCCTTCTTCCTTATGGGCAGGTCATTCTACATATTTCCCACAGAATTCCCACAGAGAACCTTTGACATGTTCATGAAGTTACAAAAATATTTGGATGAGCCAGTCTACAAAAATGGGAAAACATACTAAAACCTTACTGGGTAAAATAATATGCAAAACCCAACAAAGGCAAGTTGATCATCTTTGTAAGACTGTCCTTTCAATTCCCCCACTCTGTATCTTTCAACAGTGCCCTGATGCTCACACTTAACATCTTTGAAGAGCTTTTTTGAAAGCAAAAGTTATTATTCTAATGTGTGACACGTGAGACCCCACAATAATATGAGGAGTACTAGGGAATGTTTCTTCAAGGTGATTGGGTGGCTTAGAAGCAGCACATCAGAGACCTTGTCTCTACAGAAAGATGAAGAAACATCTTTAATGTCTGAAAGAGTGTGACACAAGCGTGCCACAGTATTCAGCTTCAAGGAATAACCAAGTTTACTATTTAAAGTCACCCTAGACATACAGTCTTGAAGATTGAAAGGTTATATTGTACTGAAAAAGACATAAATTCTTCAACACCAAGATGTGGAAAACTTTCAAAAAGGGAGATTTAGACTCAAATGAATATTGTAAGCAAAATACTAATGATGAGGTATTAACATGTATACTTTATGGAGTTATTAATCACGTAAGATTTTGAAAGATGCCTCACCTATTTACATTTATATATATATATGCACACACACATAAAATATATGAAACATACCTCTACATTCTGTCTGCATGAATCACATCATTGTCCTGGTATAAATCTGTTGAAAAGTGTGTTCTCTTAGATCACTTGTTGCTGTTTTAGACAGCACCAGGTATGATCTATTAATCTGGACTGTGGAACAACAATCTAATTTTTAATATTTGATAAAAAAATGTCTAATGTTTTCTTTAATCAATATCCTTCCATAAAGGGTGTGCTAGTATATGGATTAGGGTAAGGGTATGGACCTGTTGGAAGGAGTCCAGGTTGAGGGTTTTGAAGATGATCTGAGGGCTGAAGCACTCCTTTTATGAACACTGACAGGGAGAGTTGGAGTTGTTCAGCCTGGAGAAGAAGAAGCTACAGGCAAAACTTATAGAAGTCTTATGATACTTAGCCTACAGAAAAGCCAGAGAGGGACTTTTATCAAGGGTATGTAGTGACAGGATTAGGGAGAATGGCTTTGAACTGAAAGATGATAGTTTTAGTTTAGATATTGAGAAGAAATTCTTTATTAGGAGGATGGTGAAACACTGGAATTTGTTTGGAATTTTGTCCCAGAGGAGTTGTGAAAGATCCACCCCCATAAGTGTTCAAGACCAGGTTGGATGGGACTTTGAGCAACCTGGTCTAGTGGACAGTGTCCCTGCCCAAGGCTGGGGGTTTGGAATTAGATGATCCTTAAGGTCCTTGCCAACTCAAACTGTGGCATATAGGTAAAACCTTACAAAGGGAAGAGTAAAACCATGCCTCAGGCCTGCTACTTTGGCTAAGCAGAAAAGGACTATGGGAAAGTGATTCAGCTGAATTAGAGGTAGAAAAAAAAAGTTATGTAACCATCACATGTTTACATCATGGTGTATGGTGGTTGGTTAATTTATGTTTGTTATTATTTAAAACTATGTAGTTGACAACCAGCTAATTGCGTAAAAAAGCCTGGTTTTTGGAATAAAGCAGTGCTCCTTTGCACTGCCTGGGGACCCTGTCTCACTTCAGAACCTCATCTCACATCAAACCATTCTATGATTCTATGGTACTCTGTTATTAGCTATAATTGTTGACCTCTCAAGCTTGTTATTACTAATTAGGCTTCAGTAAATCACAGTTTGTTAGGAGTCCTTGTTTTCTATTTACCCTGTGGCTTTAGGTGAAAATATGTTCTTCCATTATTACTAGGAGATTGTTCAAAATCTATACATCTTGAAAAGTCTGACTTTAGAAAGAGGAAAGAAGTAATTATTCTAAGATAAAAATATCAATATCTGCATTTTTTTCTTCTTCTTTCATTTACTCAATTTGTAAGTTCATATCTTCTTCCAGGCACAGAATAAAATGAGCAAAACCTTGGTAGATTTTATTTTTTTTTTTTACTTACCTTTTAATCAGGAAAGAAATAAACTTTGGTCAGAAAGCAGTCTACCTTTAAGAAAGGAATCTACCTTACGAAAAATCATAAAAATCATAGAATAAAATCATAGAGTTATTAAGGTTCCATGATCATCGAGTCCATCCGTTGACAGAATATTATCACCTCACTAAACCACATCAAAAAGTCCTATCATTTCTGCCTGCTTTGTAGAAGAAAGTTTTGTGCCTTTGCATAGCTTTTCCTATCTGTTGCTAAGGTCAGGGTTTCTTAAAGCTGTACACAGATAAGACAGCATTCATGCTTATTCCATCAGGTTTATTTTATTTCAGTCAGGAACTTTCCTTTCTCATGATTTCTGATGCTCCAGTCAGTGCCTTGATTTGAAGAACCCTATACCATGATTTATTCTTAATCTTTTTCTGATTTGTATAATGTAAGAAATGTGATGGAATGAGACTAAAAAAGATGCTACTGTCACAGCAGTTTAACCATTATGAGTCATCATAACAACACTGATTAAATAATCAGGCTTTTGAAGAGTACGTCACTAAGAAATTGCCAGAGACAATTTCTGTTAAAATATTATTTTCACTTTATTGCACTTGAATTGATTAAGATTTTTTTTTCTAATTTCTGCAGATATAACCATGTTAGTCATGACATTTAGTATCATATCAATTTCCTGAGGTCATTGATGGATAGTAAGGAGTATAAGGGAGGAAAATTTTCATTTTTCAATATTTTTCTGTCAATAAGTTTAAAATCTACCTCCTGTTTTAACTGTCTGACGAGACATATTTCTATATATTGTTTCATTCCTTTATGTTCTCAAAATGAGTTCTCATTGGTTAAAAAGATTGCCTATAAGTTACAGAAAACCAAACTTGCCCACTAATGCTCAGATGTGCCTGTTTTGATAAGAAAGGCACCTATATCCTTCCTGGTGCTCTGAAGAGATTTACATTTAGATACATGGGCATCTGAAATCAATCTAACTTGGTAAGATAGGCATGATCCAGAACAACAGTACTGCAAAAGCTGTAGGAGAAGGGAATACAGGTGACCTTGCCCCTGAAAAGTAACAGCTGTGTTAATTACCCAATGCAGCCTCGCCCCTGAGGAGTCACAGCTATATCCAATAAAGGTAAGTGTGATAAAAGAGAGTGGGTTAGCTGGTGAGGAAGAATCATAGAGAAGGTTCCTAAGGAGAGAGAAAAATCACTGCTGTGAGGTCAGTCTGGGTCTGCAGTTAGAGCCTGTTGTTGGAACCTGCAGTCACAGTCTAGCCAGGTAAAAGCCTGCAGCCAGAGTCTGCAAACCAATACATGCAGTCCTAGTTTAGCAGGAAATAACCAGCAGTAAGAGGCTGGAAGGGAAACCTACAGTAGGAGCTTGCTGCAGCTAGAGTCAGTGAATAGGTGGAGTCAGGATGGCTGAGCTGTAAAGAGGAATAAACCAGGACCCTTTTCATGCTGTGATAAACAAGAAGTCTGTGTCTTGGCTCATTTCTACCCAAGTGGGCTGCTGCAACACAAAACTTCTGTATCATAGTGTAAGAAATTGAGGGCTCACTCAAGAAGCTGAGAGTTCGGTATGCTAAATAGTCCTTGAGCTGAGGGGATCATCATTTTCCTCCCATCAAGAAATGCCCATTAGAAATGGATAGACTAAATATGGAGCTGAAAGAACTCTGTTTCCTCTATTTAGGACCTTCTGTTTAGGTTCCTAAATTCTCCATCAAAGATGTAGATAACAAGATCTTCCTGAATAACATCGCTTGTCTTCTGGAGACCCCTCAGTATTATTTCAGTAGAGTCAGAAATTCTAGTTTAGAAATGTTCAGTGTCTACTTAAATTGCCTAAGCCCAATTAGGAAGTAATAGAAGTTGTTTTGTACAGTGATATACCCCATCCTAAAATTGCTGTCTGAGGCAAATGGGTAAATAATTTTCCATGGAGGCACTGTGTCTCTTTATTTACTATGAAACGATGAATTTAAGTGGAGTGAATTGTGTGCTCTTAAGTCAAGCCCTTAAAATTTCAGCCAGATGCTTTGAAATTAGGTACCTCAATAAGACAATGTAATGTCATATTTATTTTCTGTGGTATGCTGACCACTTAAATATTTCACCCAAATTTCAGTGATACTGAGAGAGGAAAATATGTAAGAATAATTGTGGTGAGTATCTTTGTGCATATATCATTTGTTCCCATATTTCAGTATGCAGACTGAATATTACATATTTCAGTACAGTGGACTCTCTCTTTTTTCAAAGGCAAATGAGATTCCATTTGAGCCTGTGATCATGGCACTCATTCCAGAATTTTAAAGACCTGATTTCTATGTCTCTCTCAGCTGCTGGACAAAGGATCAGGCCTGTAATTCTCAAGTTTTACTAGACTTTCTGACTAGAAGCAATGGTCTGATGAGGCCAGACTTTTTGGTCAACACTTGAATGACATTCAAGAGTGGTCGTTGAATGAGAATCTCTACTCAGTTATCAAATGAAGCAGACACTCTTGTATTGAGAAATTTGAGTGGTGCTTGCTGCTTATTCATCTTACATAAAGGAGAACAATTTACACAAACACTCTTCAAGTTTCTGTTTAACTCTCATCTGAAATGTGAAAAATCAATTTTTTAGATTAAATTCATTCCTTAGTAGTTATTTATTGCTATATTTCATGGCAGCTGACCTGATATGAAAGAGTATTGCAAATCATTCTCCATGAAGATTAGCTAAAATATTTCTAATATAAAATAATTTTAATTATTATTAAGGTCACTTTATAATAAATTTGCCCTTATTTATTATATGACTTCTTCATTCTGCTGTTTCAATAAGTTAAAACTTTTAGAGAGGAAAAGGAGCTTTGGGCCTTGTTGGGTCATTCATGCATAGAAGAGAGCTGCTTGTCTTTTTTCCTTTTCATTTCATGCCATGCAATTTTATAAATCACACTGTTTTGTTGTGCCACCTGGATATCCAGAAAAAAGTTCAGTTTTCAAAACAGTGACAAATTCTTAAGTTAAAAGTTGCTACAATTAAATAAATTAATGATATAGTACATGAAGAAACCAACAGTTTCTTTAAATTTTTTAAGGACTGTTTCCCATCATCAGTACAATTTTATGTTTTTGTTATCACTGCTTTTGTGAAATATTGTATCCTATTTTTTCCCTATGCACCTCTGATTTTATCCAGAACACAAAGAAGCAATTGTAAGGCTAAAATAGATACTTAACATTTTCCTGGTCACTGAATACATATGAATTCTGATTTATTATTATGACATTTAAGGATACAAACATTCATGTATGCACATAAATACAAAAACATCATGAAGAAGAGTCTGTGATTATTTTTGCAGGATTTAAAAATATAGCCTTAAAATTTATTTATAAATGTTATATTTTGCTTGCCTTCTATGTCATTGAATAATAACAGCATTTGGAAAATTTTAAAAACTATTTTAAATAGGATTTCTATATTTTTGTTTGAAAAACTTAAATTATTTCTTTATTAGTATACCTTAGGCTCTGGGTTTTATCAATAAACTAGAAATCTTTGATCTAAGGAAATTTCTAAAAAGCTGTGAAAAATATATTGATAAAAAATAACATTGACCCGGGATTTCCTGAGAAATGCACATTCATTTTTTTGTTTTGCAAGAGGCATTACTTTATAGCTATTTTCCCTATAAATGCATATTGATTAGAGAGCTATTGTGTTTCATCCTGATTAGTATTTCACTAATCTGGTGAAGCAGGAAATGAATAATAAGAATCTAATAAAATTATGGAAAGTCAGTTTATATAGAGCATGCCAAATGACAGAAATTATCCTTTGCAATGCAGTGAATACCTCATTAGCGACTCTTCAGAAGATTATGGATCTCTTAATGCTTACTTTCTTCATGTTTGGCTGCTGGCCTTTTAACAGTCCAGAAATTCCATCACTAATTATTCCTTATCACCTATCATCTGGTACTCCAAGTCCTGTCTTCTTTTTCAGTAAAAAAGGAAAGACTTTTAGGAAAATTTTTCTGACAGCGTATACTTAAGAACATCAATTTACTTCTTCTTTTGTCTTTTTAATATTTGACAGAAAAACTTTGCCACTTTCTCTTCTGCTGTCTTCAGATGTCAGTGTTAGGTTTGAATGATCTTTCTCCTGGGCTTTATTTAAATAAGTAAATCTTTCTACTTACCATTTCCTGGATCTTTGATGGGTTTTTCTTTCTGTCTTCATTTTCTCTCTCATAATTTTTACTTCTCCACAATATGAGTCTTGTTATTTCCTCATGAATCTTTCCCTATGAGGACCCCAAAAATGTCACATAGCAAGGTTTTTTCTAAATCAGGAGGGCTTTAGTACAACTAAAATAAAATCCAAGTCCAGCAATATTATGAAATTCAAGGGCTTTCACAAATATGTAGGTAATAACTAGACAATAAAATTATGGTATATGCATAAGAATATTGCCTTTTCACCAGAAAAGGAGAACAAATAATATTATAATATTTGGAGAATATAAAGGAAGAAAGACTCCCTCTCAATGGAAAAGATCATGTTATGAAATTTAAGCTAGACTTGTGTACATCCATGGGGCCTGGTGACAAGCTATTAGGTGTGCTGAAGAGCTGACCGATGCTGTTGTGAGGCCACTGTCATTTTATCTCTGACAGCTCCTGATTATCCAAAAAGGTTCCTTAAAACTGGAAGAGACCGAGGTCATTCCCATCCTCAGGAAGGGCAAGAAAGAAAGTATGAGGAATTACATCTCCACCCCTGCATAGGTAATGGAGCAACTAATCCTAGGAAATATTTTCAAACACATAAATGGCAAGAAGGTAATCTGGAACTGTCGGATTTACAAAGTGAAACTCAGGTTTGGCCAACCTTATAACCTTATGTAATGATGTGACTAAAAAGAGGAGAGTAGTGAGTGTCTCTTGGCTTTATTAGTTTTTAATACTTTCTCTCACAACGTCTTGATAGACAAATTGATAAATTATAGATTAGAGAAGTGGGAAGTGACATGAAGTGAAAACTGGTTGAACAAGTGGGCCAAGAATATTTTGGTCAGCAATGCAAAATCCACTTGGGGACAGATGACAATGGGCCAACACTGTTTAGTGATCTTTTCCCTCTACTCAACAGTGGTGACATACATCCGGAGGGCTGGGTTCTGTTCCTCATATAGAAACTGATAAAGTGTAATGAACTTTTCTGCTTAAAAAACAAACCCACAATTTCACAGGATTTTCACCACCATCAGATATCTCACAATTTTTTTCCTAGACTTTAAGTGGTTTATTTATTTCAGTTCTTATTACTTTGCTCCACTAAGCTATAAAACCCCATTTGCCCTTGAAATTTATACTCTTCAGCTATGTATAGATTTTCAGTACATTAAATTTCAGTAGTTATTGAGTGAAGTTACAATACAAAATAAGTTTTAATGGCCTGTATTTGGTAGCAGCAAATTGTTCCTTCACTAGAATTGTTTAAATATCTAAGTACTTGATTATGCCTATATATCAGGTATGTACTGAGCTAAATGTTTCAACTATTTAATCAAAAAATTAGAGCTAAAGTTCCTACTTGCAGTATTACAGACAGAAGTATCAAAAGTCGACTAAGCTGTTGAATGTTATCCCATGCATCTGACAATGTCACTAAAGAACCTTAAAATTTTTATTTTGTATATGGTCAAGTGATAAGTAACAGATTGTGAAAAAAACTGCACTTTTTTCCCCCTGTTTTGGCATTTAAAGTATGTCAAATGTGGATAAAACATATAATACCATGACTGAACTATTTTCAGTGAAGGTCTCAGAAGTGCAATTCTTCTAATTTTTTTTAAGTTAAGCACTATTTGTTATTTCTCTCTCTTTTTATCCATTGACAAATAATCATGTCCACTTTGGACTACACCGGTGTAAATGCAAAGCAAGGTTGAAAGACAACTTTCATTCATGAGCTGTTGCTTTGAGAGACAGCTACCAAAGAGGAACAGTGGGAGAAGAACTGCAAGCGTTACAGTCAAGTTCAGACATTGAACATTGGAGAAGTTGCTGGACTTACACCCAGCTCTAAACATCTGTCACTTAGTGCAGTTTGATATCTAGACCTGTTTGTAGGCAGGTTTTTGATGGATTAAGTAAAAATTCTGATCTTGACATTCAGACCCTGAATTAGAGTGGACCATTCCCTTCTGCTTACTACAAGATATCTTTGAAGGTTGTACTGTGCAGCAGAAGTCTGAGTAATAACTTGGAGACAAATACAAAAGGATTTAAAGCTTAATATATGGCAAACACATGTAGGGATTCTTCCTCAAGAAGGGACTGCCCACTCAATGCACCAGATAAACTTCATCCTTCCTGAACTCACAGAGACTTGAATCCTGACTTAAAATATTTAGCTTTTCAAAGCTGAAAATTTGGTCCATATGATTGTTTCAAACAAGGAATGAAATCTCTGAAGTAGTTGTCCTATACTTCTTTCACCTTAGGGGATAATGCTTGTGTCAAGGACACTTAGCCAAGATGTAAACCACCAGGCCCACTGAACGGGCATGATTTTCTGAATTTGAGTGTCTCTGAAGTCAACAATGGGAGTTCTGAGTGCAGGAAGTAGTGTATGAGAAGTCCTCAAATGGATTAGCATGGGAATAGGGAATTTATGACTGCCTTGTTTTCCAGGGCTCCCTCCTTTTTTTTGCTCTGTTCAGCCTAAGGTGAGATGTTTTTGAGTTCCACAAGAGAAGGCTGAGCGCTGGAGAAGTCCCTTTCTCAGGCATATCCCTGTGACTACAATCCAGCACTTGTTTCCCTGCTGCTTCCCCAGAATAATGAATTTTGCACTCCTGGCTATGCAGCAGTTCAGTCTCCGGAGAAGGAGCAGTAAGTGCCTCTCTCTGATTATTCATGGCACAATGGTTAGGTCACTCTCCAGGGTGACAGGAGAGATGGATTCAGTCCCCTGTAAGACAATCAGGGCTGGGAATGCAAACCTCTCATTTGCTTAGTGAAAACTCAAACCACTAGACTATTAAACATAAGACAGTGTCACCTTTACCAGATATCTTTCTCAGAAGAGGACTAAAACACTCTGGGTCCTGAGTGGATGGAAGCACCTAACATTTTCTATTAATTTTCTGCATTCTCAGTGGAAAGATAGACACTTAAAATAGGAGTGGATTTCCCTCCACTTATCTTCAGAGGCACTCTCTCTCCACTCTGGTAGGTAAACTCCAGCCTCCTTCTAGGGCCAAACAGGATTTTGTGCATAATGTCTAAATTAAGCACCTAAATGAAGTGAACAGGATTATGTGCAGGAAAATGAAATCTCTTCAGACATGCCTGCTATATAAGAAGAGTGACACTTGAACTTTTTTTTGTTGGAAAAATCTCTGGGGAGTCCTGAGCTGAGACATGCGAGTACAGCAGCGTCACTTTTGACCCTGACCAAAACTGAGTTGCTCAAACCTTTTTTGCTTGGGTCTTGTTAGCTCAGGCATTCCCTGTGCCATACTCTTGTATGAGGAGCCTAAGGACAGCATTTGATACCAGCAGTTAAGCATCTAAATCTACCACTTATGTATGCAAGAAGTAATGAGTTATTCAGAGGCAAAGGGCAGGAAGAGCCCCTGTCAGCTTAATGAATATTTGGGGTACGGATGACCTCTTAAAATCAGGCCATTTATTTGAGCACCTAAAAATAGATTCAGATGTTTAATTTTACATATTCAGGTTGAAAAATTTTGGCTAGAGAGTAAATTAATTGCCTAAGGTCACACAGCAAGTCAATGTATAATGAGAAAGTAATAATGAGTGAAAAAAGAAAGGTATTTTTAATCTCTATGGATTTATTGAATCCCACAATTCTTTTATTAAAAGTGTTCTTGAATACATCTCTGTATTTTCTTAAATTGTGGTTCAGCATTATTATTTAAAATGCATTTTTTAAGATGAAAACATTACTTTTCTCCATGTTTTACCTCGATTGGTGCTATGTCCTTATTGCTATGAAAACAAAAGGTTCAGTCAGATCCTCAAGAGTACATATTTTGTTGCATAGGTAGTTAATGAATGAGATATTTGATTACAAAGGGATAAGTAACCTCTCTGTAGCCTGCAATTAACATTTAACTTGATATGGTCAATAAGCCAAACGAAGGGAGAGTAAACTGAATAAAGAGGATTTTTCTCTCATTACGGATTCATCACACACACATATGCTAGTGAAGCATACTGTTGTGATTGGTGATTTTGTTTGCACATTCCTGTAAAGCTAAGCTTTCATCTGGTCAAAAAGAAATAAAAGAACCCACTCACTCTCTGGAGAAAAACAATATTTTAATCCATTCAGGTTTCAAGTGTGTGAAGATAATTTATAGCCGTCAAGTGCATTATTAGGCAATAATGATATCTCAGGAAGTTAGTCACTCAGTTCATGCTAAAATCCTGTGAGACTGGAGTGCCTAATTCCCTTACAGGCTTTCTAGTTTTAATGAGTTCTTGCTTACACACAGACGCAGCAAATGATGTCTGTCATATCCTTTTCATGCAAATACAAATGAAACCCTTAGTGGTATACTCTGATTCAAAATATATATGAAATATGTGTTTTAAGCAGTTATGCAGTTCAAAGTCAGCTGCACTGTGCCTTTTTCCTGGTGCACAGAATTTCTCAAAGCTGTTTATCATAAACATAACAGTAAAGTGAGAATGGTCTCCATGTGAAGGTTTGAGGCTTGGGAAATGCATGCTGAATTTCTTTTACTGCTGCCAGCTTCCTGCATTACCTTGGCCATATCATTTATACCACAGCATTAAAGACCAAACACTTTCCTCAGCCAAAAGAGGAATTTGAGTTTGCAAGATTAGCTATTTCTTGGTTTTGAGGCTGATTATTCCTGCTGTGAGCACGATTCTAAGAACAAATTAAAACTGACGAAAGCCCAAACTGCTAATTTCATGAAACCCTAGATGACAGTATCAGGCAAATGAATAATAATATATGCCATTATTCTGTTATCATGAATTCTATAAATATACATTTTCCTGGCTCATCTCCTTGGTTCTTTTCTCTGTATCTGTTTTCACTTTAAGTGTTTCCAAAATTTCACATTCTTTGTTGCAGGAGTCCCCAGGATGGATTCTAGTATAAGGATGTGATTGGAATCACACCATGGTAAGGGATCTTTTTTATATACTGGACCTTTCATGCAAGAGATATAAAAATAGTCTATACCAGTGATTGTCTAAACATTCAAACATTATATATACTGAAGGGAAAGTACAAGAACTTCTACTTTTATAATTTTTGAAGTTCATCATAACTGGACTTTTCATTGACACCACGATTCTGAAGACAGGATGCAACATTTAGCCAAGACTTACAGTCAGTGAATGATCATAAATTTTTTGACCACTGGCACTTTTTCATTCTGTCATGTGAGCCACATGTGACACTGTGCTGGCTTTCTTTAGAGAAGATCTCAGCAACACAGAGGAAAATGAGGGTTCCTTTCTTCCTACAGTGATGGCTGCTTAGTTTGTAAGCTAAATTTCTCCTTGCAACTGTCTGTTCAACACTGTTTTACTGTGCTTTTGTCTCTGAAACATGTGTTGTCTCAGAGCTTCTGAAAAGGAACGTGTGCCCAAATTACATATCACCCTTCTGCTGTTCTCTGTTATAAGCCATATTTGTCCTGAGTACCGCTCCATGACAAATGTGTTTGCTCAAGCCACATCAGCCTGTTTATTTAAAAGAAAACCAAATTTTAACGTTAAAACCATGTTTTATCGAAATGGATTTCTGCTGTGGATAGTGGACATGACTTAAAATGGAAATCTTCTGCCTCATAGTAAAGAAGTAAAGGAATGGGGTAATAGAGCTCAGTTTCTGGGGTTGCTGCTTGGTTTCTTTGGATCTGCTGAAGGTAACCTGTGTTTTTTGAATTCAAGAAATATTTGACTTCTAATGATTCAGCCAGAGTGAGTGTGAGATCTAATATGGAACTATATTGCTTATTCACAGCTTTAAATGTGGTTTCATTCACTGAAAGGAATGCAGAAATCCTGGGCATTTCTCTATCCCCGTCTTCTATTTCCTTTTTCACTTAAGTATTAAAATAGTTTTAAGTCTCCTCTATTGAGACTCCTCTAACTTTTTCTTGTGCCTGTCAGGGGAGGACTAAGCATAAGATTACACATAAATCTTTTCCGATAAAAGTATGTCCAGTTGTGCAACTTGCTGCTAATTGCTGCTAATTGCTGTTAATACTGTCTTCACTTTTTCTATCTGAAAAAGAGATCTAACAGGTGATCTAAGGGCAGGCTCCCCTGGCTTAATTGGTAGCTGTGTTGAGTTGGTCTATGTTGAATTGTGTTTGCAGCACAAATTATTGTGTCCCATAGGGAGAGACAGACATAAAAATGGATTCATTTTACATAAAGATTAGAGATGGAAATTCCACAGGATGGATTTTCCTATGTACCCAAAACTGATACAAGACCAGAGGGAAATAGATTTGTTATTTATTTATAGTGGTAGTTAATATTAAGAGAATGTGTAATTGCAATATAATACAATATAATTTTAATAATATATTTTGGTACTTTATTGTAACAAAATATAAATGCATATCTACAGGAAACAATCAGAATTCAAACCATTTTTTTCTCATTTTCAGTAAGATATTCTATTTTTATTGCCCTTTGATTATTTTAATTTCAAAGTTGTGTGGCATAACAAACAAAGGAATGAAAAAGTTTGGGTTTTTTCCTACCTGTCAACACTGCAAACTAAATCTGGAATAGGAAAGTGAAGATAAAAAGCTTTTTACTTTTTTTCATGCCCCATCCCCAACAATAAATATTCTGAAGGGCAAAAGCAGTCTTAGATTACAGTATTGGCTTTCCTTTGCTTTATGAAATCTCCTTTGGCCTTCTAGTATAAATCTGTGCCTTCAATGGGACTACACAGATGTATGTATCTATGAGCATAATTTGTACACTCAAGTTGAAGAGTGAACCTGCCACAGGAATTTAATGCTGTGGATTGATGAGAAAAAAAAAAAAAAAGTCCCTTTCTTAGAGCTCTCCCCTTCTGTAGTACAGTCACCAGTAAAAAGTAAAAGCTAGTCTATGTCAGTAAAAGGATATTATACTGAATACACCCAGGAAAAGCCAGTATGCTGAATAAAATAGGGTCATTTTTCGTTGGAAACATTAGAGTTGCAGTTTAGGCTTTCAATTCTGTGTGGGTCAATAGCAACCATTAATTCTATTCCTTTACATTCTTATACTGACTTGCTCACCATAATACCTGAGTGCATAATATTCCTGAGGCATGGTGGAATTGTGCTGGTGTGTTTCATTTAAGCTTAAGATTACTGCATGCAGTGAACAACAGATTTTTGGGTTTTTTTAAAACCATATTGCTATTAAAGGAACGTGCAGACACATTGAGCCAGGGTGCAATTTCAATTAGACAATATAGGGTGAAGAAGCAACTTTATACTCAGTGAGGACATAAGGGAGACTTCTAACTGCCCTCAGTTTCTGTGAGGGTTCACAATTTCAAGCCAGCTTTCAAAAAAACTTTGCTTCCCCTTCAGATGAATTTCACCCTCTGTGGGTCTGTGCAGGAAAGACACAGTTCTCAGCTATTGTCTCCACACCAGAGCTTAGTTAATCTTGTAGCCAGACTGGTTCCAGGTCATTGAGTGCCTGAGAGAGATAGGGTCTGTGACACTGGCCATGATTGAAACCAGAGGCAGCTTTAGGCAGTGAGGCAATCAGGGGTAAACACAAGCAAATGGAGTTTGCCCACATTCATTGTCAGCACTACAGACTTTACCCACTTCTTGCTGCTTTGCCTGAAAGACAAAACAAACCGATGAGATTACCCCATTTCACCACAGGTTTTTAGTCTAATTCTACTGGGCAAAAGCCAGAGGTCTCAGTGGAAAACAAATGACGACTTCACCGATAAAATTACAAATGAGAAAATTACCCCTCTCTACACCCTGCAGCTCCTTTTTCCTCTTCTGTATCTTCTTTTTTCCTCTCCAATCAACAACAGCACCAAAGGCTAGTAACACAGTGTGGTTTGCAAAGATTGCTGCAAACTGGCTGCCTCTCCAGCAAAGTGAAGTATGCTGCAGGCATCCCTGGATGGCTGGTACATGCTCCAGAATTTGCCCAGTTCCATCACAGGATGGAAAAGCTCTGCTGGGGAAAAGGTGAAGAGGGGATTGAACAGAGATAAAATGTTTCAATTTACATAAGACTTTTTACTATAGGGTCCTGACAACATGTCAAAAACCTTAACTGCCATGTGATTTTGAGATTAATTAAAACCTTTTAGTTTACACAGGATGTCAATATCTCAAAATGTTTGTTTGCTTTTCATTTAGGGCATTTTCAGGTTCCCCACTACTACGTGGTGCACAATAATTTCTTTAAGTATTACACTTCTTAGTGGCATGCAAAAGCAATTACTTGCCACGATTTAAGGTTTGAAACCCGTACAAAAGAACTGAGTTGCCTATAAATATTTTAAAGCATGCAGGTAAAAGTACAAGAACTAGTAAGTATTATGCAAGTAAAGAACAAGTCAGAAAGAAGAAGATACAAAGAATGTGTAGGAGAGAAAGAATGGTTGGAATGAAATGGAATTCAGGCTACTTTATAATAGTCATCATGTAAATCATGAAACGGAAAGAGTTGATCACTACTGGAGATTGCTAGGAAGAAAAGTATGTAATTCTCCTGCTTTATAAACTTTGTGGTCTCATCTACTTTATTACATATAAAAATTATAGAAATTTATGGATCATATATATACTGTGTTACTTCAACAAATGTATATAAACTCAACACTGAGAGGCTTAAAAAAAAACCCAAGCCCAAATTCCACATGAAAGAAAAATATAAAATATAGCGCAGAGTTTTAATGGCTTCTGTTTTATCTGAGTATATTTTTCCTTTTGCTCTTAATTCGCATAACCCCAAACTCATATTTTGATTCCCATTAGGATAAAGTGAGGAGCATGCAAGCAGGTGTCATTAGAGAATCTGGAGTTTAGTCAATAAAATTTGTCTGGCTTTTCAGGAAACTCAGATCCCTCTACGTGCGTTTAGGACCATACTGGCTTTTGAGGACCTCTGCTATTGACTCACCAAAAGATGGTTCAGGTACTGCTGTGCAGGCACTGTTAGCAGTTGACTTAGAGTTCTGTGAGTCTCTAAGGGTCTTTGACTCAAATATTTGTCCAGCTGGGTATCGTGAGGGAGCTATGTGACCACACATTCTCCTGTGTGTGTGCTCATACTTTCTGGTTCAACCAACTTGGAAAACAAACACAGATACAGCTTGTGGAACTGCTACCCCTTGGCTTCTCTAAGATATTTAGCCCTTGCTTCATGTCCTCCTGGAACCAATGCAAAAACTTTTAGCACTGTTTAAATATAGTGAGAAATTCACATTTCTGAGAAGAGCAAGACACATGCTTATCTTTCCTAGCACCAGTGAGCCTATTCAGATCTGTTGCCCTCCAGTAGTGAAGCATGCTGCTCTCATGGAATGCTAAAAGGTGTTTGACAAGCTGCACATCAGTTAAGCCCATCATTTTAAACACTCTCTATATTCACTTTTAATGTCATATCTTTCTGTTATTAAAGGTTAAATATTCTTTAATATTAGTTTTTGTGTCACATAAGCAAAAATAAGTAAAAACAATGAATTGCATACAGAGCAACACACTAAAGGCAATATAGTTTGTACTATTTGATATTATTTAATATTTATACCATTTGAGAACAGCTATTTCCTCCACAGGAAATGTGGATAAAGAGACCAATGATAACATTCACTGCACTAAAGGAGAAGGTTTATGGTACAGTTTATCAATCATATTGTGCCGTTTGGGGAGCCCTAAAGGTACTATATTGAAAGCCTATAACGCATTTCAGTTTTATGCATTTAATGTTTCTTCTTGGTCTGCTCTGATGTGGAAAATAGGAAGCACAAACTTACCCATTTTGAGTGGTTTAAGACTGTGATTCTATTGCTAAAGGTACAATTTTATTGTTTTATTTGCAATACAGGACAAATGGGTTCAATGAGAGTAAAGTAACAAGCAGCCATTCAAACCCAGTGCTCAAGAAATATGGTACTGTCTCATTAGTTATGGATGTCACGTTGCTTGTTTCCTGGATCTGTGCATGTTTTACCCCAGCAACAGATATGAAAACAAAAGAAAGAGATTAAAAAAAAAGCAAATAGGTGAATCAGAACAGGGAAAATAATACAGAAAACTGGAAGTAACAAACAAAGTTGGTTCATACTGAATTTGTGCCATTTTAAGTTTCAGTTTTTTAACCCATAGTTTTGGTCTCTTCAAAGGAGTGAAATACTTTATCTTCTTGACAGAACAAATTGAGTGGAAAATTACATAAACCCCTCAGCAGATGTTCTTTCCCACATTGTTTGGGAATTTATCCCTGTTACAGAGTTCTTCTAGGGCCCATGCCAAGCTGAATGGGGACATTAGCAAACTTGAAGATATGTTTAGGTGAGCATTATGCAAATATTCTCTTACCATCTCCTTATTATTTTTTGGTGCCAGTCAACTTCACCATAATATTCTATTTTTCTATCAAGAATATCTCTGTGTAGGTGCTAGACATATTATATCTCCATTGCAAATCCAATAAATGAGAACCTGGGTTTTTTTCACTGAAGCAAAAGCCAAAGTCCAGACCTCTATAAATTCAGTTTGCGATAATGAATGGGTCTTGGAGTCAAAGTTGTCAGGCAACAAACAACAGGAAAAAATAACCCAATTCCAGTTCCTACTGCCTGCAACATATCTATGGCTGCACAGCATACTAATTTCTGCAAATCAGATGGTATCTTCAAAATTATAATGCACACCAGCAAGTTAAGCATCTGTATAAGAGTAAGATTTGTCATCCATCATTCAGTGAACAGCATAAGGCAACTAACTGTCATCTAGTGCCAAGTGACATCCATCTAGATTGTCTGCCTGTCCATCTGACTGAAAACGTTGCTACAATCTTTTAATCCAATCCTCTTTTTTAATTATTATCCCTATTTTTTTGATGTTCCACTACATGTTCTCCAGCATGCACAAAGTTTGTGAATGAAAACAATGATGTTGTAACTAATGCACAAGGAAAATCTCTTCAATAAATATTCATTATCCCTGTTTATTTTTTAGCAAACACAGTGAATTTCACCAATGAAATTCCCAGTAGAATAGCTAGAGAGATTTACAGCCCAAGCTGAGGAAGATACATCTGCAGCTGAGAAGTGCATGAAGAGATGCATAGGAATCTGGGGATAAATCAACAATTCCAGGCTCTGGGGTGCATTCACAAAGAAATTAAAGACTACCTGCAGAGAAAAACGTCTCTGCTGTTTTCCCTGCATTTCCTTGCTCCTAAAAATACATTGAGAATTGGGACAGTGGAAAAAAGAGAAGAATAGCAAAAAGAGATGAACAGTAGTGGAAGATTTCTCCACTGGGATTAATTAATTAGTCTTCCTTGGCCTAGGAAGAATGGCATAAAGCAGATTCATTGGATCTGAGAATTGGACAGAGCCTGATGTTTTTAAATAGAAGCAGCAATTTACACAGGAGAATACTCAGGAGAAACGTGAATTCCTTTTGTAACAGATAAATGCTGTTTGTGATGTTTCCAGTAACATCAGGAGATGATTTTGGAAATGAAACATTACTGCAGTGACTGGTGGCTACTCTTGAATGATTCCTGGAACACTATCATGGTGAGGTGAGTTTGCCAGCAACCTTGGTAAAAACCCAGTAACACCACTACATGAAAAGGACATTTTGAGTAGTATCAGGATGAATCTAAGGAGCAAGAAAAAAATTTATTTTTAATTAACTGTAAGTAAGAATAGTTATCATGATCTTAAACTGATATTATTAGAAAACAGAAGACAAGTACTATGTTAAAAGGAATATTAGCAAAAGCTAATATATAAATCATTTTATTCAGAGATCTCAGACCATACTAGTAGTTATTCCTCTAAGTTCTTCCATCATAAGTGTATGGATCACTATACTCTCCTAGAGCCTAACTACAGGGAGCTGTGTTAATACACCTCTGTTTTTCACACAGTGATTGCAAAGTGTTAATCCATCAGTGGTGAATCTAATGCAGGATTTTCCCATTTTTCCATCCCTCTTCCTCCATCCTCAGCCAATGCAGACCACAGGCTTCTCTGCTGCTGTGACTCAGCCAAGAGGTTCTGGAGAAACACTTTTGGAGGCTGATGATAGTCACAGACTGAGGCCTGAATAGTCACAGATCTGGTTAAAATGTTCATGTGAATGTAGTAAATCCATTTAGAGTAGTCATATACTCAAAGGAATATCTCACTGCCTGCTGATCTGGAGGTCCCTCTACCTCAAGACCAAGAGGGTCGAAGATAATGAGGAGGAAATGATAAGATTTTGCCACAATCTTCCCTCATAATGCTGAAGAAGCCAAAAAATTAATTTGAAAAACTATGGTAGTGTTTTGCTAGCATCTCATATACAACTTAATTAACAGAATGCAACAAGTTGACAGATAAATTTAGACGATGCAGTTCTCTTTTATTAGCAAAAGTTAATTAGTAAGTCTTCTATTTATGGCCCTTGTACTGGGACAAATAAAAGCTCCAAATTTTCAAAAATGTCATAAGTTCAAAAGTCACCCAGACTCAGATATGTAAAAGGGTTTATGCTACTTCTTCTCTTCCTGGAAAAGTGAAAAAAACCCAAAAAAACAACTAAGTAACTTGGTTGTTAAATCCTTTCCTATTTGCACACTTAAGTTGGATCCAGAAAAGCACTTGTGCTGAGTACTGCTCCTTTAGCTTTCCTAATACAGCTACAGTTTTTCTTCCTCACTCCAAGCCGAAGAGCCAATTGAATTTGATACTAGGGTCAGCATAAAACATGTGGAAAGGCTTAGCTTCTTGGGAGACAGGGGAGAGCATGCCAAGAGATGTCTGCAATAATGGATAGAATATGCCACAGGATCAGCTTGTCATAAATCCTGGTATGATAAGGCTGCAGAAGGTAGCACAACTGTTTAAAGAGCTTCCATTATTCTAAGCTATTTCTCTAAACTTTCCAATGACTGTTAAATACAATGGTCATTGATGATTTTCTAATGCTCAGACCTGTGATCTAGGCTAGACAGTAAACCATATGGACATGTTAATGTAGGCTTTGTCTGGCCCACTGAGAAGATCCACTGAAATGGATGGCATCTCCATTTAAAGGTTATTATTCAGGAACAGCAGATATCACTTTTTCAGTCTAAATATGGAAGCGGATTTTGACACTAAAATAATTTTATGGACTTAATTCGGAGCATTTTACTACATTGCTTGACATGTAGGTCTATAAGGAGAATTTATATGTTTCTATCCTATGTTATTGTGTTTTTAAGTAAGGACATGGAAAGATCAAGATAAACGGCAAGAATGTTATGACAAAAAGTAATGTTGGACTTTGGCCAGGAACCTTCATCCTTGTTGTTACACAAAATTTCCATTGGCAAAGCTAACAAAAAAGTAAAAAAATCTGAGCCCAGACTGAACTAAATAAAATGTGTACAGGTGAATTTTGACTAATTACACAGTTCCTGAAGGAAAAGCAATAAACATAATAATTACCTGTATTCTATATATTGGATGCTCAAACAATACAACTGAATTCTATGGCTTCCAAAGAGATGCCAATTTCCCTCCCTCCCTCCCTCCCTCATTTTATTAAAACAGGTCTTATTCTAGCCAAAGAAACCATTGACTGTACTGTGAAAATACTCATAGTGGGCAAGGTTTTCAATCACATCTCCTTTAAAACACATTTAGATCTCTTAGAAATCTAAACCTAGCAAAGACAAAATTCTCTAAAATTAAGCTCCAGGTCATATAGGTGTGTTTTGAGAATTTTATATTCTACTCAATGTATGTTCTCTATCTGGTCTGTAATAAACACTCAATTTTTTGGCCTGCTTTAATATTCAGCATCCTTGAGGTTAGAAGATTATATGCAAACAATGTTAATAGCATAATTTCTCTTCATATTTTCAACATCGTCTGTCAATAAATCAGGTTTAAATAACTCCCAGTCCTGTAAAATAAGGCAATATTTGTGACGCTTCCAGTTGTATTTTGGATATTTATTATAAAAGGCTTGTGGCACGCAACATTGGAAATGAGTTTTGGTGTATAAAAAGAAACAAAAATTCTGTCCCCTATAATGTGGGACAAATTAATATTTCAATAAACTTAAATATGGATTGATAGAGATAGAAACTCAAAATCAGTAGTATGCTGATATGCTCCAATTGATGCATATCCATAAATAACTTTAGTTTTACCTACTATGAATACTACTTGAACCCTCTAGTTTATCTGCTTCTTCACAGAAGCATCCTTAAATCATCCCTTGACAGCTAATTGTTTGAACTCCCTCTAGACCTCTCTGTAATAAAAAGCAGTAACATCCTGTGGGACATTTGTTTTATCAGCAGCCCTTTAGCTAACACTCAGGATGAAATCCTCCACTGACTCTCTGTTGCAATCATAAGACTTTTTCCAGCCACTGATAGAGGAATAGAAACCTTTCTGGTCAGTGCAATGCCTCATTGTCCAGCAGCCCTACAGCTACAACCGCATGCACACTTCTGGAGCTCATGCTCAGGCCAGTAACAGCCACTTAGTCTAATCCCTCATCTGATAACCACATCTCTAAGTATCAAAGCCCTCTGCACCCAAACAGTTGGATAGTTTCTCTGAAACCTTCAAAGAGGAACCTGCTTTTATAATCTGCATTCAGCTGTGGGAGTGAGTAGTCGAGATCTGTGAACCTGTATTCACCATTAACACCTTTGCTGGTCTTCAACAAAGTATTTAAATTTCTCTCTTGGAAAGTTGCCTTTGGGAGACGTTTATTCAGAAGCTGACCAGCTCACTGTAGAAAAAGATACCTTTATTTTCAATTTTATGTCAATTGACTTTGAGGTTGAGCTGCTGGAAGGATAACTGCAACCCAGTTGCTGTGTTCTGCACAGTAACATCTTTGACCACTACTTCTAGATAAAAAAATTGCATTACAGGACAGCTGCTGCAGCCCCTTTTGGGTGATGGTCAGAAGTAGAGTATGCAGAATAGATATTGGTGGTGAATGTCTGAAATAGTCAACCTGTGTCGTGGATAGCACTGTATATCAGCTCTTCCAGGACACAGTTCATGATATCCTGAAGTAGGTGTCTGAAACAGGGAAGATAAATTACACCTCTGTTGAATCTGCAGGGAGTCCAGGCTGATTAGTTTAAATGTTGATGTCTCTATTGCAGCTTCATAGAGATAGCAGAGAAGAGTCACACAAAAGGAATGCCTGTACAGGAGTAGTTATGCCATCTCTAATGTAATCCAAACATGCAGGATTATCTTCTGTGTATACAGTTTTATCTACATCATGGATGTAAGCATAGCCATTTTACCTGGAAACTGCATTTTTATACTCCACTTGTCATAACTACCCTGATAAAAATTCAGTGATTTTTGGCCTGGTTTCCTTTTGAGACATTATCAAAATGGATATTTTTAAAATAAAAAGCAACACTTTTTTTTGAGTTTCAAAATTAGCATATTCCTAGGGTCTGGTAAAAATAAAACTCTATTAGTCTGCCAAAAAAAGTACATGCTTCTTAGAAAAAGAACTTATAAAGTTGCCAAGAGGAGACAATAAATATAATAAAAGGGAAAGAAAAAAGAAAAGGAAAAGAAAAGGAAAATGAAAAGAAAAGGGGAAAGGAAAGGAAAATGAAAAGAAAAGGGGAAAGGAANAAGAGAAAAGGAAAATAATCTGAAGGCAGAAAATTAAACCAGTGAATAGCCATCTACCAGTTATGTCTTTCTAGGACATAGTTAGTTGATATGGAAACACTCATATTGTCCACAAATAATTAGGAGTGTCACTTTGCTCAAAAACTGTCAAAATATACTTTGGTTGTTATTAACTCTATTTCCACCATTTTATGATGTTCTTTATCTCCTATCTGCAGGGGATGAACCCAAGCTAAGGATATGAGATTTCATTCGTATTTTGTTGGGTGAGTACATTTGTTCTACACTTTGGGAGCATGCAGAGTTAGAAAAGCAGCCTCATATTTGCCTGTACCTGAATGTTTCAAAATCAGCTACTGAGGTCTCGCTTTCATGCCAGGCTGGAAATCCAGGTGGATTAATCTCCTATGAAATAGGAAAATATATCATTTCAGTTTTCTAGTAATGTCATGGGAACTGCTGTATAGAATCTGATCAGTTGTTCCTCTGATCTGTGAAGAACCCTAACTGTGAGTAATACCAGTCTTTTCAAAGTGCAAAAAACACTGTAGTGAGGCCCTATTTAATTATCTGCCTGATGAATGGTCCCCTTTTCCTCCTCTTTAAGACTCTGTTTATGCCTGAAGCCCAAAATATTTCAATGTTTTCCAAAAGAGTTGCTGGAGTTGTGTTTTAACTCTCTTCACTATAGAGCTATATGGGTTTTTGTCTACACACACATCTAAATTATTTTAGGGATTCAACCGTAACAATGAATTCCATAGAATTCTTTCAATCCAAAATACACATTTTACCCCATTGTGGCTTTTCTTCCTTACCATCTCATTGATTGCCATTTGTTCTTTTATTCTGAGGAAAGGGAGGTAGAATTTTACAAAATGTCTATTAGTATGCCATTAAACAACACCAAAATCTTCTTTGTTCCTGTGCTATTTATACTGCATAATAGTACATAATTTGCTCTTCTTACAGTCTTTATGCACTCCCAATTTTATCAGACCCAGAAGAGAACTCTCAATAAGTGTTATCAGTTTGGAAGAGATTTATACTAAGTTCATGGAATCTGAAGGAATAAACTAGTTATATATATTTTTTTTCATATCTTGAATGTCTTTGGTAAGAAATAGGTAGAAATTTGAAGTGAAAAGGAAGTTAATACAGGACAGATAACACTACTGTGGTTAGCTCTATCCTTTCGGCCCTAAACATCAGATTCCGGTCTTCTTTTTTGAAGGAGATGATGGGGAGAATGGAACTGTTGTTTTATCCAGGAAGTCAGCAGAGAACAATCATTTAGGAGCAGAAATAGCAAGGAATGTGCCATTTTAGATAAAATGACAAAGACATCAGCATGCTCACCTTTTCCTTTACACACACAGGCATGAGGAGGAGTCAGGAATCCTTCAATTCAGTTCAGAGCTTAACCTGTCTGATCACACCCATACACACACAAAGAATATCATGATTTGGAAGGGACCCACTTGTCTGGGTCTTAAGTGGATGGCCTGTACAGGGATTGAACCCACAACCTGGGTGATATAAGCACTGAGCTTAGCTCAGGGTCAGCTCTAGAACTATGTGTCTGGATGGATCGTCAGACTTTCCATTTTTTTCTTCTTCTAAAAAAGAAGAAAATAAAAAGAAAAGAAAAGGTTGTCTTAGAGGGAGGAAAGAAGGGAAAATTTGAAATTAATGGACAGTATAGTTTGAACATCTCAAGAGCAGAAAGCTTCCATATAGGCAAAATGTGGGGAAATTCCACATACTAAACTGCACTAGGAAACAGTTGGGTCATGTTTGGTGGGGGACATTGACCTTGGAATGTTGGGCCTTCACAGAGCGACATGCTCACACTGCTGCACTCAGAGTCAGCACCACACCCCTCACTGTGGCTGCAGCGCCTGTGCTTGAGTCAGTACAAGTCAAAGCTTATCATGATTGTGACAGTATTATTTTTGGACCCTGAGCACTAGCAAGGTGCACTTGTAAAACCTGTTATTTCAGTATATTCAGCTTTCTTAAAAAATGTTTAAAGCTAACCCAAGAGAAAACAGTGTTTTCTCTAGATCTTTGTGACAGTGGACTGTGGGAATTATTGAATTATAATCCTCAGGGACCTAATATAATCTCTAGTGCCTATAGCCTTAAACTTGTGATAAAAAGGTTGCACTTTACTGAAGAGGTTTCAGTCTTCAAACAAATCCATTGCTAAAGACAGCACAGTGACTTCAGCTGTACTTTCCATAAGCCCTTACACAAATAGGTCATTAATTAGAAATTAAACATTTTGAAGCAGTTGGAAGTTGAATAGGAGACTACTTAATGTAATGAAATAACTGAATTTAGATTTTCACAAAATGATTTTGTTTTATTTTTCTTAATCTTTTCAGAAACTTTGGCATTACAGAACTTAAAATTTTCATCAAAAAACCTTCTCAGAGAAAACTTCCTAATCAAGATTTTCTGGTTATATTTTATTCTATAGGGTCTGTATATTTTGTATTGCTCTAGGCTTCACTAAAATGATTCAACTTTCATAAAACTCTTCTGAGGAATGGAATTTAATTTAAAAAAAAAGAAAAAAAAAATCCAACTGACTCAAACCCCATGACTGTGAAAGCACTGATAATCCTAGCAGTGAATATTACTCTGTCAATGTGTTTCTCTAAGTCCATGATGCAGATCCCTAACAGTACAGCTGTGTTCTGCAGTTGGGGCAAAACCAAGGGCTGAAACAGCTGTGACAGCAGAAAACTCTAATGCTCCTGGAGCACCTACTCTTACACCAGCAGCACAGCTTGTGGATGATTTTTAGTATTTGTAAAGGGCTTATTTGGCTGAAACAGATGCATCCACACAGAAGCTCTTTGCCAGTGTAATACTGAGGTGAAACATTGTTACTGTGGACATAAACTCAGATTGTATAAACCCAGTCCAAATGAAAAAAAAAATCTTTGGGAGAAAGGGCCTTGCTACTAAATCACAGAGGAGCTTGATAGTGGTGATCATGGAGCCTTGTAGGACTCAGGATTATCCGTACAAATGACTGGGATCCAGAGAGAACAAAGAAAAAGACACTTTCCCCCACCGAAGCAAGAAGAAGCTGTGTGTCCTAAAGAGGTGGAGATGAAGCGGTGAGTGAAACCTGATAAACTCTTCTTTTGTAGATGGTTCATGACTTCACTGTGAATTCTGTAGCTGGTTTTAGCAAAATGGAGCTAGCAGCTTGAAACTGAACCCTGCAGGGAAAACCAAGTTCCTCTGGAAACCTCAATTTCAATGTTTGCTGGGTCACAGTGCTTTCCGATTGTGTCATGGGTTATTCCAGTACAGAAGGACCAAAAAAAATCTTCTGTCCTGAATTACCCTCACTCTGAATGGTCCTACTTTGCAGCAGGGCCAGTGAGGTAGAAGATGAATCACAGTGAGGCACAGTCTCATGACATAACCTGAGAAAACATTTCTAACTCCAGTAACTAGTCCTCTGAATATTTCTGGGGACTTTAGACAATTCAAGCCAGTGGCAAGAGAGGTTTGCTGTTGGACTTACTATCACGTACACTATGCATTTAGTCATTTAGTGTGTAAAGCTACCTGATGCCAGTTAGAAATGTTTTGATAATTTTCCTTTCAGGGCCGTGGGAGTCATGCTATCCCATCCCATAAGGGAAGCAGCTGTAATGGTAGGTCCACCTCTCTTCCCTCAAGGAAGTGGAGCTTCATCTACTCCTGAGGTGACTGACAACAAACGTCTCAAAACTACCCCTATTTCTCCACCATATATTTTCTGGGTGTGTGCTGTGTCATCTAGACATGGAACTATGGATATTTCAAAATGGTGCTGGAAGGTACACATCTTTCATGAAGTTTGCTGAGAAATAATAACAGCAGAACTGTTGCCATTGCATGTAGCTGCTATATCTGTGAAAGAGTTGGACCTTCTGATTCCCATTTTCTGGACAGACAGACAGACAGACAGGGTAGTGGAAGGCAAGGGGGACTTTCAGATGTGGGGACACAAGACTAAACAACAGCAACTAAGCTGTAAATCCCGTGCCTTTCATTCAGTAGCCGGAATGAGCAAAGTGAAGTTCTGTTGTGAGGAGGGATGGTGACTTCTGTGAACATTGCAGGTACCAAAAGTATTTATCAAGAATATGTTTTCTCATGGAGAAGCTGAAAAATGTCAATGCCTTGATTTCTAACCTTCCTGGTTTGGACTCATTGGGTAGTGGTCAGATGTTAACTTCCTTGTTTTTCTTTACCACGACTAATTAGGAGGTGAACCACTTATTTGTTTTTTTCTCACTGCCATTGTTTTACTCAGGAGCAGTATAAACACCTAAGTGAGAATGTTATGAATGACTGAAGGAGAATTAAGCATACTAATCTGCTCTCCATGCCAGCCATTAATATACTATATACCCGGTCTCCACTTCGCTTTCATATTCATTACTTCTTTAATGAAAAAGAAAAGATATTTTAATGGTCAAAAAATTCTAAATGATTAATGGTACATCAGCTAATGACATTTTGAAAGTATTTCAGGCTGGAAATATGACACTACAATCATTAAAAATCAGATTCAATTTCCAAAGGTCCTAATCTTAAACTTTATACTGCTGGCAGAAACATAAAATGATATCCCGTAAGCGCGAGTGCTGCTGTATGATGGAAAAGCTCAGGAGTTTTGTGAGCGCTGCCAGAAAATAATGTGTTCTCGGAAATTCTGGAAGTTGAGCAGGAAGATAACTGATGAGGATATGACAAGGCAAATGAACAAATTGTTCGGTATAAAGGAATGCTTAATACAGAGAGATCTTTTTCTCTGAGAGATTGTTTGGGGTCCAAGAGTAGCATAATGGCTCCAAATGGATAAAAACAACAGTAAATCCCATTCTCATGCATTATGTATAAGCTCTCCCTATTGGAGTTTACACCACCATCTGGTGTTTAATTATTCCCGCTTTACACCACACGGTGGTGTGAATCTAATGAAATGAATATGTACATTATAATAATTTGGTGCATAGATTCTGGTCTGCTAATTATTAGGTGCCAAGCATCCTTTTCTAAAACTGAAAGTTTAAATTCATTCTAAAACCTACCTGTTTCTGTAGTCTTTCACTGGCAAATACAACAATTACTTGTTCCATTCTCTAAAGAGCCATTATTTCTATATGGCTGGTTAAATTTCTCTAACATCTGTACAACATAAATTAATTATACAGTAGTGTCAGAATTCGCATTATCGCACACTGTTAGTATTGTTAGAAAGGACCTTGTCTGTTTGCAGTTTTAAAAAGAAATATATGTATATATTTATATATACTTTGGTATTGAAGGCCCCTCTTCCTGTCTCTCTTGTTGACAGAGTGGCTGTCACTATCTACATGAAGTTTTCCTATGTATCCAGATTTTTTTTTCCACATTATCACCTGCAGACCATTAGATTTCAATCTGTCATCAGTGTATCCTGTGTTATTAGTCAGGATGGTAGTTCCTACCTGGCAATAAGCCCTGCTGTGAAGAGTGAGACTCCTCAGCAAGTGCAGTGTTCCCACTGTTCCCAGAAAGCATGCTGAAAAATTACTGGGTCCCCCACAGACAAATAATTATGTCCACACATTTTTCTGTTAACAAATGTTTTTATAAACTGAGACATAATGTAAGGAGAGTCAACAGGATTTTCTGCAATAATGACTAAGAAAACTTGGAAGGCTTTGGCAGTATGTTCAGCGGTGTCACTTCCTAAGAAATGGTGGCTATCTGGTGCAGCGATGCTGTTAAGGGACATTCAGATAACCAATGCATCCAGCAGTGCTACAACTTACAAATTTTATTTACAACTTACAAATTTTATTTTATGTTTTGATGTATTTTTTAGCTCACTGATTTGTGAACTTCTGAGCAAATTCACAGAGTTAGCTATGATATATAGCACTAAAAACACATCTAAAAGCCACAAAAGTTCATATTTGCAGAGATATTTGAGAAAATAAAACCAAGTAGAATGGTAAGAGACTCTGAGAACCTGAACCAAATTATTTTAATGTGGTGGTTTGGTGGTTTTTCTCACCTTTGCAACTTTTCCTATTATTTTATCTATGCTTTTCCTTGGTCTGTATTTCAGTAATCTTAAAAAATAAAGATAAAAAGAAGAATTAGAAACCATACTGCTCAGATAATTTTCAATGAAGACTAAAACCTCAGTTTCATATTATCTTGAAAATTCAAATCACCCCATCTTTCTTCTTTCCTTCCTCCTATTCATGAAAATGTTGATAACACATATTAACTTGAAATCAATGCTTGTTATCAAATGAAGAAAACATCACAGTTCAGAAGAGCATTTTTCACTCTTTGCAAGAAACAAAAAAAAGCCTTGTTAAAATTTTCATTCATTATGTGTTTTAATCAACAGTGTTGAAATTAATATGTAGATTTAAACGGCATAGAGAAAACTATAGTTTATAGCAGACATTGCAGAAAGTGTATGTATCGTAATAGCAAAAAAATTTGTTGATATTAATGTACCTATCCATAACATCTTTCACTCTTCCAGCTTTCAAATTGTTATAAATAAAATTGAAATATAACTTCTAAATTCAATAATATCACCAAATCTGAATGCTTAAAAAATATACTAGTTGCAATATCAACAGCTAAGCAAATACACTGTCATTTTCATTTTGTTGTTAGAAAAAGGAAAAATACTATTATATTTACCATTTTTTAAATATCCATATTTGAATATTGTAAAAGCTAAACAAATTCAGACATAGGACATTTTTTTATAGTCCCAGTGGGTATAAAAATGATATTAATAAAAATAATTAATACAATATTTGCCAATACAGGCTCTCGTTTTTTGTGTGTGTAAAACAGTGATAGAAAGAATTTGAATGGAATAATGATTGTATTGGAAACAAGTTTGATTTTTTTTTCAAGAGAAAACCAAATAAGAAGCTATCAAAGAGTCTAACAACATTTGGCAGTTGCTTTTGACACAAAGTTTGTTCTGTCTTCTGTCTCCAGGAGCTATCCTGTATTCAATGGTCCTGGAGAAAGTGGGAATGTTGCGACATCTGTATCAGCCCAGTGGGCTACCAGGGAACCTCAAAAAGTTCAGGTCATATTTCTAGTTCTTGAAGAAATTCGGGAAAGGACTCCATGGGGTTAAACTTAGTATTATCACATCAGCATTATCTCATCAGCATTCAGTACCACTGCTATGCCACGAAGGAGAAAAAATAACAGAGAAACATGAGAAGAGGAATAGATAAAAGGCAAGCACTGAGAGGAAAAATGTTGTTTCTTAATTGAGCTGGAGGAGGGGAAACCATTGCTTGCAGCTCTGTTTTGATGAGAAACTTTCTTGTGCCCATGACTATGTAGGTTAAAAATATAGTGGTGTCTCTAATATACAGTCACATTGCAATTCTTAGGTGGCAAATCAATGGTGAAAATTTAGGAAGAAAACAAGAGGAGGAAGTGAGGAAATATATAATTCAGCAATGTGAATATTCGTAGGAAGTACAAAGTTAATTTATCTGACTGAAAACATCATCGTAACCCCTGTGAAGCTGTGCATATTTACATTAGCTGAGATTTTCTCTCCCTTCGTCTTTCTCCCAATGTCTCAGTCCCTTTCTCCCCAACATATCCCAAAGTGTCTCTCTACAGTTCCATGCTGTAGTTTATATTGTACATAAAATGGCAAGCAGGGAAGACCTCACAAACTTGTGAGGGTATGAGATTCAATGTTAAGTCATTGTCTCATACCTTACTTTTTTCTGAGCCAGGTAAACTGCACATATTTTTGATTTTACAATTTTCTCCTTTCTCTTCCTTTTTACTCTTCAGACAAGATCATCCCTACCTATTATCTGGGCTGGACTAGAAATAAACTCACCAAAGTGAATTCTGAAATGGAATTTTCAATGTATTTTATTTGCAGACTCAGAATAAATATGGCAAGAGCAGCCACTGTAATGTCATTTTGGCACTTTGGCTCACAGGTGGCAGGGGAAGGTACAGAAACTGAAAAAAATAAACAAAACCACCCCCTACAAACAAACCAGTAAACAAAATATCCTTGAACTTGGGAAAAAGGTTGGGCTTGGGGCAGAGGCTTGATACTGCTCTTATTGTAACTAATCCTAATGCAACATTTTCTAATTATAGAATAAACATTCCATCTCGGATGGAGCTGCCTGTCAGCCCACTCTACAGCAGGAATGGCCATATGGGCTGCTCTGCAGACGGCTGGGCAGTGGCATGTGTACAGCTGTGCAGGACGAGCACCCAGGTGTTTCAGCTTGCCTGTGATAGGCAGCCAGCAGGCACTTCTGCAAGGGTGGGGAGGAAACTCAGTCAGGGTGAAAGAAACCAGCAAGATGGGATTTGACAGGAAATAGCAATAATAATAAATAACATTAATGGATAAAAATAAAATGGGCTTTTTTTTTTTTTGGGGGGGTCAGATCAGGGTTTTCCACAAGGAACGAGGTCTGATCTTGTTTAAGATTTGCTGAGACTGTAAATAAGAAATATGAATATAACACAAGTGTAGGCATCCATGGGGTTGCTCCAAATCATGTTAAAAATAGCAAAAAGGATGGAACTGCTTTGCTGCCACATGAACTAAATGAGCATACCTGAAACAGACAGATAGCACTAATTTCTATCCCCAGATTTTCTCAACTCCCATTCCTGGATCCTCTGCTACCTGATTTCAGCAGCTCAGCTAATACAGGTCTTCAGTGCTATGCTAAATATACTACTTCGACCATCGGGAATGCAAAGTCACCTCACTGACTGCATCCAAGTCTCTTTTGACTTGTGCTGGTGAGGCTGCTGTAGAAATCTGAGCTCCTTTCTGCCACAGCTGAATCTGGAAAAGATACATTTTTTGCTACCATCAGCTGAATCCCACACACAGCTGCATCCAGATTCAGATATAACCATATACACAAATAACAGTGCTGCGAAGCTGTGAGCACAAAGGAAATACAGATTGAAAAAGCTATTACAAAGTGCCAGAGAGGGTTTTGTGCTATACAAAAATACTTATTACTAAGTATTTGCACTGGTTACAAAGCTTTAGAAATGCTTTAAAGGATGCTTTTAACCAATGCATGAATATGATGAGGAGCACCTGTAAATATTTTTGATTATCAGTCAGTATTTGCAGGCTGTTATTTTGCTTTGGGCTGAAAAAACTTGGAAAAATACTTTGAGAAAAATGCATTTTAAAAACACAGCAAAAATTAGCATTATATGTAACACATGCAGTTTTCTTAAGTGTAAAATAATACATTAATGAAAACCGATGGTTACCTTTTTTACTTTTAAATGTTATCTTACACTATGTATCCTGTTGACCTTATTATACATTGGGAAAAAAAAAGAAAATTAAGAATATCAGCCTAAGCATCTTTGAATTTTTAATAAGTGTGGACTCCCCACTTCCTACAATAATCATACTAAGCTTGGCAAACTTTTGACTGATTTAGCACAATGACCAGTGTGTCAGGGGTCTGTACCAGTGGGAGTCTAGACTGAAGAATGAAGTAGAAGTGAATTAGACACACTTCAGCTTTGGTCATTTATTTTTAACAATTTAACAAGTCAGAAAACATTCATCCTCTTAATCCTGACAAGAATTGAGTGTTATACAAAGTCAAATGTAGGACTTATCTAAGAGCGATCAAATAAAAATTAGAGTTCTCCTTGGAATTCTCCTCCTCTTCCATAGAGACTTAGAAATGAGAAAAGTTGCCTTCTGGATATGCCTCTTGCTCTTCAGTGATTACAAAAGGAGACCTGGCAGATTTCTTAGGCTAAGCTAGCTCTTACATATCTGCACTAAGAGGGATGAATTCCCTCTGTCGGGTGAGATTTTTGAAAGTGCTTACATGACTTCTGCGTTTACTTTTCACTGGCTCTCTGGAAATCTGCGTTTCTCAATTACTTATATTTGGAGTTCATTTGAATTCCAATAAAATGAATAGACAAGCACCTTACCAAAATCCAAGTATGCTGATTTTGTCCTTAAATTCTTGCAGTTTTAAAGCATAACTTACAATTTTATTGCCTGCTTCTTTGTTAGCTCATACTTGGGAAAGCAATGCAGAAAATTTATGCATCCACATGGGGATACTGATTTCAAAAGTATAACAGAAGAAGAAATATAGTAGGACTTTCAATAAAACTGCTCAGGGAAAGAGAAAGTAACCCCAATGATTTTGTATTGCCACACACACTCCTCTGTAACTAGGGATCAGTGATTTTTTTAAAGTCCGAGCCATTAAAGTAGTTCTTGTATGTACACTAGCTAAAGAAAATTGCAAGCTGAATTCAGTCATACCTGTCATCTCTATTTGATTATTAAATATAATTAGCCTAAAAATAGGATGCAATATTATGTTCTATTAATTATATTCCTGAGACAGGGGGTTACTCTCCAGATGAAACACTGATGCACACTACAAGGATTTCATACCTGAGTGGTAAAGCATACCTTTCTCCATAGCACTACTGGGTTTCACAACCCTCCACCTCATGACTTACTGCAGGAGCCAATGTTAAAACCCTTGAGAACCTAAATTCCCATTAGTTAAGTTCTCCTAGCCACATAATCCCGGCATGCACAATAGTTTAATTCTGTTAGCATTAAAGAGTGAGGTGTCAAGATCCTACTTAAATCTCAGCTTGATTAATAAAACAAGTATTTCCAGAACAGTTTTACCTGGATAGATCCACAGTGTAGCCAAGCTGTAAGAAAGACAAAGCTGCTCTAATGTTAGAGGCAATTCAGTGGTTGGTGAGACGTGAAGGAGCTAAATTTTGAATTTTCTTCTCACTGAACCCAAGCTTCCTGGGGGTACTACTGATAAGGTGTTCCAGGATGGGAGTTTCTCAGCCTTTTTTGTCTCATTTACCAGGAAATAATTGAATAACAGAGGAGCCAGAGGTAAAGCAGAACCATTTGCCAGCCTGCAAGTTAGAGCACTCACCTGGAATGTGGGATCACCCCCTTCTCAAGGGAATAAAAATGATCCAGAAAGAGTGACACAGCTTCATCAGGTAGAAATGTAAGTGTTCCCCCCTCTTTAACCAGGTGGTTTCCATTTACATGGTAGATGATTGTTTATACTGCTTTACTAAAGGGGGAAGAGAAAGAGAAAACAGAGAGTGGGAATTGTATATTCCTTGCTATATTGTGAGTTCTTTAGGCTGAGATAAAGAAGGCAGAGGAGGGAAAATAATCTGTAATAAAGACACCAATCTTAATGCTAATGCTTAATCCAAGACCGTGAATATTTCTGAAAGCTGAACAGAAACCAACAATAGTGACATTTATGTCCTTGGAGAAGTATAACTTTTAGGAGTTTCTGATGAAACAGAGCTTCTTCAAGAGTCTTGTGATATTCCAAGTCCATAACCAGGAAATTTTGTGCTCCATTTTCTTTCCTGTGGTCAGATATCCCCATGATTTCCTTTGAAAGGCTTTGGTATTTGTTGGACATTTTCTTGCGTGACCACAACTCAATATATCTACAGAAAATTAGACAATAAAACTGACTGATCAGTGAACTGAAGGACCTCCATAAAGCCAATAAAGGAGCAACATCAGAGCTGGGGTAAGGAGGGAACTCAAAATCCTACCCAACAGTGTAGAAAAAAGCAAGACCAGCAATTAGAGTAGTTCAGGCTTCCAGAGATCTAGCCACTTTATTTTGTCTTTTTGTCCTCTTTTAGGTGCCCTGATTACTTTGGACATGTGAAATATATAGAATTGTATGAATGTACGGAATTTTGAGTTATTAAACTTATTTTCTAGTCATATGCCTGAAGACTAGCACTCAAATCTCTGCTACAAGCCTATCCCAATTTCCTTTTCTAAATCTCATGAGACAGAATCCAAAATGGTATCAGGAAATATGTTCCCAAGGGACCATTCACCAAGATTTTTTATGCAACTCAGTGTAAGCATCTTCATAACTGGATATAAAAAGAAGC
Source organism: Cyanoderma ruficeps (assembly GCA_008694505.1). Taxonomy (NCBI): domain Eukaryota; kingdom Metazoa; phylum Chordata; class Aves; order Passeriformes; family Timaliidae; genus Cyanoderma; species Cyanoderma ruficeps. The sequence goes on from VZDJ01000141.1 coordinate 5,741,263, forward strand.
TTTTTATTTTATATTTTAATCATTGTACCAAACAAAATCACTTCTCTATTGTATCTGCTTTTACTTTCGTAGTTTCCAGACTGAGACTCTGACCTTGCAAACATCTAATTTTGAGCATGTGAGTAGTGCCTTGCAGTTCAAGAAGGGCAGCCAGAAGTGACCAGAGACATCTGACCCCAATTTAAACCTTAATCCCATGAAGATTTTTGAATATGAAATCAATATGACTATTCGCACAGCTAAACGTAAGAATGTGAACTCTTTACAAGGTTGGGACCTACGAGAATAGACTCTTTTAATTTCATTTAGTGCAGGAATTCCATGTTTCTGACAATTTGTTGTTCTTGTAAACTTGCATATTATTGTTTTGATGTTTGAGAAAGATGATTATTTCAGGGGTTTCTCAGGACCAAAGGTGTTTGGATGAGCTTTCCAATATCTGTTGATAATATCCTGTAAGAAAACAGAATTTCGCAGCTCTGCAAACTGAAACTATCTGCTAATATTATAATGCATTCTCTTGCATCATTGAACCTTCACAGAACTCGGGCTTCTAATGGAGAACAGTCCCTTGTTGGCTTGTGTTGTGAAGTATTATCTCCACGTGTATCATTAATTTTCTTTTCGTGGAATTAAGCCTCATTAATCCATTCCTAGTTGCCTTGTATTTAAAAATAGAAGTTATTAAAGTGGATTGCTGTTAACTGTGTAGTAAATAAATTATATAGGTTATTTGGCTCTTAAACTTATGTCATAAAAGTGCATTATTATTCACATGTATGTGTACACAAGTAAAGATAAACAATTTTATATTTTTCTTAATAAAACACAAAATTATGTTAAATGAAATTCTGTTGTTTCTACAGTGAATAACACCTATTTACAGGACTTCATTACTATGCAAGAAAAAGGCAACATATCAATTTTAAAATCCATTCTTAGTGTCCACCTTTTTGTAGATTTTTTGAAAATCCAAGTCTAGGAACTCAAGGGGAGATACACTCTGCCTTAAACCCATCATAGTCCCTAAAAGAAATCCAATACTCTTATACTTTTTGAAATAGTCTAATTCCTAAGGCATTTAAATACAGCATTTTCATTCTTAGAATAAATCTCCCTGGGATCTTAATTTTAATTGCCCGGATATATGAATTGCATTCACACCAGGCTGTGCAAATAGACACCCGAACTCTGTCAAAGCCTTTAGAGAAGCTTGACAAATATGAACCATGAGATTATATTTAGCATCCTCTGGCATGCTGTCTGTTGATTAGGATTATTTCTTTTTCCCATAAATAGTGGTTGTTATAGATACAGTGGTAGATTCCTGTTCTAGGTCCAAAGCTACTCAACAAGAGGGGATGGAATACTTACATGCTGACAAAGTGCCCAAACTTTCAGATCTGTGGAGTTTTGCAACACTTGGCTTGTTTACAATCAAACAGTTAAAAGTCACAGGGCAAGAGCAAAGGAAGACTGGTAATTATCTGGTAAGAAAAGAAATAAATGAAAATGAAAACATTTTCCCTACTCTGTGACTGGTGTCCTGCTTCATCTTTTAAGGCTGCTCTTACTGCTAACTTTCAGTATAAAGGGCCAGCACTTTGGCAAAAGCAGCCATGAGCAAGACTGATCCCAAATGGTGAAGACATTTCATTTTTCCTCTTTGTTCCTGTATTCTTAGGAAAAGTGGTGATGAGAGCTAAATCCTAATTTCAGGATGAAATGATGAAAGGAGGCATCTTTTTTTTTTCTGTATGTTGCTAATATAGAATATTAGTAATATGTAGAACACTGCCAGCAAAAGCTCTCTCACCTTCAGCAGGATCTGAAGTGAAGCATACAGCATATCCCTCTTCAAGCCTCCAGAGACATCACTTCACACCACTGTGGGTGCAGGGAATTCAGGTATCTCTGAAACTTCCCCCTGCCAGAACAAGTTCTTCACATTTTTGGAGAAGTCCTTCATCACGTCTGTTAGGCAGCTGGATTCCTCTTCAGTTTATACTGAAGCATCAACAGAGGGGAATAGCATTTTACATTGCTTTGCTTTACCTGTTTAATTTATCTTATTGGTTTGACTCAATTCTATTCTCTAGTAAATAGAGATCCTACTGGTTTATACACAGTCAACTTTTTCCTTTGAAAATGTTACTAAGTTAACTTATCTTTTTCAGTGCTCCTGATCTGACTACCTACAGATAGCTAAATGTTTTGTCACACTGTCCCCATGAATTCACACATTCTAAACCCAGTTTTCTTCTACCGAATAGATTGTTAAATCAGCTCTGTGAGTGATAAACATGTCATGAGTTTATCTATGTCCTGATTTTGGAGGACTGTAATATATTAAGATAATAAAATGTTTTATTCTCTCCTGCATTGTATCGTTTCTTCATGGATTATTTCTGCCATTCTTGTACTCAGAGTCACTTCAAGCAATAACTGCCAGAGAATTGCTTCCTTCTTTCTCCCACACTTTCTTTCAAAATGCACTCTGCCTTAAATATAAGAAAAACTGTAAGTTCAATATCTTACAGCCCTGCAGGGTTAGAAACAGAAGCTTTATTCCATTAGAAACAGATGGCTCCTACCTTCCCAAAGGGTCATACATAGCTCTAACTGGAGTCCCTGGAAAGTCCTGGAACAGCATGTTGTGACAGATTCTTCACACCTGCAATCATGCCTGTTACTAACCTACCCTATACACCTCCCTTTTGAAAATTGGAAGGGGCATACAATAGCACAATGGCACTGAATGTAGACAAATAAATGCTTTTTAATTTGTTTAAATTGTATAAATAAAAGTTGAAAATATCCTAACATAACAAAGATTTCCAACTCCAATTAACATGTGACATCTAATTTAAAGAACAGTTGTATATACTGTGTGCTGCTGATGTTGATTAGGGATTTCCTCTGGCAGAACAACTAAGGGCCGAAATCTGTCATTTTGATTTACATTAGCTGGTGGTAAGCCTGTCTCATTGGCAAATCAGCAAACATTTAGAAACATAGGACTAGGATGAAATTAATTTTTGAAATGTAGTTCAGCTCCTGATATTACAGGTATTTATAATGCATAATAATTTAAATAAATTAAACAAATTCCACTTTAAAAATAGGTCAGACTTTTTTGGGAGTTGTGCTCTTTCTGTAGATAAATCATTGTTCTTGTGGCAGAAATCATTCACCTTTCTTGCCTATGTCTATTCATGACCTCGTAATTGTCTTTTGTTTTGCTTAAATCCCGAATCATCATTATCACTTAAAGAATTTAGCTTTTTGATCTTTTTGCTGTTGACAACTCGTATATGTTTTCAGTCCTTCTTGACCTTCTTTTCTATGATTAAATTAATAAATACCCAATAAAAATTTGTTTCTTTTTGTAAGAAGGTTTTCTCCTGATCTTATGCACCTTTCTCCAACCTATTCCAGTTTCAATACCTCTTTTTTTGATTGTATGTATCAGAATTACATACATTGTTTTTCATGGCATTTCACTTTTGCCCTGTACAATGTCATTGATTCCTGCCTGTCTCCTCTGAAAACACTTCAAATGATACTTTGTAGGAACACATTTTCCTTTTTCATGGTCATACTGTTGTGATGGTACATAGCTGTCTGTGACATGTAGAGACAGATTTTCTTCCTCAGTGATTTCCAAATAATGAATTTCTGATTTACTGAAAAAAAGGTTATTATTAATTCCTAATAGTTCTTACTATTGAATTGCATTCTGCTCCTATTTTTCCAGTACTCAGGGTCATCCAATTCTTTCTTCATGATATCCCAGTTTTGCTAACAAGCTACATATTTCATTTAACTCAGTATCATATTTCTTTCAAGGTTATTAAAGAAAATATTAACGGAACCACTCAAGAGACCAATCACTGAGGAACTGCGGTTGCAGCCTCCCTCTACCTGAGTTCATCCGTATTCTTTACTTCTATTGTCACCCCTCCTTTAGTCCCTTTTCCACTTTATAATTCCCAGATTAATCCTTTTTTTCCTCCTCTTCTTAACTAACAATTCCTGTGTGGTATCAGACTGATAAGATCTGTTCTCTTTTCCCATCTAGAAAATCAATCATTCTTCAATGCATTCTATCAGGTTAGACTGGCAATATCTTCTTCTTTCTTTCAAAATGTCTTTCAGAAGAAGCCTTGAATATTATTATTTATTAGACTAATGGGTTGTCATTCTGCCCTCCTTTTCACACCTTATCTTCTATTCTTCACTGATATAAAACAACTCAGGAAATAATAATAATAAAAAATACTACAAAATCTGGCTGTGAAGTCTGCAATTCTATGTTTCATTTTGCTCCAAATTCTGGAATAAAAGGATTTTGTTCCTCTGCTTGGGATACTTTAAAATATTCATATTTTGGATCATCCCAGTTGCAGTAATATCCATTGTAATGGATAATAACTACTATTCACACACTCACCACCTCACCAGTGTTTTCATGTTCATCATCGTCATCAGATTCATGAAAAAATGAGGAAAATATTTGTTTAAATGGATATCTTCCTACTCTTGCATATTGGCACTGATTCTTCTATTCTTAACCTGGTTTATTTATGGGATTGAAGCAGTTTCTTATGGCTTGACTCACAAGCAATGTATAGGAAACACAGAAGTGCTTCTTTTTTTAAATTTCAGTTTATACCTATACATTCTATTTTCTGTTTATATTTGATCTATTTCATTCCCATATTTCCCTACACCATTTATTTACCCAGTTGGATTTGGAACACTGAAAGATTTGTCTTCCTGCACTTTTGAGTTCCTTATATGATTCAGATGATTTTTCTCCTCTGGTTTAAATAAAATCTGGATCCTCTTTCCATTGAAGTTCCTGAATGCTATGGATTAGTTGGTTTCACTCTCTGATTCTTGCATTTTATCAGCAGTTGACCTTTCAAAAATGAGAACGTTAACAACAAACACACTCTTCATTTATATTTATTTATAATGTGAATTGAATAAGAGACAAGAAATAGTTAATCACTGGGGTTTTTTGTGAGTTACCAAACAGTTTCTACTATAACTACTTATGCAAAATCATTGAAACATTCAGAGCTTCATGTTGATTTGGTGACTAGCTGGTGAAGTAGGTACTACTGTTTTCAGAGAGACAGAGAGGAGTCCACAAACAGAAGAATGGTATTTTTTTTTTAATAGGAAAAATATCTGGTATTTGGTACAAGTGGAAGAGTATTTTGACACACCCAATATTAGTAAATTTTGTAAGACCTTAATTTAAATTCCTCCTTACACATTCATTTTGTGAAGATATTAAGAGGAGAGTCTGTCCATATAAATGCGTTTATAGTATTTTGAAGAACATCATGACATCTTCCTGAAAGTCTCTTCTGTAAATATAGAATGAACCCATCCTTAGTTAACTTGTGAGATTATCATAATTTTAGTGGTCTGTCTGCAGATGTTGTGCAGTTGCTCTAGTCAATGACAGGAACAAAAAACCGTGATTCAATAAATCTTACCTGAATATTGATTATACCATATCTTTCTTTGTTCTTTCTGGGATTAGCTGGTGGTCTATTGTCCATTAGCAAACAGTTACTTAAGCAAAAGCTAATGTTACAGATGCTATAAAAAGAGCAGCAGCAGAGCAAACAGATTTAAATCAGCTCAATTCCAACAAAAATTCTTTCATCTTGAAACAATTTAAGCTCCACCAAGCGTAAGTAAACAGAAATAATATATTTTCTTTTACCTTCAACTATCAGTAGTTGCTTTCATATTCCCCATCTTCAGTTATGAGAAAGGTTTTAATATCTTTCCTTGTACAAGACTCTTTTAAGATGTTAACATGATTGGGTTTTTTTAGTTTACACATTTCTCACTGTATTTACATATTAGTTGTAACACTTTTTAAAACCAGAGTTCCTCCTACAGATACAGAACAGGAAAAGCGGGTATAGGAGAATCAAGGATCTTCTTTTTTCTATAAATTTTGTTGATTATACAGAAATATAAAAGCAATCTTAGCAACTGAGGCTGGTTTTATTTTCAAATTAATATCATCAGCCTAATCCTCTGCAGTATGGCTACAGTCTTTACATATGTTCATACATAGAAACAAAACCATTTACATGTATGAACCACCAGGGAATGAACAATTATATATTCTGTAGCTTTCTTTCCTTTGAAGTTTAATATACCACTTTTAACAACTAAAAAAGCCACAGGCATATTGAGGAACTATGCCACTTGTTTAAAGGAACCAAATTTGAGTTCCTTCAAAAAATGTCAAAAATTGTGACTGGCAAAAATATTCTTCAAAAGTTGTTTTTTTTTTAATAGCCTTAGTAGTCATATTAGCTGCTCCTGCTGTTCAGAGTATAGGATTAGGCTGAACAGAGAGAAGATTAAAGTTTGTTCTTATAAGTAGAATGGCCCAAACATGCTCCTTAGTGCTCACTCGTCAGAGGTCCTACCCTCTCAATTGTGCAAGTAGAAAGAAGGGTGGGGGTGCTTCCTATGTAAACTTTTCAGAATAACTCAGATGATTTATATTTAAAACAGATTAGGAAGTGTTCGTGGGAGCTAGTACATTTGCTGGGCTTTAATACTGTACTCTATAGCTGAGGAAAAGTAATATTTGGAATTACAGACCTCTTCAGTGTTTGCTCAGAACCTGAGAAGATGAAGACAAAAAATACACCTGAATTTACAGGGATCCTCATATTTTTATTGGACTTAAAATTTGTTTAATTTGATTTACCTGTGATTCATCTGGCTCCATCTGTTTAACAGAGAATGGTAGTAGAGAAGCCTTATAAATAAGTGCAAACTTGATAGCATAAATTCCAGTAATGCTGATCCAAGAAGAGATACATGGCTGTCCAGGCATATCCTTTAAGAAAAGAGTTAAACTTGTATACTCAAGGAAATATTTTCAGGACTAAGAAAAAACATGTCTTGTTTTCATAAGCTCTGTTCTGTTGAATGTCATCCTTGAGAAAAAGTACAAAGTACAGAAATGCTCTGTGGCTGCCGCAACAAATTATGGGGAGACAGATGTTCCTTTCTCCACCTTGTTTTGTGGCAATTTAATAGTTCATGCTATTTTTTGGTATTGCTCCTGAAGTTTGTTCTGTTTCAGATGCTGTAGTTTCCCCCTGTTACAAAGAAAACTGATTGGCATGCACAAATCATAGCCATCTTTGTTCCATCCTCTCAGCCTTTCACATTTGACATGTTAAGGAATTGGCAATTATCAACAGATGGTGTAAATTAGAATGTCATGATGTTACTTTAAATTTTCTCCAATGGCAGGTTATCTTTCTAATAAATCCAGGGGTTAAGAAAACACAAAGATAATATTTCCTTTCCTTTAACCCATTCACCTTTAGTCTTGAAATAAGTCTAAGAACCAAAGCTAGTAAATCCACGTATTTTACTAACTCGCTGATTTAATTGCTCAAGTAACTATTCCTTAATTTATCCCTTTATCCAAAGTTTCTCCTTAGTTTGATCCCTTAATCTGGAAGTTGACAGAGGTAAAAACTAATGTCTATCATTATACAGCAAAATTATTAGAAATGAACAGCCCATCTAAAACAGAATGAGAAACAGTTAATGAACTAGGGACTGAAAAGGGTAATGTAAAATTGCATCAATGACTACACACTGAAAAGCAAAGAATATTCAAGAAGAGGGAGGCTTTAAAAAATTTAAGCTTCAAAGTATTTGTCAGTCAATGACCAAAGGTAACCAAACATTAGAATTCAAAACTGGGCTAGCATTTTTGAAATGTATTGCAGAAATTATTAAGATGCTGGTGAAATTCTTAGTAAGCAGTCATAATATTTCTGATTATTTCATTAATTTGAGATAAATCTCATTAATTTGTTATTTAACGTGTTTCTTTGTTAAGCATTTTGTTGAGAAATAAGGGACTCATAATCAGTTTCAAAATAAATAAAAGTAAAAAGTAGAAAATATGCACAGTATAAATTGCCCTAATCTCATAATTCACAGGGGAAAAGTTACTTTCTAGGCTAAAAAGTTTTAGACTGTCTTTCTAGCAATCTAAAGTAGCAATCAGATGTATAAGAATTAAACATTTTGCAGAAAATAATTTGGTGCTCCCTTGCTGATCAGACATCCACATCTATTTCAGTAACAGCACTTAGGAACATCATTTCATTGATCTCTTTTTATCATTTACTCTCTGTTTAGGCTTATTTCCTCATCCATTTCTTTTTTAACCTTGGACATTCAAATCCTTTAGGGTTAACTTGCAAGGAATACACAGATGGGGATAAAGTCACTCCAAGTCTATACAAATCCTACTTGAAACTTCAAAACTACCTGGTTAAATTAATTTTTGAATATTAAAACTGTAAAAAGATTTTAAAAATCCAAACAAGCAAAAATCAGAATAAATTTGCAAATCTTTGCCTCTTCACTCACTTATTAAATTGTATTAATTTTCTTGGGTTCATGAACTGGGGATGTGACAATATCAGATTATGCTAGTTATTACAGATTTTGAGCCTCCATATTTTTAAGGTAAAGTTTAAATAAATAAAAATTATTATTAAAACAGGTTTACAGTGATTTATAGCTTGTAAGCTTCTTTTTTTTTTTTAACAGTGTTTCATTTGGTAGTAATTTATTGAACAATGTCCTTTTAAGTATTGATGATGCTCTATCTGTTCTGGAAACGAATGCAATTACAGAGCTTCAATCTTCACACAGTTCTTCCGGGCTTATACTGGTATACTAACTTAATTACCTTAATGGAATTACTCTTGATTTACACTGCTTTACCTGAGCTACAAATCCAGTCTACGATCTGCAAGCATATACATGGAAGTTGGAAGTTTTTACCTACAGTATAGTAGGTGGTATATATGCATAAAATTATTTCCATTTCTAAATTGTAAAAAACCAATTAAATAGTTTCCTATTGTTTCCCATGAAGTTTTGCACAAATATTTCTTGGGCTATATATTTATACAATACATCCTTGAGCTTTACAAACCAGTCTAGGTCAATTTCTACTTCCACCTGTTTTAAAAGCCCAATTACTGTTAGCTTCAGTGGGAGGAATCACTTTCCTGGAGAACATCATTCTCTTTTTAAACTGTTGGAGGGAAACAAAGAAGATGCTTTGAAACAAAGTCCATTCTAGTAGCGTAATATTTGTTATTTTTTAGATTCCTTTTCAAAAAGAGTGAAAGAGGCATGGGCAGCTGTATCGATGAGAAGATTCTTTTCCATCAAGGCTTGAGTACAATGTCTTTGAAAGATCCTTTTTAGAAGTGCTAGCATTTGAAAAGGACAAACAAGGAAACAAACCTCAAAGGGGATGACAATAGTATATGGAGAGGAAGTGGGTGGGTTTAATGCATCTGAGAAGCAAAGCTCCTTATAAAGGCATTGAAGAGATTTAAGGTTCTGTTTAGTGACAAAAGAAGTTATGGAATGAGGTATAATTTTCCCACAGGATTTTTGTCTTTTGATGTTTTTGAAACACAAATTTTCAAAAAAAGGGGTAGTTTGTGATTTGGTAGGCTGGAAGTTTGTGTAGGAGAGTGCATCTATTTATAAAGGGGACTAGTAGTATGCCACCATTATTCTGATGTATGTAAAATGACTTGAACATTCATTGGGAATACTATTAGAAAATTTAAAAAAAAATATTATTTGAAAGCACGGTAGTTATCCTTCCCCATTTAGTGTATATGAACTCTGTACATTAAAAAGACCTAGTCTTGACTCAATTTTAGGTCTACACCCGCTATTAGGATTGTCCTAGAACTTTATGAATCTGTAAGCAAACTGCAGCAGTGAAAAATGTCTATGCCAAATCTAGACCTCTCTATGCTGAGTGGGCATTGACTGCAAAAATTAAGTAGCCTGGACTTAAGGTCCCTGCAGAGGATGGCTCCACTGTTAGAGCACTTCTAGAACCTTTTGAACTGTAATTTGCCTGGTAAAAACCCCATACTATGAATCATTATTTTTGTGGGAGACAAAGAAAGGAGTGAAGGAAAAGTCCTCCTTGCTTTTAAATTAGAAGGCAAATATTAGTCTATGTGTCCTAAGAAGGTTGTTCATGCTGAAAACCATTTTTTTAGGTGAATAGTCTTTAGTTATCGCAGCAATACAAAAGCTGTTTCATCCTCCTGAGGAGTGAATCTTACTTTGTGGTTCAGGTACACAGACCCTTTTATAACAATCACTCATCTTCTCCACATAGCTTATATCACCACATATATTTCCATGTGTATGCCTTCAAAAGCATATGAATTTATTGTAATAGTTTGCTTCCAGTTATCTAGACTACTCCTGTTGCAGCCTATGTCAGTGTAATGGGAAGGGTAGGGCATATGGTCAGAATTCCTACCTACAGGACATTTAAAAAAGCAGATGAAATCCCACATCTCTTTGTTCAATCACTTTAAAGCTTAAGAGGACTGAGACACGAATAGACCTACGCTCAGATTTCCAGTATCATTATTCTTATATTTTTAGCTATAACTTCAGTGGGGAAAAATGTTCTAGCAAAATCTCAAAGCTAAAGGCTGCGCCACTCCTATCCTTCCTTGCATTAATCTTACGTGTCAGGTTGCATGCTCAAAACTACAGGTGCAAGAGAGCTGAAAAGCCTTTCCTCAGATATAAGCATAATTTTACAAAGAATTTGTAATCGCAATTTGGCTTCAAAATCATGTTTGTGATCCAGTACAGAAGAACAGTCATTGCTCCAGGCCTGAAGCTTGCCTGGCATATGGTTGTAGGGAATGGGAAGAAAAGTCAAAACATATGAAAAGAGGGGTAAGTTCCCTTGAAACAGCAACATGTTATTTTGTTGATTTGTTGGAAATCCTTTTTTAAAAAAAAAATAATAATAATTGTAGAGGCATGTCAAGAGACACTGAGAGGACAAAATAAGTACAAAAAGAGTGGGAAAAAATTATTAAGGTATCAGGATGAGGAAGGCTGATGAAAAGACTGTGTGACAAGTAGTGGAAGTTGGAGACAGTACTGATCACAACATGCAGGAAAAAGTGCATCTCATTCCTGAGAAAACATTGTCAGGATCTGCTGATAGCACTGCTCAGGCTTCTCTGCCAATTTCTCTCTTTAGGGGACTTGCTAAAAAACAAAAAAAAGAGGAAATCTCTAAATGTCATCCTGAGTTGTGAAGTTTATATTAAAACCTTAAATTGTGTGACTTTATCCCTAAGCTTTCTTTTACTGGCAAAATATCATCATCTGATTTAGTACTTTATAGCAGAGCCTTTAACCTACCAGCTCCTTATAATAATCAAATCAGTACAAAGGGAACAGAAACTCAGGTGTCAAGCAGTCACACGGCTGTACCTCCTATGCACCTGCTGAAGGACGCCTATACCTACTTGAATTTGTATAGAGAAAAAAAGGGACGCAGGAGGGAATTTGCCCTACAGGTGCTGATGCCTTCTGTGTTGCTATTACTCCATCAGACTGCCCTCATTATCAGCTAGAGGCTAGTTCAGCCTCTCCAGAATTTTTATGAAGTCCTGCAGACTGAAAGCATGCCAGACTTTTTACCAGTGCTTCTGATTTTGCATCAGTACAATCACATTAGAAGAAAAACACATGGGAGAATCAAATCCCATAAATGAAATAGAAAATCCCTTTGGATGATTAGTTCAGACCAGTGTTAAAAGAATATTTTGTGTGCATGTCAGGTTCTTTGCCAGTCTCAAAGTAGTAATTTGGATTCACTTCATTATAGGCACTGCAATACCTTAGGAAAGAAAGAGAGAAATAGAGCGTGAGACAGAGTAATAATAACCCTTGAACAATGAAGTCTTTCTCCTAGCAGAACTTCAAATAACTCAGACAACTATCTTTTATCAACTGTCTTTAATCAAATATACAAGCAGCAGTGTAACTGAGTTCAGCATAGCTAGCATCCATGAGGAGAAAAAAAAGAGCACAGAGGAGATTCTAGATAAAATGAAGGGAGCACTGTGTCATGGACTTAGACTTATATAAAAGCATGAATACCAACCTGACAGCAGAATAAACACATGCTCTAAAGATGGTCTCTTCTTTTCCTGTTTGAGTCAAGAGGACTTTCCCCACTGACTACGGTGGGAGAGAAAGCAGGCTGTTACCTTCCACCCTGCTTCTTTCTCCCAGTCTGGTTCTTGTTCCCTACTTTTCCACTCTAATTTTCTGGAATGTGTTCTCCACCTTCATCCTCAGGGATTCTGCTTCTTCCTCTTCTCTATTTTAAATTTTCCTCTCCTGGTTGTGCTTTTTTATTTGCTCTTTTTCTGGCAAAGATATTTTAAATAACCAAAATGAACACTGCATATTAGAACCAGGTGAATCTTAATGACGATCAGAGGACAAAGTTGGTTTATGAAAAGTTGTAGGAAAAAATTAAAGCAGAGTTTAAACTCTGAACATACTTGTGTGAATTCCAATTTGTCTGTCCTGTGCTGAGTGGGTGAAATACGTATTAATTGGATTTACCACTGGTCTTTTCCCAGATATGAATCCCTATATAGAACTTTAGGCTCTAATCCCAATTCAGTAGAATTATTTACTAGTGCTGGGTTTCAAGAATATAAATAGTAAAGATGACCCAAGTGTCTCATGTGTCTCCAGTAAAAAGTTGCTTCAGTTGCAAAAAGAAATATCCTGTGCAAGTATAGATTTCTTTCAGATATGTTGTTTATAATTAATTTAACTTCAAAATTTAATCAGTATTTCTAGAAATCAGAGAAATTTTTTTCAAATGGTTATTAATTTTTTTTTTACTAAGAACAGACTTCAATGAATACTTTAATAACTTTTTATAGAACCATTGATTAGCATGTCATGAATGTTTTCAGGAAAATTAAAATTAACCCAATTTGAAACTTGTTAAATGAAAACAATTTGAAACTTGCTGTAAATATTTTTCCTTTCCAATGTTTTTAATGAACAATTTAATTGACTTTGGTAAAGCTGTTCCCATTCTTGAACTAGACATGTACTTACATACCTTATGTAATGAGGGTGGTGTAGGCAATTACTTCATATTTTCTGGGTTTTTTGTGTTTGGTTTTGTTGTTTTTGGTGGGGTTTTTTTGTTTGGTTTTTTTTTTTTTTCTTTTTTAATTTGCATCCCAGTCTCAGCAGTCAGATTCATCTACCATTAGACATCTCAAAGTTACATGTCTAGTCCAAACTAGTAATCTAGTCTTCTTCTGTGGTCAATGGAGAAAGAGATCTCCTTCCAAAGATAAGGTGCTTGTGATCGCTGAGATAAATTTCTTTCAGAAGGTGCTGTGTTTCCTTGGACTGTAAAGGAAAAAGAAAAAGCTGTTCTGGTTAGAATGTTAAAGGATAGACAGGAGTGTGTTGGAATGATGAGAGCACTGTAAGATACCAATGATTGTTTCATTTATGCTACGGTTTTCAATTTTGTTGGCTGTGCCTTCTGAAATCAAGGAAGCACCCAACAACAAGAAATCAAAACCGTTGATATTGGGCTGTATGTGACAGTTTACTACTTTTAATTCTTTTGCCACTGATAATCCTTCTTTGATAATTCCTGAAGACTTTTCCTTCTTCTTTCACCTTTCTTATCAACAGCTATTCTGGTTCTATATTAGCCTAATTCAACTGAACAAACTAATGGACTTAATTCTGAACCCTATTTTAGTCCTTAAAAGTCTCATGAAGCAGAAGAAGATACATGTTTCTGCTAAGCAATGACTAAGAACTGACTGTCCTTCTTTAAACATTTAAAATCCTTGTTTTTTAAAAAAATTAAAAATATTGTGAATAGATATATTTTATTTCTTTGATACTCAAGAGGTCACATTTTCCACTTTCCATTGGCTGATGCGGTGAGCCAATTTGCTACTTGTTTTCAAATCGTACCAATAGGTGGCACTAGAAATTTCCTTCTTTTTTTTTTTTCCTCATGAAAAGAACGGTGGCAAGAGATTTGTCTTTTTATCAGTACAGTAGAGCACCAAAAGAAAGTAAGATCTTACAGGGCCTGGAGAGAAGCAAAATAGCATTCAGGCATGGCCTGCAGCTCTTTCTTACAACTATTTGATCTTTGAGATGTAAAGGTAGTATTGCCTAATGAACTTGTAATTCTCTTTTTATACTACATATCCCTACTTACTGCAGAAATTTAGATAGAATGGGGACTTGGGCTGTATTTCCTACTGGCATAAAACCAGCAAAATTTGAATGGCTGAAACAGAATATCTCTGCCTACTGATTGAGTATTAGATTTGGTAATTAAAACTGTCATGTGGTATCCTATGAATATTCGTAAAAGTATTCGTGGGACATTCATGACATGATTTTTTTTTTTTTTTTTTTTTGGGGGCATTTTTGNGGCATCTTTGGAGAAGATATCCAAGCAGATACAACACATGCAGTTAAGAGAAGGGAAAATTGGAATGGTTGGGTAAGTTTCTTTAGATTTCTAAACTCCTTAAGGAACACCTAAACATAGCCAAAACATTCCTTTAAATGGGAATCCAATTCCTCTATCCACAAGCATTTCATAACGATTGTCTAAGAGGTCCAATATGTATGTAACTATTTTAATTCAGGGTTTTTTTTTAATAAATACAGATTTTTATGCAGAAGTTGAATCTTCAGTCTTCTCTGGGCTTGGCCTATGAGATGCACGTGACGATTTGGTTGTCTTTTCTTAAAATGTGTTGTAAGAATACATATTCTTGTACTATCCACATGGTGTCATGTTTACTTTTTCACTCAGTTATCTTCCTTTAGATATATAATGACACTGAAGTGCAGGCATTAAAGTAAGTATATGGCCATTTTCCTAAATAAAGTTTTCTTCCTACATCTATGTCTTCTCTGCAGTTAAATACTTGTTAGTTTTGCTTAGTCAGACAATGAGAATGCTGTATTTAAAATATGCATAATACAATATCCAAAAATATTTTTGGTAGTGTTCTTGTCATTGCCATGAGATTTCTCCAGTCCAATTTGTTATGATGCTTGTAGAGGAAATTATCAATAATGAGCAGGAATTGAAGCTTTTACAGACATTTGAATAGGTAAATGATATTCAGGGATTTTGGAAAAACGTCATTCTACCCACAGTTCTTTCCAAGCAACATTCACACTATGGCCAAGGAGCTCAGCTATCTGAGGTTCAGCTGGGCTACCAGGTGGTGTAAACTACATTAGCAGGTCCAGAATCACACAACATAGGACTGGAAGGGACTTGAGAACCATCTCCATTCAGAAGCAGGTGGACTTCACACTTACAGCAAGAAAAGAGGAGAAAAGAAAAGGAACTTCACATTTAATTCAGCCGCAGTTTTATTGAATTGTGAAGGGATAGCTGTGCAGCTACCTTTTGCTCAGTCCACTAGCACATTTCTTCCTGCAGACAATTTCCTTTCTAGCCCCTTAGCCATTTAAATAGGCCTTTCTGCCAAACTGAGATCTAATCCCCTTTCACTCTAGCTACAAGGCAAAGTAAATCATATCAATTCATATCATGAATGATATGCATGTATCTATAAAAATTGGGAAAAAACATTTTTTAGACTAAGGTAAGCAGTCTCACACTTGGCATACCCTATTTTTATATATTTTTGCTCCCTTGCTTTGGAACTATAAGTATTGAAGTACTCTAAACGTGCAGATATAAGCATATATATGTCATATTTTTAACTTTATTTATACTTGTGAAATGTATAGTTTTACGTCAAGCCAAACATAAAGAAGAGTGATTAATGCTGAAGGCAATTCATAATTCTGCACTCAAAACCAGGAACTGAATGGAAACTGGTACCCAAGCATCTGGTGAAATTCTCTGAGATTAAAAAAGATCAAAATGCAAATTATTGCAGGCTCAATAGCTTCATCTTCCACTTAAAGTCCTGGGAGTGGGTGGGGGAAAGCTCGAGAAAGATAACACCTTTCATGACCAAGCTCAAGATGAATTAGTGCAATATATCCAGTGTCATGTCTTATTGCCTAATTGACTACCTCTAGGTATAATATAGCTGGCTTTATCACAGAAAAATCATTCTGATTTATTTGATGCATTGTATATCACAAGGAGGCATGTATGAGGTTATTAATGTCTTGCATAGCTGTGACATTTTCCAAGGGCATGGATAATGCATTTTATCGTTTGCAGTAATAACCAGCTATGATTAGCATGCTGAAATTTTGTATTTTTATGAATTTTATTTTTTATTGTATTTTTTCCTCACATTGCCTGCTTGGCATGTAAGAGTAGCAGCATGAACAGTGCTTATGGTCTAAAGGAATCTACTGTAAATGTTACAGTCCTTTAGTTGGAACAGAGCAGTTGGAAATACTGGCTATAATATAAAGGCAGATTATATCAATTCCATTTATTGCTAATTTATTATGGCAATTGAGTTGTTAATTGTTCTCTTTGGCTCATAAATGTCAAGGTCTATCTATAGGAGTTCAAGTGTCTGGGCCATGGTCTCTAAATAAATGTAGCTCTGTCACATTAAAAAAAAAATGTGTCTAGTGAAGATCATCTTTTTCCCCATCTTCTCCTAAATATTGTGGAGTTCCTAGAAAATTAAGGTGGATTGTTTAGAAGAACAAATTTCAAAATATAGTAAAGTGGTCTTGACATTAAAGAAGTTTGTCTTAAAATTCAGATGAGTGCAAGACATCTTCATTAGAGCAATTAAAAGTCATGTTTGACTTTTCCACTAAGTTAGTAACTTCATCTAAACAGTCTAAATGTTTCACAGAAACCATTCTGTGATTCTATGATTCTACGACATCTTTTTTACTGTTTTTCTATTCCAGTGCCGTCAATTATATTTCATATAAGTACAAAAACCAGAAGAACAGCACTAAAATCATCTCAGACAAGTACAACACAGTTTAAACATGACAAAAACTCTTTCGCTTTATTTTTTTCTTCTTGCTCCAGGGCCTCAATCTCATATGTTTTGAACATGGTACCACTGCCTGCTGCCTTTCTCCCACCTGAAGGTGCACTTCAATTGTTCTGGCTGGTGGAAACGCAGAAGGCTCAGCCCAAGAAATTGTGGATGTTGAAGTAACTCTTGCAGATATGTTAAAGTCTGAGAAATGTTTTCATCTCAAGATGCTTTTCATATTAGCCACCTACAATCTGACATGTCACATGACCTCAGACAAAGACATACTAAGTCAAAAATTTGACATGCTCATGTCATGATAATAGAATCATCTCCATCTCTTCCTAATAGCACAACAGAGTTGTTTTCCATGTAACTATTTTGGTAATTTATGAGGTCTACTTAGGAGGAGAGATGCCGGCAGCTAATTCAAATATACTGAGAGAGTGGTATTCCACAGAATGGTTTTACACTTACCGGGACACTGCCACTTTACAGTCTGTTGAAATATCAGTAGTAACCTTTGAATAGGAGTACAGGATGGATACAAACCACTGGTAAAAAAGTTTTCAGGACTAAGCTTTCAGATTTCATCTGGAAAATTTGCTTTCATTTTGTTTTTGAACTTGTCTGGCAATACTTGAAACACTGAAATTTCTCCAAGTGACTTCAGACAGACTCTTGGAGGACAATGAAAGAATTCTGTGGTTTAATTACATTTTTTTTTACTATGGAATTAAAAAAAAAAAAACACCACCCAATTTGCTTGCTACTGAGCTTTATTTTCAGTCATTTTCTTTAAAGCAATATCATCAAACTTATGGGGAAAAGAGGATAAGAGTCTCTGAATGCCCAAAATTCTAAAGGTAGTGTCTAGAATAACAACAGACCTAAATCTATAGAACTAAATCTCAACAGAAAGCATGAAGATAGATTGAGTGATCTGTTACACTGAAGTGGACTTGAGGATACTTTTCCATTTCAAGGGAGATTGTAATGAAGGCTATGAAGTAGTCTTGGTCAAAATGGCTCTTCCTTGATCTACCACATTAGGAATGCTGCCAGTGCTGGCAACCCCTCTGGTTTATGCTGAGCTGGGCATGAATATTAATAGGGCTGTGAGGTCTTTGAGAGTAAGGTCTGGGGTTTTAGTTTTCTTTTGCTCTTACTCTTTCTCTCTTTCTCTGCCCAGCAATTCTCTGTGCATGCCAGCAAGGTGTTTATCAGAAAAAAATCAGGTAGACTGGACTCAAATGCTTATGGCTCATCTGTTCTTCTTCCAAGAAGATTACACCTTCACATAATTGCTGAGGTATAAATCTGTTCTTTCTTGTTCCCACCAAGATCTCTGCAACTAGAACCATGTGAAAAAAATACTCATCTGCCAGAAAAATTGGAGAAAATTGTTCTGTCAGAATTTTGAGAACTGGGAATTTCTTTTGAAAATACTAAAAGCACATTATCTTTCATTTATTCCCTAAGGCAAGTGTATTAAATACATCTAATTTATCAGACTAAGTGGGTCCCAGTTAGCACCAAGTTATTTGTCACATACAATGTGCTACAGCTGCCAGAGAGCTGGGATGATTCAGATGCATGTGGAGAGTTCACACAAGAGTCTCTGTATCTTAATAGCCTATGTTAGCACTCAGATGAATTAATTTTGAGAACCATGGAAGGGAATAAGGCAATCCCAAACAAAAAGATAAATTGATGTTACATGCTATTAGCGCATGAAACAGGTAAGATAGATTACCAATTCATTTTTTCTTTTTCTTTTAACTTCCCCATTTTATACTTCCCTTGTAATTTCTGCATGGAAATGACTTTTTTTGTTTCTACCATAAATGTGAGTGGACTCCAAGACGTTTTATCAATGCCTACAAGTACCAGCATTATAATAGCACCTATTCTAGTGCAGATTCCATTCGCATGAAATCTTCAGTCAAAGAAGTGACAGGCAGTCCAGAAGCCTTGCAACCTTGTACCTTTCCCACTGCTTGTGGCAACAAATTCTGTTACTTCTAACCCCTGGAGTCTCCCAAAAAATCATACTATTCAAATTTCATACAGGGAGGGAAAGAGAAGGGAGGGAAAAATGCCTTTGACCCAGATCAGATGGATTTTTCTTCATTTTAAGATAGTTCAGTGTCTTTTTATCTGTTATCATAATAGTCTGCTAGTCTTTACTTCAGAAAGAAAACACTTATGTCAATGGGATTTAGTCCCTTAAGATATTCAGCCAGCTGGCTACTTTTGAGAGTTAGTCTCTTGTCCAGACCAGCAGGCGACATTTTTAAGCCAAAATCAACAGAATTGGGATGCATGAAGTAGCTATAACCTTAAGTTTTTGTCCTATTTTTCCTATATTTTATTCCAAAATCAAGTATATTAATGAAAAGCTATATACGTTAACATTTCTGTCTATCAATAGTCACAAAACGAAAGTTAATGCTTTCATGATTTTCTAATTGCAAGTAGAAAAACTTGACATCCAGATTTTTGATTTTACATTGGTACAATATTTTCTGGAAGGAAACCACTGTGAGCAAAACCTTATGCAGTGAGACCCTATGGAAAAGACTTAGGTATTATTGCAGATTGAAGAATGAAGATACAGCCTGGATACTATTTTCAGGTTTGTTTCCTGTAATTTGTCATTACACGAAATCCTGAAAACTTTGTGAATATGAAAGGTCTAGAGAACAGCAATGACCAAGTAGTGGTGAGTAAGCAGGTTGTATATCCTCTGTAATTACAGATTAAGAGATTTGGAGAATCCAGACTAGAAAACAGAAAGGAAAAAAAAAAAAAAAAAGGAGAGATCATAAAAGTATCTTTACCCAGTATCTACACCAGCCATTCTAGTATTATTTCCATGAAATAGGTGATGGATGTTAATCTGACAGTTAAAAACAACACTTTTAAAGCTGTGATTGCTATACTTCTGAAGAGTTAATTAGCCCAAGGAACTTGCACATAATATGCAGCAGTTTCCAATGCAAGCATAAAATTGGATTATACTTTTGTAAGGCTCAAAATTGCACCAAAATAAAAGCAGGCCATCTTTAAGTACCAGGACATCAGCTGGTGACCAGCTAGTGTCAGGACAAAAGTTCTTAATTGTCAAGGGCAAGGAATAAGTGCTTTAATGTAGCTAAAGGTTCTGTTACCCTCTGAAAACTGAGTATGACAGTAGAATAGTGTTTCTTTGTTCAGTATTTCCTAATGACACCTAGATCATTTTTGTGTTACTCACACTTTATAACCTTCAATCTCTATCATCTCATCTGAGATCTGAACACTAAACTGTGTTCTCTGATAAGCAATTCAGCATCTTCACTGGATAATGAAGTTTCTAACCAAATGGAATATATCAAGAGGAATTGCCGACTTACACTGCATGGCTAAGTACAGCTCATGAGCTTGCATGCAGAAGCATAAGCCAGCTGATTAGGAGTAAGGCTGTAGAGCATTTGCTCCATCCTGAAAATCACTAAGACTCAACTGCAAGCCTGACATTATCCAATGATGAGATGAAAAGCCATTCTCAATATCCTGTACAAATTACTCCTTGAGCTCCCCCTTTCTTTTACTTTCTGAAAGTGTACTTTAAGTGTTTAGTGGCCATAAGATTTGGACGTGCTGCCCCCAGGACAGGAAAGATTCACGAACCCTGGTCATTATCTATGCAAAGAGTAAGTTGCAAGTGACAATTACAATTCAGAACATAGTCTCAAAGATGGATTGATTGCAGTAAGAAAAAAAAAAGAAATGAATTGTATTATTCTCTCTGATTTGAAGGAAAGACAAGATTACAATAGACTTTATTTCAGTCAGTATGATCGGTGGGAAGAGAGTTACCTACCATTGTTCCTTATTTCCTACAGTTTAAGGAGGGAAAAAAATGGATTGCTTTAAAGATCTGAAAATGAACGTCCAACGTATCTCTCTTCAAGAAATATCCAGGGGCACTGAACTGGTAGCCTACTTTTGCAGATAGACTTGTAAGCATTTTTAATTTTCTATCATTGTTAATATTATTACTATAAAAATCATCATTACTATAATTATCATAATTATTAATAATGGGTTAATGCTTGTCACATAAAATTAGAGCTATCTGTATTTAGTGTTCAGAGGTAATGTAAAAGATAGAGATTTTATTATTTAGCTCTTTCAAATATTTGCAGGTCTTGTTCAAGTGAAAAGCATAATTACAGAACTGTGTTTCCAGATTTGAAGAATAAAAGTGAAATGAAGCATAGATCTTAGGACTCACCTTTTAATGGACAGTGAAAAACACACTCTGTTCTTGAGGGTCTCTGGGAAAGCACTGCTATTTCAAGCTGCTGGGCTATATACCTTCCTAACTGCAGTGAACTGATATACACTTCAGTTGAGCAGGGAAGTCAGGCACTGAATTAATATTTTATCTATTCCTGTGTTCTGGGAAAAGAAAAAGGTTTCTTCTGCCCTAGAGAAAACAGTCGAATTCAACCATGAATAAAACAGCAAAGAAAAAAAATGGTTATTAGAATTAAGATTTCTTCATACTCAGTCAGACACCAAGCATAAGACAGGTCACAATGAGACAGCTATACAGAAACTCTTGCATGGTTCAGATTTTAGGCTGCTTCTTCACATTGCATGAAACTTGCAACGTTTCTTCTGTTATATGATTTAACTCATTGCAGATTGAAGCTTAGGACAGCAACTCCTACCATAATTCTAGTGTTATAGAAAGATGTTTGCTCAGTTACATCAGCAAACAATAATCCACAATGAAGACAAACATAAGAAAGTCCCTCTCCATCTAAGATTTATGTACCATTTCAGTTGTCAGACTAACCTTAAACACGGGATATAATTGGTCTATTGCCACTTCTGCTTCTCTCTAGAATCCTGAGCTGTTTAAAAAAAACCCATATGACTTCTGCTATAGAAAACTTGTTTCATTAGGGAAGTTAATGATCCTGTTCTCTCTTCTCACTTCTCTGATTCAGGTGTTTTATTCTACACTACATCACTAATGGGAAAAACTGTCATAACTGAAGAGGGATTTGCAGAACCTAAGCTGATCATTAAGTATGTTGGTAATGTTTTCCATTTCATTTTCTTTCTTCAAAAGCCCTAATGTTCTTAAGGCACAACACAACAGAGTTAATCAGACAGTCAAAATTTTGCTCAAAATCTATTTAAAAGTCTCAGAATTTATTTTGTCTCTTGTCTCTCACCTGCTTGGAGAAGAGGCTGTAAGTAGCAAGAAATAGCCAAGAAATCACATCCTTAAGAGAGACAGGGCTAGAGGAAGACAACCATTAGTTGTTTTGTTCAGTAACACTGCTCCAATAGACATCAAAAGTGTGCAATTGAAGCATATTTGGTTGTCTGTATAATTTCAGGGTTTTTTTTCAGAAGAAATAAACTGTAGAAGAGGAAATCAACAATTCTGTATTTGAAAACTAAATGGATACTGCACTTTTCCACAGGCATAATTTTTGATCAATGATAGGAAACACATCAGAAAATTAATTGAGTTCAGGTGCAACAGAGACAGTGTTTCACATGTGGTTTTGGCAGCATTTGGTTTATAATAACTACTGATGGACTCTTATGTCTAGAGTTGATGGCAGGGTCTAAAAAGTGAAGCCACCATTCTTGCTTAGCTGAGACACAGACAACAATCCTCTTTTGTCCTCAGTGGGAGAAATCTTAATTGCAGTCCTCTTCAAATCAAGGTTCTTATGTTTTCTAGATTACCCATGTAGGGACAACAGCTCATGGCATTATTCATTCCTTAGCTGCTGAAGATGATCTCCAGTTCCTCAGACTGCATTGTTATGATTAATACACGTGAAAATCTTATGTCATTACTGTTGGTGTATATGTAGAGAACACAGAACCACAACCCTGTGATTACCTTTTGCACCACAGCAATTTAGTTTGAGGAGGTTTTGCTTTTTTAAAGGAGAATTTAATTAAAATCCTTGCCAGTCTTCAGAGAATAAGTATCCTTATTTCTTGACTTTTAGTAATAAGAACAAGCTTTCTCTGTTGGTACAAACATTTCTAGCACTGGAAAATCCTAATTATTCATGCCAGTGGGCTAAACAAATAATAAGGCAATCACAGAAAAATGTCTTCAAACCTAGAAAGACACAAATTGAGATCAGGGCTCTAGACCACCAACAGTATCATACAGCTGAAAAAAGTATAGCCTAATGATTTTGCGTCACTGCTATGAAAATATTTTTTGAACGGATAATGGTTTTACATACCCATAAAAATGGTATCCATTTTCACTGAAATGCAGCCTCAGATAAACCTGAGAGTAAAAGCCATAGCAAGAGATATGTAATGCATAAGTGTATGTTTAACTTCAATTTAAAGTACTGCTTAATTTGTTTTCCCTAATGATTTTAACTGTGCAACTGATTAATGCCAGTGGCATTGTAGAAAATTGGAAGTAGAATAGCTTCAGATGTAAGGTGTGGTTACTGCACTACCCTACTTAGCTAAGCAATAAATTGGAAG
Organism: Cyanoderma ruficeps; assembly: GCA_008694505.1. Taxonomy (NCBI): domain Eukaryota; kingdom Metazoa; phylum Chordata; class Aves; order Passeriformes; family Timaliidae; genus Cyanoderma; species Cyanoderma ruficeps. The sequence goes on from VZDJ01000141.1 coordinate 5,764,713, forward strand.
TTTGGTTAGGTAGAAATTTGCCACATTCTTATAGATATTTTCTTCTTTAAATTTTGACTGCATTTGATAACATTGAACTGTATTCAGCTCTCTAAGATTCAAAGAAGGCTTCCTCTGTCACGTGTTGGGCACTTTCTTTTTCAAACCTTTCATTTCCATCCATTTTGGAACTGGATTTAACCTAGAATTTAATTTTTTTGACGTTAACTCTTAGGAAAGTTTGGCAGTGAAGTCCTCGATGTCTCACACTGCTAAGTGGGTCTGTTCAACATATCAAGGATCTCTTAGGATCTCAAAATGACACCACAATGCTTCTAATTACAGAGCTACCAAAACCTGGTGAATCATTGAAGAGTCTTAAATTTATTTTCCCTTGAGAAGCAGTCCCAAAGAAACTTTTCAAACAATGTCCCAAAAAAACTTTTCCAACAATGTTCAAGACTCATTATTTGCTTGTCATGTTTTGTTGGTTTATTTTCGACCAAGTTGTTTTAAAGCAACAGATGTTGCATAAAGATAATTTATACAATAGGCCAGTCAATAAAGCACTTATTTCAAGGATGGTAATCCATCTCCCTTTTCCATATGAATAAATTCAAATCCATATCTCTGTTCTTACCAGAAAGTGGCATAAGGAGAGTGGAATGGAAGCTAGCACAGGATATGCAGATAGTTCTTATGTTTTAAGTGCTGTATGAAAGACAATTTAATATTAGTTAGAGCAAAATGCAGAGAATAGAAAATCCTACAGAAATGGCAATCAGACATGGCAATAAAGACAAATGTTCACCATCTAAAGATTCATGTTTCCTCTCTCAATTCTTTCATCATAGAATTCATTTCTGTTCAGTGATAGTTTTAAGAGGAAGACTTACAAAAAAACATTTCTGTATCCCCTTTACCAGTGTTTAGAAAACTTCCTATCATATTGATCTGTGGGAAGATTTTCTCTAGGCTAGATTTTCTCTAGACAGCACATATTGCTCCAGTTTTGGGTTTTGTTTGGTTTTGTTTGTTTGTTTGTGTTTTTACTTTTATAATAGAGTATTGTTCATCACTAGGTTCTGTTTTGAGATTAATCACTTTAGTGAGCATTCAAAGCATCAAACTTCTTGGATAACAAGGATAGAAGACTGTCTAGTTGTCTGGATTCAGAGAGCTGTACCATTGCTCAGCTCTGTCATAACAGATCTAAAAATGAGAAACCCTGTCACCCACAAAGATGTACATTAGTAAAGACTAGATGGCTGCTCTTTTGGTGTGCTTAGGAGCGTGACCTACAATTCAGGAATCTAAATTTTATTCATGTGCTATTTTAGAAAGTGATGCTCCTTTTTCATTGTCAAAGGAGTTTTACTCACCATTTTAAGCACCCATCAGAGCCAACAGTAATTTGATAGGAGCTTGCTCTGCCATTGCCAAGCACAAGTCATCAGCAAAGTCTTGTTCAAATGTCCTCTGAACTCAGTTTTAATGTTTATGATAGTTTCCCTGATTATCATTATTACCCTGATTTGTCTGGTTCCCATGACAAAATTCTCGGCTCCTAAGATTAAATCTGTATGGCAATACAAAGCCAGGTATAGCTTGCGTCTGCCTTTTTAATGCGTAACACATAATAGCATGTCTAGGATAATGCAAGACTTAGTGACAGCTCCACCATTGACTACCTTCCAGATGGAATATAAAGCTACTCGACTAAACTGGGAAGCTTTTTTTATTATTGAGGCAGCTTCTTTATTCTCTATAAGGACATTTTCATCTCAAGAATCCTACACCGGTTGGTATTTTCTGATTAATAGTTTTTAGGCTGTTATCTTAGTGAGCTGATAAAGTAATGAAAAAAACCTGTTCTCCACTAACAGCTCAAAATCTAACACTTTAAACTGTGGGTTTTGGTTATGACTCAAGATTTATGTTTTGTTTGGTTTGGTTTTTTGTTTGCTTTTTTAATTAAAAACTCATTAGAGTTACAAGCTTCATTTCAGATCTCTCATTAGCAGCCACAAAGGGGCACAGCAGCCTACACACATTGCAACACTAGAAGAAATGTCTTTAGTGTTTTCAAAGGAAGCACCCTTTCAGAAGCTCTAACCCTTGCACCTCCGCCCTACAAGATTCTGAAACTGAAGAAGAGCAGTTATGATTCCCAAGAATATATCTGGGGGTGAACATTAGGTATCCACTGGAAAGCATACTCATTCAATCCTTTACCTAAATGCTAGAGTACTTCTGCAAAAATATTTCAGGGATGCTTTTGCTCAGACCCAGGCCATCACTGGCTCTGAGGCTGGTCAGAAGAGCATTGATATGAAGCCCTGATTGTTTCTTGACCCCATGTGGATTTGCTTCATATTCTATCAATTAGATCATAGACAGACTGAAAAGTGTAAATCTTCAAAAGACATTATTATCCAGTTAAGGGTGCTCAGGCAATCCATCAGCTTTGGTACTGTATATTTTCTGTAGATGCTCAGTTTCTTTAATTTCATTTTTTTTTTTTGCTTGGTTTCTCTCAACAAAAATTCTCTAAACCAAGTAGTATTTGCTTCAGGGAATGCCTCCTTAAAGGTATAAGAAGCTAAATGTTCTCTCTCACTCATATTCCCTGCTAGGCATTCCTCTGTTCATCTTTTCTAACTAAAGGATATCATATATATAATGAAAGGTTCAGTGATTAGAATATTTCCTAGGGAGACACAGAAGATGGGTTGAGATCCAGTCTCTTCTCTGCCTAACAGATAGAAGAAGCCACATTTCTTTTTTCTCTCTTTTTTTTTCTTTTCCCAGAAGAATGTTCCAAATAAAGTATATCTGCAATGTGGTAGTGCATTTATTATATCTCTCTACACTCTCTCACTTTTCTGAATACTAATTAGAGAAAAAACAGCATATGGTAAGTTGGTAGAGCACTCATATGGAATGGGTGAAACCTAACTTTCTATTATGGTTTCTTCCCCATATTCTGTTTTTATGATATACCTATTTAGACAACAGTTGAGCCATTTTCTTTTCACGTAAGAATTGAAATATTCATATTAACAAATTAAGCAAATAAGCTTTCTATTCATTCTTAAAATGAATGTGCATCCACAACTGAATTTCTTAGGCAACCAGAAGCTTTTTCTACCTTTTTTGCCTGCTTTATTTTCTGGTTATAACCCGCTCCTTATACATATATATATATGTGTGTGTGTGTGTGTGTGTATATCTCCAAGCAATATAAGAAAATATTAAGAAAAATTACGCTTAATCTCTGCTGTAAAATATGAAGAATACTACCAGATTGATAATGACATTAACTGTTTAATTAAACAGAATGATGTGGGTTGGCATGTAAGGCCTAATTATGTGATTACTTGTGTATATAGTATAAATACAAATAATAAAAATAAATTGAAACTAAATTGCTGCCAAAAAACCTCATCTGTTTGCAAGAATGTCTGTAAAATATAACTCTCTTGCACTAATTTTATGGTGACTCAAATCATGTGATAAGGAAAATAGCTTTCATTGAATTCCCTCTGTCAAACTGCAGATCTTCCAATACAGTGGCCTAAGTCTGAATAAAACAATAAAATAAATAACAGTTGATATGCACGGTGCTGTGCTATAATAATCCAATTACTTCCCATAGTGCAGAAATGGCATGCAATTTCCACACCTGTGACTCCTAAGAGATGTTATTTGCACAGTTTGGATCTGAATGCCTAGTCAAATTTTGCTTTGGTGCCTTGGGTCAGATTTATGCTAAATTTGTCTCCTTATAAACTCCATGGTCACATATTATTTTCTGGTGTGCTGGTTACACACACTGTTCTCTTGCTTGGCAGGAAATCTGTCTTGATGATCAACTTGTGCATCCTTGTGGTTAGTAGCCATGCCATAAAGACAACCCCTGTAGTGAGAAGTGCCAGCTCCACAGTGGGGAGAATGAGAAAGGTGGGGACTGTTTTTTCCCCATGGCATTTCATCTGTCTTTCATAACATAGCTGTGGCAGAAGTCTTAGACGAGAGACCCTTTGGTTCCACAGCAAGAAAACCAATGGACATTGTCTCGAAAGTGGGATTTTATATCTTTGTCATCAATGTTAACACACTTGCAATACACTTGTCAATACACTTGCACATGAGAAATAAATTTTATATATATCAGGAATCATGGTCTTAATAACCAGAGTTATTTTTAAGTGAAAAATATAGCAATTTGACTGATGCTTAAGGCCATAGAAGCACTGACAAATTGATTGCAGTATAAAGGATTTCTAAGGCCTTTCAGAAGTCTGACTGATTTTTTGTTGTTGTTTTTATTTGTTTTTACATCAGTTGATTAAATTTGACACATTTTACGTTTGCATCTACAACTGTCAAACTTCCTGTCTAAACACAAAATCTCATTGGCTTCAGCTGTGCAAAGCACAGCCAGAATCATCCTTTCTATTCCTGTACTTCCCTACTCAATATTGCCCCAAATCTGTGCACAAAGATGTAGATTATATGCAGACCCATATCCAGATACTCACAATCTATTTAATGCTTCTAATGCTCACTCTACTCCACTGACTCGTTTATGGAGTATATTCTGCCAAAAGTATTCTGCCAAAAACCAAAAGTGACAAGTCATAACATTTAAAATCAACCACCAAACAGTCTTTAAGTGCATGAAGCACATTTCTGATTCAAAAACAGAGACTCTACTTCATTGAAGAGACAACAGGGGGAATTCATTGTCAATTACTTGGAAAACTATAAAACTCTTCCTGTCTGTGACTCCTAGCTTGGAGATATAAGTATTATCCCAGAGTCTTTTGTGTTCAGTTTTGGTGTTCTTTCCTCTCCTCACTATTCCTAAAAGTCTCCATTTGTTTTCTTTTGCTTTCTGGTAACATGCTCCTATATCAAGTCACTGCAAGATTGAAGACATACCTTCAGGTATTTAATTTATTCATTCTATTTTATCTAAATGCTTTAAAGTGTTGTCCAGGTCTTCTTAGTTTTCTTATCTATTAAAAATATATATTATTTTGTCAAGAGAAGCAGTAGAATTTAATACAATCCATCAACAGTGAATCTCATAATTTGAAAATTCAAGTCTCCCTTCCCCCTTGTTAACCTAATTTTAAATGCATTTGGGAAAATGACATGTGCAATACGTCCTCAATGTCTATAGATTTGGCCTAGTTCAGTACAGGTGGGGATTGATTCTAAAAGCCCCCACAGAAAAAAAATAGTGCCATCAGCTTCCTCTCACTTTCACTAAAGCTCATTTCAACTGTGTCAGCACTGCAAAAAATGAGAGTCTTTTCACTAGGTAGGGTTGAACCTTTTGGACATTTTCATCTTAATCATCAGACTATACCACTTTCTAACTGTTATTTCCCATCTAGAAATGTAAAGTAAACATCTAGCAAATAAAAAATGATTGGTTATCTATGTGCCTGACACATTATCAGCAATGTAGCCTCTATCCTAATAAGCACAACTGCACCACACTGTGCTATATTTAATACTGACTGAAATGCTTCATATAGTAAAGGCAAGAGTTGAGGATGCTTGAGCTACCTGGAAGTGTAAACCATAAACCTACATGAATTCCTACAGAAACTCAGGTCTGGTTTAGAAAGAATATAGAATAATTTGGTTTGGAAGGGAACTTTAAAGATCATCTAGTCCCAACCACCCTGCCATGGGCAGGGATATCTTTCCCTAGACTAGGTGTATCATTAAGGGTCAGGGTTGCACTCAAGTAAAGAAAACATTATGTTGTACTGGCACATCACTACTACCAAGAGAACAAAATGAAAAAAAAAAAAAAAAAAAACA